>OX438664.1:6450991-7650991 GCA_949316385.1 Globia sparganii | reverse complement strand
TTAGACCAACCTCCAAACAAGCTAAAATCAACTTTACAGCTCGGACTTTAGAGTTGGGTGTTCATTGGTGGTGATGAGACGGAAAGTCGTGTGTTTTCGGTTACCATGGCGACCGAAATGTCGGTGAGGTGCAATGCAATAGTTTAATCGGGCTGCGGGCACGACCACACGAACTCGCCGCCCGCGGAGGCCTTGCGAGATGAGTAGCACTGTGTGAAGTTAAACTTTTGGTTTAAAGTTGACGTAAAACCATTTCTTATTAAAATACAGATTAACAGTTCACTTGCTGCAGCATGTGCACATAGGCATATAACTGTTGGTAGTTGCATGTCGTTCATCAAACTCTCACTATAGGGATTAGAAGACAGTATATTTTTGGGAGTCTCACAACTTGTTTGGTCTCACGTAGGTACTGACATGACAGCCGGCGTGGACCGATTAGAAGACAGGCATCCGTTAAAAATATAAGAGTAAGTTCTTTAGCATCAATGTCCTGCGCAGAATATAGACAAAACTAGATGAGATTCTTGTGCCCATATATTCAATCATATGATTCAGACATACTCCTCGCCAAACATAACATCTTAGTCCGATTTTTATTTTCTTGTTCATCATTAACCATGACATCTTCTGTTTTATAAAGCCCTTCACACATTTCCATATTCGCTAAACTCAGTTTAACTACAGTATCTTCAGGCGCCAACGTGTCACCCAATGTCGCAAGCGCAGCGGACGACTAAATATCAGGCGCATCACTACCCTAATGACTCGTACAAATAGCTTCCACGAATGTACGTAATGTATAGCCGCAGGCGCATAATATTATGTTTTCAGTTTTCACATATATTTACATGTGGGAAGCGGGTCTTAAGTCTGTGTAGCTTTGGGTTGTGTCGAGTTTGAATATCTCATGCGTCTTCTGGAAGAAAAATTTTATATTATTGGTGCATTTAGCTGCATAGTTTTTTTTATTTCATAATTGCAGTTTGACCCAATAAAAGTTTATCGCCCTGATTAATTATCAGTCAATCAACTCAACCTTTTGCAGTCCACTGCTGAGATAGGCCTCTCCCAGCCTGCGCCACAACACCCTGTACTCTGCCGTCCGATGACCGGTGGAGCAGACGAGTCCTGGAGTGGAGACCGCGTATCGGCAAGCGTAATGTGGGGCGCCCCCCAGCTAAATGGACGGACCACCTACTGAAGGTGGCTGGGACGGACTGATTTATATGAGTGTATAATAAGCGTATGTTTTTTTTTGGATATTAAGTATTTTATTAAAATACAAACAAAAAGCCTTAATTACAATATACTGTACACAATAGCTAACACTAAAATATATATATTATGTAGAAGAATAAATAATAATTGCATCTGTTGTGATTCAATGATGTTTTACTTTAAATTAATTTGGATTATCTTCCTAGCTAAAAAGTAAGTTAAGTTAAGCCCCAATGTAGCCTTAACTTAAACTAGAAATTTATAAATCTGGATGAAGAATTTGTTCGTGCGCTTGCACATGACAACGTAACTAGTTCCTCGAAGAAAGTACTCCAAGTTACTTCAAGTTAGCTTACTTACTATATCGAAAGGATACCCGTGCCAGACAAAATGCTAAAAATCAGGGAATCGCCAAGTCTGAGAAATAAAACATATAACAGATCACAACAAAACATTCTAGTTAGAATCTAATAATATCTTTACAAAACATTGCTATTTGAAAGTAAAAGGGACGCTCCGTAAATATAGGTCACCATTCACACTAGTTTGTCCAGTTATACGAAAAATCCGCGATAATTGGTTGCGTGCGCGCACGACATTGGTCGAGAGTTGACGTTAATAAACACGGTTGGAACGTATTGATTTGTTGCCACGGTTTATCGAGATCTAATTTGTAAAGCTTCTGAAGGGGTTAAACTGTTTGTAAATTAATGGCTAGTTGGCTATTTAAATTAATTTAATGTTTGAACTTAAGGGTATGGGTTCACCGCAAATTGGGGGACTTATGTCTTGATTAAAAATAGGTGGATGCTGCTGATGCATTTACTTTTCGTAGTTGCCAATGGTTCAGAGAGTGTTACCCCATTTTTGCGGAAAAACATTTTCTACGCTACGAGGTGTAGCAAGTTCGATTCTTGCACGGATCCAGAATGTTTGTCTTAAGGCTAGGTTGTCATTCTATGATTTCCACAATCGGAATCCATCTTGGATGCCGTAACATACATTGTTGTGCACGTGTTAAGAGTTATTTAAATTGCTATTTCACACAAACCTAAGATCACGAGAATTTTCCAATTGACAGTCCTGATCGACTACATACAACACGAAGGCACCTATCCGCACCTATCTATGTATAAGAAAATGTCAATCCTTTGCTAGTTCGCACGCCGCCGCGCCGTCCGGGGTCGTCCGATTCGGCCGCGTCCGGCTGTTGACATTCACGAATATTATTAGGCATTGTTTTGGTGTTTGAAGCTTAGAAGGAAGGTTGATATGACATGTCTGAATATGGTGCACACCTTTGCTATGTTTACTTTCAAATGCCAGCCATAGCTAAGAGAGGTATCCCTTTTGGCTGTGGCTGGCTTTTGGTTCAGTATACAGAAAAAACAACAAAGACTAGAAAAATGTCGCAAAAAATCAAGGTCCTAATTCCACTTTGGGAGGCCCTTGCCCAGCAGTGGGACATTATAGGCTCACAACAAAAAAAAAAACTCACTAATTTACAAAGTCGCAGTGGTCTTTCCACTGTGTTTTTGACAGATTTGTCAAACAAAATGTGTCAAATAGACAAGCCAGTCACTGAGTACTGAAACTTTTGTAAATAAATAAATAATGTTTATTTCAAAAACTTACAACGTTTGTACAGACGCTAGCACATTAAGCTACCCGAAACTATAAAATTTTCCCAATCAACTTTTTGAACCTTATACTTTAGCGATAAAGTTGAAAATCTATTAAAGAAATTTGACAGACTGTAGTAGCTTAATGTGGTGGTGTCTGTACTTTCTTTGAGCATATGTTTGTATGTACTTTTTATGTTACTGTTAAGTTTGTAGGCAGGCAACTTTACTTTAATTGGGTACCTTTTACACAATAAAGATACTTTAAGAAATGACATAACCAACCTTAGCTGCCTGTAAAAGGTCATACAAACAGGCATATTTTTGTATATTATGTGGCTTAATTATAGCATTTTCAGCAGTGATTCCGTATCTCATTTGTTTCCTTAATCTCGCTTATAGCCCAGCTGGTATTTGATGAATGGCGGATGCGTGAGTAACCTATGTGGGCGATGTGTCCGGCTGGTTCTCAAGACATATCACGAAGTGGCTATAGGCTACTTTTCCTATTTATAGTAAATACGTCAAGATTATTATTAATTCCGATCCAGCCTGTCCCTTGCTGCCCTCTCTCAGCGACGCCCTAAGCCGAGGTCCGTACCCCACAGGGGGTGCCCTTAGCGTGTAGTCGCTTAGTTTTTAAGTGTTTTAAGCCCTGGCTAGAGGCCTTAATTTATTGAGGCATACACAGGCAAGCCCGGTTAAGTAGACGACAACTTCATACGTTGAACTGCAAGATGCCTTTACAAAAAAAAGCTAAAGATAGTTCAAAAATACTAGAGTTGCGTCATCAACCCAAAACGAACTTGTTTTAATCTTGAGTTTTTTTTTTCGTAGCCAAAGGGTGCCTACTGAACCCTATTATCCACTAAGCCTCGGCAGTCCGTCTGTCTATTAGCGGGCTGTATCATATGAACCGTAATAGGTAGACAGTTGAAATTTTCACAGAGTATGTATACTTATTTATTGCCGCTACATCAACAAATAATAAAATACAGTTGGTAAAAACTAAAGTGGCTCTCCATACAATAAACATGTTTTTTCGGCGTTTTTTACCTTGTGGTACGGATCTCTTCGAGTACGAGTACGACGCCTACTTGACCGCTTTTCTTTTCTTTTCTTTTCTTTTCTTTTCTTATCCACGCTCCTATCCCAGCCTCATCCAGGTTATTACCCTCGATGGCAAAAATATCGTCCACCCATCTCGCCGCCGGACGACCGACACAACTCCACCTGCCATCATTGCAGCAAGATTATTCCTCCCAAGCTTTTAAACCAGTTCAAGGTATCAAAATTATCTCAAAAACATTTACCAGACAGTTATGCGGTATCGCAGTCAGTACTTATATTTGTAACCTTTGCTCTTACCGACGACTGCACGTCAAGGATACCGACAACGGGTCGCAGAGTGACGGATGTAATGGCAAGGTCCCATGTGTGACGTGTTGATAGACCGACAGACGGATTATAAGTGTGCATTCTATTGTTTTTGACATTGACTTGCTATGAATTTAGCGATGGAGCCAGATAGGATAATATATGTGTGATATTATGAGTCGGTATTAATTTAATTAATATTTTTTCATCTTTTTCAGGCAACTTCCTACTATAATAATATTATAAATGCGAAAGTTTGTGAGGATGGATGGATGGATGTTTGTTACTCTTTCACGCACAAACGGCTGAACAGATTTATATGAAATTTGGCACACAGATAGTTTATAATCAAGAATAATACATAGGATACTTTTTATCCCGATATTCCCACGGGATCAATAACGCGGGTGAAACCGCGGGGCGCTGCTAGTAGTCTATAAATAAAATGCACCATGAAAAAAAGGCTTATAGAGTAATAACATAAAAATAATTAATTACTTTTTAACTTTATAAGGGCCATGGGATCCGAGTACCCACTTAATTTTTCGAGACATCGCCAAGCGGTTGGTCGTCTCTTCACTTGACCAGAGGGTTGGCCTATTTTTTGGCCAAAGAATCGGTATTACCATACAACGTGGCAACGCTGCCAGCCTTTTGGGCACTTTTCCTGTTGGCAGCGAGGCGGACGAATTATTTGATGTGCTATGATTATTTCCCCTCCTTTTAGGATCACTTTGTTGTCAGTCCGTCCGTCCATCTATCTGTCAAGACTCTTTATCTCAAGAACGCGTAAAGGTATCGAGTCGAAATTAAAACCATATACTCAAGTCTACAGTTCCTTGAAGCTGTGAAAAATCAAGCTTCTAAGTTAACGAAAAAAAAAGATACGACCGTTTATGCCGCAGAAACCTTTATTTCGACACTCTCAAGGGAATCAAAATGCATAGGGTACTTCCCGTAGACCTAGAATCATGAAATTTGGCAAGAAGCAAGTTCATGTAGCACAATTAAAGGAAAACATACGAAAACTGTAAATTTGTCGTTAAATTACAAAAAAAAAAAATCCTGTCATAAATTATTTACATACCTACAAATTTGTACGGAACCCTCGGTGCGCGAGTCCGACTCGCACTTGACCGGTTTTTATATACTTGTACATATTATTATTATTACCTATTTGAAGACTGTTAGTTTTTATAATTATGTAATATAAATAGAATCTCCCTATTAACTACTTCACTAACTCCACAACTAGGTATGTATTACAGTATATTCTGATCTAAATAAAAAATCTCCGCAGCGAATTAATTTGGTGTTTTTACACAGGTACACCTATTAGGGCAGATAACTTTAATCCGAAGAGTAATATGAAAGTTTTACGTATTATTTTCTATACAAAAATTCTTAAACCGCCATTTATTGTGCCATAATAGGACATATAAATGGCCGGGCTATTTTTTCTTGTACTTATTTCTATCAACACATGAACAGACATCAGTTATATAAAAGGATCGTCCGCACGCAGACCAAGCCCGGTGTATTGTTCAAAAGAAAAATAATAGGAAATAAAAAAATCAAGGAAAAAACCGTACAGAGAGTTCATATGGAATAACAGGACAAGGGAACAAGGAAGGGCTAAACAAAGGCGTATTATCTAAACAAGTCAATTAAACAGCGGAATGAGGAAAGCATCGTGTGATGATCGCCAACAATAACTGTCCACTCGGTAATGAGTGCTTTCTCAGCTTCTTGTGCACGGCATTGTACGCTTTTCCTCGTGAAAAACTATACGGAGCGGCGGTTGTACCGTGCGGCTAACTGGGGTTTGTTGATCGGAGGTTTATGTTAGATGGCTGGTTAAGGCAGAAAAATGTTTTGGTAATTTCGTGTCCAATAGATCTAAAGAATATGCTTCGATGCATTGGAATAATATTAAATACTAGATATTTATTTTACTCACATCAGTTATGTGTTTAAGTCCTTTTATATTCACGTGGAATATGTGTAACCAAAATAAGGTATATTATTATTTTGTAAAAGCACACTATCTTCTCATTTAAAACCAAAGTTAAATGTGCATTGTAAACGAATGTTTATAGCTTATGTAAATCAAATTTAAATTACCATTACATGATTACCATATACCATTTGTGATTACGATGAAGTCACGGCATTAAACTCACATTCGGTATTTTGTTCGTTTAAGTATCAATAAATCACTCAGTCAGTTTAAAATATTTTAGTAAGTGATATGGGCAGGTATTAATGTTACAGGTCAGCTTCAATAACCAAATTAAGGAATTAATATTGCTATTTATGAATGACTCGCTGTTATTAGGTAAACAACGTTAACCTTTCTTGTATATATATAATAAAATATGAATTGGCCAATTACGGACTTAAACCCTTTGTGGCTATAGAGCCATGTAGTGTGTGCCATGTAGTGTGTGTGTGCGTGTGTGTGTTTAAGTCCTAATAATGACCAGTTAAGGTCTAGACCTTAACTGGACATTTATTATTTTGGATAGGTCTTTAGTTAACTTGTACAATATTACACTATGTCATATTTATTTCCATTATCTGATACAGTAAAACCTCTTCATGGATATTATTAAACGACCTAACCAGTGTTAATTAACGATTAACCACACGATGCAACCGTACCTTCTCATATCACCCAGTGTATGAGTTGGCACGTAATTGCGTTCGACGAGCGCTCTTTCAACCGAAAAAACAAGCATCTCTCTCATTGTTCCCGCCAATTTTTCCCACATTTCGCCTTTTACAGTTACACTTTGGCTTCCTGATTTACTCGCAAAAAGTGTATAAATTGAATTCCTCATGCATCAAGCGCGCCGGGATCGTTTCATACTTTTTTCTTGCCCCGGAAAAGATTGTCTTTGTTGTTAGATAATTCTTGGTGTGCTGAGCTGCCCTTATTTTTAGCTGGATGGTGTGGACTTGTACTTAGAATATGAGTGTTAAAATTATGGCCTATTGGAATATTTTTTTTTTGTATAGATAGTATTACTTATTTTCTTTTAATTATTTTGATTACTTTTTTGTGTCAATAATTACGAGTATTATTTGATAGTTGTTTGTTAGTTTTACTTGTTTTGTTAGTTACTCGTATTTGTTGTGTATTACTTCTTATTGTTATTCCTTCCTTATTGTGAATATTGTCTGTTTTTTTCTTGAAATTTTACTGTGTAATATCTTGGTCTGTAATATTGTGCATGATTTTTTCCAAAATAAATAAATGATTTGTTAACACCCCGTGAGAACGTTAATCACGGCGTCTTCTGAGAAGTTTCAGTTTCTAAGGTCTGTGGGTCACTAAGAAATTAACTTCATTTTCTTTGGAACATCAGAATGGAAAAACATGAAGCTAATGGACAACCATAGCATAATGTGTAAAACGGTATCGTTTATCTATTTAGCGTGCAAGTCCGCAAAGCTCCGAACTCCGTTTTCAACCGATCAAAGCACCAAACGAACGCATCCAAATACGGTCAAAACAAAACTTTCTCACTAATTCCACCGCGGATCGTGCAAGGAAGATTCACATGCGAAACGACCACTGCATACACGTGAAACTATCAGTCAAACTACTAGTTAAACATCTACATAAGTCACGTCTCACGATTCTCTACGAGTAACAGTTTAATAATGTCCGCGAAGTGACCCACCACGACCCCAGTGAAATACGGTTGAACGGACTTGGGGCCATATTTTCCCCCATGCATCGTACTAAAGTCGTGTCTTCCTTGGTGGAAATAAAACGCGAGGTCCATCTCTAGGGGCATCGGTGCCTCAGATGCGCTATTTTAGACTGCATAGCCAAACATTTTATGCACCCGAAACCGCCAACCAAAATCTAATCTTGCTACATCCTGATAGGGTTGCTTTTAGATTGTGTGATATTAACATATAAGTGATATCAAAGTAGGGTGTACGGATAATGTCATGGGAAGAGCTCAATGAACGTGCGGACAGCGCGTGGACTGCCGACCGGAGGAACTTCCCAACTTATTAACCTCATTAGACAAATGAATTTCTGTTTTAATGCTAATGCAATAAAGATGTTATGAAATGCAGATATAAACTAAGTAAACTTGTAGGCTATACTACCGTGATCTTCTGTCTTAATAAGTGTAAATCTGTTAAGTGTCATTGGTTTAGTTTTGGCGAGTTTGTTTCCATTAGTGAAGCGGTCATTACGTTTACTATAAGTAAATGTTTCTTGGGTATGATTTGTTTTGTTTCAGTTTAGTATTTCGTGAGTTTATTGGCCAATAATTAATATTGAAATACCGTTCAATTACTTGTGGTAATCTACGGGAATACTTCAGCAATGGTCTTGTAAGCGTGCGTAAGAAGTTTATTGGTCGTAAGTTAAGCTGCTGATAAATTATGAGATAATTAAAACATACTTACGGTTGAGAACACAATTCGATTCCATCATACCTATAAAAGGGGAGGCTTTCACTTCGCAATAGTTGGATTAAAGGTGTCAATGATGTTTATGAAGAGATTTCAATATATTTAGTTTAGGGTGAATTCGAACAAACCTTTGTACTAGTACTAGCTTCTGCTCGCGACTTTGTCCGCGTGAAACTTCTTGTATTCCGCTGACCCTCGCAGCGCATCACCTGCGATATTACTTCGTTTTCGCGTTCCTTCTTACTTTTATTGTTTTTGCCTGCTAGGAAGCAGCTGGATGTTAAATAGCTTTCATCAAGAATTGGGCTATCAAATGCTATAATTTTGTTTAAAATCCGACTGGCAGTTTCAGAGATTAGCGCGTTCAAACAAAGAAATAAACTCTTCAGCTTTATTATTAGTGTAGATGAATCTTATCCTGCTAATAAATTATTGTTATCTTACAGTTTTGGTTTTAAAAAATCGTCAATAGCACAAAATTTATTCGCAGGACATCCTAGGCATAAAAGTTTGGTCGAATTCGGCCTTATAGTCATTGAAATTATAAATTCAATACAAAAACAGTATTAAGTTCAGGAAAAAAAAAACTGATCTGTCCAAGGTTATGTTTTGGCTTTAAAATAGACTGTGACCTCCGAGTTTGTTTCGGCGTTTCTTCTCAGAGTAGTCAGATAGGAAACGCCGATCTCATCTCGTTTTAAAAAAAAGATATTGACGTGTAAAAGTGTTCGTACAAAACTATTTACAGAAATAAAATCATTTATCAATTAATATACATAGTAAGAGTACATTCATAGAAAAATGTCATACCTACTTACATTTCGATACATTAAACTGCTATGTATTGGTCCCGTCACGTAAAAAGAACGCTGGCGTTTACCTGCGCACTGAGCGATTTAACGATCAAATTGGTGTTATGAAGGGGAGCACGACACTAGCAAAGGTAACTATTATGATTCAACAATTAAATCATAACACTTATATATATATAAAACAATAGCCTAGTTCTGTATGACACGACTATACTCGTGCGCAGACACACACCCTCCACTGTCGCTCAGCGTTCTTCAACAGCTGTAATAAACAAAATCACTCTTTACAACATTTAAAATATCCTAAAATAAAACCTGAGTTGTAACAACATCTCTATATCAATGCCCGTGGGATGACGTTTGCCCTTTCCTGTAGGAGGCGTCGTGACTCACTGACCCATTGCCTCGCCGGCCACGTTCATTTGCTAGCTTTACATATACTGTGTCTATTTGTATGTCTGTATGTATGTGATGCCAGTGCTTGGGTATAGTAGATACTGCATTTACTTAGATTTGAGTAGAGAGACATATTTGGATTTTTTTTTGTATTGAACCTATACAACGTGTCCCAAAATTCAACAATAAGCGCCCGCTTATCGTTGAATTTTGAATTTCTGGTGCCCACCAGAGGATGGATCTGCTCATGACTACTCGAAAAAAAATAATGAAAAAAAAAACATTTACATTGAAATCCTTCGAAAATTGACACCCCTTAAAATATTTTGTAGCCATGACCACAATTTTTCAAATACTCAGTTCTGTTTTTTTTGTATCGGCAACTTAAGTAGCACTGCTATCCACCACAACCTCAAAATCTCAGAATGTCTGTAGTTTTTACACAATAATCAATCAAAATTATTTTTTGCTTAAAATTTTCCGTTTTTTACTTTCAGTCCACTTTGTAATTACCAAAAAAATTTAGATATTTTTTTATGATTTTTTCTCAAGAATTCATGACAGGTCCACCCTCTGGTGCCGCTTATCGTTGAATTTTGGGACACGTTGTATATTAATGGGACATTGCACGTAAGCCTCAAGATAGGTTGAAAATGTTACTAGCTTTACATAATTAACCGACCAAAATGGTTGACTATCCAGTCCTTCGTATCTTGGGACTTTCTTTTCAGGAAGCCTTATCCTTATGAAATGAATAGCCGAGGACTAATATGTTTGGCGCCAAACTGGGACAAGACAACGAGATGGGTCACAATCCTCAGCACTGCCAAAAGCAGTATAGAGAATAAGAAGATATAATAACATACTGCATCAGTATTGGGATAATGTAGAATTAAGTAGGCAAGTTTTGTATTTTAATTAAAACGACGAAGCTTGAACGATTGCGCTGTTGGTAATGTATTGTTGACAATTCGTTTGACAATGGGCAGCCATATGGATAACTCCCGAATCTTCAAGTCACTTCACTTATGTTTCAAGCGAGTTTTTCTGTTATGTGTGTTTTCTTTAGGTGGTATATATCGGAACCATGATAATTTTACCTGAAATTAAATTGTAACGGTATCTGCAACGCCACATGCAAACTACGCGACATATAGACGTCGCGCAAAATCCTGCATCTCGCAAGCAGAGTTTACCGCGCAACCAACATAAATACAACAGCCCGACATGAATCATCGGGCAGTTGCCCGCCAGAACAACACCCGTCTGGTTGGAGGATCCTCCCTTTTCTATAGACTATGAGTGAACTTTACATCCTGTTCCTCAAACATAAATCATACAATTTTGAATCAATTCCCAACAAAACACTTGAATTTGTTAATATCATAAAATCTGACATTCAAAAGCCCTATAACTTCTATTAGCAACATTAGCACCTAGTTTCCGTGCTTTCTCAATCAATTTAAATAACGCCATTGTTGCATGAAAACGATTGTTCGTCGAGCCAGCCCATCACCAGATTCCTGCATAAATCAATAGGATATGTACAGCTGAACGTTTAACATCTAACAATTATAACCTTTGACCTTATTTTGACATTTGGTTTGTGTCGCAAACGGCCATGAATGAGCAGGGATGGGGGCTATCTCTATTTCATCGGCCTCACCTGTGAAATGTTGCATAAAAAGTTCGTTTACACTCTGAGGTAATTGATTTTCGGAACGGTGAAGTTAAGTTTAAAGAGTGATTGAATTTCTGTATCAAAGCAAAATGATACTGAAATGTGAGTAATTATTAACTCGGTGAGATGGGCGGACGATATTGTTACCATGGCGGGTAGAACCTGGATGAGGCTGAAACAGGACCTTGCAGATTATCACAAGAGAAGAGAGGGCTCTCGGGCTGTGGATGCTGAAGACGATGAATCATTAACTAGCACTATTTCATTAATTATGTTCCAGGAAACTCAAACTGAAAGCATTTATTTCAAATTAAATCATTATTACAGGGACTTTTAAATTGTCAAAGAGTCGGTCAGTTATACAGAAAGTTGAAGCTAAATCGTAGAGATCTCGTGCTAGATTGTAGTTCTTTAAAAACGTAGAGTTTTTATTAATAAATATTTCGTTACTTACTCACAAGCTACGTGATATTTTACTCATCGAATAATTGAAATGTAAACTAACATCGAGTTTAAAATACCTGACCTAAAACTTGGAAGCGCAGACTTTTTAAAAGCTTTGCGAACTTTAACTTCAAAGTTGTAGGTATAAAATTTCTAACAAGAGTCTTAAGTATAATAAGTCTAAGTATATTCTAAGCAATCCGAATATAAATAAACGGTACAGGTCAGCCTGGTCAGCTACTGCCACAAATCACCTTTTATAACACCATTAGCCGAGTGACCTTCCGACCAAAGATCAGGTCAATTTGTTCATTCATTGTTAAAACATAAACAAAATCAAAGATGGCGGCTGTATCATCTATTTCGATTTCAATGACGCAAACTTTCTTGTCTAACAATGGCATCGTAGTAAGTTTAAGACCTTTGTGCTTGGATTAGATACTTGTGGCGAGAATAAGGCAATAATTTGGGTATATTGTAATTGTTTGTGCCTTATTGTGCCGTGTCTGTCTGTCAGTCAATTCACTTTCGATTTTGTGATCTACATCGGACGCGGATGGGTTATGTGAGAGAGATATAGGAATGTCGAGAACTGTATTATATTAGTGTTGGTGTTTTTTGTTGTAATTTTTGAATGTCAAATATTAAAATAACTGAGAATCTAAGCTTTCATAAGTACTATTTAATAATAAATTAAATATATATAGAACACTATTTATAATGTACACAATAAAAATTACAAATAAATATAAATGTATACATTTTTTCAAGGAGTGACACAAATGTCGGTCTTATCGCATATTAAAAGCAAAAATAAAGCGAATTATGTGTATGAAGGCTTAGTGAAATTGAGTAACTACTTTTATTCTTAAAGATAGGTAGGGATGATAAATTATTGTTGTATTTACTGAAACTATTGAAAAAACTGGAAGCGAACTGATAGTAGGTAATGACAGTATTCCAGTCAGTAAAAAATAACCTAAGTTTTTTTTTTGTTTATGCCTACATGCAATACTCATTCCTAATTATATGATAATACTTCAGTCTCACATACCACCGTCCAAGCTTCCTCGCTGTTTGTCAATGTAGGAGGGTGCGCGAAATGCTAAGCGTGATCGATGGGATGGACTGTTGCGCAAGCGCCGCGACGCGTGCTACGACCCAAGTGTTAACTGGGGCATTGTTTTAAGATAGGTACCTACTTTGAAATGGAACTTTATTTATTTTTATTATAAATGATTTATTTTCTGTAAGTAGAATTGTACAAACACTTTTACACGTCAATCATATTTTTTTTAAACTAGATGAGATCGTCGTTTCCTTTCTGACTATTTTGAGAAGAAAGGCCGAAACAAACTCAGAGGTCACAGTCTCTTTTAAAGTCTAGACAAAATCTTGGTCAGATCATGTGAAAACCATGTAAAGTCAGCTAAGTAGATTAGTATGCAGGGTCGTCGAATATAGTTGAAGTTTATTAAGAAAGCGATTGATGTTTTTGAATGAAATTTAATTTGATAAATGACCTGTTTGTTTTCTATTAATTAAATTATATTTTATTTGAAAACATTAATTGGGTTCGTACTAAACTTCAACTATGTTCGACGACCCTGCATACTTATCTGCTTTGATGACTGTACATTGGTGTCTGAAAGCGTCTTTTGAGGAAAGAACCACACAGATTGAGCGGACCTGTCCAGTCAGTCAGTATGTATATTGATATCACTTTATACTAAATATAACACATCATATCATTACGCCTGGATTTCTCGAAGGGTTAGACAGAGGCGTACCTACAGTGCACCCACATTTCAGCTGTTAATTTTAAGTCCCATTTAATAGGGGGCGAGCCTGTGGCCATCAATCGGGCACAAATCCAGAATCTGTATTACTTACTACTGAGATATTCCTGATGGATATACCCAATAACACTGCCCGATCTGAGAATCGATCGTAGGAACCCATCAGCAGTAGCGCTTGCGATCACTTGACCAACGGGGCAGTAAAAAAATAAATATTATAAAATTCGTTGAGTGTCAAATCAGATTGTATACTCGTTAGACATTACTCAGGCGGAATATATTGGAATATTCAGTTATAATATTGCTAGAAATAAACCCCTGTTCTCATCCCGGTAAATTGCAATAGGCTCGACAGAATGCCGGCGTGCAAAGACACACCTTTGGCTTTGTCACTCTGAGAAACACTAACCGTATATTACATACTAGCTGGGCTCCGCGGTTTCACCCGTATAAGTTTAGATCCCTTAATCTGTTAATCCTGGTTGTAAACTATCTGTGTGCCAAATTTCATCCAAATCCGATCCGATCCGTTCCTACATCGGACTTCGGACACTTTCTATTTGTTTCCATCTGATTTATGTATTTATCTGTTTTATCTGTGCTAAATTTTGTTTTCTTTCTTTAATCCTTTTAGTTTTTGCGTGAAGGAGTAACAAACATCCATCCATCCTAACAAACTTTCGCGTTTATAATAATAGTAGGATTAAAGTCCGTAATTACAAAGCTGTTTTATGACCAATCAGAATCGATGTTTAATCCTATTCAAGATATTCATGGATACTTATGAAACGTTAAAAGCTAGGTGCACAGATCAATTTGGTCGGTTCCTATATAGAAGAACCGGGCAGAAACTACACAGTTAGTCTTTAAAAAAATATTGACTTTTATGATGTTTTGAAATTATAGTGTTAATACGTATGGGAGGATAGCGTAGGTCTGTCAACAAGTAACAAGTTGTTAACTTCTCGTAGAGAGATTTTCCGTGGATGCAATCAAAGACTTGAAGAGTTTGTACACCAGATATATTAAAATAAAATCACATAGAAAATACATGAGCGCAGCCGTCAGGCGATAACATTGGCGAATACAAAAGTCACTCTAAATTCAAAAACCTACGACAGTAGCATAGAATAGAGAACTATGAATCAAACAGTGACTGCACAAAGAAGGTCAACATTCAACACAAGCTGTTAATGTGAGGGCTTTACGAGCTCTCATATTGGGACGAGTAATTAAAAGTTTGTCATATTGTTTCAATAATTATTCCTAGAAAACGGTTCTACGTTTTTAATTTTTTTTTCGTCTCTTACCTTGTCAGCCAAATCTGACGCGGCCTACTGTTTTTTTCAGTTATTCTTTTTATACAGCAACGTTTGTCTCCTATTTTTGTCATATGCTTTTCAAAATATTCGTAAAGGTTGTATTTAAACACCAAATAGGCTATAATCTCTACAGTATTTAACAAAATAGAAAATGGCTAGCAAATCGAGACATCTATGAGTCTACAAGGCCGTACCATTCAGAAACTTGTCCACTTAATAATTTAAAAATACCAACGTACCTACTTCAATCGAAGTCAGTCCTCCTTCCAGCATCTCATAATTTAGCATCAATAACGTATGGTTTGGCAGGACGGGTGGCGACTGGCGGCGTGAGAGCGACCCACTGATGGACGTCACGAATACTGATCGTGTGCACAGAGCCTAACTGTGCCTCACCTACATACGAGACGTGATATAATTATGTGAGAATGTGAAATAGTGGCTGATGATATAGGAAATATTTTCAGCTCGTTTAGGTTATTTCATGATGAAGGGAGACCTGTGAATTCAACAGAAATTATATAAAAAAAAGGAATCAATGATTGAGAAGTTATATACGCATTTGAATTTTATGGCGTATATTACGACAAAAGTAGGTAGTTATAGAAAAGAAGTCAGGAGCTGGCTCAAATAATAAAGTTGAATTAAGTAGGTACAGACGCCAGCACAGCAAGCTACTACAATCTGTCAAGGGACAATGCCAGATCCTGCCCCAGCAATTTACAGAAAATGTAAATTAATGAAAATAATTGTAATAAATATAGGACCTTATCATAATAAATTGTTTATCTCTATGATCTGCGGATTAGAAATCAATGCTATATGGAATTCAGCCCCTGAAATTACTTTTTACTATTTCCGAACCAAACATTTCAGAAACTGCAAGTTCTACAGGCATTAGGAAAAATGTTTGGTTATCAGTAAAACAAAAGCAATAAGGTGCTGCTTATTGCATGGTTTTAAATGAATAATTGTATTGAATGGGGCAAAGTTCTATAGAGTTTCTGGCATGTCCTTTCTTTAATAGATTTTCAACTTTATCGCTAAAGCATAATTCAAAGTTGATTGGGAAAATTTTACAGTTTCGGGTAGCTTGGCCTAGCCCTCGGCTACTCTCACTCGGGTGTAGACCCGAGTGAGAGTAGCCGAGGGTCAAGTTAAATGGCGTAATTGCACAGGTTTATACTCAGCACTGGACTCTCGGTAAAGGCTGCTGAAGAAATATAACTGTACAATCTGAAGAATATAGAGTATGTTGGGGTAAGTTTGGGGCTGCGCAAATACGGTACGAATCAAATTACGACGACAGTCTGGAAATCATAAAATGTCGCAGAATTTACCACGCCATATCCCAGCGCCGAAGAAGAAAGTGAAGCTTAATAAAACCTTAAATAACAAGAGTAGTAATATAGATAAACAGGGTCAAATTAAATTGGCTAGCGAAACTCCGCTGACGTGATGGGTATCGATACGTAAACATAATATAAAAAATTGGTGAAATTTTATTTTGGGGCAACATCCATCTGGTATTGTTGTTCCATGATTTCGCCAGAGAGTTCCAGAGTTTCGCCATCTAATTTAATTTGACCCTGTAGATACACTCATCAATAAACAGGACAATAAAACATTCAACAAAAGTTTCAAAGACATAACCCTAAAATTAAGCTCATTTATTTATTAGCATATTTCGGCTTCAATATCAGGCTCTATATCTGAAGATAAACAAAGTAGGGCCAGTACATTGCGTGAGAACCTTGTCTCCGTCGGGAGCGACCTGCGACCGTAAGTACGTAATCTAGCTGCTACCGGTCGATTAATTTATAGCTGCACTACGCTTCTCAATGTCGCTGGTATTAGCATCATTAGCTGTATGGATATTATGTCACGAACTATTAATTAATATATGTGGTATTTGTACGGAAATATGTGCATACTCACGCATGATACTCGTAATACTTCTTTTGACTGCCGTAGTTGGATAAAACAAATGACAACTGACCGATATAACTTTTAGTTTAATCCAGATAGACTGGAAGCCGACGCCAACATAATTGGGAAATAGCTAGGCAGATGATCAGCTAGGTATGTGGGATGGCATGATGTTACTGACATAGATGCCCAAAAGAAGTACTAACGAAGGGACAAGCAAGAATGATTTCCATCAAAGAAGAGTAAAAGAACACCATCTTTCCACGTCAGCATAGTTGTGTATGTATTTGTTATTTTTGATAGTTATTTTAGAAGTTCGTATGTTTATTTGTATGTATGTACTTAAGTATATTCTCATAATATTTGTTTAGTTTTATTAAGAGAATTGTTTAAGATTTTATGTTTTTTTTTTGTTTTCTTTACTCTTTCACACGCTGTCTACATCTCTCTATTTATTGTCCTATAGCAGGTATGCATTTCTTATGAAACAAGCAGCACCTTTGTATCTATTTTTCTGTTTTTTTTTTGTCTGTTTATATATGTGTGTACAGACGCCAGGAAACCAAGCTACTACAATTTGTCAAATGTATTTCATAGATTTTCAACTTTATCACTAAATCTAATAGGTTTAAAGTCGATTGGGAAAATTTTACAGTTTCGGGTAGCTTGATGTGCTGGCGTCTGTACATAAATGAAATCACTAAACAGTTATTATACTGTTTAGTGAGCTCAAAAGAACTTGGATTGTTCGCTTTGGTTCTTTTGTGTTACTTATTTCAATGGCCGCTACTTTCATTTATATCAAATTTTAATCAATTATGCAAAGTCACCATTAATTTGAAGTAACTTGTAACCGTTTGAAACCTTAATTGTTACCAATCGACCGATTTATATGTTTTGCTTTTCAATGTCGCTGTTATTACCGTCATTAAGTAGCTAATATTCACTATTAATATGTAAATATTGAAGAAAGTTACGTTTACTGCTTAATTACTGCGATTTCTCCTTATAAGTAGGTTTATAAATTATCAATATGCTTATGCTCTTTAGCGTCAATAGCTATTATAAGTCTTGCCTTCTTCCCTTGCTATTTATCTTGTATCATTATTAATTATTATCTTCTGCCCGCGACTTTGTCCTCGTGAAATTTCTTGCTCCCCCGATCCACCCCGTGTCGCATCGCATCGCCTGCTCGCGCTATTACTTCGTTATCGCTTAGCATTTTTCTGTTTTTTTTTTAATTTTGCTCGGCTCCTAAGGAGCTTAGCGTGATGTTAAGCGACCTATAGCCTTCCTGGAAAATAAACCTACCAAATGCAAAAATATTTCTTCTGGTCCGACTGGTAGTTCTAGAGATAAGCGCGTTCAAACAAACTAACACACTCTTCAGCTTTATTAATAGTACCTATAGGTTTAATGTATGTCATCTTATAATGTACTTTTCAGTTGAAAGGTAATAAAGACTAACGTATACCGTTTTAAAATATTCGATCCTTTCCTATAATTTCGTCTTTTGTCTTTTCAATACAGCCAATGATAAATTAAGAAGCATGTCCACTGGGTTTGCGTGAGCACTCCGTCCATACAACACGACCTGTGCGTCCGTTTTCAATCGCTCCGTTAAATCATCGAATGTCTTAGTACTGGCTACCTAATTTATTGACTCAGTTTACTGTAGAATGTCGCGATTATTATAATTAAAGGCTAATTAATTGAAGCGAAATGCTTCAGAATTGCAGGGATTTTGTAAATAATGGATCGGCATTCCTATGACAGAAATTGCTTTAAAACTCGACGAGAACAATCTCGATGCTAAGGGAATGTAGTCTTTACACACAAAAGCAAAACATCATATTATAAAAATGTTGATTTGCTTTTTCATGCATGCTATTATTCCGTGACCCATGATAAATTTAATTGACCACAGAGTTAACGTGCCAGCTATCCTCTCTGCAATTTGTTTCACGAAACCGACTTCGTGATACTCTGACATGTTACGAAAAATATTCCAAGTGACTGTCAGTTCTTAACTTCGGTGCCATCTTCGAACCGCAGCTATAAATTAAGTAGCATTCACGGATAGGACGGCGTGAGAGCGTCCGACCGTCCGGCACGACTGGCACACACGACCGCTCTCGGTACATCCCGGACACGGAGCTCGGAAATATGGGATATGCCTAGAGAGCACGACTAGGTGTACTTAAATATCAGACAGTAAATGTTCACTTCTAAACATGAGCCTTGCTATAGAACGCCACATGCATTATAAAGTTGGGAGGAAATCGTGACCAGCGAATATAGCCAGATTTTTCTAGAAACGCAGAAGAAAATTTTGCTGGCCATTTGGATTCTTCTGACCCTTAAAAACCTCTTGAGACACGGTATGAATAGAAGCTTATTTTACCAGGCAGAATGAAAAAAATATAGCCACCAATACCTCTTGGATCTTGGCCTAACCCCATAATCATATTTTATGGTACCCACAATTTATAGGGAAAGATGACCTGTTCAGCCATGTCAGTAGAACTCTTATAGGATAGGACCATAGCGTCCGACCGTCTGGCACGAACGAGCTCAACACATCCCGGACATGGAGTGCAGAAATATGGGATATGCTACGAGGTAATTATAATTATGAAACAAAACGACTATTAAGTAAATGTATAATTTGATCAAACGTTTTCGTTTTTACAATAAACATTGTATAAATTAAAACGTTAACGTTTTAACGTTAATCTATACTAATATTATAAAGAGGAAAGATTTGTATGTATGTTTGTAACGAATTGGCTCAAAAAGTACTGGACCGATTTTATTTATTTATTTATTGTATTTTATTTATTTATAGCTTTATTTCAGGCATCAAGGCCCATATCAACACATACAATACAATAATAACATAACTTAAAAATACTATAAATATATACACTTTTATAACTGCACTAAAAAACTAACACACACGAAGTGTCTGCGTCGTGTTTCGCTGACTGGTGTCATGTAGCCGGCCACGAAACCGGCGGTACACAACACACTGCGGCCAGAACTCTTCCTTGAGGAACTTCTCGAGATGATGTGTGAATTCTTTCACCATTTGAATGCTACATTATTACTGATTAATATAGGCTATTTTAATTGCAAGAAAAAAATAAAATATTTAAAAAATAAATGTCCACCCGTGCGAAGCCGGGATAGGCCGCTAGTTTGTTATAATGTAAGTGATGTTAATCCATGTATAGTCAAAATTTTAAATAGTTAAGGTAGCCCTATATTCACTACCACCTCGTGATGACAGAAATATCTTCTCACACTTATTCGACTACTAGCTTTAGCCCGTGGCTGCGCCCGCTTATGTGTCGGAAAGTATCCCACGGGAACGTACTACCGGGATTAAAAGTACCCTATGTATTAATTCAGGTTATAAACTATATGTGTGCAAAATTTCATCCAAATACGTTCAGGCGTTTTTGCGCCAATCTGGAACATACATACAGATAAACGGAAAAACATTTCAAAATCTATATTTTCTGCATCAGACGTTTTGTTCCTACTCCTCATAGCAATTACTTTTTTTTTTTCAAAAAATATTCAATGCTCAGTTTTGAGTTCGTTACTATGTATATTGATAGATATGTATACTGCCTGAAGATAAGCTTCCTTTCGGTCATAAGCTGCATATATCCATTTTGTAAACTTTTTGACTCCAAACGGTCACTCTACGCCAATGCATACAGTTTCTAAACTCACTATAACGACGTATCTCCTTCGTTTCTTCGATCTACGATCTCAGACTCTTTGTTATGTCATTCTGGCATAGAACGATTTATCGGCGTGCTGTTTACCTCATCGTGGCGTTTGTGGAAATCATTAGCTGTTGCCGTTCTCTATCTGTTAGGAATTGGACTGCTAATTTGTATGAGGTATGTTTCAGATAAGTGTTTCTTATCATTATGAATAAGTATTATATTTTTGAAACAAAGGAAATTTATACAGTTCGAAATTTTAATCATCGTTTTCCTTTTAAGGGGTCATTGTAGGTAATCATCGTTATGAACAACTTTTAATAACGGACCAAACATGAGATTGCGAAAAAAAATCAGCTGTTTCCTGCATTTTGACGAGTTATGCGAACATAAATGTAAGGAACAGCTGAATTTTTTTTCACGATTTCAGGTTTGGTCCTATAGTAAAAATTATTCATAATGATGAGTACAATGACCCCTTAAGAGGAAAACGGTGATTAAAATTTCATCCTGTATAAGCCTATTTGCGAACAGATTTGATTGTCAGTACATTAACCATTGTTATATGATTAATGTAATGACAAACAAACAAATGACTCAAAGGCAGGCGTATTAGTAATAATTTTAATTTAATAATGATAATTTTTATTTTTATTTTATGATTTTAATTTAATTTTATACTTTTAATTTTATTTTAATTTATATTATTTAATTCATTCTTTATTTTTAATTAAACTTATTGTGATTGAAATTATAATCTTTTATATGATCTAAAATGGATTGAAATAAATGATTTTTGAATTTGAATTTGAATAACTAGCAGTCTTTCCATCGAGCAGTGGTGGCCCAGTGGTATCGGCCGCGACTTACGAGTTCTATGTCGTGGGTTCGAACCCAGTCAGGCGCTTTACTTAATGTAGGTTATTTCATCACCACTGCTTTCAAAACGGTGATGGAAAACATCGTGAGCAAACCGGCGTGTATTGTTTATTCTGTAAATAGGATATCGGAATCACTTTTACAAGTCATATTATTAAAAAAAAAATAAGCTAGAGGAGAACTCAAGGAAGAAGACATGTGACATTCACCAACCCGCACGGGGCCCGCGTGGTGGATTATGGCTCACACCCTCTCACATAGAGGAGGCCTGTGTCCCAGCAGTGGGAACATTATATTAGGTTCGTTTTTATGAACTACTAGATATGAATTACTGACAACGAAAACGATAAAAGAAACCTTTTCAAATCAAACTACACAAACAACCGTTGAAACTGAATGAAATACACCAAACACACAATATCATCAAAAGCTATCTAATAACCGCGTTATTTACGCAAAGGGTTCTAAGGTAGGATGCAATCGCGCGGCCGAACAACGCGCCATAAACGCGTACGCTGCGTTTTACGAGCGTTTTCGCTTTCGCGCCATTTGCAATAAATCAGAGACGCCACCGAGTGGGCGATGTTGGTGCGCCCGGCGCGTCAATCCGAATCATGGTCATACGGCGTTGGAGGAGACGGGCGTTTTCGTAATGGTAATGGCTAAATATTACTTGTTTGAATTACTGTCCTTGATGGACAAGACTTTGCTGCAGTACTAAAAATCCAATTAGAAAGTATCGTAATTTTCCGGTCGACACAATGCCGACTTTTGTCAGGTAATTCAGGTAGGACAGAAGAATTCTAGACATCTATTATTCTTCTGCCTTGATTATTTCTGTTGAATGACTTGAGACATTGATCTGTTTGCTGAAATATTTAGGTACTGAAGTGTTTATAGAATATGAAATAATTATTTTATCATTATTTTACATATTTCAAGAGAAGAGATTCTAGAATTCCTCGTTAAATACTGGGTCAATAACTTTAATAGAAATCTATAACACTTACCTACGAGGAACAGTAATGTGTAAGGCAAGTAGACCCCACTTGACCACATTCATACAGACCACCGACGACGTGTAGCCGTCTGTCACCGATGACGGCCGAATGCTGTGTTCGTAAATACACGGGTGCGCGGTCTTGCTCGCACGCCGCCCGCGACCCTCAGGTGCGACGGCGGCAACGAACGTTTTGGCAACCGGCGACGTATCAGTCATCCGTTGTGACGTCACCGTACACTGTCAGCAGCATGCTAAAGCGTTCGAAACGCAATCGCAGCGGCTCAACCTCCCGTCTGCAAAGTCCTTGTAACGGGACAAATTTCACTCCGGCGACGTCGCCGCTCGTACGATTCCCCATTTTACTGTCAATACTTGTAAACGTCTCAATTTAGCCCAGCTCAATTGGCGCTAGTCAATATGTTATGGGCTGGGCTCGCAGTTCACATGGCTCTTCATGTAAACTTTATTTAAAAACTATAAACTTTGTTGCCTATTTGAGCATGTGAGGAATTTACTGATTTCTCGGAGACCATTTTGTTTTCTTACGGTTTTGTATTGGATTGGTTTGGAACTTTGGAGCATCTGATCGGAGTCACTTTGTAGGTTCTTGTTTTGAAGAGAGTAGTGTTGTTTCTTAGCAATCTCTAGTTAAGGTTCAGTTTTAATTTCTTGCTATTCTTTCGTGGCGTGGACGCAGATTAAGCCCGTATTTCAAGGTGCTGAAAAGAGGTAGGTATATCTCTAAGTAAGAAGTCTGTGTAAATTTAAAAAATGTGAGTACCCTAATTGCCTAATACACTATCAATCACAATCTGAATCATTTTGAATGATATTGCTAATCCATTGCTTCGTATGTTCGAAAATTTTGTTGAACTGTCAAAATGAAAGAATTAATTAAAAAATAGACAGAACGAATTTATAAAGATCACATCTATGAGGATGTTACTTTTAAAGATAGCTAGGTATGATACAATTATGTTGGGATCGGCTTCCAGTCTAACCGGATGAAGTTGAATACCAGTATTTTACACTGAGTGACTGCCTATCTAAAACTAAAAAAAAAAGAGGTTTTTAGTCTAGCTAATTTTAAAATGGTGTATTTCATTTTAAAATTAGCTAGACTAAAAACCCTAGTGTTACGGACTCTTTGGTTTTTATATTTATTCTTTATTATTTCAAATTTCAATTGTTTTGCTGTTCTTAGATTCTGTCAGTTGCTTTCTAATATTGTCTGTAGATTTGTATGTAAGTATGTTTGTAACGAATTGGCTCAAAAAGTACTGGACCGATTTTAAAAATTCTTTCACTATTTGAATGCTACATTATCACTAAATAATATAGGTTTTTTATTTCTTTTTTTTTCCACCCGTGCGAAGCCGGGACGGGCCGCTAGTTCATTATAATAATAAAATACATTCATTTACAAGGTAACTATTTCACTTTCTGATAACAGCCCATTACCTCATCTTTTTCATCTAGAAATAAACCAGGTGTAGTGGGATGATTCGACATCGAAGTATAATCTATGAATACAAAATACTAAACATTGTGTATGAACAAAACAATTAGTTACAGAGTTATTTTTAAAGGAGTTAGACTCCATTCATTTACTGCAATAAACCACATTATACCAGAACCGCCTACCTCTACGGAAACAGCGAAAATCTAACAATGCGTACCAAAAGTAACCAAATAAAACGGACAACAGTATTAAATTAGTGTTCCTCAAGCCAATTTGCAGCGTAAAGGGTTCCGTACACACCATAACAGGTTATCAAAGAGTCGTATGTTTTCATTAGGATGTTATGCGTGCACCTCTAAGGCACTTTCTGCAGGATTCTGACAAGATTGCAGGGGAACATTGCGGGGTAATTCTAAATAGTTTTGCATTTTGGTAAAATGTTTGTGACTAAAAATGGTCGTTATATATTTAACTAGTTATTCGTAACCAGCGGCGTCGCCTGGGTGAATTTCCGGTGGATTTTCATATAAGCCATGTCCGGACAATAAATTACAAACTCAACTTTTTATTTCTATTGATGATGGTTTCACAAGTAACAAGACTCAAAATGTTACCAACAATATTTCTTACTACTTTCTTTCGGCTCTTCGTTCTGTTTATTTTTTAAATTCTAACTGTAGGCCGACCGCTTAACTGACACGTTGCCTGGGGTACCTGTGCGGTGCGGGAGGGGTGATAGCTACTGTCAAATTTATTTAATAGATTTTCAGCTTTATCCCCAAGGCATAAGGTTCAAAGTTGATTGTGAAAACTTGACCGTTTCAGGTAGCTTGATGTGCTGGCGTCTGTGCATTTTCTATAAAGAAACATCATGCAAAATAAATAAAATACAGATCTAAGGAAAAAGAATTAGGAATACGTTATTGCAAATAATATTAATTAATTGAGTCTTTTATCTCAGTAATTGGTGTGTCGAAACCAATACAACTTATGTTATCTTCCACTCAATACTTTCGCTAACAATTTCCAGGTAATGTTATACTTCCATAAAACAGTATCTTTTGATCGTTTATTAATTAAGACGGATGGCCGGACAGAGTATCGCAGGATTAGTATGGACTTAACACATTAGTGCGGACTTATCACCGTTATTGTGAATTAGTTTTGTCGTTGACCTATTGGCAGTATTGGCTTTGGGTAATAAGTTGATAAAGGACTTAATTGGCATATTTGAATTTGTTCAAAGACGAGGGTTAACCTTATATTACCCAATAGAAGATGATTTTGCCTTATTTCGGTTATGGGTGATATATGAATTCATGAGTACGACAGTCACTTGTTATTTTAATACAGCATGCAAGCCATTGATAGTATTCTATGTCTAAATATTGTAATGCTAAGAAAGAAGGAAGAAAGGAAAGAAAAACTTTATTTGACACAGGTTAAGGTACTCAGTTGGAAGACGAAGTGTCGGTCGTCCGGCGATGAGATGGGCGAACGATATTGTTGCCATCGTGGGTAGAACCTGGATGAGTCTGGCACAGCAGCGTGGAGATTGGCACAAGAGAGCATATCCTCAGCAGAGGGTGAAGCCGGGCTGTGGATGATGATTTTGATGATGATGAAGGCATTCAATTTAGAAACACATAAAACATAGTACAATTTTAGATTATTTCCTATAAGAAAAGACCGATTCTAAACATGACCATTATCTAATACGCCCTCATTTCCATTCAATCACAACACAAATCAAGACATACACACAACAACAACAATAATACATTAAAACAATTGACCACAACATTCACACACGCTCCACCGTCCTTCAATAAATCTATAAAGGAGCCCACCCACTAATAACATGAGTACATGATAAAGAGACTTATACATCAACGTGAAACAATCCGTACCTGATATACGAGGCGTTAACAGTGACTATAACGCCCAAGGGTTCGTAAGCTTGCGCGTGAGGGTTTATGCACGTATGCCATTTGATATTAGTTGGAGAAATTAAGAAAGTAGGTGTTGTGTAGCATTGTCTTTCTTGACATTTTGTGTTGATGGTTGAAAATCCTTCTTGTTGACCACGTTACATCATATTAAAGGAGAAACCTGAAAACATAAAAGAAAAAAATATTGAGGTTTAGATCGTCATGATCTAAAGCTGCTGAAGCATCAGAATGGTTTATAATGACTTTTTTCCATGCCATTCTGAGTTCTGACTTAATAAATATGTCATTCGATAACATCTTCAGGTGTCCTGGCGGTGTATTTTGTAAAGATCTCATCATGAAAACTTAGGTGAAGTGAGTTTCTATTTTACTTGATGCTAGAATTTTAAACTATTAACAATTCACTCCACGTTAGTTTCACCTAAATTTTCACGCTAAGATTTGTACGGAATAGCACTACTGGTTTTTGGTGCGAACTATGAAATTGAAAACTTGCGACAAACCGAAATAGGAGGTGCAGTAGGTAACTGTTACATAATCATAATAAAATGTCCTTTCCCAAATCCCAATTTTCGAAAAAAAGTCGTGTAAGTATTGTCTTAGTGCAAACTAAGTTATTGCCTTCAAGTAGACGCAAATTATTGTCATCTCAGTTTTTTTTTCTAAATTGTCAGAACGTTAGAAGTTAATATAAGAAAATTAAAGTATCAATTTTAGCGCGCGTCCGATAAGCAAACCATTCGTCGCTGAGTTCAAACTATGAAGTAAGTTGGCAACGTGTTGAACTAGCGGTATCTACCTAATTTTGACCGTTCCTACGTAAAAAAGAATGCGCGAAGACGTTGCAAATCGTTCTCCTACGCGCAGCTAACATGCTTTGAATGATGGGCGTTTTGTCCGATATGTCCAATAAAAACCACGTATGTGGTTAAATTGATGCTTATGATATAAACTTTCATTTTATGTATAAGTATATACATCAATTTTCATTACGAGCAGAAGGCTGTGAAATACCGGTTATAGAGATATCAGACCTGCAGTAGGTACCATTTAAACGTATTAGTTTATGACGCTAATGTTCACTGCATTTCTTAATAATATTAGTTATTGACTCATAACATTGAGGGGGCTTATGGCTAAGTAATATCAGCCGCACGGGTCGATCGATCAGGTTAATCTGCGCTTGTCGGGGTTGGTCCCTGGATGGGTGCCCATTTTTACGTACCAAAACCCCTCCATGCCTCGGAAAGCAAGTTAAGCCGTTGGTCCCGGCTATCATTCGTGGATATGATAACGACGCTAATCGCTCATTACTTTCACCAGTACCTACGAAGTTTTGCTAAATATACACCAAGGACCATCTTCGGACGATTACTAAGACACTAACTATAGCAGAACAACTGCTATAGTTAGTGTCTTAGTTAATATAATATTAAACTGCTCTTTATTAAGATCCACTCAAAAATATAAATCATTGTCATCTAGCTGTGTCATCGTATTTAAATCAAAACTGGTAGTTTGCAAAATAGCTTCTTTAAAAATATTACATAAATGTTCGTAAACTGAGCACAGTTAAAATTGTGATACGTTTGATCTTCAAACAAGACAAATAATTTTTTTATTAACAAGTCTAACAAAATCTATATAAAATAACGTTGAACCGAATTCATGAATTATGTAGTTAATATTTTGAGTTTTTATTTAAGTACTTACATGTATTAAAGCATCTTGTCGGATATATATTATACTAGCTTCTGTCCGCGACTTCGTCCGCGTAAATTTTTTTTGTTTCCCCGACCCACCCCGTCGCAACGTGTCGCCGGCCTGCGCTATTACTTCGTTTTCGCTTGGCGAAAACTTCAGACTTTTTTTCTTTTTGCTCAACTCATAGGGGTCCTAGCGTCAAGTTTAATAGAATATAGCCTTCCTCAAGAATTGGGCTATCAAACGCAAAAATATTTTTATATATGCGACCAATACTTCCAGAGATTTAGAGCTTTCAAACCGTGTTTCAAACAAACAAACTCTTCAGCTTTATTATTAGTATTATTTTAAAACTATGATATCTCCTAAGATATACATTGAAATCAAATGATGTCAGAGGCAATTTTGTTTAAAATTAAATACATGTGATGAATAACGTATTTATTTGGATAAGGATTAATACCATGTTTATAAAAACACCTTCGCAAATAATGCATTATTTTAGAACAAATTTGGTTAGCATAAAAGAGGTTATAGTGAGCTAACCTTAAAAGATAGACATATGCTGTCGCGGACTTTTTTTTAAAGCTTTTAAAGGGGAACAATTCTGTCATATATGATTTTTGCGAAACTTTAACCGTTTACGCAGTGCACGCAGCGGAAGCTCTCAATAGGAAAAAAATCCCCCGATTTTGAAACATTCTTCATTGGTGCTCCGCTCCTATTGGATTTAGCGTGATGATATATAGCATATAGCCTTCCTCGATAAATGGGCTATCTAACACTGAAAGAGTTTTTCAAATCGGACCAGTGGTTCCTGAGATTAGCGCGTTCAAACAAACAAACAAACAAACAAACAAACAAACTCTTCAGCTTTATAATATTAGTTTTAGAACAAATTTGGTTAGCATAAAAGAGGTAATAGTGAGCTAACCTTAAAAGATAGACATATGCTGTCGCGGACTTTTTTTTAAAGCTTTTAAAGGGGAACAATTCTGTCATATATGATTTTTGCGAAACTTTAACCGTTTACGCAGTGCACGCAGCGGAAGCTCTCAATAGGAAAAAAATCCCCCGATTTTGAAACATTCTTCATTGGTGCTCCGCTCCTATTGGATTTAGCGTGATGATATATAGCATATAGCCTTTCTCGATAAATGGGCTATCTAACACTGAAAGAGTTTTTCAAATCGGACCAGTGGTTCCTGAGATTAGCGCGTTCAAACAAACAAACAAACAAACAAACTCTTCAGCTTTATAATATTAGTATAGATTGCCAATTGAGCTTAACGCTCAGAAACACAGTCTTCCAAAACATGTCGCCTTTGTCAGTAAACAGATCGTGGACATGTAACGCATCGTCGTTCTTCTACGGCATTTAGCAAAAGTAGCACGAACGACTACAAAATGAAGCTTTCATATGAAATGTATTTCGACTCTGTTGATTGAACGTACATTTTGACCAATACCTATCCTTTAATTTTAAACACAAGTCAAATACTAATCCAACTTGTAATCACAACATCCATCATGTAATTAAACAGTAAAGTGTTTATTTTGCTTACATTTTAATTATTATTATCGATCTCTGTCTGAAATGTAAGCCATTATTATTAGCGTTAGAAGTGATTTTAGATTTATTGTTACCTTTATCATCTTGTAATATGATTTCTGTTATAACCATAATTAATGGTTTCTTTTTAAAAAGTTTTTTTTATACAGTCCATGTCAAAATATTGTTAACCTCTTAAGGGTATAATTACCAAAGTGAACATTTTTGGCAAAAAGGCAGCACATGGGCACAGCATCAACCTATCAGCTATAGATTTATTTTTCACAAAATAATCGTCAAAAAAAATTATAACAATTTCTGCCCTCGACTGTAAAAACCCGGTGGTTTTTTGAATTAAAATGTTTTGTTACAGTAATTGCCGGTTATAAGCAATAAGTTAGAACATCATCAGCATTAGAACTCTATTATTGGTCATCAGGCCAAGCTCCATACAAAAATTCCCATCATTCTTTACTTTATAGCATGCTGAAATAGATAAAAAAAATATATAATTTGGTTTTTTTATTGTAGATTGTGTTTAGTTTAGTTTGTGATCTTCCTGTACGAGTCGCAATAAATACTTTTTCCTTCTTTCTTTCGTTATATTTTAATTTGTCCCACCTATTTAATTTCACCCTGTATAATAAGTCGTTTATACTTCGACCATGTGGTGGAAAACTTACTGGTTCTCTTTTTATTTATATGGTGAGATGAGGTTGGCCGTAAAGGGCTTTGATTTAGCATTTTTTTTTATTAACCTATGTTATCCTACATCTAGGCAAATCTCCATACTTTTAAAATTTTCTTTGTGTTTTGCCTTCTCGGGCCAAGTGGTCAGGAACGTGTCCAAATCGTCACGCCTGTGTTTAAAGCCTGCCTTGGTAATGACGCCCGTCTTTAGGTACCTACTGTGTGACGATTCTTTTTTTTTGTCCCGTCTTCCTTGATTTTAGCCTTTAATCTACATAGATTTAAGGCTAAAATGGGGGAAATTAGCAATAGAGTAATTATTATTTTCCCAAACCATTGTTCTACTGCACAATCCATTAAAACTATGTTAAAACAGAGTTGCGTGTCTGGATGTTATGATATTGATAGGCAGGACGACGGACAGCGTCGCACAACAATTGCTACCAATAGGGTAATTGGCGACCGACCGCGCGCCAATGGTCGCACCATTATGTTCGTACACTGAAGGCCGAATTTATGGGGCGACTCGAAGGTTACCTTAAAAATATTACATATTTTTTAAAGCCGTAATTTAGTCCAATGGCTCTGCGACAGCCAAGCATAAAAGTGTGTGGGATTTTTCAATTGGTGACCTATAAGATGAATATTTTGGTCTAATTAGAATGTTTATGTTAAGGGAAATCAGTTCGTACTTACTTATTAGAAAATAGAAGCGGTCTTTTGGTTTACTTTTATCTAAAGTTGGTTTCCTCTTAATTTTCAGTACCATCATGTACCTTTTTTTTTAATGTTACCCCTGAAAATTAAAAAAAATTAATATAGCTTATTTAGTTGTAAATCTATACCTACTAAAATATAATTTGGAAAGTAATGACTAAGGTACTGTAACAATTAACTATGATGAAACTACCTAATTCTTAATACTAGCCATTATTTTTGCAAATTGACCTTATAAAGTCAATATTTCTGTCCCGCAGTGTAACATGGACGCAGCACGCGGTGTTATCAGGATGTCCCGTCGGCATATCGAGTGACGACAACCTGTAATCGTGTCATGCGCATCGAACTCATGCGCCGATACCGTACCGTGCTGTGCTGATGTTTGTTGTTTGACGTGTACTTGTAACTTTCCTTTGAACTTTTTATGGCATAGGTAAGTAAGTATGACGTCACGACATATCGCCTACACTAAATTTCCATTTTTTTTCCAGCACATAACTGTTCCTTTATCCAGACTTATCTGGAAAATAAAAGAGTATATAGAGTTATCCTATTTATGAAAGATGTGGCGATCACGAAAAATTATCGGTACGGTATTTTCAAGGATTCTAAAGGAAGACCATGTGGCCACCAGACGAAACTATGGTCTTAAGAAACTTTCTACTAAGAGATATTAGAAACACATTGATTTTCCTTACAGTTTGACCAAATGGATTATTTAGAAAAAAGATTGAGAAAAATTCACATTTGTAAATAATTTGAAAGGTTTGTAATTTGAAGGCAAAGCTTACTATCCTACTATACTATGAAAGTACAGAAAGTATCATCCAAACCATTAAATAATTTTGAACGCACTTACTTCCCACTTATTTTTACTAATAAGCTTAAACTCTCATACAGGACTTACATGTACATACACATAACACCCTCACACATTCACACAATCCTCCAATAACATCACCTTACATTACACTTCACAAATATAACCAGCTTTGTTAAAGATTTACCTCTCTCACTGAACTCTAATAGTGATATATTGTATAAACTGAATCAAGATGCCGTTAAATATGATAAATGTTTAAAGGGGTGTGAGCTTGGAGATCTGTCATACAGGTCTCGAACCTAGTTCAGACTCCAGCTCTCACAAAGGTTTCAGCAGAAGGCAAAGTTATATACTTATACACACTACTGTAACAATGTAACTTTATGAGAGAAATAAACTGTATTATTATTATTTTCCTTCAGAATCAGAATCAGAACTTTATTTGCTATTAATGTAGGTACATGTATGAGATGTTGTACATAAATTAAAGAGATCGGCTACAGTCTACCTTACGGCGTGCAAATTATTACATAATTTAAAATATTAATACATACAAACAAACAATGTCAACAAAACAAAACAGAAATTATAGTGAAGTTAATATTAATAACATAATTAATTAATAGTGAAGTTAATATTATTAGTTATTATATTCCTTGATAGTTGGAAAGTCAGATGTGACTTTCATGTGTCTTTCGACATAGAACTTTGTACTAACCTTACCTTCAAAACATTAGATCCATACGATCAGCATGGATATCGGTCAAGGCGTCCATCGATGGATAATGAGTTAATACCATCCCACGCCCCTTATTGTTCTTAGTCCGTTCGTCCGCCGCATGCATCTACATTTTAATATGAATATATCATACAGAATAATATCATACTATCCTAAAACCCCTTGCCAATGGAATTTAAGCTTTATTGCTAGGAGCTTAAGTTTGCGGGGGTGGCGGTTAATGGTAAATAAAGATAGTTGAAATGTACAAATGGGCTCATTGTCAGTCGAACGAATTTGCATGAAGTATGAAAGTTAAGGCGTTATAGAGACGTAATAGATGATTTGTAAAATGTACCTAATGAATTAGTCATCCTTTCTTAGGGTTTAAATGTAAGCAAATTATGCGTGGCTGTTGTGGAGTTAATAGTACAATAGATAATAATATACAGGTGGCTGGGAAATCGACGCGCTACTGTAATCATGAATTCAGCACATGAGCATTCAGCACATTTCTAGCAAAGAAAGGAAATCATTCAAGTGCCGAACATTTTATACCCAAAATTTAAAGTGCCGGCCAGAAAAAAGTACGGTTTTCTAATGGGAAACAACATCTTAAGCATTTTTTACTCTTACAGCGAAAGTCTAAAATAAACTACTACTACTACTACTATTCTACTCTATACTCTCTCTCTATCTCTCTATACTCTTTTATTCTATTCTTTCTATTATGTTATTATTTATTAAAATTTCCAAAAATCATATTTTTATAAGAATCGTAAAATACAAACTTTTAATTGCATTTAACATCTTGAACATGTTTTAACTATACGTATAAACTTGTTATTAAAATATGATTTTTTGGAATTTTCAATTTCAAATAGCAGCCGGGGGGGTTTATTTTAGACTTTCGCATAATAAAAAAGTCAGTGGTGGACAACGAGAATAATTTTTAAAAGTTGTTTATGTGTCCTCCAGTGGTGGCCAAACAAGCTGGACATCGGGAATAATCGCATTAATTTCTAAAAATCCTCCCAAGTTTCAACCGTCCATTCTAACAAGACGAAAATTCTCACTTTTCTTTTTAGCGTGTCAATAGCAATCTAAATGGATTCGGCCCAGCACCCTAATTGCGTAACACACTATTACTCACAATTTGAATCATTTTGAAGCTTATTGCTAATCCATTGCTCCATTTACATTCGAAAAGTGTGTCTGCTCAACAACGTAAATAACGCAATGAATGTTGTTGAACTGTCAAAATGAAACCCATTGCTACTGATAGTGTGTTACGCAATTACCCTGCAGAATTAGGCTACTTATAAATTGAAATATTTGTTGATAATATGTATACGAAGATTATACAGTGTGTCAGGTTAAACGAGAGACATAATTGAAGTGAAAGTAGTACCCATGAAAATGAACAACTATTACGAAAAGACCAACACTGAAATCAAGAAAATTAAACCAGCCTCTCTATACTTTTATGTTCGCATTTAACTGAACAAAATGTAGGGAACAGCTGTTTTTTTTTCCCGATTTCAGTGTTGGTCTCTTAGTAAAAGTTATTTATTTTCATGGGTACTACACTCCCTTAAAGTATGTCTCTCGTTTAACCAGACGCACTGTATTAATATTGGGATAAGGGCAAGAGAATGCTGAATGATGAAAATTCGAAAATATGTGACATCTACCAACCCGAACTAACTGGGCGTGTTGGATTACGACTCACTCCTTACCGAGAGGCTTGTGTCCCAGCAGTGGTAAAATTATAGCTGATTATGCTACGTAATTGCAATATAGACATCTTTTAGAAGGCACGCTCCTAGATTAAGAAACACACGCAACTTTGGTTGCCTTCAAACAAGAAAGCTGCACAGCCAACAAAACATATTTACAGACCCACCAATATACTTCCAATTAGGCTGGTCTATCTGCAATAGTCCATTCATTATAACAAAGAAGCATTGATGTTGCTAATAAATAAGTTCTGACGCTCCGTCCGCCCACGAGGGGTTTTGCAACGCATCTATTAAATTTTGATAGATCCAAGTATGAGTCACAGATGCGCTTGTACAGACTGATTTGATTATACAGGGTTACTTAAGTATTGTTTGGATTTGCATTTAAATAGGTTTAATTGTTAATCAATCATGGTTGGTGAATGGTTGAATATTGAATGTTTGTATTTAAGTAGTAGGTTTGGGAATGGTACGAGCGTTAGTCAGTTCATTCATTTTAAAACGGTATAAGATAAAGACGGAGAAGGTTTGGCCATAGAAAACACATCACACACCTAGATAAAGGGTGGCATAATTCAAAATAATCCAAAATCGAGTTATTGCGATTATCGGAATCTGCGTCGAAAACTGCATTAACTCTAAAGTTACCTGTATACAACTGGTATTTTGAGTTGTGCTACTCTTAATCTAGGTGTGCGACCTCACAGATGCTTTATAGATTTTTCAGAAAATACTTGATAATTGGATAGATAGATAAACCATTTATTTGGCAAAAACAAAAGTCAGCACAACACACAAAAGTTCAATACTAGGTGATAAGATAATCAATTACCTACATGTATATAAGTAATATAAAAAACAAGGTGCCGATATAAAAACAAAAGGAAAAACATGCCTAAAGAAATAAAAGTGACACTATTACTAATACTTAAAATCAAATTAATAATAATTGTCTTCTTGATCTTCTATCTATACTCATAATAAAACGAATAGTTTGTTTGAAAGCTCTAATCTCTGGAACTACCTACCAGTCGTATTTGGATTTTTTTTTCTGCATTTTTGATAGCCCAATTCTTGAGGAAGGCTAGGAGCCTTATGAACCGTGCAAAAAAAAACAAGAAATTTCACGCGGACGAAGTCGCGAACAGAAGCTAAGAAGATCTATTTTGTTAAAATTAAAACTTACCTGAAATATGCACTTTTGTTTCATTATTTATGCACGCTATGTCAATATACACGAAACTAACAATGAATAATTCCCCAACGTAATTACAATAATGATCATCAATTATACAAACAACTCAACGTTTAATACATCTGTCAACAACTTGATAAATCACACAAAAAAGCACAAATAACGGTACTCGATCAATTCAATAAAGCACATAAAAAGTGGACAACACATCTGCGTGCGCGCATTGCTTTCGATATTCATAAACTTCTGTTTTTTTAACAACAATGGTAACTTGACTACCGCGAGATCGGATGACAAAGATTTTTCTATTCAGCCTAGTATAGAGCTTCTATAAAAATATAGGTATTCAAATAGTGTATTGTCAGTTACCGAAATGTTAGGTCACCTTGTGAAAAAAAAAACAACTGCATAAAACGCATAATTTTTATAATTTTTAATTTTTTATGTATTGCCTTCAGAAAAAAAAACATTTAAACATAGTCTTGAATCAGAGGGGCAATTCTCGTAATTTTAAGAACGTTCAGAACACAGTCTGATCTCAGTCTCAATCTGTCAAAAAATACTTCTAATTCCCCTACATTTTGACAAGTTTTTGACATTTGTTTGTCGCTGAGATGAGACTGCGACTAGATTTTGAACGTTTTTAATTACGAGAATTGGCTTGCAGGTCTTCGCATAGTTTTAATGAACATTTAAATTACAAAAAAATACTTAGTATAACTTAACTGAGTTTATCTAAGACATTACTGACATCGGTGTAGGGAAAACATCATAACGATACCTGCAGTATATATAATACAACGTGTAACATTAAATGCGCAAAACCTCATACACCCCAATTAGAGCATTGAATATAAAACCATAATACAATGAACAAAACTATTTTTTTTTAAAGCTAACAATTATTATTAGGTAAATTGTGTTGATCCTAGCATTACTTTATGCATTAAAAATTGAGTCTTATTGCCTTAAAATAAGACTTAAATTTCTTTGGCTCAATCGGCGGATAGTATGGCAAAATACATAATTTAAAAAAAAACTATATTAAAAGTTACCGAAATCGATTCAGTAGTCAAATATGAACAAACTATTTTCAGGTTTTGCGTATTTAACGTTACACGTTGTATAGTTACTTTAAGTCTAAAATCGCCAACCCGTCTTGAGCAAGCGTAGTGATCAATACTTGTACCTTTTCTGTATAAGAAGAGGCCTTTGCCCTTCAGTGAAGCAATAATACATAAAATACACACTGGATCACAAAACCTAATGCAGTGACTATCATAAATCTTATAGATATAGCTGATCCCAAAATAGCATGCATTGAATTAGGTTTATCTAATGATAGCAAAATTAAATCGTCTAACTAACTAATGAGAGACATCTCATACTATCGTGTGGGTCTCCACAAGGTAACATGATTAATTTCTTTAGTTACTAACTATAAAAGGCGACTGAAGGATGATATGGTGAAAGGAGAGTGACATAAGCAATCACCTTTGAACTAATAGGTAAAGACTGATATTATTTAATTGAATGCTAAGAGCGTAATGTGGTACGCCCCCCAGCTAGATGGACTGACGACCATATTATGGTGTGTTTTGGCGCAGCCTGAGAAATGCCTATGTCCAGCAGTGGACTGTAATAGGCTGAGTTGATTGCTGACTGAATGCTAAGAATGGTGTTGGTCACATTTCTGAGGACGCGTTTTGGTTTTAGAATAATCGAAGTCTTGTTTTAATACTGACGTGTGTTTATACAATAAGCTCTTAAAATTCTAAAAAGTAACATCGGTCTATAGTTAATTTAAGTTCTATCATGGATAGTCATAGTTTGGTGTTAAATAGTTTCTTGGCGTTAAACAGTTTCTTTGTTTACGAAGGAGGAAGACTTGTTACGCTGACCACAAATTATATGGGTTAAGGACAGAAAAATGATGGTGTGCAAATAAGGAACCACAGTTGAATTGTAGCCTGGCAGAAAAGAAGCAAAACTGTTAAACGTTTAGTTAGCCATGTGTATGCAAACAATTTACTAGTTGATTTGTGTGATATTTAATTATAACTATAACTTCCAATCATAAGTGAACGAGGCTGGACATACTTTTCTCCAACCTTGAATGTGGAACTTACAATTTTCAACATTTATTTTTATACTATTCGCCATATTTCCTATTAGCAATTTCCTTAACTCATGGCTTCCACGTACGAATGCGGGCTTAACGAGAATTGATCAGTGGTGAGGTAAATCTAAGTGACCTCTGGCTAACCGTAAATGTTATCAGCATGTTGTCCTTATACCGTGCGCATACAAATGTAATCGCCCGCATACAACGTACGTATGTGGAGAGAATGCGTTACCCGTTTACTATAAAAGTTAGTGCGTCATATAACCTACTGAATGAAGCAACAATAAAACGATATGGACAAGAGAATTTTCGAAAGATTAAAAAAAAATGGGGATACAAATTCATTGATTGCAATTTAAACACCTGATGAGCTGGAAATTGAAGCTCTTTTTACTTCTTTGACAAAGAAGGTTAGAAGATCTTGCAATTTGCATAACCGTAGCTTGACTGACAAAGTATTTTATCAGTTAGATTGAAGAACCCGCACCCTAATTGCGTGACACACTATTAATCACAATCTGAATCATTTTGAAGGATATTGCTAATCCATTGCTTCATTTGTTCAAAAATTTCTCTGCCCAGCAACGTAAATAACGCTATGAATGTTGTTGAACTATCAAAATTTAATCCTTTGCTACTGATAGTGTGTTACGTAATTACCCAGCAGATCCAGCAGTGGACTGCGATAGGCTGAGATGATTGTCTGCGATTGGCTTTCTTGACATATTCTACTGTAGCCTGAGGCCATTTAAAATTTTCATGTTTTTTTGAGGTTCTTGATAGTTCAAAAAGGGTTGAACATGCAAAACGAAACATCTTGCAAATTTCATTTCATTTCATTTATCTAATAAAAAGGCTTTTAATTTTGTTTTAAACAAGTGGGTATTATAAATCAGGATCTTTAGTTCAGGAGGACCCATTAAATATCTCTACAGCTTGGTACTTCGAGCAATGCTTTACTATATTAAGTTTTGGTACTATTTGTTGCTTAAAAAATTTTCTTCGCGTGCTCTCTCTAATCTCACGTTCTTCTTGTGATTCAAATTCATGAAGATACTTAGCAAAAAGACTTAAGAGCACCAATATATATAAGCTAGGTATTGTTAATATTCCCAAATAACGGACACAAGGAATTGAATCTTTATCTAATCCTGCAAATCAATACAGGATTTACTTATTGATCAACAATGCAGTCCTAAAATATTAATAATAAAAAATGCAGATGCAAAAACCGTGAGAACTGGCCAAGAATCAATTTGCGTTACAGTAACTATGCATATTATTTTCTACACTGTCCTCGTCTTAAAAAAATCACACACGTTTCTATGGGGCACAGTTTTTGCACGTCACCCCTCGTTTTTTTACCTTATTCAAATCGCAAGTAACTTTACCCTCAAGTTTTTTAACACCAAACAATGGTCCTTTTCTTCGGCCGAGTAATTTATTTTTTCTAACGGTCCAAGATGGCCTCGGGTCATAGGTGAGGCTTAGGATAGTTCTCAGGGCCGTTTTTTAATGTTTCTTTTATCATTCTGCACATCTGCCAAATCTCTGGTAAAAAGACTGTGATGTTCGCATGGGAAATTGATATTTGGCGCATCTGTAGTTCTTTAGTTTGTGTATTGGTCTGTTATTAATTTGTGTGTACTTATTTGTTTGTTATTGGGTATTTTGCAACGGGATGCTTTATTCGTTCCTAATGTTTTTTTTGTGCTTTCGAACCGTTGCCAGAAGGTTCGAAGTGATAAAGTTATGACTGGCATTTTGTTATGAAATTGTAGCCAGTGCTGTAGAATTAAATACGAACCGCGGAAAATCCTAACGGCATTAACGGGTAATCAGTGAGCTCGCGTCCACGCCCCTCGCCACCCGCGACCCGACTAAAACAAAAACGCATTGTCCCATGACGTCACGGCGATAACTTATTTACGACTACCCGCATGTCGTCGAAAGAGGACAATATGAGGACAATCGATAATGCTAAACGCGAACACGTGTGCCGCGGACTGTGAGCGATCCTATTGTTTTTGTTTTACAAACGCGGTGAACTTTAGAACGGTGCTTAGCGATTGATTTTGTTTTTTTTTTGTTTCATAGTGTGGGTACTGTTTTCACTGCACCGGCACTCCGAGGCTTGCATTATTTTTTACATTCTATGGTTCGCGTGATTTTATCATCACTTTGCCCGCAGTTAAGAAAGACGTCGAGGTAGGCACGAGAACATCAAATTAATTCTTTAGGAAGTCCACTATCAAAAATTTTGGAACGATTTTGCAGGAGTTTTGTTCAATTAAATTTGCTCCAGGGCGGACAGCTGACAATGTAGCCAGAGGCTAGAAGTATACCAACAAAATTTTTGATCGTGTTCACCATAAAAAAGTCTCTTCCTCAATCAACAATAGACCAAGCCAAGCGTTACACATGTCTACAGAATAGCCATGAACTATCCCAAAGGATTAACCATACGTCTTCTTAACAATGACTACTGCAGATTTTTTTATCTATTTTTTTGTTGGCAACACCTGGTCGCTGATTTTTTATGCCTTGTCATGGCCCGGAGATAAAGTCAGCGGATTCCAGATAAAAAATGGACTGAACGAAAGGAGTCGGTATATGGACGGAGTATTTTCCAAAGGGTGCGATTTTTAAATTGAATTTGATAAGTCTTTGAAAAGGTCCGAATGAAAATGGCTTTGATTTGTGGGGTTAGAGATAAGATAGTCGTATTGTTATGAATTGAAACTGACTGTGGGGTTTATTTTGGTACCTACTGCGGATTATTATTGAAGTGTTTTAACAAAATGAAGATTCAATGGGGGTTGATTGGGTGCATTTTATTTTTATTTGTTACTTTTCTGTATTTTTCGAAATGGCTACCCGTAAAAAATAATAATATTAAAATCCGACAAAAATATGATGCAATTTTCAGGTACCTAGTTAAAGATTGTTGCTGGAATTTTTCAACTAGAGTGCGCGCAATATAAGATTGCGCGCGGCCGAAATCGGAAATAATCGTTTGTCGCTATCTGGAGGTTTATGTAAGGTGTCAAGAGAGTGTGCTATGTTCCGTGCTTTTCCAAAGTAAATAATTGCCATAATTACGCCGTAAGTGATTAAAAGTGCTGGCGGGATATAATCTTGAAGTCAAACGTCACGCGCACTCTATTAGCAATCATCAATCCATCAGCAGTGCTATTCTGTAAGCATCTCACCGAGAAAAGGAAGGTGAAGTTAGCTTGAAGTGGACTGTCATGAAAACTCTGTGGCTGTCATTCTACCTACCTAATGCTGAGGATTGACACTATTGATAACTCACTTCACCTATTTTTTTTTTTCAGAATAGACCCGCTGGTTTTTCAGATTTAGCCCAGACATTTCCAGAACAACCGAAAACAAAACAGCAACGGAATTCCATTTTTGAAACTGTACACTACCCAACCCCGAATGACTGTCACAAAACTTTAATCGTCGTGCGAATTCAAGCATTCATTATAACATTTAAATATTCAATAGTTCGTTACATCAATGGCGTTGCTAACACTAGACAAACAACTGACGGTGACCCCTCAGCATTATGAATAAAAAAATCTCACCCCCAGGGTTTTTTTTCAACCCTTTTATGCATATCCTGTGTCATGCGTGCAGTATTACTAGTCAAATTTAAATAATTTATGTCTTAGGTCCGTTGGATTTTGCATCTGCCCTTAGATAGAGTTTTGGAAGATTTATAGGACGTGATTGGGATTATACGGGTGGGATTAAAAGGCTTGATGTCATTAGTAGTGTTTGTAAACATAAAGTATTACAAACAAATAGAGAAAACAACATTGAGTGATCAACCAACCCAGCGTAGTTCAGCCAAAATAATTTAATGAAGGAAACGACATACAAGACGAACGCATGCACCATATGCCTGTGTACTCCACGTTTTAAAGCCAAATAGAATAAAAAAAATAAGATCTTAATTAATTAACTGGCCAAGGGGGTCGAATGCTACCGTAGTATAAATGCAATGAGTTCTAAGATAATCAATTTTTCCCGTAGTCCGTCACATGATGCATTGAACTAGGTATGCACTATTGTCGATAGGTTAATCAAAGGATGTAAAACACCTAATTGGCTGCGCAATTTCAAAACATAATAACTGACATAAAAAAATAAAATCGATGTTTTTGCATATTTGAATTGCTAAATATCCAGCAAGTCAAATTATGCAAAAACACCGATTTTTTTAGAAATGTCAGTTGCTAGGTTTTAAAATTGCACAGCCGTAATAGCCAGGTGTGTGGACAACCTTCACAAGATCGCGGGGAAGACCTGGACAAGAGTCGCACAGACGGAAGCATGGTACAAAGGCGAGGAGGAATATACATAGGAGTAGGTGTAACAAGGTTGCCAATGATGATAATGATGACGATGAAAACGTCTAAATACATGCGCTGCTTTAAATCGACGAGTGATGATGCTATCATGACACTATTTTTCACACCTCAGCATATAAAGCTAAATACATAATAAAGAACAATGAAAATATATACTAATATCGGCTAGACAAGTCAATTGACACATTGAAAGTGAAAGGGATGTGCTCCATTGTTCGCTCGATTGTCGTTCGACTAAATATCGTGTCATTCTCAGTGCTGTGACGAAATAGAACGATATCGATAAAGTCGAGAACGCCCTGTGTGTTGGTGTGAGCAGATTTATGCGGTTTCGGATGAGCCAATGGTCGTTAAAATTGTTGATCTAACAGCTGATAGTGAAAGTTTTGTTGATCTTGTTTGCAAATCTTTTACAGGGATAAAGCACGTTTTATCATATTTACTTATCATAAAAGAAGTATATTGTATTACCCACTAAATGGGATAGGTAGTCGTACCATTTAAAATTATTAAAAAAAAAATCATTCTAAAATTCATCCAAATTTATTTCAAAATTTTACATGGAACGACTACCGATCTGACCTCCAGACTGAGCTGTATAGGTATCAATGTATTCAGCTGCATCCAGTTGGACTGGAAGCCGTCCCTAACATGGTTGGGAAAAGGCTAGGCAAATTGACTGACTTGTAAAAAAACATTTTTGAAACTTATTAAATTTATATTTGCTATTATTTATTTGTCGATTACGAGTTTGTTTTACCTACTTTTAAAAAGATTCATGTAACACTGAAAGTGGACCAATGAAGGAAGGATCAATTAATTCTGTCTTAAAATTTTTCTTCAGATATTTTTGTTCTAATCGACTAGAATTGTGTATTATATCCGTTCAAAAATAACACTTCTTTACTTCTTTTCTTTTTATTGATTTTAACACATTTATTAATAACAGATTTCTGAAAAAAAAATTACACAAAGCTAACTCCACCATCGTATTATTAAATGTAATTACAATGTTAAAGCCATAAATCTGCTTTAAAACAAAATTAACCGCTTGTCCCAAAGCCCAGTTAACTTACGATAACAGCCCACAGTTTTTGCCTATTGTTTTTACACACCCCTTTTAATTTTTTTCTGTAACTCTCAGTAGCTCACCCCAGCATGTTTTTCAGACACTTTTTATTTACATTGGCCGTATTTTTGTCATCTAGTTTATATTAAATTACCGTTTATAAAACGTAATGAATATGCGGGACGCTATTATTATAATTATGCATTTGTAAACTAACGAAAACGAGCTACCATTACCGCTGAGATTTTTTTGATAACGGCTGTACGTGTTTTTTTGTGGTGATGCAGTTTTAAGTTAAAAAAATATACTTTTGTATAATTTTACTGCACTAATTTATAATGTATTTTTATATACTTACCGTATATAAAAATACCTATATACTTAATAGTAGTAGTATGTGGTAGGTGGTGTGATGATCTGTTAATGTTTGCAGGGCCAACATTGCCGGAGATCGCACAAGACAGAGAGATTTTGAAGGAAAAAGGGGAAGATTTTGCCCAGCAGTAGGACATAATATAGAAAAACAAAAAAAAAATAAAACTACGAAAAGAAAATTGAGAAAATATAAATTAAGCTTTTGCTTACTATTAAAATTGTTAAAAAAACCGTATTCAAAAGGCAACTGCACACACTATAAAATATTGACAAAGAAATATGAAAGCGATCGCCAACATGTTTTTATTATAATACCAAATACAAAATTAACAAATCAATGGCAGTCATACGTGAAATCAACAATGACGATCGCGGATGTATCTACCCACAGATCTAATACTTCAAAAAGCTCTGCGTGAGAAAACTTAAAAAACTGGCTCGCACATAAAAAATGCACTTTACAATTATCAAATACCCTCAGAGATGTCCCTTGCACAATGCGCACACCTTGAATCTGCCGAAGATATAGTCTCTTAAAAAATGTGCATATGTTTTTATAAACACTGCACTCTCAGGATGGTGTAAAAAAACCGTGGGGTGCATTCTAGTTGGGAAAGGACGCGGTTCCGCCAGCGTGGGTCAAAGTTTTAGGGTATTCGAATGATGAACATTTTGCAGCTGCGACTTGTTTTATTTGGGAATGGTTTTCAAATTCAAGAACGACAGGTGATTGGTCATATTTTTTTTTAATTTTTGGTCCTTGGATTTCACTCTTAGGCGTAGAATCTTTTCCTTTTGTCTTACATACCTACTGCAATGAAAACGTAATAAATACACTTAGAATTTTATTTGTTTTCGAGAATGTTGAGCATCAGTGCCCGAGTCCTTTTGATTCGATGGTTTTTGATGAAATTTCTCTCGTAGAGATTTGTGTTTTGAGTTTTTTTAAGCGGAAGCAAACAGTATCGGGCTTCCGGTCGGCTTTTTATTAATTTTAAAGTGGTCCGTTAGTTTAATTAAATTAAACTTTTTTAGATGGCTTCAGATAGAAATATTTTAAATAATAAATGATTGATGGTTTCATGGACCGACAAAACAAATGCTGTGATTGGACTTATGTTTCAATTTTGATACCTTGAGATTCTATAAAATAAAAACAGAAAACCTGTCGACAAAAAAGATTAGGTAGAGTATGAAATTATGAAGTCCTATTCTATACTAAAAATTGTAATTCTAATATTGTTTTACATTATAACTTTAGGTACCTATACTTACATCATTATTATTTTCATTTATTTTTCAAATAAATAATTGAAATGTGATTAGTAGTACCTACCTACCCACCTATTACCTATAAAAAGGCATCTAATTATTTCAGTTTTCTTCGTAAACATTCTAAACAGTAAAAGTATCTAAGGTACCTACGTAGGTAGTTATCTACCTACTCTTAATGAGTCCCAGCAGCGATCCAATTTTTTATGATCATGTTAATTTCTCTTGGTCCCAGTATGATAAATCTCTCATATAAATATCCGTCCGTAAACTTTCTTGTATGTCACCTCACATATTTACACTTACCGTTTCCTGCCCCTTGCTTTTTTAACAGCGTTCCCACAACCATCCTTGTGTTTTTTACTGTTTTTTTTTTTTTTTTCATTTATAGATTAGAATTAACGGTAAAAATTTCTCCCCTAAGGATACTTTAATTTATTTCTTTGGCAACACAAGAGGAGATGCGGTTCTTCTTTGTCTGTGAATGTCATGGTGTCAAAAAAGTGCAGGAGATTTGCAGTACTCGTTTTTTTACTGTTCCTTCCGGAGATCTACTGTTGTGTTTATTGATTAATACACTTTAGTTTTTATTTTCTATAGCATGAAATCTTGTAGTAAATTAGTAAGACATTTTTTTCTGGTGAATAAGTACCTAGGTAGGTACCATGACAGACTCAGTTTAAGTAGTTCAGCAATCAGTAAATTGTTGTTGACAATTAATATTTACTAGTATTATAGAACCATTATATTAAAGATAGCCTAAAATATTATTGCGTTCATAAAAAAATAAAAATAATTTTAAAACGTGATGCAATTTTTAACGATTGAACAGAATAGGTAGGTACCTAATACATAAAAACTGTACACAGAGAAAAAAAAATACCAGTTGAAATAATTAGAAAGAAATATATGCAACCGAAACGTATAAATAACAATGCAATTATTTTTTGTGACAACCGTATTACGAGACGTTGTTTTTGCAAACAATGAAACAACACAAAAAAGTATGAAAATCAAACCCCAAAGGGTTCTTCAAATTAAAGCGTCATTAGAAATTTTCTAGAAAAAAATAATGCTAACGTGAGAAAATTAAACCTGATTTTTTAATGTAAAAAAACTGGCAACACACAATGTCGCGACCGTTGCAAATCATTAGCATACACTTTTTATTGCATTCGGAATTAAATCTGACTTTTTTTTCGTCGGAGAGATTGGCAGCATATAATTATAGTAAAAAAAGGTTGCTACCGCCTATTCTCTGGGTCTTTTATATGTCGGTCAGGTAAAGTACGTAAGTGTCGAATACAACAATGTGCTCCGGATTTCCTCTCTTTAATACGAGGACCAACCTTCGCCTCACGTGCAGATTTTGAATAAAAGTCCGTCGATTTTCCATGGGCGTGATTGATTTTAGAGATAGTCTTCAGTTTTTTATCGATAAAAATGATCCACCGGAACTATTGATAGATATTTGTTCCGTCAATTGTAGGTGATTTCGATCTCTATAATTAGGTTCCTATATTATGAGTCAATAATCAAGAGAGTGATATAATTATAGAGATCGTAATTGTCATTCGATCGATATCGTATGAAAGAATCTGTTTGATTAACATAAGTATATAAGTAAGTTTTTAGTTCGGAAATCCATAGTTAGTTATTATTACTAAGCTCACCAAACTTCAAACTAAGAAACCAAACAATCACCTTCAAGTTTAACTTAGGTACCTATGTATCAAAAATTAATTAAGTGTTGTAATTAAATAAAAACGACAAAGCGCAATAAAGTCAACAAAAGCATTCATAAATTGCGGAGATTATGCAACGGCACGGCTTACCGTCCTCTTCCTGGCTTTGGGGCCATAAATTTCATTTAGCTGCAAGGTGGTCTGACAAATTTGCGGTCGCTACGACTACTAACTGGTACTTTTACCTTATTAGACGCATAGATGAAAAAAATAGACCCAACTCTCGAACAAAGCTTACAGTTAGTCAATGGCTTAGAATAGCAATAATGTAGACTGTGGCGTGTTGATTATTGTGGTGGGTGTACACGTTAAAGTCTTTCTTTAACTAATCTGCCGGCCATGAAAAAAGGGACAGCGGGGGACAGTTTTGTGACAAAAAATGTTTGGGACATATTGACGTTTAGTTTGGACATCGATATTTTTTTTCTGGTCCCCTGGGTCTATTGTAATTGCTGTGTAATTGTTTTCTAACAACAGTTAAGTTGTTATGTTTTGACAGGACTGACAATTAAACAGTAGTGGAGGTTTTAATAAGATTTGTGGGCTATTGACAGCTATAACTTTGACTTTCTTCCAGTGTGGTAATTGTCTTATTATTTTCGTAAATAGATTTTCTTTTTTCTCGTAGTTTTGTAGGAGTTTTTTTTATAGGGTTTGGTAACAGATACAATACCTGTTATTTGATGATTCTTTTTTTTCTGACTTGTGTATTCACATTTTGAAGTTAATGCTATGGGTATTATTTTGACTTTGAAGACATAAGATCTTTTTCGATTATAATTTAACTTCCAAAAGGTTTATTGCAAATCTAAGCATTTTAATTGAAAATATTTTAAGCTAGAGAAATCGCTCTTATGTAGGTTTATAGCTATTACAGCTGATAGCTATAAAGTTTATCATGGGTATTACTCACGGGGAATACCATTGTTTCGCCAACTTAGACACACCTACCTAAAAGGATTCTCCGTTTAGTTTATAGTTATATAACCTTTACCTACCTACTGTAACTTGAAAACATTGTAAAAGCTAATTATTTTTAAAAGAGTAACCGTGGAATTTCTTGCCGGCTCTTCTTCATAGGAAACGACCAATTGAAACCGCGCACCTAGCTTCTGACGTTTCATAAGTGCCCATGTATGTTTAGGTACCTACCTATGTGAAATAAAATATTTTGATTTTAATTCGTGTGAAATTGGTGTTTAATGCGCGTGAGTGGTCAAACCATAGGACGAGAATGAAAATTGCATAAAAATGTTCTAAGATGTGTTTTCAGAATGCTAATTAATCTACCTGGCCTTTTCTCGACTATACTGGAATCGGGTTTGCTAATAGGTACAATTCAGAAAAGCAATATCCGGGAAATGTGAATTGAAGACTGAAACTTTTTGTAATCTGTTGTTCAATATTTAGGTAGGTACATATACCAATAAGTAAGTATACTTGTAACCTCTTTGTCGTCTCTTTACTTCATTTTCCTATCTTTACCAGCCGTACCTTATGCCGGTCTATTTACTTTACTATGGGCTGATTTTTCAATCGACGAATAAAATTGACATCTGACAGTTTTCGTATGGAAGAACTGTCAAAAACTCAAAATTATTCCTCCGTTAAAATTATCTGGCGTTGGAAAAACCAGCCCTTAATGATGAATGTGAAAGTTTGTTTGGATGTTTGTTACTCAATCACGCAAAACTGGTTGAACTGATTTGTATGAAATTTGGCACACAGATTGTTTATAAACTGGAATAACACATAATAAAAACGTAATTTTTATCCTGATATTCCCACGGGATCTATGGGTATAATGTAAGGGTACCTATTACTTGAGAGGTTAAGAGAATCTCATGATAGAAAGAAAAGGAAAGAAAGAAATTACCTACACATTTATTTAGCACAGACTAAAAGGAACACAATACAGATACATAAATCAGATAAAAACAAATAAAATCAAATTAAAAGTGAAAAGTCCGATGTAAGAACATAATATGATAGTTAGGTAGGTAATGATGACCGTAGAATAGATTTTCTGTAGCAACTGGTGCTTAGTATCTCAAGATGGGAACGACTGTCCATCTCTTCGATATAGGTAGGTACATAAACAAAAAACGTCCATACCAATTTCTTTACAAAAACGTGATTCTCCAAAATTGAACAAAACAAAGCTCTGTGCTCATTTCCCAATCTACCACTGACTATTAATAAAACAAACACAATTTTCCTTCAACACGTTACGTTACCGCTATCATCAACATTACCAGCTGGAACCTACCGTCTTTTCGGAACCTTTAGGAAAATTATTTATCAATCTATCTGATGATTTATTTATTTATATATACTTTATTGTACACCAGAAAATACATACCAAAAAAAAAATACAATTATTACTACAAAACATACAATGGGCGGCCTTATAGCTTTCTGCGATCTCTTCCAGGCAACCTTGGAATCGACAGTGATTGCGTGGATATATAAAAATGGGGTTGTCAGTGGTGCAACATAATATACTAAAATAGATACATAGATAATATAGTATATATATACATACAAGCTGTATAATAGATGAAGTATATTTATCTGTACTAACAAAAACAATACATTATAGAGATAGATATATATAGTCTGCTATAACGCGCTAATCTCTGGAACTCCCAGTCGAATTTGAACATTTCTTTTGCATTTGATAGCCCAGTTTTTGAGAAAGGATATTTAACATCATGCTTGACTTTTATTAATAGAGTTTTTATTATTAGACTTTTATTTTTAAGTGTACTGTACTGTAAGTGAAAACGAAGTAATAGGGCGATGCGATGCGACGGCGTGGGTCGGGGGAACAAGAAATTTCACGCGGACGAAGTCGCGGGCAGAAGCTAGTTTCTCTATAAAAACGTGTCTAGCACTAAATTGACCAAAACAAAACACTGTGGTCACTCCCCAATCGACAATCGACTATTAATAAAACAAATTCATTTTTCCGTCAATACGTTACGTTACCGCTATCGACTTGTGGTCGGTTTCTCTTCGTGAGAACACCATCGTGCTCCATGGTTGATGGTAATTGGTGTCAAACGACGGATGCTGATTGTGCGGTTCGTCCGCTGATGAAGTCCGTGTTGCTGGAGTGTCTGTTTGATTGTTTAGTTGTGTTGAACCGACCGCTAGAGTTTGTGTGTCCGTGGGTTGAACGGACTGATAGTATATATTTTTTAATGACTATATATTTTTTCGTGTTGGTCAGTTTTTAGTTGGTTTAGGTAAAAGAAAGAAAAAGAAACATGACGCAGAGAAAAAAAAAGGCCATCGCTCAGCATAATGCTACGACTCTATGTGAGACAGTGCCCCAGCGATGATGTGATGGTATGCGATTTTTGAGGTTTATAGTTAATGGTTTTGAAGGTGGTATGAATATAGTAAGTTTATCAACCAACCAAACATCACCAACCACTACTAGTTCCCTATTATTTTTGTAATGGAAACGATCGTCAAGCTTTATGTCAGGCTGTGTGAATCACAATTTATTTACGACGTTATAAATGTTCATAAATAAACTATCAATACTTTTATCACTGTTTTCTGAAAGTCTTGTTTTAAAACTGCGCAGGAGTGCATCAGATGGATGAATTTCTCTTCATTATCATCATCATTTTATCCTAAAGACGTCCACTGCTGGATATAGGCCTCCCCCGAGCACCACCACTTCGACTGATTTTGTGCTTCTCATTTTTTAAAATTCTTGTTGCAACAATTATTAAAATTTCAACAGGAAAACATCTCACATTTCCAAGCAAACCCGCGACAACAGGCTAGCAACTAGTAATATTAGTGGTTTTCATAGTATTAGCTATCCGTTAGAGTTTGTTTGTGTTGATTGTCTGCGCCAGCGCCGTTCTTGACGAGTGATTGAGGTGAGAGTTGAAAATGTTCTGGCTAATATACCTAAACGATAAATATAAGGTTTTAAGCGAATCTTGAATGTATATAATATGGGAGCAGTGTGTCAATTTTGCCTATTGAGTTTAGAATGTCAGTGTGAACTATGGAAGGACAGTAGGTATAGACAATGTCTTTTAAATGTTATTTAAATACAGAGCTCATTAATTCCTCCTTAGGAGTAAGATGGAGGAAGTACCTACTTAAGACACATAGGGAAAGAAAAAATTTTGCCGTAAGTATCCTTGTCAGGTACAAAAAAAAAATAACCAGTACGTAAACTGGAATTGAGCACATTGTTTTCGACCCCCTAGCGTAGTAATTAGTTACGCGATCAAAACATATGGAACAACTAGTAACTAATCATAGAAAAGTGTAATAAGTACCTTTTAAACTTTTTTTTATGAAAAGCCTTTTTTTATAGGTAGGTAACCGACGAATTTTATTTTAATGTGCTGTATACTAGTTACATTAGCTTAGAGAAAAGTTTTATATTTAATAGTTATCGAAAATCATTGTAGAAAAAGTATAAACGTCACTTCTGTTTGTCATACAATATCTATACTAATATTATAAAGCTGAAGAGTTTGTTTGTTTGTTTGTTTGTTTGTTTGAACGCGCTAATCTCAGGAACTACTGATCCGATTTAAAAAACTCTTTCAGTTTTAGATAGCCTATTCATCGAGGAAGGATATAGGCTATATATCATCACGCTAAAACCAAAAGGAGCGGAGCACCAATGAAGAATGTTTCAAAATCGGGGGATGTTTTTCCTATTGAGAGCTTCCGCTGCGTGCGCTGCGTAAACGGTTAAAGTTTCGCAAAAATCATATATGACAGAATTGTTCCCCTTTAATAGCTTTAAAAAAAAGTCCGCGACAGCATATGTCTATCTTTTAAGGTTAGCTCACTATAACGTCTTTTATGCTAACCAAATTCGTTCTAAAATAATGCAATAATTGCGAAGGTGTTTTTATAAACATGGTATTAATCCTTATCCAAATAAATACGTTATTCATTACATGTAATCATTTGATTTCAATGTATATCTTAGGAGATATCATAGTTTTAAAATAATACTAATAATAAAGCTGAAGAGTTTGTTTGTTTGAAAGACGGTTTGAAAGCTCTAAATCTCTGGAAGTATTGGTCGCATATATAAAAATATTTTTGCGTTTGATAGCCCAGTTCTTGAGGAAGGCTATATTCTATTAAACTTGACGCTAGGACCCTTAGGAGTTGAGCAAAAAGAAAAAAAGTCTGAATTTTTCGCCAAGCGAAAACGAAGTAATAGCGCAGGCCGGCGACACGTTGCGACGGGGTGGGTCGGGGAAACAAAAAAAATTTACGCGGACGAAGTCGCGGGCAGAAGCTAGTTAGGTATAAGTACCTACTAAGGTTCCCCAACCTAAGTAAAATTGTATGAAGAATAACCCCATATTCTTGATTCTTGATTTTTCAATAATAATTTGTGGTTTTCTAAAACATCTATAAAAAAAACAGTTCATTAATAAAATCGTAACATTCTTTAGACTTTATATACCTAATAAACTTTATGTATCTAATTAATATTATAAAGGCGTATCAATATGTACGAAGAATCTCACGTTAATTTTGTGTGGTCCAAAGGTGACGTTGTCGGCCAATATTTGTACTAGAGACAGATACTGCTGGAAACTACCACAGGCCGCGCCACTTCATAAGCGGAGCGATTTTGTATCGCTCAAGTTGTAAGCGTAGGTTTTTGTTAGTATTTGGACACATCAGTGACCTAAAAAAATATATTGTAAGTAAATCAGGCTCGGAGTTTAAATGACAAGCAATTCGCACATTGATAAGAACAGTGACACTAACCAAAAAAGCTATATTTTAAATAAAATATGGTATAATTAGGTTATATTATATAAAAAAAATAATAAGCTATATTTTTCAATTGGTATCATGACATGATACTGTTTGGTAAAACTTTAAATGCTTCTACTAAAAATATAGCTTTTTTGGTTTTAATTAGTGTCACTCTTCTTATCAATGTGCGAATTGTTCTTTTTTAAATCTGGTTGCTTTTGCGGATAATTTTCCTTAGTAAATACTGTCATAAAACTAAAATTGAATATTGACGTCAAGTTCTTGTAGACTGTACATTACTTCAGAGGATTTTTTCCGGTAAGAAATATAATTGAAATGATTATTTGACAATGACTCACAAACGTGATTAGATTAAGACTATAACTAAGTTTTTATATAAGGAAAATATTTATAAAAAAACTACTCAAGTTCCCCGAAAATACTAACCATCGGTCATCCTTATCGCTAGCCGCAAGATAACGTGGCATGATATATTGTTATATTGCTCAGAAAGATTTCAGGTCAGGCAACAGTCCACGTAAAACCGAATAAAAGCCGATGTAAAATGAATATCTAGCTGATGACGAATATCTAGCAATCAGTCACTTTCATTCCTAATTGTAACCTTATCTTGTTGTGAATTCCACTAGCTATATTCAGGGTTGCAGGATTATCGACACGCTAACTGTAGATTACCATGAATTCAACAAATGATTCGAGATCTTCCAGCGTAAAATTTTTTGTCAGTTATAAAAAAAAAAACAACACAGCTGTTTCATAGAAAAGTCCTAAACAAAAGCCTTCGCGGTAAAAATGCATGGAACAGCATTTTTTTTTAAATAATGTTCTTGTAAGTACTACCTTCATGTAACCTATATTTAAAATCTTTTACAATAGCATATTTTTCGATAGCCTTCCATCATGGAGGTGAGTTTTACCGAAATTTTTATACATAAGAAATGTTGATCCTACACACCACACTCTTAAGGACCAAAGTTTTGCTTGCATAGTCATTCACGGCTCCAAAGACTAAATATGAACTAAAGTCCGGCCGTCGAGAGAATGCGTTCCTGACACGGACACCTGCCTGTGCGACAATTCTAGGAGCTAATAAAGATCAAATTCGCAACACGTATTCATAACATAATCAGCCTGTAATTTCCCATTGCTGGAACACAGGGCTCCTCTCTGTGAGAGGGAGTGGGCTGTTATCCTCCACGCGGACCCAGTGCGGGTTGGTAGATGTTGGTAGAATTTTTGGTTATAGGACATACCGGTTTCCTCACAATGTTTTTCTTCACCGTTTTGAGAGCAGCGGTGATGAAATAATTTACAAAAAGTAAAGCACCGGTCTGGGTTCGAACCTATGGACCTACAACTCGTAAGTCGGGTAGCGGCTGAAAAAAAAAATAACACATATTCGTTTAACTGACAGATGTTAAAAACGTATTCTCTCGTCGGCCGCTCAGTAAAAATTCTTCGTATCTTTTATAAGCCCCGCTGTCACTAGCCACTAAGTCATCACCCAAATCATCACCTCTTCTGACAAGTTTACAGCCCGGATTTTCATCACTGCAATGCCCTCGCCCTCGTCGCGGTCACCATATCCTTAACTAAATAATAATGATATCGTTTTAATTACATAGTCCGATGTCACAGATAACAACGTTTGCTTTCGAAATCTCACACTGTTTTAATTTTGGGAAGTCATGGTGAGATGTCGTGACGTGGCTTTGATCGGCACCTGTTTTAATACTGCGTTGAGTTTTGGGCTGTCTTAAATTAGGCTGTGGCTGTGTCATTAAAGATGTAAGGTCTGCGTGATAGTTTAGTGATTATTAAATGCATCATCTTCACATATACTTATATAATGAATGTATACAAAATAATGTCAAACATTTTAAAAGAGTAATGGTGCAGTTTCTTGCCCATTCTTTTTCATACGAAACTACCTTTTGGAAGGGGTGACTATACAGGGTATCCCTGGAAGTATAGATCAAATCAAATAGGTGCGTGGGTAAAGTCATTTCCAAACTTTTTGATCCTGAGAATGTTGGTGAATTTTTTTACGGTTCAAAAGTTATGACCAACTTTTGTTATTTTCAATCACTTTGCATAGTGCTCAAAGAACAAAATCATTAAAAAAAAACTACCAGGAACTGTCAATTTAAGTGTTTTAGACAGCCCTGCTAGTTTTTTTTAATGATTTTCTTTTTCTTTGAGCACTATGCGAAACGATTGTAAAAAATTGGACACAACTTTTGAACCGTAAATTAATTCTCAATCATCAATCATTCTCAGGATCAAAAAGTTTGGAAATGACCTTGCCCACGCCCCTATTCGATTTGATCCATACTTCTAGGGACACCTGTATAGAATCAATTCTATTTTATTGTAAATTTTGACCTTCAAAAGTGTATTTTATGTGCCTATTTGAAATAAATACTTTGACTTAGATTACAATCTTTGTTCTCATTAAATGACACTGGGACCCACCAGAAAAATGGAACAGGATTATATGATAGAATTCTTTCTGGTTTCATTATTCCTCGCTCTTACATTTGACTATCGACGTCATCGTCGATATTCAAATGTAAGAGCGAGGAAGTATCTTAGTATTCTGACGAAGACAAAAATCTGTCATCGTATCCACAAAAGGTATTTTGTGTCTATGATATTATTTTACGTATTATTACTACCAGTAGATACGAATTACCACCTTTAAAGACCAAACAAGGTTACTAAAATAGCTTATTCTAAAGTGCGATTTCAGACAATATTTTGGACATTATCTGTGACCACAAAGCCTTATGGAAACACATCAAACGATGTATAGTCAGAGATAATTATGACCTAAAACCCATTTTGGCCAGTGCAATCTTTGAAACCAAAATGAGTGTAAGAGAACTATTAGCCCAGGAGTCGGGCTGTAGTTTCACAAGTGTAGTTTCGCCACAATCCCTCGGTCTTGCTCAGTTTAGTTTTAATTTCAATTTGCTTTGCAGTGTCCAGACACGACCTGGGGTAAGGCGGAGGTATATGGATGGAGTGATGTTGCAAGAAAAATGTATTTAGATATTTTACAATAGGTCTTTTTGGGAAAGGGTTTCCATAAGTAATACCGACGATTATTTTTATGCCCTTTTAGATAATAAATCAAATATAATGTTGTTACAAATCGATGTTTTGTTGACTTTTTGGTCACCTCACACTCAAAGGTTTTAGCTTGAATATGAACTCAAAATCAAAATATTATTTTTCACATAAACCTACATGGGTCAGAAGCTAGGTGCACGGTTCCAATTGGTTGTTTTCTATGGAGAAGAACCGGCAAGAAACTCCACGGTTACTTTTTTAAAATAATTGGCTTTTACAACGTCTTCAAATTCCAGTGTTATTAGGTGTAGGAGGACAGTGTAGGCCTGTCAACAAGTACCTAAAATAGAAAATTGTCTACAAATCTACAGATGTACTCTACAACGTTCTCACAAGACGATAATATGGAAGTATGGCGTTCTTACTCCTTAATGCAACCTGATTTTAGCAGACCAACCAAAGATTTTAGTAAGTAAACTCCTAACAGAACAAAAGTATCAACAAAATTACAAGTTCACAAATTTCCTCAGCACCCAGACAGTGTGCCCTCATCCTAACAAGTTAATATCACAAGTTAGGATGGACGCAATTAGCTTGCGGTTAGACTTGCAACACTTGAATTATCCAACAGTCTGCTCTAACCCTTACTTGGTTACGTCATGCCGTATATTGTTTTATTACTTTTTTTTTTTTTTGTAATAAGTAAATGGTTTTGTTTTTCTACAGGTGTCCAGGTTCTTTCACGAGACAAGATTGTTGATTGGTTTCCCTCAATCCCGAGGGGTAATGCGTACCTAATAACACACTTACAGTAGCAAAGGCTGTCAATTTGACAGTTCTTTAACATTCATTGCGTTATTTACGTGTTGAGCGGACAAATTTTTCTAACCTATGAAGAAATGGATTAGTTATATCCTTCAAAATGATACAGATTGAGATTGAAAGTGTGTTACCCAATTAGGGAGCCGGGCTAGCTGATTAAACGGTGCCTCTGATCACAGAGTGGGTTGACTGATGCAAGCTGATGTTACAGGATAAGAATATTAATACTGACAAACATGACGATAATCTTTCCGTCAGTTGTTCAAATAACCTTCAGTTTATGCAGGTCAGAGTATCTGCATGTATTTACATAACATAACACCACCAAGCGATGGCGAGATAACCTGGACACGTACCACCGCGAGGGCTGGTTCGAGGTGGCACAGGAAAAGATTTCTTGGAAGGACCTGGAGAATGCCCAGAAGTAGAACAGGATAGGCTAAACAAAGAAAAAGTCACGACTGTAATCCCTGAAGAGGAGGTGTACCTATGGTACACCCATTACGTGTACTTTTCATGCTCTAATAGTTCGTCTTTAAGTTGTAAGTAGGCGATATAAAGTCGCTTTTTATGCTCTAGTGTATAAAGTTTAATTTTTTTCTAAGACTATGATAATCAGGCCCAACAGATAAAACGTCGCAGATTAAAGTCATTATTTTATTTCATTTGCTTTAATTTATATCACTTCCGTGTTTTCTATCTATCTATACATATAATAAAATCGTAGGAAAGTCAAAACTGTACATTGAATATTTTTTAAAAAGAATACTTGGGGCGTGATCTACAATCGATATGGAAGCCAAAAATATAGTTTTTAGAATTTTTGTCTGTTTGTCTGTTTGTCTGTCCGGGATAAACTCAAAAAGTACTGCATAGATTTACTTAAAATTTTGCATGAATATTACTAAGAGGTCGGGTCAACATATAGGCTACATATTATCACGCTATCACCTACGGGGGAGGAGCTGTGAACCTTTATTTTTCTTACGTATTCTGTGGAAGCGTGTAATCTAACGACGCATATTTAAATGTTGTTTTTGAGTAAGCCATGCTATTATCTAGCTTTACACTATAAAAACTACACCATTTAAGTAACTTGGGCAGAGAAATATAGTTTAATGAATGTTAGTAGTATAAAGACAATTTTAAAACAGCGCCATCTATGAGATTTCATAAAAATCAAATCAAGTTACATGTTAACATTTTTTGGAAATTAATAATTTAAATTTGATCATGTTGGCGAGGTAAGTAGTTAGTTATTCTTAAAATTCATAGATGGTGATGTGCATTTTCTTCATAAAAGTTATATCGTATAGTTCGTTTTGACAAATTCAAGTTCCAACATAACCCTCAAAATCTTGAGCAGAGTTGAGGAAGACAATTTAAAAAAAATGCGGTGTTGTGTTACAAAAAAGTTATGTTCATTGATGATGATCATTTCATTTCATGACACCCTCGCGGAGACTAGCGTCAGTGACAGTCCCAGCCGCATGCGTCATCTGTTTGCCGTCATCTTGGTGTTTTGTGGAGTCGCGAACCCGGTAGCTTTGTGGGAGAAGTATCGCCATCATCTGTCTGAAGATTTTCTACGAGCTTCGAGGCGTGCTACTGGAGACGAAGTCGAAGTAACTGATGAACGCGTGCTGAACACCTGTCTCAGTTCACTTCAAAATGTGGTCATTTCTATCGGCGGCAATCCACTGATAGAATATGGGTTACCAGCTCCCCAATCATCACCGTATCAAGACCGTGGAAAACGGGAGTATAACGCTGAGACAAATTACGATCCGGGCGAAATGACCACCATACGAAATGACCATGTCGCTTTGTTCTCTTCAGAGCAAAAACTTTATGACACCGTCTTTGAAAGCGTTGGGCAAAACCAGGGTAAAATGTTTTTCTTGGATGCTCCTGGTGGAACAGGAAAAACATTTGTTACCACTGGCATACTTGCAGAGGTCAGGAGGCAAGGCAAATTACTATTGCTGTAGCGTCGTCGGGAATCGCTACCACACTGCTTCCGAGTGGCAAGACAGCACATGCTATGTTTAAAATTCCCATCGATTTAGAGAGCGCCGAAACGCCTGTTTTTGGTGTGTCACGTAACAGCGATAAGGGACACGTACGTGCTCAACGATTGCTCTCTGATCGTATGGGATGAGTGTACGATGGCCAATAGGAAGGCAATTGAGGCCGTAGACAGAATCCTGCAGGACATCCGCAGGAACGAACATCATTCAACAGAACAGTGACATCACCCATCGGTGGTGTCACTGTTCTGTTCAGTGGTGATTTACGGCAAACGCTTCCCGTGGTGACGCGGGGCTCGAGGGCTGACGAGGTGAATGCTTCGTTGAAACGATCTTCGTTGTGGTCACGAGTTCGTACGCTACGCTTGACCATTAATATGAGAGCTCGGCTCGGCGGCAATGCACGTGCTCAAGAATTCTCCGATGTCCTTCTAAGTCTTGGCGAAGGCACTCTACCAGAAAAGATAGGTGGACAGGTGGTGCTTGCAGAGTCTCTCGGTAGAGTGGTATCCAGCTTAGAAGAACTAATTCCCTGTGTGTACGGGGACATCAGTCGTATACCGCACCAGCAAAATTCTTGGGTGTGTGAGCGGGCCATTTTGATGCCCAAAAATGATCAGGCTGCAGCAATTAACGAATGCATTCTCTCGGAAATTGAGGGGAATAAAGTGGTCTACACCTCGATAAACACGGTTGTCGAGCAAGATGACGCCACACATTATCCCGTGGAATTTCTGAGCTCCCTGTCAGCAAGTGGACTTCCAGCGCATACTATCAAGCTGAAGGTCGGTGTTCCAATTATGCTTCTTCGGAACCTATCTCCTCCGAAGTTGTGTAACCCGCCTTAAAGTCATCTTGCTCCACAGACACACCATTGAGGCGGAAATTCTTACGGGTTGTGGCGTCGGCGAGGCAGTATTTATACCACGCATTCCCCTCATACCTCATAATTTCCCGTTCCAGTGCAAGCCCTGTGAGTGTTTGCTTCGCGATGACCATCAATAAGTCGCAGGGGCAGATACTGAGGGCAGCGGGTGTCGACCTCAGGACGAGTTGCTTCTCACAAGGGCAACTGTACGTCGCTTGCTCCCGCGTCACCAGTCTTGACTTTCTTTACATTTTGGCTCCTGGCAGCATAACTACCAACTTAGTTTATAGAGAAGTGTTGTAAGATATGATACCTTTGTACGTATTTTTACTCTTTTGTGTCCTGGAATGTATTCCTGCATTATTTTCTCTATTTCCTTCAGTCACATCTTATGACTGAACTCAGCAGGATTCCCATATAACTCTCTTCACTTGCTTCGCTTGCAAAAAAAACTTATATTTTAATGCTATTTTAAAAGTTGTTTATTTATAATGCTATAGCGACACTGGCATCTTAGGTATTTTTGGTGCTGTAGAGCCTTCACGCAGACGACGTCGCGGGCAGCAGCTAGTAATTTAATAAAACCAGATAAAATAGTTGTCATTTATTAAACGTTTTAATGACTTGGCAGTATGCAGTACCTACCCAAGTCGAATGACACAAATGTTGAATTAAAAAAAAACTTTTAACTAGTTACGTGGCGGGAATTAGCTATTGTCTTCTTCAATTTTGCAACATTTAGAACAGCAAAAATACTGTTATATACTTTATGCCTGTTTCATTTTCTCACAATCGAAGTGAAAAGCAGAGTGTATAACTCGGGCGTAAAACAGGCCATTTTACCCTTCGACTTAACTATCCACCCTCGCCTGTGGCTCGGGTAGATATAAACGTCTCAGGGTAAAATGGCTTCTTTTATGCACCGGTTGTACAATCTACTATTTTTTCACTGTTTCTTTAAATTCTCCCTTGTAGAGGCAGATTTCCTCATGTTATTTCAGAAATTATTCAGAAATAACACGAGGAAAGGAAATAAATAAATAACAGGGTGACGGGGACATCGACGCGCAATTCGTTACCATAGATTCAGTAGGTACACGATTCTGAACCTGCGTTTAAACTGATGATGCTTATTGAAAAGAAAAAAAATGCTGTTCCATAGTTTTTGACCGCGTAGGTATTGCATTTTTCTATGACACTGCTGATTTATTTTTTGATAACCGACGAAACATTTCGACGCTAGGAGGTACCTACAGTTTGAGCGTCGATGTGATGCCACCCTTTCTTTTATCTTTCTCCAATGTTAACGTTATTCAAATTTCAAAACATCAAAATACAAGCCAGCCAAATGAAAAATATTTTTGTCCTTTTGTCGAACATATCAATCGCCCCAGATACATACATTTTCAGCAAATACTAAAAGGACCTAATGTTTATGTGCCAGTAATGTATGTATTTGGTACATGGCGAGCCAGCCAGGTCGGTTCAAACATGTCCATTGTGCTTAGTACTCTAATATCTAGTTAATTCTGACTTTAATTAGCGTGTACTCGATTTTGCTTAGGAATTTGCTCGTGCGTTTTGTTGCTTTTACAAATTGTGTTGGAGAGAGATAGAAAATTGGTCCTTTTGAGTTTTGCAAATACAGTGTTGTTTCGTAGTCCTTATTTATTGTAAATAATAATTCAATATTAATTCATGCTACGGAGTGGCAGATCGCCATCGACGCGCAAAATGGAACAATGGATTTATCAGAGGATTCTAGACTCTAGCGCAGAAAATTTTCGACGATTTTTTCCTTTATTTGTTTAAATGCCCACTGCTCCCACTCCTCCACTTTTTTCTAAACCACCCTGCCTTAAGCGATCTCAGGTTCATTTCATCTGTTATCAAAACAAAAATCTGCCGTTTCATAGAAAAATGCATTAGTTACAGACGCCAGCACATCAAGCTACCCGAAACTGTCAAATTTTCCCAATCAACCTTATGCTTTAGCGATAAAGTTGAAAATCTATTAAATAAATTTGACAGATTGTAGTAGCTTAATATCGTCGACCGTAGGTTCAATTGAGGTAAGGGACAAGATACCCAATGTCCCTTACCTCAATTGAATCTACGGTCGACGATATGCTGGCGTCTGAACCTACGTGGTCAAATGTTTTTTTTTTTGTTAGCCTACTTTGTGTCCCACTGCTGGGCAAAGGCCTCCCCTTTTTTCTTACAAACCTCCCTGTCTTGTGCGATCTCTGGCTATGTTGGTCCTGCAAACGATATTAGATCGTCACACCATCTTCGCCTTGGTTTACCTCGACGGCGATGTCCTGCCTCAGGCGTCCAGTGAGTGACGATCTTTGCCCATCTCTCCAGGTGCATTCGTGAGACGTGTCCGGCCCACTCCCACTTCAGCCTGGCTGTTTTTTCTCCACCATCCGCTACTTGAGTTATGGAGCGCAGCTTGGTGTTTCTAACTAGATCTGTGTCAAATTGTACGGAACAGTATTTTTTTTTTAATAACCCACGAACTATTTCAGCGCAGGGGATTTCAGAATCATTAACTGAATCCTCTGCTACTCTGTATTTTCATTAACAAGAAACTGATTGATACACACCTCTTCACACCCTCGAGGTCCACACAAAATAAAACTTAGTAACTACATACCTAAGGCTAAAGTTGGTGTTAGAGATTGCGGTTAATAAAGAGCGTGAAATCCTTTTCTAACTTAACATTTAATAGAAGATTTGCATTGAAAAAATGTAGTTCAAATATCCGATATTTTCCTCAAAATAATTTTTTTGTTCTAGAATCATACATAGGTACAGAAAGTCGATTCAAGTTTGTTTCAAATTGATGTTAATTCAAGTTAAACAAATATCAATTTTACTTTTATGATAATTAAGTTGATTTCAGAGTGACTAGCATTATTGAAAAAGTTATAAAAATGTTTGAAGCTGTAACGTAAACTGCACTTTATTGTGTAGGAATTAAAGTTACTTTTCCATAAGCTCGTAGTTGTTTATATTTTTGGCAATTAAGTCGCGAATGCAGATTATGGCATATATGAACTCAAGCCTTTTTCTCATGAGGGTAGGGAGAAACTGCAGAACGCCACTTGCGACGATCTTTACATACTCCTTTTGCTTCGTTTACATTCATACATCTGGTCACACAAGCACGCCAGTAGCGAAAACTATGAGTTTTAGAATCATAAAAGTACAATAACACCGGTGAAATCATAAGTCACAAAATATTAGATTATTATTGTACCAGGAGACCAGAGGACAGGAAGGCGTCCTCACAACAGATGGAAACTAATCGTCAGTCGGTCGACAATCATTAATAAGCATTGGTGTACGTCCGAGTGAGCAGTAACATTGGGTACACCCTTCAACCCAACTTCCTCCACGTAGCATCAAAACTGCATTCGAATATTAGTCTTATTTTAAAGAACTTAAGGTTTCTTATACCGGAAATAATTTCAGGGATAGTTGTGCAAAAATATAGTGGATATAGTGTACGGACTATTGTTGATGTTGGACCATCATTAGCTGTATTGATATATCGACTGTGACGTCAGTGGATAAGTTAATTTTTGCGACTATTCTTGGTATTAGTTTTTCTAAATAATAGCAATCTCGGGGGAGTTAAATTACTATCCAATACACGACGTCCAGATTAGGATTATACATGGTATTAAATACCTAACATGACATCATCATCTGGCTAGCCTTTTCCCAACTATGTTGGGGTCGGCTTCCAGTCTAACCGTATGCAGCTAAATACCAGTATTTTACATGGAGCGACTGCCTATCTGACCTCCACAACCCAGTTACTGGGTAATGCGATACCCCTTGTTAGACTGATTGTAAGATTTTCGGGCTTCAGACGACCCGTAATGACTGTCATAGATCGAATGACACCAGAGATCTACGGTTTAACGTAGGTACTTTCTGAGGCAGGGGTCTTGGTATGGAAAGATGGTCACCCATCCATGGACCAGCTGCGGCCTTAACCTGATCGACCGACCTGTGCGGCTGTGATAACTTAGCTACAAGCCCCAAATCCTTAACATGACAACTTTATTGAAATGCAAACGTCAATTTCACGCTGACCAAAAAGTTCAATCAGTTGTATAATCTGAGCTGAACGTTCAAAAAGAAAATCGTACGCTACACCATGTGCAATAACACATATCCACAATAGTTAAAGGCACAAGTCAAGTGCGAATTTACGACTATTTCAAGAAAAAAAAACTCCTTTACCAACATTACAATTGAAATAAAATCTAAATACCCGAAAACTGCTAAAATTCACGAACGCATCATTACATTCGCATACAAATGTGTTTTGTGCAAAAAAGGAACCACCGTGACGTAGGTGGTCTCGATTTTATAGCGTAAAATAATAAGGGCACCTATGTGTTCCATTCTATATAATAATGGGGGTACTATTTCTGTGGGCAGTATAATAATGGTCGGTCGTTCGCTGGGTGGTCGGATTATGAGGCAAAGCCGTGGATTAAGCCACATCGACACGTGTGCTTTTCTATGTCTTCGAGTGGCTTCAGGCGTCTGTGCGTGATTGTACCGTTTGATAAGGTAGTACTTTGCGTGTGTGATTAATGGTCCCAAAAACAATTAATAATTACTTATAAGTAAGTAAAACCAATGTAGGTCTATATGTTTACAAAATAAATGTAAATTCTATGGGATATGATGTTTTAGTAAAAAAATATACAAAAAAGTGTAAAGTTGTCCAAAATTGGTCATAATTATAATTTTGTTTGCTCAGCTGAATTTCTTTACGAATAGACACGGAAGTATGACCACATATATGTACGTTTAGGTTAATATTGCGTTCCTTTATGACCTCTATAAATATTAACATTTTTTTACGGAAACTTCGATAAATTTTATCTCAAAAAACTCAAAGCAAGCTTAACTGCCTACAAATAATTTCGGCTACCATGAAGCTCTAACATGATTATTTTTTTAAACTTTACCAGCTTCCAGCTACAGTTGACTTGATTGAACAAATTCCTTATTTCTCAAAAAATAAGGGTTACATTTCAACTGTCTTGATTTTGGGAAGTGCGGCCTATAACGTTGTATTTCATTGCAAAGTCCTTTTCAAAATGTGAAACGATCCGCGAAGAATTTATTTGAAGCTAGCACCCGCCACCCGTGTTTGCTTTGCGGACATCGATTAAAAATTCCTCCGTATCTTGGCCAAATAATGGTATTAAATGTCTACCAGAATAATAGTGTTAAATTTCTTAAGATCCATCTCGAAATATGATGGATCTGTCGGCGGACTTTTGTTACAGTTTTTTTTCTCTGATATTTGTACCTTCATACGTGTACCGCCAAAGAGATTAGTTAGCGTACTTATTGTAAACTGTGCTTCAATGTCGGTTTCTATGAGTGATAAATATCGAAAAAATGTGATGATGCCAACAATTCTGGGATGAGCACGGTAGCCGCTTTCTTTGACATATAAATTGGTTTGATCGAAATTGTTTTTTTTTCTACTAGATTATTTTGGATTTGAAACACGTCCGATACTGAAATATCAGGTTCAAATTTTTGAAAATAAAAAAAAAATGCGGAAATTATAAATACCACTTCAATACTCGTTTGGATCAAGTCAGGACCAAGGGTCAGTTTTTCGAACGAAAACTATGGCAAAATTTATGTGGCAACTTGTCAAGCGCGCGAAAACTGTTGTGATTGGTTGAATGATTTATCAATTTATCACGAATATACATACTTATTCTGCAATAATTTTCGTTTGAGAAACTGAACCCTAATTGCGTAACACACTATATCACAATCTGAGTCATTTTGAAGACACTGCTAATACATTGCTTCATATGTTCGAAAACTGTGTCTTCTCAACAACGTAAATAGCATAATGAATGTTGTTGAACTGTCAAAATGAAAGGCGTACTGTTAGTGTGTTACGTAATTACTCTTTTGTCTCTAAGATTCAAAGGACCATATCACGAAGCTTGGGCCTTCTATCCGATTAGCACCACGTGCATCAACTAGTCACCACCTCTATTCCATACATTAACCAACCAATTTTGCCCACAAAATTCAAACCACCAAAGTTTACCGGGAGGGTCAATCACAATTCCGTGGTAATCATGGTCTGTGGTCATGAACGTGGTCTGGTGTTGTGTTATGACACATTATCGCGCATGCGTTGACAGGCTCGCGCAATTTGCAATTAGCTATGGAAATAACACGCGCTCTGTGATACGGTCAACGTAGGGATGGGATTTGTCTATAGTTTGAGATGCTATAATATTTTAGAGTATGTTTTGAATTTTTATATTTTATGGAAGTATAGCTTCAAACTGGACAGGACACGTCTGCCGCATATCAGATGACCAATGGGCTAACTTACGACCCAATGGGTCCCTTTTAATGGCGAGCGACATCGCGGCAGACACAGACGGAGATTGCGGGATGAAGTGGACTCTTTCAACAAGAACTAGTCCTTAGAATCTTTAAACAGAGAGAAATAGAAAGAGAGTAGGGAGGCCTTTGCCGTACAGTGGGACATTACAGCTTCAACAAGTATTCAATTATAAACCTGCTAAAAAACTCGCATAGTGGGCAGTGTATAGCTGTATTTAATACCGAAAAGCGAAACTTAGTTTTATCTGAAAGTTTAATCGATGTAAATGACACAACATTTATTTTGGCTTGTACAGACGCCAGCACATCAAGCTATCCGAAACAGTCTAATTTTACCAATCAACTTTGAACCCAATGCTTTAGCTATAAAGTTGATACCCAATTAAATAAAATTTACAGATTTGTGAGATTTCTTTTATTTCATATATTTACTATTGATAATGCAATGTAGAATCTGTTAAGACCAAAAGGCAACAAGTGCATAATTACTCTACATTAAGGGTTAAAAATGCTCACGTAACACGCAATCTACGATATCGACAAAGCCCATCCCTAAACCGTCTAGAGGTGAGGTGTCTCGTGTTCACGAAATAGGTGATCATTATGTAATTCACAGGGCTTTGGTATCACGGACCGTTCTGAGAACCGAGGGTCATAGGAAGTGAAGGAACTAGGTCCATATACGGAGAGATATAAATACGGATAGTGGGATGATCTTGATCGACTACATATTGGTCCTATGAGACGAATTTGGTTTGAAAATTCATCTGTAAATAAGTGGACCTGATTTAAAGTTTTATCACAAAAGTTTTAAAAGACGTCGAAGGATCTGTTTCATTACTGTCTCCAAATAAGAGACAATTCTGGAACGGTTTTTTTATTTTACGTTTTGTATGCAAATACCTATTGTGATCTATAACAGGGTTTTATTGGCTTCCAGCCAGAATGATAGACTGACCTGTTGCTAAAGAAGACTGGATGGAAAAGACCCATAAAATCTGGGTCCAAAATGCGCCATAATAGAGCTTTGTCTTCCAACGGCAAGTTAAATTTACCCAAAAATACTTGAATTTTACACAAATGCATGAATGTTTTCAATACTTCAACTTCCCACTCAAAAACATGTTTACAGTCAAGAAAACAAAAGGTTTTACAAAATAAAGTCACCGGCTATCTTCGACTGGTATTTTATCGTTCGACAAATTAATTACCGGTCTAGCACCAGTTGTATCAGTATCATTAGCACCATATTGGTGTCGTTCTCTTCATTTCAGGTGGCCTTTATCTTATCTAGAGAGGACGTGCGGGCGGTATATAGGCTCCTTCATTGTTGCTAACCGTTCTTTGAGGAGACAATCAATTTTAAACTCTAACATAGACTGGCAAAGTTGATGTTCACTTGCGCTGACACGATTTTTTTCTGTAAATTTTCTCCTGTCGTCTACAGTTGGAATTTAAAGTTTATGTTAAGAGGATATGGTTGAGTTTTGAATGTTTTACAGCAGTTTTTCCGGTAGTTTTACAACTCGAGCGGTGTCAAACGACAATGGGCAACTTGTTCCTTGATAGGTATGTAAATAAGTATGTAGATGGATGACTGGTCACCCAACAGTTTGTTTGGCGCAAAGATAAGGGAAATTCTGAAAGGTTACTTTCGGTCATGTAGCTGATAATGGCAAAATAACCTGTTATTGTTTAATTGAGTTATTTTTTGGATTCGATAACGGAAAGTTTTTAAGCAAGAATAAATGTATTTTCCTAAAATGTGCAATATACGAAACTAAGGGGCGAATTTCATCAATAAAATTGAACGCGATCAGCACACCTTAACCGCATACAAAAGCTGTCAGTGTCATCATTGTTGTGGAATATTGACACTGACAGCTCTTAAACTCGGTTTAAATGTGCTAATCGCATCAGCTTCAATGGTGAAATCAACCCTACATAAAATTCAGCAATGCGATGCGATGTGTGTAATTATAGCATTTTTCTCTTACTGGAGTGGTTTACACAGCTGATTTAGTAAAAAATGCCTATCTCATTTAGGTACCTAATTTGGAGTCACCAAAACAACAAAAATATTGAAAGGAGAGTGTACAATTGGCTATAATATAACCTCAAGATTTTTATCTCATCCAGTGCGTAACAGAGCATTCTTACACTAAATAATAACATTACTGGGAGCATTCTGCGTTACTAATATTAATATAGGGCAACATATCCAATACCCAAGAGCTTCACAAAAACCACAAAGATTCATATCGTTACAACCACGTATATCTAATTACATTGCCAGTATTGTGCAGTTTTATCCCCAAAATAAATCCACACCAAATTAGACTGTAACACAACTAAATAAAACTCAAATCTCCAACACTCCATAATAACCAAAAATGGAACGCTTCGATTGGGTATCGAATCATTGCGTCACGAATAACGTTACATTTGAAATTTTTCAAACCATTGCGTAGTTTCTTTGAGTATTCTGGCACTATCGGCATACGCATGACGTAATGGTTATGAAAGGGGAACTTAGCACGTGAGTTAGGGTCCCAGTCAGTACCATTCGCGACTGACCGTCGTGTGCCCCACGCGACCTTTCACCTTAGGGGACAGAACAGAGAAAAGAATGGAGTAGATGATAAAATAAATCCGTATAATATTTTGTTTGGTCGTTTTGCAATATCATAATTTTATTAAACTATAATTAAAGCTGAACTTGAATTTTTTAGTTGTTTGCTTCTTGTCTTATGTGGCATAAAAATGGAGTCAGTAATAACGTCTTATCATTGCGGAAAAGTTATCAAAATAATCTGAAGGAAATGGCAATGTTGACTGAGCAAATTGACAGTTTGATATGTTTTTTTTTGGAAGTGCTAAAAATAAAATTTTCGGATTTATATGTGCTAACATTTAACTTTCTTTACGTCTACGTTGTTTCTGCATAATAATTAAGTACAGTTTCGTAATATACCAACCAACAACTGTTTGGTTTTTAAAATAGTTGTTATTAGATTCATTGATTGTTTTCAGTAGAACCTAAGTAACCTATGCGGCATGTATCCAACATCTTTACAAATATATCATTCCCTCCATTAATCCCTATTACATAGGACTTAAACAAAAGTTATTACATTACAGGCGTTATGTTGTGTTAATATCATAACTAGCTGTTGCCCGTGACTTCGTCTGCAATCCAGGATGAAAAGTAGCCTATGACCTTCTCCAGGTCATGGTCTACCCATGTGCCAAATTTCATCCAATTCCTTTCAACCGTTTTAGCGTGAAAGCGTAACATACAGACAGAAAAAATCAAATATTTTCTCTATATAATATTTGTTTAGATAATTTACAAGTTTCCAGAAATTATTCACAAAACAAACGTGTAACACAACGAAAGCGACTCCACCCCCCAACCTGCCAATAAATCGAGCTCAGTATGAATAACTATCACAGATTATATTATTGATAAATGAACGTATGGCACCAGGCAATTGCAGGGCATGGCGAAAAAACCATGAATAATAATTTATATAGTTTTATGGCACAAATCACGGTTCGTTGCTAATGGCTGACCAGAGGGTCCATTTTATTAGATTTTTTCGTCAGACGATTAACGGAACGAGCCTACAGCTTCCGTTGGACAATGTGCCACATAAATTATGTTGGACAAACAAGATCGTTCCGCATTTGATATGCATGGAAATATTATTCAATGGGCAGTACTTATGGGTATTGATTTTTGGTGTCATTGTTTACTTTTGTGGCCTGTTAGCTGTATCTTCAACCACCATGCCGATAACCATAATATAACAAAAGATGCATCAACAAGTATCGCTTGAAGCTAAATGAAGTGGTCACGCGTTGTACCTGAATCGCAATAGGCAATAGAAACCGCCTGCTTAAGTAGCTTATCCGTTATGTATTGTATTAATCAAAGGCCTACAGCATATTGGAGCTTCACCTTTTATTATGATACTAAAGGTTGCTTCATAATAAGTTTGTGGTCGACTGTTCTTTTTCCTAGAGTTACAAAGAGGTATTATTTAAAGCCACTTTCTGAACCTGTGTAATAATAGAACTATTTCTGCTAGGCCGCTAGAAGACGGAAATTAAATTACTGATAGTTTAACAAGAGCTGCATCTATATGCAGTGTTAAACAGTATAAATATATTTTAAAATAGGCTCTTTAACAATTTTCCATTTTGATTGCGTAATTACATTATAAACTTGACATAAGTAGGGTATGCAATAAACGTTTGTTAACAAGCTTCATAATGTTATTATAAGGATTCACGCTAAAGGACATCATGAGGTTATAAAAGGCACAAACAATTGTGTAATCAGACGGACGCATACAATACAGGAGATACAGAACGTAAATACTGGTGAAGACAATCAAGAATTAAATCATCATAAAGCATAGCTTTACTGGCCTCTATAAATTACTGTGTTATCAAGACGAGACAAACACAGGAATGACTAAATTAAATAAAACAGTGTGTTATCTGAGAACGTGTAATCAAAACGGACACAGGTCCTAACGTGGGCAAATAAAAAATGTTTATAGTGTACGTAACAGAGATATGAAAGATGAACAAATTTTAATCAAGATATTTTTTCATCAAGAAAAAATTATAAAAATTAAAATTAATGGAATTTTTGAATGTTCGTGTAGTTGAAATCCATACTCCATACTTCTTCTTCGGTTGATTCATACTGATATTTATGAATCTGATAACAGTGTAGATGACTTAATTTATGATTTAATCAGAAAAACGAGTCACGGTCTTAATAAGGTAGATATACTGCGCTTTAAAGTGCATTCGATTATGATCTCCAGCTTGAACTTTATAGGACATTTTAATAGTGTTCATTAACGATGGATCGTTTATAAAGTAATAATCGATACATTATATAAATCGTTGATATTATTAATCATACAGTTATCATTAGTATTTTTTATATAAATCTTTTATACTATATTTTTATCTTCAATCTGTAATTTGTTCATGTTATCCAGAACTTTTAGACGTAGGTATACCCAACTAACTTTAAGATCGATTGTCGTTTAAACTTAGATCGCTCGCCTTTTGCAAGTCTTAGAAGATTAGGATCTAAATCAGCACCAAAATATGAGTTTCTATTTTAACTTGGCCACCCGTCGTCAAAAAAGTTTTCACTTAATCAAAATTTAAATTTAACAAAAGATACAATAATGCCATCAAATATCAATCTCCCCTATACAACTACAAATCACGTTTAATATTCTGACTTACACCATTCTGCGACACAATATGAGGCGACTAATTCTTAAGTAAACTCCGCACAGAATATTTACATACCTGTAGGTTGATAACGTTGATGTGAACAATCGTCGCCTGTTCCCCACCGAGATAAAGGGATGATAAAGGCTCTCAATGTGGTCAAAGGAAACGCCGTTGTTTGTCTTTCTATGTTTGATTTTACTTTCCTGTCATTAGATTTTATAGCCCATTTATTTTCTGCTATCTACTGTGGCTTTTGGTCTAATCAAATGTGTGTCAGTCAATCTATGCATCTGTGTGCATATGATTTTGCATGCGGTATTGTGAGGGAAATGTGTTGTGTTTTCTAGTTCTTGATTTTGTAGCATGACAAGCATGGTTTAGAAATTGTACGTAGTTTCTGGAATAACACACGTCAATTTGTCATTGAAAAACATAATAATTATACACTAAGTACTAAATTAAATTACTAACTTTACAAATAAATAGAAAAACAAAAGGACACTTAGGCGTTGAAGTACTTGTCCGCTCCGCTGTCATTCGGACACGTGCCCAGAAGATTAGCAGCATTGCCACGTTGAAGGACAATGATAATTCTTAACAACAGATTAGTTGTTTATCAAAAAGATGGTTGATATAATTGGTTACATGATTTACTCAGCATCCTTCAAACTACAGTTTTATTATTTATTTATATTATATACTTTACTGTACTCCACAAAAATACATAGCATAAAAAATATATCGAACACTACAAAATATACAATGACCAATAAATTCTGCTAGAATGCTGGCAATTTTGTAGAGATAGATGAGCAGAGCTTCCTGTTTTTCTCCTGCTCATCTCAAGAAAATAACAGGAAAGCTTATCTAAACGCGGAAGCGTTGGACATACAGTAAGCAGTTCTGAGCCAGGGAGCACCGGAGCAATGGTCGCTCAGATAATTTGAGGGGCAGCAAAGCGTTAAGATCGTTAACTTACCCCGCACATGACGTTTGTCATTTGGACGCAACTAATGTGCAGGCAGACGACTCAACCGAAACTGCAGAGCAATTTCTGGTTTCATCTGAATATGGCAAGATTGGCAAAGTAGAAAATGTTGGGTTTTTCACTTTGGTTGGGAGAGTTAATGAGAATTAAATCGTTAGAGATACTGTTTCAGCGTATACCAATGTCAAAGATATGTGTATGCATTTCTAGAGGACACCTCAAAGCTTTCCATTGAATATGTTTAATCTAATAGAAGATAAAGTATATTTTGATTGATATATTACGTATGCTATAGCTAAAAATATTTTTGCAATTTTACTCCTGCTCCAAACTAGGTTCGTTCAGAATTTTAAGCCATATCTGTATCAAGAGCACTTGCACACATTGATTTGTGAATTATCTAAGATACTGCAGTAGATATTTCAGTTATAAATACTGCAATGAATCTATTAAGTGTCTCAGTTTCATTGTCCTTAAATGCTGCCATTTTTACAATCGTTAAGCTCATTTTCGTCATAGCCACCGTAATGACTTGTAGTCATGGCCAAGCAACGGACTAAGAGACAATAGGCGAACTGTACCGTGCTATGTTTAGGGCTGTGCTTTTAAAATACTTTGAAAATTTGCAAATTGTTTTTATTTTTTTTGTCATCAAGACCCAATGGATCGTCTTAAAAAGTTTTGTCAATTCATCAAGTTCAAAATTTATTCAATGTGACGTTTTGTTTTTCTAGGTAATGGAAGATGACAACACTTAATTTTTATCTACCCTCTAGTAGGTACCTAAGGCTGTTACTGAACAGTAACAGCTGTACAGTTGTAAGCTGCCACCATACAATTTGATGTAATCCTTTTACTCAACTTTATGAGTAGAGGATTAAGATTAAAAGTTGTCTTCACATTCAAGAATTTTCAATTAGACTACTTCTTTTTTTTTTCTTTCGGTTTGTCGACATAATTTGGATAGATTATTTAATTGATTTTTGGTATTTATAATTTCAATCGTTTGGGGTTAACAATAGGGCCCGTGTCCTTACTTAGTGTTTCCAGACTTCGCCAAGCGGTTGGTCGACTATTCACGTGAATTTTTTGGCCAAAGAATCTGCATTGCCATGCAACGTGGTAATGCTGCAAGCCTTTTGGGCACTTTTCCTGTTACCTTATTTCTCCCTTTTTTATACTTATGTACATATTATTTTAAGACTGTTAGCTTTTAAAATTATGTAAATATAAATAGATTAAATCGTTTATTGCCTTTTGCAAAGAAATTATAGCAATGAAAATTTGGGTGCTACAGTGCCAGCCCTATCTACACATATGGGAGGACAAACGTAAGAACATGACCGGTGACCACGCGCTCGATCACCACTCGCCGTGACGATGTTTAAGAAGCAGCGACTCTGTAACTATTTGGACAATGGCTTGGACGGCTAAAATGTCTATTAAGGAAAAACTTATTTTTGAATGTTTAGTATGGTAGTTTTTTTCACAGTATTAATGTTTCGTTAGTCAGACCAATCGATGTCAGACCTGCGTATGTTTTTGAGGTTTTCGAGACCTGCGTAAGTTTCAACACATTACAGTAAGGCAAACTGGTAAACTGGTGAGTTATGACATGTAATGATCTATAAATAAAATATAGTTATTCCAGTCCACTTTTAGAAAAGGCGTCTCCTGAAGATAAAATTAGGGAATGTCGTATTCTCTGTTACATCAAAGGTGCCTAACCTGAACAGCATAAGCATAACAGCATAAGCATAAGCAGCTATGCAGACGACATGGTGCTGCTGGGTCCGTCGGCAGGAGCAATCAGAGAGATGCTTAAAACGTGTGAGACCTACGCTGCCGCACATGGATTAAAATATAATGTAAAAAAATGTGAATACATGGTCTTTGAGGTCAGCGGCAAACGCCGTGGAGAAGGACCCGAGTTGATAATGAACGGGACACCAATTAATAGGGTGTCAACTTTTAAATACCTAGGGCATTGTCTTGCCGCTGACTTCAGGGACGATGTAGACATTGAGAGGGAGCGTAGGGCTCTAGCGGTCCGGAGTAATATGTTGTCCCGTAGATTTGCGCGGTGTACAGACCAAGTAAAAGTAACACTTTTCAAGGCTTATTGCCAAAGTTTGTACACGGGCAGTCTATGGGTCAATTTTACTAAGAGATCGCTAGATGTCCTGCGCGTCCAATATAACAATGCTTTCAGGATGTTGTTGAGGCTGCCTCGTTACTGTAGTGCGTCGGAAATGTTTGCACAAGCCCGCACCGATGGCTTCTATGCTATTATACGCAAAAAAACCGCGTCGCTTCTGAGGAGGGTGAGGGGCAGCCAAAACAGCATCTTGAAAACGGTAGCTGAGAGCTTCGGCTCTCCAATTGTACAGCAGTTCGTGCGAAGGTTGATTTTTACTAACACTAGGCAATAAGTTATTTTTTTGTATACTAACATTATATGGATATTTTGTGTCCGAAATAAAGCTATTATTATTATTATTATTATAATCAGGACACTTCTTCCTCCCGGTGAGAGGGAGTGGGCCGTAATCCTCTACGCGGACCCAGTGCGGGTTGATGGATGTCACATGTCTTCAAATGTTTGGTTATAGCACATACCAGTTTCCTCACAATGCTTTCTTACACCGTTTTGAGAGCAGCGGTGATGAAATAATTTACACAAGTAAAGCACCGGTCTGGGTTCGAACCTATGACTTACAACTCGTAACTCGCGTCGCGGCTGTTACCACTGGGCCACCGCTGCTCGTATACCTGAACGAACATAATTTATCACTATGATCTATTCTCCAAAATGCACCATTTTAGCTCCTCGTTTTACGGAACGCGACACTAAATTGGAAGATCGTAAAACCGTACGGTATCAAAGATTAGTTCGCCCAGCTATGTGCAGAGGGCGCAACCGTCCACTCAAGTTCAGCATTCACCTGTCATAATATTTGCGTGACAAGATGTAGTTTTGTTAGTTTAGATTTTTAAGTATATGCTCCGCTGGTTAGGGGTATGTGGCAATTTTAGAAAATGATATGCTAATTATAATAAAAATTGCAAAAGTGGACCTCAGGGTTTTAGAACGTGTACCACACGCAGATTTCTTGCCAATACATAAACTTTCTCCTGCTTGAGTAAAAAAAAAGATATATCGGTTCTTTGCTTCACCTGCTTAAATAGACCAGCCGTGTTATTCCGTAAAAATCTCACTGAAAGTAAGGTGAAGCGAGCTTGTAGTGAGCTGTCAGTAGTGTCAATCCCATAACATCAAGTGAAATGACAGCTCACTTGACCTAACTTATCACGGTGAGATTTTTACAGAATAGACCAACATGGTATTATTCACATGTATGCTGTAGACGGCTGGTGCAGTACTTAGGTACACGTTTGATAAGCAGGATGATTTTGGTAAATTCCCTTCTCTGCTTTGTGCTCGTGTTTAAAGATATTTTTAGTTTTTATTTTATGCTGTCATTAGAATTAATTATCTTTTTGTTTGCACGTGTTTCTGTGACAAATAAACCAATTTTTTTCCTTCTTTCTAGTCATTGCTTGATTTCTATTTATAAGCTTAATATGCTTATGTTCATCAGTGGACGATTGCAGGTCGATTAAATAAACGCATCAACCCTTTCTTTAAAAATCCTTTACTTTTTTCTGTTTTCTCTAGTCTCGTCAGGTGGGCACTATTAATAAAAATGGTATAAAAAACCCATAATGTGGGTGGCACGTGGTACACTTTTTATAGGAAAAGGCTTAAACAGGATGTAGGTGAAAAAATCGGTCAATAGGTTAGCCTTATGAATGAGGTACCGTATGCTATGTTTTGTTTTCTGGAACTTTGATACGCGTAGGTAGCCTACAAGGTAACCTACATAATTATGTATCCTGGTTTGGCTTTTGAACTAAAATACCTGTCTTATGAAGTCCTATGATACTGTCCTTGACTTTCCTATATCTTTCAGCAGCTGAATTTGACTATAATAGAATCGATGGCCCATTCTTGTAAAAGGCAATTTTATTTCATTTATTAACAAAATAATCGTTTAAGCATTCTAAATTGCAGTCTAAAATTTATAGAGAAAATATTTTGATGTTTTTATACCTATATTTTTTGTTACGCTTTAACGCTAAAACGGCTAAACGGATTTGGATGAAATTTGGCACTTATGTAGACCATGACCAGGATTAGGACATAGAATAGATTTTTATCCCGATATACTGACGGAATCAGACTTATGCGGGTGAAACCGCGGGGCGGGTGCTGCTAGTATGACATAATCAGTAAATTACTTTCAATTTCTAGTTCCGCAACAATTAGAGAAGACAACTCAAAAAAAAAAAAAACATCTTAGTAATAATAGCGGGTCCTGCACTGTTCTTCTAAACATCACAAAAAGTGGTCCCCCATATAATGAATCAGGTTGAAAAAACTTGTAAATTATCATATAACGAGTACATTCTATCTCGGTATCAAAGTCACTAAGAAAAAACTTGAAAGGATGATAATTTTGCATATTTTTTGCGACACCAAATTCATCAAGGAATGTTTTTCTTACGTATTTTTTATGCACTTTTATTGGGATTTACTTACCGTGTAATTTACAGCTTAGTTTTTAAACAAAAAAAAAAAACAAACAAGTTTCTTGAATGAAAATTTTTTGATGAACTTTTTGAATGCGCTTTGTTTGTAAAAAGTTCGTTAAAACTTTTTAAGAAACTTTTTGTTTAAATCTTTTTTTATTGTGTTTTTCTGGTATTGATGAAAGCATGAGAGTGTAAGATCCATATGACTTTCGGAAGTATATAGGTACTTAAAATACTTGCACATAAATGCTTCCCCCTTACTAATAAACGTATTATATCAGATGAACAGTTACAAACCGATTTCTCTCTTTCAGTCGTCAGTAATTTGTCTTTCAAAAGAAGAAGACGATGCGTTGCTTAACTATACAGACGCTATACAACGTTTATTAGTAAGGCGGATAATGTATAACTATTTCTTTTCATTATAATTTGTTTGCTAAGTTTTACACCTGGGTAAACTGAAGGACAATCTGCTAATAAGTATTAATTATTATATTTTACTAGCAGAACGCCCCAGCTTGTGCGAAGCTGGGGCGTTCTGCTAGGGTGCATTTTTTTTTCCAATTTCCGAAATTTTCTTTTATACAAACCTTGTCCTGGCATATTCGCAATAAAATAATATTGCGATTATAAATTGAGATATAAGCTATCCTATCTTTCAAGTTTGATGAAACTGCACACAGTGTGCAAAATTTTATTAAAATCGGTTCAGTAGTCTAAGAGTCCATTGCGGATAAACAACGTGACACGTAATTTATATATATTAAGATTAGTATTAATTTATTTGAAACAAATGATTTGACTAATAGCTGGTATAACTATGATTATCATTGTCATCTACCTAGCCTTTTTTCCCAACTGTACTGGGGTCGGCCTCCAGCCTAACCCGATGCAGTTGAATACCATTATTTTACTTGGAGCGACTGTTCTGACCAACACAGTTACCTACTGCGTAATATGATACCCCTTGGTAAGACTGGTTGTCAGACTTTCGGGGTTCTGACTACCCGTAACGACTGTCAAAGATCTACGAATGACAGCCGGGACCAACGACTTAACGTGCTTTCCGAGGGACGGAGAGGTCTTGGTATGTAAAGATGGTCATCCATCCACCGGGACCAACCGCGGCAAGCGTAGCTTAAGCTGATCGATCGACCCGTGCGGCTATTTTTACTTAGCTACAAGTTTATCTATGATTATGTAACTATGAAACGTGGTCAAAACAAATTAAAAAGTGACTATTAAATATCTTTACTTGCTAACTCAAATCACAACAACAAGTATGCCTGCTAGCATTGAAAAGTTAAAAAAAACCTTTTTTTCTTTTTCAATAACTGCCATCAGTCCTTTCTGGACTATTTTCAGTTCCGTTGCGTGAATAAATATTTTATATAGTTAAAAAAACTTTTTCGTACCACTTGCTCAAAAAAGTGACATTCTATGCCACAAAAAGCGAACATAACAACAGTCATTTTTAATCTGTTAAAAACAGGGAAAGAAAGTTGTACTGAATTTCATTCATCCTCTAGGGGGAGAATGTGATTTAAATTTGGAATACTTACCGAAATTTATATTGAACTACATCTGTGTTTACATTATTGAGTTTGTATATAAATCAATGTACATCTTTTTGAAAAGGGAATACGCATTAAGCAGTCAAATTAACAAAAATATAAAACCTAATTCATCAGAGCCACAACCATCAACTTCCGGCATCTTATCTTCGTCCGTAACTCACGATGCACCACCACCACTATCTCCGACGTATACTATCTACAATGAAACGCAAGTTCCTCAGACGCAAGAACAGAGAAATACTCAAATCAACTCATCAACAATAAATGTACCAAACAAAAATGTAACTCTCTCTATCAATAATTGGACCAATGTTTAGAATGTTAACTTTTACTTTTAATTGTCATTATTTTTATTATAATTATGCTTATCTCATATTATTATTGTGTTAATTTTTTTGCAAATGGTACGAAAAGTAGAGTATTTTCCTCGGTGATAAAGCTGTCTTAGTCTTGGTTGAACTTAAATCCCTCGCTACACTCAGGACTCGTCTTAATTCCCTCACTTCGCTCGTGATTTAAGTTTTTAACACCCTCGCTACGCTCGGGAGTAAACCTCGAGTCCTTCGTTACGCTCGCGATTTAAATCGTCATCCGCGACAGAAGACACTGCTTTATCCCCTTGGTTAATAATCTACTATTTTAACTATATAAAACGTTTTAAAGTAGTCGTTAAAAAATAATCTAAAAGCCTTCTTGTTGGCACGGATATAAAATAAATTGACATTTATCACGATATTCTTCTTACCTTTTTATTTTATTATTTATTCTAGTTTCTACTACCTTGAAATTTCCTGTACGTGCTTCAAACTTCATGCTTACGTCAAATCAAAGTATCTACCCACCTCCATAGGTACCTACTCTCTTCGTGTTAATGTCAGCCTTGTGCCTTGCTAATGCCTCTGATATGAAGTAGCCCTGACTCACGCTCGTGTCGTGATGGGCGGGCGGGTAGGGCGGGTAGGGCGGGCAGGGCGGGAATAGCCACAGGCCACGCTCGCCGGCGCTATCGCCGCCCCGCCTCACGTGGACACCCCCCTTTAACCCCCCTGTGTACGTAGGAAGACATGTGCTCTGATAATTTGTATTGGGACTTAAACATTTTAGAAGAATTGCTTTTGCAGCTCTTTTGACTTGCTATACTTTAAGGCACGTATACATTCTCATTAGACAATATTACACCAGATATTGTACACAGTAGCAACTCAAGTTGGCTTCTAATTTTTTTCACTCCTAGTCCATCTTTTAAACGTTGTTTAGGTGTTGGTAAGGCTAGCTCCCATAGCCAAATTACTCTCATCTCCTATAAAAATACCACATTATCGATCAATAGGGCTACTTGGCTAGGAAAGTAGCCCCAGCGTGGTTTTCACGCAAGGACACAGTGCTAAAAGATTTTTGCGTTTGTTCAATTGCCAAACATTGGAAATTGCAAACTGCAAATTGCCAAATCTTGCACCAGAAATTGGAAATTTGTCTTTATAATGGTTTGTTGGCGCTTAGGTCATCGTTTAAACTTTGTTTTGGTGTTGCTAAGGCTAGCTCTCATGACCAAATTGCTCTCACCCCCTACAAAAATACCACAGTATCGATCAGTGGGGCTACTGGGCTAGGCAAGTAGCCTCTGGGTGAGGCGGCGATGTCCGTGCCACGCGACGTGACCTCTGGCCTCTGCCCATAGTCGAGGTTATTCGGCGAAGTAAGGTGCGCCGGTTGTAAAATGTTTAGTAGCGAGATAGGGTCAAGGAAGATAGATGCAATATGTGAGATGCATATTTAAATATCGCTTGGGTATTTTTTTTTTTTGCATTTGTGTTGTGAGGTTTCGTTTGATAAAGTTTCTATTTGATATGGCTGATACCTTATTTTCTCAAATTGTAATTACACGATAGTAGGTAAATAAACCACCGGCTTAGTTTAATCGATGATCTATGTTTTTTAAAAAAAATCATTAAGATGTACTACTGATGATAGTATTTCTAGCAAAGGATAATTATCCTCAGCCGAGCAATGGAGTCGAGTATACAATGACAAATGCACCTAAGTATCAAACAACGTTTTTTAACACACTTACATTAATAACAAAAATACAAGCTAGATAGTAAGATATTCAGAGAATTGCAATGAAAACCAACTTTACTCGATAATTATAATTTTGTGCTCTATGTCCTCGTAATAATGAATACTGGACAAGACTGATGATCATCTTGATCTGATCTTGTTGATGGAACTTATGCAATGTTAACGCAGGTAATGTGCCCAGTAAATACAAATGATTTCCAAGTAATATTAGCATTGAAATAACTGAGATCTCAATCACTGCAAGTCTTGAACCATGAAATGTTACTGCAAGTAACGGATTATACGAAAACTGAATATATGTAGATTCTTATGAATCACTACAACTCAAATACTCTACTTTTATTAAGGAGATTGTTTTAAGTACATTGCAGAAATCTAGCAAACAGTAGCACTAGCAGTAACCTAGGTTGATAGTGGATTATTGTCTTCATTAAAATTATGATTAAAGTTAAAATTACTTGTTTTGAAAGTATTATGAAATCATCACCACCCCCTTTCAGCTGTCTATCGTTAAACTGGAGGATCTGAGATAGACAACAGAATGTTTTTCAGAGAATATTAGTGAAGTTTTTTGAACATAGCAACTAATCATCATATGCAAACCAAAATCATCAAAGGGCAAGGGAAATAATAAATCAAAAAATTCTTCCGCATCGCTGTCAATAGGAAAAGTGCCTAAAAACTGGCACTATTGCCACGATGTATGGCAATGCTGATTCTTTGGTCAAAAAATAGACCAGCTCTCTAGTCACGTGAAGAGTCGACCAACACTTGGTGATTTTTCGAAAAGCAAAGTGGGTACTCGGACCCCATGGCCCTAGAGTTTCAACAGCAAACTGCTCGAAGATATGAGTTCCAAAGAGATTGGAATATTTGAGCCATTTGAGGTTTAAAAAGGTTTTCACCTGCAGCAGCCGCCCCAACAAAGCCCACCGTGCTTGGAAAATGAGATGGTGCAACGGTGTCAACAAATGTTGCATCCCACACCAAAGGCCTTCCAAGGCATTATGGTCATTCCATCTGGTCTCTTTCCACTGTCGCGTGCCAAGCCATTGGGTTCTAAAACAGCTGGCACCGGCGGTGATAAGAGCACGGCTCTTTAAATAAGTTCTTTCCTAAATATTCTCTTGTAAAAAATGAGGAAATAGCTAGGTCCGAAATATTCCAGCCTATTTCCCCGAATGTACTGTAGCACCGTTTGCGGCGTGTCGCACGGCACGTTCCGATAAATACAAAAGCAAATGGCTCAGTGAGACACGAAGGTCGAAGGGGATGTCATGCAACCACTACCCAAATTCACCATCACTATGGCTGAAAAAAAGGTGGAGTTGCATAAGCCTTTTAGGTTATTGTTAAGGAAATTTTAATTGGAATGGTTCATAAACATGTTTAGTAGGATGGCATTTTAACCATTGTGACGTAGGCTTGTGTGCCGCGTGTGGCTGTAAACCAGCGCTGGGGTTTTGCTCTGTCTCGCATAGGGTCGTAGCATTATGCTGAGCGATAACCGTTTTGCGTGGATGCGATGCATATTTTCCTCCAACTTGTTCTATCTGTGTTTGTGTTGTTGCTCTGCGTCATGTTTATCACAAATAAACGTATATTCTTACGTTTTTTTTCTTCCTTTGTTGTTTTAGAACTTGTGCTACCCAACCGTAGCCATGATGTTTCATAGTTTAGTTATCAACACACAGGGAAAATATTACGCAACAAGCGTAATATTTTCCCTGGTTGTTACATGTGTTAGTTAAGGTATTGTTGTCACCAGGATAAATGAAAATGCTACGAAGGTAACACAGGTATTCATAAAATTTTTGCGCAAATAAATAGATACTGGTCCGTACTGCCATTGAACATGGGCTGACTGCTGGTCTGACCATTTTAAGTCCCAGTGATGTTGCATGTACAAGCCAACGTAATTAAGAATTCACATCGTTAGAAAAGAAACGAACACCACTAAGATTATAGACAAGCTACCTCAACTCAACAAAAGCGTTATTGCCAAATAAATTAATATTCTACGTAATAGGACGATTTTATCTCTCATCAAAACATAAATTCCGAGGATGACCGTGTAAGATTGAAAAAGATAAAAAAGGACAAAAGATGAACATCGATATAATTTGTTGCTACTAACCGAATGTCCATAATTTATAGGCGAACAGTTTTGGTCCTTATGGGCGAAACGCAAACATTTGCATTAATAAGCCAAATATGGTGGGCCTCTGATTCCATGGCTTCGAAAATAATGAAATGTTGGCTTTGGTATAAATTGTTTGTACTGAACTTGTCATTTTGAAACAAAACGAAAGAGAATTTTGATTTTTCGCCTATAATTATGTTGCAGCAGATTCTTAAAACCTGTTTTTAATGTTCAATTCAGCATCAGCATTTTTAGCCATCCCTTGACTGGGGCGCTTAACTGATTTATTTTAAATTTCGCCTCAACTTTTATCCTCATTTTAGTTTAACGATTCGCATTCATATACATACTATTTTGTTCTTATATTCATACAATCGTATCGTACAGTCAACAACAAAAGTAGATGATGAAGATCAGAAATTCAATACTAATGAACGGAGTTCGCGTCAGAACTGTGTGGCGTCGAAGTGATTCAAAAGTATGTTATTATAAGTGATACCAAACATTTACTACTTCGACGCCACACAGTTTTGACGCGAACTCCGTTCATTAGTATCGAATTTCTGATTTTCATCATTTACTTTTGCTGTTGACTGTACTACCCAGTAACTGGGCAGTCGCTCCATGTAAAATACTGGTATTCAGCAGCATCCGATTAGACTGGGAGCCGACCCCAACATAGTTGGGAAAAAGCTAGGCAGATGATATTCATAAGACGAGTAGTTTTACTTTCCCACTCGTAATTTAAGGAAATTAAGGTTTGCACTGTGCTAGAACAATCTTTAATAATAATAATAATAAAATTAATTATTTTAACAACAGCAAAGACCTCGCCGATACCCATTCAATTTTGTACTGTGCAGCTGTAGCGGCATGTCGTGTGGCTCATGTCAAATTTCCTAACAGTGACAGAGCTCCACGACCAAAACCAGCTGTACCAGCTTGGCAGTGCAGGATTGAGTGTCGTATCGGTGAAGCTAGAGCACTCATCGGCAAGCTGATCAGCTTCAGGGAGGGCAATACTCGCCCTAGAGTGATGCGCTTTGTGAGGCGGGCATTCTCGGGGACTGATATTAGTTCTCGAGATTATTTGTCCCGCGTCACGGAGCGTATCGACTTCCTGAAGCAGAAGATCTGTGCATGGGCAAACCGTATTCGTCGGTACAGGCGGAGAGTGGAGCGGTACACTCAGAATCGCACATTCCAGAGTGATGAAAGGTGGGTTTATAGGGCTTGGGAGCGACCGGACCAAGGTGTGACTGACACGCGCCTGCCGGATGATGACGCCATGTGTTCGTTCTGGCGAAATATGTGGTCGGTGCCTGTCGGTCACACCGAAGGTGACTGGACTGAGAGGATTGAGCGAGCGTGCGATTCAATACCAGAAATGGGGGCTATTACCATCTGCCCCCAAGATGTAGCTCGTGCAGTCCGTCCGTTGCCTAACTGGAAATCTCCAGGGCCGGACGGGTTGCACAACTTTTGGATAAAATGGTTCCAAGGGTCGCACGCTCGCTTGGCATCCCAATTCCAGTTAGCCTTAGAGTCGGGATCGCTGCCCCAGTTCCTAACGACAGGAATAACCCACCTGCTCCATAAATCAGGTAGTACTGCGGATCCCAAAAATTATAGACCGATCACTTGTCTACCGACGGTTTATAAAGTTCTTACATCCATTTTGAGAGCTAAAATTAACAAACATATAGACACCAACTCCATCATGTCTGTCTCTCAAAATGGATGTAAGAACGGGTCCCGGGGTACTAAGGAGCTACTCCTCATTGATATGACCATTAGCCAACAGGTTCGTCGTTCCCAAAAGGATTTATCGACATGCTGGATAGATTATAAGAAGGCCTATGACTCGGTGCCACATACATGGCTCATGAGGGTGCTGGAGTTGTATAAAGTAGATACAACTCTGCGCACCTTCCTGATGTCATGTATGGGGCATTGGAGGACAGTCCTTCGCTATCCAGGATGTCGAAATATCCAGAGGAATAGCGAACCGATAAGGATCGAGCGAGGCATATTCCAGGGCGACAGTTTGAGTCCGCTTTGGTTCTGCTTAGCCTTGAATCCTCTAAGCACACTACTGGAGGATTCAGGTCTAGGCTATCGGTTGAGGAGAGGTGGTCAGGTTATATCTCACCTCCTTTACATGGATGACCTAAAACTCTTTGCCCCCAACAATTTGCAACTGATGGAGCTACTGAAAATTACTGAAACTTTCAGTAGCGCCATCAGGATGGAATTTGGTGTGGACAAATGTGCGGTCATGCATGTAAAGCGAGGGGAGATTGTGGAATCCGTGGGAACCCAACTCTCGGATTCCACAAATCTTAGAGCCCTCTCCACATCCGAAACCTATAAGTATTTGGGTATGTCGGAAGCGTTGGGCATCAATGTTACTGTCATGAAGCAATCGTTGAAGGAGCGCTTCTTTGGCCGTCTGAAATCTCTGGGTCTGGGTCATGCCGGTTTTGATGTACTCTTTCGGCATACTCAAATGGACTCAGACCGAACTCGACGCCCTGGATAGGAAGGTCCGTACATTGCTGACTGCAAATCGAATGCATCACCCACGGTCATCGGTAATGAGGCTGTATATCCCGCGAAAATGTGGAGGTCGAGGCTTTTTAAACGCTAAGACTCTCCACAATCGCGAGATATGCAGTCTCAGGGAATATTTCCTAGAAACCGACCTGGGGATGCATCGAGATGTAGTCGTGGTGGACAAGGACCTCACTCCACTCTCCTTAGGTAAAGAGAACTGGCGCAAACCAGTAGTGCTTGACATTAATGATCGCATGGAGGTATGGCAGAGTAAGGAGCTTCACGGACGCTTTTTCCGGGCCCTACATGACCCTGATGTAGATTTACTAGCGTCCGTAGCCTGGCTGCGTTTCGGTGACCTTTTTGGAGAAACCGAAGGTTTTGTCTGTGCAATTATGGACGAAGTTATGATGACGAACAATTACCGGAGATTTATTGTCAAAGACGGCACGGTTGACATCTGTCGGGCATGCCACCGGCCGGGAGAATCAATCAGGCATATCATCTCCGGGTGTTCTCGTCTAGCTAACGGAGAATACTTGCATAGACACAACCTTGTAGCCAGGATAATCCATCAGCAACTTGCTTTGAAATACAACCTTGTGGAATCGGAAGTGCCGTACTATAAGTATGTGCCCGACCCAGTTCTCGAGAATGGTAATATCACATTGTACTGGGATCGATCCATCATCACTGACAGGACTATTGTTGCCAATAAACCTGATATAGTGGTGGTGGATCGATCAGAGCGGCGCGCAATGATTGTTGACATAGCCGTCCCGCATGACGAGAACCTCGTGAAAGCCGAGAAAGATAAACAAATCAAGTATCTTGACTTGGCTCACGAGGTTGTCGACATGTGGGATGTGGACTCAGCGATCATTGTGCCGATAGTCGTGACAGCCAATGGGCTAATAGCCAAGAGCCTCGACCAACATCTAAGGAGGCTCTCGTTGGGCAGCTGGATCAAGGGCTTGATTCAGAAAGCGGTACTTCTGGACACGACCCGCATTGTTAGGAGGTTCCTCTCTTTGGAGCCCTGACCACCGGTAGCTTGGACCCTTTTCCCGATACCGGTGGGCTACTACTATTTTTTATATATTTAAATGTTTTTATATTTTTTGTTTATATCCTAATATTTAAAAATATAATTTATATGTACATAGTGAAATAAAGGAGATAATAATAATAATAATAATAATAATAATAATAATAATAATAATAATAATAATAATAATAAGCCCTCTAAACAACCACACGTCCTGATTGACCATCTAATCACGTGGGGGGCGGACACACGAATGAGAAATTACTGGCGTGGCTAACGTGGCTCTGGAAACCCACTTAAAAATGGAGACTCGTTCAAAAAGAAAACGTATAGGACCGCTGCCCGGGGGCGATCGTCGGGGCACACTTGGAGCTGACGCTGAGTGTCTCAGCATGCGAACCGTCAGCGGTGAGGAGTTGAACAGGCGGGCTCCCACCGACAAAGATGCTACAGCCGAAGTTATTGATGATGGTGATAGACTGACAAACAGGACAGACACCCCTGCAGAACCATATAGTCCAAGTACAGTATCGTACGCACCTTCAAGGGCATCATCACCATCAATACCATCATCACCCCCCATAAATAGTTTTAATACAGTTTCACCTACTCCAGCCTTGAATGTTGCGCGGGAGGTATCTACCTTCTTACCCGCGTCCACCAAGGCTGGGAAAATAAGAGTTCGCATGAGATGGAGCAAAGAAGTTAACCTATTCATCGTGCGAACTTATCTATACATAACTAAATTAGAGACCGACATGACCACCTACAGACAACAACTGCATGAACGTTTCTTACGTCAATATCCCGAGATTTCAGTTACAGAACAACGGATTTCCGATCAACGAAGAACTATAGTTAGAAATAAACTCTTGTCACAAGTCGAATTAGATCAGCTAAAAGAAGAAGTACGCACACAATTACAACAAGAATCAGAAAACTATGAAGACAATAATACTATCATACTTACACAAAACACAAACGTAAATATTATGCAAGAACAACCACAATCGCTCTCTCAATTGCATCCTAATAGTCAATCTTTAACATACAACCAATCGCAAGCTTACACGCAAACAGCACACACATCCACACAGACCGAATCCTTAACCCTAATGCTCGAAAATGATATCGAGACCTTAGTTGTCACAGATCAAAACCTAACCACAGATACGTATATTCATGAAATACACAACAAATTTAGAACAACAATAACACAATACTCTGGAATGGATCCAGCAGTCCGACCAAAACTACCTAAACTTAAATACACTCCTAGCCTATTTCGTTTAGTAAATTTATTCAATGAAAATATACTCATTCAATTTATAACTGATAACACAAAACTTATAGACATACATTTACTTATATATTGCACTGCGGTAGTTATATCTGAAGAACTCAATTTCAAAATCACGGACCAAACACAAACCACAAGAACAAGTCGTATTGTCAAACCAGCATGGCAACAGAGACTAGAAAAAGACATTGAAAAATTAAGAGCGGACTGTGGTAGGCTAACACACTACATCAACGGTATCAGATCAAATAAAGTAGTTAAAAGAGTTGAAACAATATTTAAAAATTATTCTAATCACACTAGACACGAAAGTAATAATAGAAAACCTGAGGAGTTTTTAGATACACTAAAACAGAAACTAGCTCTTAAAGTACATAGGCTTAGGAGATACATGAAAGCTCAACAACGCAAAAATGATAATGCAACATTCGCAATGAATGAAAAAGTATTTTACAGAAACATACAGAAAACACACACTGACACAACAATAGAAAACAACACAGATGCACCATCAAAAGAGCACCTAGAAACATTCTGGTCCAGTATATGGGAAGAACAAGTGCAACACAATGATAAAGCAACCTGGATTACAGAAGAAGAAACAAAATGGAGATCGATAGATGAGATGGAATTTAAAGAGATAACAGAGACTGATATTACAAATATAACAGCTAGATTACATAATTGGAAGTCACCGGGTATAGACAAAATACAAAATTTTTGGTACAAAAAACTAACGACACTGCACAAGACTATAGCAAAAAATTTGACAGCTATTATACTAGGACAACAGAACATACCCGAATTCATTGCAACGGGAATAACATACATGCTGCCTAAAACTACATACACAAAACAACCTTCTCAATACAGACCAATTACATGCCTACCTACTATTTACAAAATATTAACGTCAGCAATCACAACTAAAATCAACTCACACATCGAACATCACAATATAATAGCTGAAGAACAGAAGGGTTGCAGACGGGGCCACATGGGATGTAAAGAACAGTTAATTATAGACTCTACTATTCACAAACATGTCACCACAAAAAATAGAAACCTTCATTGCACATATATAGATTACCAAAAAGCTTTCGACAGTATACCACACTCTTGGTTAATAAAAATTTTAGAGATTTACAAAATTAATTCTAAAATAATAGATTTTCTGCGTATCATAATGCCACACTGGAAAACGACACTACAGCTAAATAACCGCCACACTTCGCTTATAACACGACAGATATCCATTAGGAAGGGTATATATCAGGGAGATTCCCTGAGCCCTCTGTGGTTTTGCCTCGCCCTTAACCCCTTGTCTCAATTGCTGCGCCAATGTCAGGCCGGGTACAACCTTAAACATAACACTCAAGAAACAGTTATCTCTCACCTCATTTATATGGACGACATTAAGTTATATTCAAAAACCGAAAAAGAAATGAAAAAGCTTATAGAAGTCACGACAGAATTTAGCCAAGATATAAATATGAAATTTGGGTTGGATAAGTGTAAGACATTACATATCATAAGAGGTAAAATCAAACCTGGTAGCTATACAGTTAACGACACCGACACAATTACAGCAATGGAACCAACAGATTTATACAAATATTTAGGATACAAACAACTGAAGGGACTCGACCACACATCAATTAAACAGACACTAAATTCAGAATATCGTAGGAGACTTAACGCAGTTTGCAAAACACAACTATCAGGAAAGCATCTAATTAAAGCCTTAAATACTTTTGCTATACCAATATTGACCTACTCATTCGGAGTAATAAAGTGGTCAAAAACCGACATCGAACAGTTAGAGAGAACCACGCGCACAGTACTCTCAAAACACAACAACCTGCATCCTAAATCTGCGATCGAACGACTTACCATCAAAAGACAGAATGGAGGGAGAGGCCTAATTGACATCAATGACCTTTGGCAAAAACAAATCACTAGGCTAAAAACATTCTTCTTTTCAAAATCTCGCACAAGTGATATACACAAAGCTATTTCTCTAAATGATTTTAACTACACCCCACTTAACTTAAATGAACAAAATATACAAGACAAAAATAACCCTGACCCACAGAACCAAAAAATTGAAAACTGGAAGAAGAAAGTCCTTCACGGTAGACATCCTCATGATTTGGAACAATCCCATATTAACATAGTAGCATCTAATAAGTGGCTTAAAATAGGAAACCTGTTCCCTGAAACAGAAGGCTTCATCATAGCTATACAGGATCAAATCATAAACACCAAAAACTACAGGAAATTTATCATTAAAGACCCTACCACTACAAACGATAAATGCCGCAGATGCCACATTCAATCAGAAACCATACAACACATAACTGGAGCATGCACAACCCTCACACAGACAGACTACACTCACAGACACAACCAGGTTGCAAACATAATTCATCAAAAACTAGCACTGAAACACAGTCTCATACAAAACCCTAACACTCCTTACTATAAGTACACACCACAAACTATCCTAGAAAATAATACACACAAAATGTACTACGATCGCGCCATACTTACAGATAGGACTATCCACTATAATAGACCAGACATAACCCTACAGGATAAAATTAGAAAAATGACTTACCTCATAGACATTGCAGTTCCTAATACCCATAACCTACAAAAAACAATCGCTGAAAAAATAAGTAAATATGCTGACCTTAAAGAGGAAATCACAAGAATCTGGAGACAAGAAAAAGTATTCGTTATCCCTATAGTTCTCTCCACGACAGGCGTTATCCCCAACCATCTCCTCCATAGCCTGAAAATAATAGATTTAGAAGAATCCGTCTATATTAACCTACAAAAAGCTGCCATCTTAAACACCTGCAGAATAGTTAGGAAGTTCATGCAGTTAGAGGAAGAAAACGCACCCTCATCTTAAATACACACCACACGCTGCATTTACTTGGCTTTGGCCCGTAAATGTAGCTAAAACCAGCCTAAGAGCTGAGAAAAAGAACACTCCCGAAATAATAATAATAATAAGCCCCCTAAACAACCACACGTCCTGATTGACCACCTAATCACGTGGGGGGCGGACACACGAATGAGAAATTACTGGCGTGGCTAACGTGGCTCTGGAAACCCACTTAAAAATGGAGACTCGTTCAAAAAGAAAACGTATAGGACCGCTGCCCGGGGGCGATCGCCGGGGCACACTTGGAGCTGACGCTGAGTGTCTCAGCATGCGAACCGTCAGCGGTGAGGAGTTGAACAGGCGGGCTCCCACCGACAAAGATGCTACAGCCGAAGTTATTGATGATGGTGATAGACTGACAAACAGGACAGACACCCCTGTAGAACCATATAGTCCAAGTACAGTATCGTACGCACCTTCAAGGGCATCATCACCATCAATACCATCATCACCCCCCATAAATAGTTTTAATACAGTTTCACCTACTCCAGCCTTGAATGTTGCGCGGGAGGTATCTACCTTCTTACCCGCGTCCACCAAGGCTGGGAAAACAAGAGTTCGCATGAGATGGAGCAAAGAAGTTAACCTATTCATCATGCGAACTTATCTATACATAACTAAATTAGAGACCGACATGACCACCTACAGACAACAACTGCATGAACGTTTCTTACGTCAATATCCTGAGATTTCAGTTACAGAACAACGGATTTCCGATCAACGAAGAACTATAGTTAGAAATAAACTCTTGTCACAAGTCGAATTAGATCAGCTAAAAGAAGAAGTACGCACACAATTACAACAAGAATCAGAACACTACGCAGACACTAACACTATCATACTAACACAAAACACAAACATAAATATTCTGCAAGAACAACCACAATCGCTCACTCAGTTACATCCTAATAGTCAATCTCTAACATACAACCAATCGCAGGCCTACACGGAAACAACACATACATCCACACAGACCGAATCCTTAACCCTAACGCTCGAAAATGAGATCGAGACCTTAGTTATCGCAGATCAAAACTTAGCCACAGATACGTATATTCAAGAAATACAGGATAAATTTAGAACAACAATAACACAATACTCTGGAATGGATCCAGCAGTTCGACCAAAACTACCTAAACTTAAATACACTCGTAACCTATTCCGTTTAGTTAACTTATTTAATGAAAATATACTCGTACAATTTATATCTGATGACACACAACTTATAGACATACATTTACTTATATATTGCACAGCGGTAGTTATATCGGAAGAACTCAACTTTAAAATCACAGACCACACAGTAACCACAAGAACAAATCGTATTGTCAAACCAGCATGGCAGCAGAGACTAGAAAAAGACATTGAAATATTAAGAGCAGACTGTGGTAGACTCACACAATATATCAACGGGATCAGATCAAATAAAGTAGTTAAGAGAGTTGAAACAATATTTAAAAACTATTCTAATCACACTAGACATGAAAGTAACAATAGGAAGCCTGAGGAGTTTTTGGATACATTAAAACAGAAACTAGCTCTTAAAGTTCATAGGCTTAGGAGATATGTGAAGGCACAACAGCGCAAAAATGATAATGCGACATTTGCAATGAATGAAAAAGCATTTTACAGAAACATACAGAAAACACACAGTGACACTACAATAGAAAACAACTCAGACGCACCATCAAAAGAACAATTAGAAGCATATTGGTCTAGTATTTGGGAAGAGCAAGTACAACACAACGACAAAGCATCTTGGATAGCGGAAGAAGAAGCAAAATGGAGAGCTATTGACGAAATGGAATTTGTAGAGGTAGCAGAGTCCGACATTACACACATAACAGCTAGATTACATAACTGGAAATCACCAGGCGTAGACAAAATACATAATTTCTGGTACAAAAAGTTAACTTCACTACACAAATCTATAGCAAAAAATTTAACAGATATCATATTAGGACAGCAGACCACACCCGAATTTATCGCAACAGGAATTACCTACATGCTACCTAAAACTGAAAGCTCATCTCAGCCTTCCCAATACAGACCAATCACATGCTTACCCACAATATATAAAATACTAACATCAGCAATCACAAAAAAAATTAACTCTCACATTGAACACCACAACATAATTGCAGAGGAACAGAAGGGATGCAGGCAGGGCCACATGGGATGCAAAGAACAGCTGATTATAGATTCCACTATCCATAAACACGCCACCTCAAAAAACAAAAATCTTCATTGCACCTATATTGATTACAAAAAAGCTTTTGATAGTGTTCCTCATTCTTGGTTAATACAAATATTAGAGATTTATAGAATAAACCCAAAAATAATTAATTTCTTGCGCCATATAATGCTACAGTGGAAAACAACTCTACAAATAAATAGCAACCACAGCACTGTCACAACGCGACAAATATCTATCAAAAAAGGTATCTATCAAGGTGACTCCCTGAGCCCCCTGTGGTTCTGTCTCGCCCTAAATCCTCTGTCTCATTTACTGCAGGCCTGTAAGGCAGGATATTGCCTCAAACACGCTACAGAGGAAACAACAATATCACATCTTATTTACATGGACGACATTAAATTGTACTGCAAAACAGAAAAAGATATGAAAAAATTGGTAGAAATTACAGCAGAGTTCAGTAAGGATATTAACATGCAATTTGGCTTAGACAAATGTAAAACACTTCACATTATAAGAGGCAAAGTGCGGCCAGGCAACTATGCGGTGAATGACATGGACACTATAACAGCGATGGAACCGTCTGACTTGTATAAATATTTAGGATACACGCAGCTAAAGGGACTCGATCACGTAAGAATTAAAAATACATTAACTACAGAGTACAAGAGAAGACTTAACGCTGTTTGTAAGACCCAACTTTCAGGTAAACATCTCATTAAAGCCCTTAACACCTTTGCCATCCCCGTTTTAACGTACTCATTCGGAGTTATAAAATGGACCAAAACAGACACAGAAAAATTAGAGCGCACTACACGAACAACACTTACAAAACACAACAATTTACATCCTAAATCTGCAATAGAAAGATTAACTATCAAACGGCAAAATGGAGGGAGGGGCCTAATCGACATCCAGCACCTTTGCAGGAAACAAATTAGTCGACTAAAAACATTCTTTCACACAAAATCGCGCACCAGTAATATACATGAAGCCATAGTGATAAACGATCTCAACTACACTCCACTTAACTTAAACGACCAGTTAGAAGCACAAAACACTACCAATGATGACCCGCAGATACAAAAAATTGAAGAATGGAAGAAGAAAGTACTCCACGGCCGGCACCCTCATGACCTAGAGCAGTCCCACATAAACCAATTAGCATCAAATAAATGGCTAAAAATAGGAAACCTGTTCCCTGAAACAGAAGGCTTTATCATAGCTATACAAGATCAAATCATCAACACCAAAAACTACAGGAAATTTATCATTAAAGACCCTACCATCACAAATGATAAATGCCGCAGATGCCACATTCAATCAGAAACCATACAACACATAACAGGAGCATGCACATCTCTCACACAGACAGACTACACTCACAGACACAACCAGGTTGCAAACATCATTCACCAAAAACTCGCTCATAAACACAGTTTCATACAAAGCTCTTGCATTCCTTACTATAAGTACATACCACAAACTATACTAGAAAACGATACGCACAAAATGTACTATGATCGCGCCATACTTACAGATAGAACTATCCACTATAATAGACCAGACATAACCCTGCAGGATAAAATAAGAAAAATCACCTACCTCATAGACATTGCAGTTCCCAATACTCATAACCTACAAAAAACCATATCTGAAAAAATAAGTAAATATGCTGAGCTTAAAGAAGAAGTCACAAGAATCTGGAGACAAGAAAAAGTGTACGTTGTCCCTATAGTTCTCTCCACGACTGGCGTTATCCCCAACCATCTTCTCCGTATCTTAAAACTAATAGACTTAGAAGAATCCGTTTTTATCAACCTACAGAAAGCTGCTATCTTAAACACCTGCAGAATAGTTAGGAAATTCATGCAGTTAGAGGAAGAAAACACACCCTAATACACACCACACGCTGCATTTACTTGGCTTTGGCCCGTAAATGTAGCTAAAACCAGCCTAAGAGCTGAGAAAAAAAAACACACCCGAAATAATAATAATATAGTCTGTGGCCCGACTGTCAAGTTGACGGTGACAAAAATTTTACTCCGTTATTTTTTAATATTTTTCAACATAAATAATTACAAAATAATTTTTGGATATGTGTTCTACCCATTTTTTTTTTGAAGACCAATATAAGCATCATCCTAAAATAGGATGCAAGAAAATCAAATACCTACTCAGATGGAACAGAGATGCTGACACGAAGTCGGGCACGACAATTACTTGGAACCACACACCCAACATCTTCGGGTTCGTCGCTCAGCTCCGCCTCGCAGTTGCCGGAACCTGCTCCAGACGTGAATCCAGTGACACCGGCCGCTGCAGTTGCGTCGAGCTCGAGCGACGAATACTTTTCGCCGCCGACGACACCACCACCAGTATGTCGGCGTGGAAGAGGCCGACCACCGGCCAGCTTAGGACTCCGAGGCCCACCGGCCTGTGATAGGGTCCCCGCTCCCGGTGGAAGTGTGCAGCGCATGAAATGGACACAAGCTGTCAATGAAAATGTCATGCGCGCATACTTTGGGGCTACAGAGGGGGGAAGTAACTTGACTGCGTACCGTGGTCGGATGCTCTCTCTGTTTCAGGTGCTTGAGCCGGCTGTCAACGTGTCGGCGCAACGACTGTCGGATCAGGTGCGGGTCATCCAGCGTAACCATATGCTGGATGACGTTGTACTTGATCGACTACGCCTTGAATCGCGGAATAGCCATGTTACGCCTGCTTCGTCATTGGTCGCGGTGCAACTGCAAAATTTAGTCAGTGTTACACCGCGACCCGACCGTGTTGATGTAGTGGATGATGACGAGGCTATATCCGTGAATTCTCAGTACAATGCAAGATTGAGGAGCGCTTTGGAGGATGCTTTCCGTGAGTACCGCTCTATTTCGCCTGAACTTAGACCACGTTTACCTCGTTTGCCCATGCATAAGAAAAACAAGGCGCTGGTGTGTGCTCTAGACTTGCTGCTGTCAAATTATTTTAACAACAGCAAAGACCTCGCCGATACCCATTCAATTTTGTACTGTGCAGCTGTAGCGGCATGTCGTGTGGCTCATGTCAAATTTCCTAACAGTGACAGAGCTCCACGACCAAAACCAGCTGTACCAGCTTGGCAGTGCAGGATTGAGTGTCGTATCGGTGAAGCTAGAGCACTCATCGGCAAGCTGATCAGCTTCAGGGAGGGCAATACTCGCCCTAGAGTGATGCGCTTTGTGAGGCGGGCATTCTCGGGGACTGATATTAGTTCTCGAGATTATTTGTCCCGCGTCACGGAGCGTATCGACTTCCTGAAGCAGAAGATCTGTGCATGGGCAAACCGTATTCGTCGGTACAGGCGGAGAGTCGAGCGGTACACTCAGAATCGCACATTCCAGAGTGATGAAAGGTGGGTTTATAGGGCTTGGGAGCGACCGGACCAAGGTGTGACTGACACGCGCCTGCCGGATGATGACGCCATGTGTTCGTTCTGGCGAAATATGTGGTCGGTGCCTGTCGGTCACACCGAAGGTGACTGGACTGAGAGGATTGAGCGAGCGTGCGATTCAATACCAGAAATGGGGGCTATTACCATCTGCCCCCAAGATGTAGCTCGTGCAGTCCGTCCGTTGCCTAACTGGAAATCTCCAGGGCCGGACGGGTTGCACAACTTTTGGATAAAATGGTTCCAAGGGTCGCACGCTCGCTTGGCATCCCAATTCCAGTTAGCCTTAGAGTCGGGATCGCTGCCCCAGTTCCTAACGACAGGAATAACCCACCTGCTCCATAAATCAGGTAGTACTGCGGATCCCAAAAATTATAGACCGATCACTTGTCTACCGACGGTTTATAAAGTTCTTACATCCATTTTGAGAGCTAAAATTAACAAACATATAGACACCAACTCCATCATGTCTGTCTCTCAAAATGGATGTAAGAACGGGTCCCGGGGTACTAAGGAGCTACTCCTCATTGATATGACCATTAGCCAACAGGTTCGTCGTTCCCAAAAGGATTTATCGACATGCTGGATAGATTATAAGAAGGCCTATGACTCGGTGCCACATACATGGCTCATGAGGGTGCTGGAGTTGTATAAAGTAGATACAACTCTGCGCACCTTCCTGATGTCATGTATGGGGCATTGGAGGACAGTCCTTCGCTATCCAGGATGTCGAAATATCCAGAGGAATAGCGAACCGATAAGGATCGAGCGAGGCATATTCCAGGGCGACAGTTTGAGTCCGCTTTGGTTCTGCTTAGCCTTGAATCCTCTAAGCACACTACTGGAGGATTCAGGTCTAGGCTATCGGTTGAGGAGAGGTGGTCAGGTTATATCTCACCTCCTTTACATGGATGACCTAAAACTCTTTGCCCCCAACAATTTGCAACTGATGGAGCTACTGAAAATTACTGAAACTTTCAGTAGCGCCATCAGGATGGAATTTGGTGTGGACAAATGTGCGGTCATGCATGTAAAGCGAGGGGAGATTGTGGAATCCGTGGGAACCCAACTCTCGGATTCCACAAATCTTAGAGCCCTCTCCACATCCGAAACCTATAAGTATTTGGGTATGTCGGAAGCGTTGGGCATCAATGTTACTGTCATGAAGCAATCGTTGAAGGAGCGCTTCTTTGGCCGTCTGAAATCTCTGGGTCTGGGTCATGCCGGTTTTGATGTACTCTTTCGGCATACTCAAATGGACTCAGACCGAACTCGACGCCCTGGATAGGAAGGTCCGTACATTGCTGACTGCAAATCGAATGCATCACCCACGGTCATCGGTAATGAGGCTGTATATCCCGCGAAAATGTGGAGGTCGAGGCTTTTTAAACGCTAAGACTCTCCACAATCGCGAGATATGCAGTCTCAGGGAATATTTCCTAGAAACCGACCTGGGGATGCATCGAGATGTAGTCGTGGTGGACAAGGACCTCACTCCACTGTCCTTAGGTAAAGAGAACTGGCGCAAACCAGTAGTGCTTGACATTAATGATCGCATGGAGGTATGGCAGAGTAAGGAGCTTCACGGACGCTTTTTCCGGGCCCTACATGGCCCTGATGTAGATTTACTAGCGTCCGTAGCCTGGCTGCGTTTCGGTGACCTTTTTGGAGAATCCGAAGGTTTTGTCTGTGCAATTATGGACGAAGTTATGATGACGAACAATTACCGGAGATTTATTGTCAAAGACGGCACGGTTGACATCTGTCGGGCATGCCACCGGCTGGGAGAATCAATCAGGCATATCATCTCCGGGTGTTCTCGTCTAGCTAACGGAGAATACTTGCATAGACACAACCTTGTAGCCAGGATAATCCATCAGCAACTTGCTTTGAAATACAACCTTGTGGAATCGGAAGTGCCGTACTATAGGTATGTGCCCGACCCAGTTCTCGAGAATGGTAATATCACATTGTACTGGGATCGATCCATCATCACTGACAGGACTATTGTTGCTAATAAGCCTGATATAGTGGTGGTGGATCGATCAGAGCGGCGCGCAATGATTGTTGACATAGCCGTCCCGCATGACGAGAACCTCGTGAAAGCCGAGAAAGATAAACAAATCAAGTATCTTGACTTGGCTCACGAGGTTGTCGACATGTGGGACGTGGACTCAGCGATCATTGTGCCGATAGTCGTGACAGCCAATGGGCTAATAGCCAAGAGCCTCGACCAACATCTAAGGAGGCTCTCGTTGGGCAGCTGGATCAAGGGCTTGATTCAGAAAGCGGTACTTCTGGACACGACCCGCATTGTTAGGAGGTTCCTCTCTTTGGAGCCCTGACCACCGGTAGCTTGGACCCTTTTCCCGATACCGGTGGGCTACTACTATTTTTTATATTTTTAAATGTTTTTATATTTTTTGTTTATATCCTAATATTTAAAAATATAATTTATATGTACATAGTGAAATAAAGGAGATAATAATAATAATAATAATTTATTTGTCACAAGATATATGTTACAATTAAACAGATATAGGACAATTTAATTTTTTCTTAGTTTTAAATTGTCCTATATCTGTTTAATTGTAACATATATCTTGTGACAAATAAATTATTATTATTATTATTAAATTTTTCTTTAACTCGGCCAGAAAAACTGTGTAGCGGCACCTATCACATTCCTAAAAAACAACTGACTACCTGTTATTAAACGATGAATCTGCTACATCAAAACATCGTCTGCTTACTCTATTAATTATTAGAGAAATTTATATTATGTAGAGACAAATCTTCATGGTGTTTCTGCGTAGACGAGTAAGGTCAGCAAACAAATTCATCAAAATTCTGATCACTGAAAATATTGGCTTCATAAATTGTAATAGTTTTTCTTTTTAAGAGAGAAAAATAATTCTTGCTAAAAATATTCAATTAATCATAGCAGTTTTGTAAACCTGGTGTCTGAGATATATTGGAGTGACGTGCCTTTTCTTTTGGCAATATTTTTATTATGCTTGAATTAAAGTATTCAGTCATTCGAAAAATTACTCAAAATTTTATTGGACGCCATTTTTTTTTTGCCTATACTACGTCACTGTTCTCCTCCATTAGCTCGCTACTAATTATCACTTTTTGTTTCACCTTTTCTAGCCAACCTATACCAACATTATAAAGGTGTAAAAATTTTAAGTTTGTGCTGATCTGATTCCGAAAATTCTATCACTAATATGAAACTATAAATTCCCGAGTATCTTATGATATATTTTATGTTGAAACAAGAATTTTTACGGGTATGAAATAGGGAGCAGAAGCTAGTTTCTTCTAAAGACAATCAAATCCAAGTAATTTACTAATACACAGGTTTAACCGACCTTTAAGAAAATTTCTATTGCAATCCCTACTTGCACAAGGTCTGGGCACGAACCGTTTTTTGTCGCTAAACGCCAGGCCATCTGGCAAGGGGTTTTTTTGACAAAAAACAGTTGCCTGACCCTTTCTTACCTTGACTGGCCCACGTTTTTTATTTGTGGACCCCTCACAATATGTTGAATTAGCGTATTAGTAGATTTCTAAAGACCCGATGAAATTTTTGATTGAACCAAACGGATTGTATGAAGGTAACGGTTTCGTTTTGAGTTGCCCCTTTTTTGTCTAAAATTATTAGGAATTTAATAACGTTCCTTACACAATTACCTTTTGGGGTTTCCTGTATTGTATAAACAAGGGTCACCTGCTACAGTAAGTTTACTGTTGAAATATTGCATGTCTTAAAGAATTATACGGTCGGTCAGTCAATACATAATTTTTATTTTTTCGTTTGGAAACCGGCATGTCCTAGAACCAAAAGTCGAGGACTTGTGACAACTACCAACCCATACTGGGCCCACGTTGTTGATTACGGCCTAAGTCATAAGTACCTACTAACATAACACCAACATTTTACACTTAGTTTGCAATAAACGTTTTGACTTTGACTTTGACTTTAATCCCTCTCACCGAAAGGACGTTTATGTCTGTAGTGGGAACATTTTAGGCTGATTTTTTCGTTTGTGTTTAAAAGGTATGTTTCATCATTTTACATCTGAACATATCCCGACAACAGGACTGTCATCTACATTTATTTTTACTTAATTATCTATACAAAATGGATGGAAACATTAAGTTATTAATGGCTGCCAAAGCTTCGAAAAATCGTAGCATAAGACCGTTAAGAATTCGTAATTCGAACACAAAACGCACGCGTCAGACATCCACAGCACGAATCAAGATTATTAATATATTTTGAAAGGCATCGCTCCCAATTTGAGGGTGTACGCAATCTGTCTTTAATCAAAGCGACAGCCTGCAGAAATCGTAATTCTCAAGTTCAAAAGCTCGCCGCCTGAGCCAATCGAAGTGCTTGAAAATTTAAAAAAAATTCCCGGCTGGCGACCGAACGATTGAGGGAATGAGTGAATGAATGTAATATCGGTATGCGGATCTCTTTATTTATTGTATTAAATAATTTGTACAATAGTACATGTGGGCTTTTGTTCTGAATGCGGGGGTTGTAAGGAATGCGCTGATTTTGCATCACCACTGTCGCGAGGGTTGCGTGCCGATCGAGTTTTAATTTGTTGATAAAATTCTTCGGTTAACAAATTGGCGGTGACAGGTAATAAACGAAAGTTCTATAGCTCATTGCAATGCGGCTGAAAAGTATGATTAATAATCGCCTGATTGATGTTTACATAAATTAGTCATGAAGTGTGATTAAATCTATAATTACTTTGCTGTCAGGAGTTGCATTTATCCTGCATGCATCCAAAGCTATTTCAGGTTTATATCTACTGCCAATAATGAAAACAACACAAACTACATTTGACAAAACAACTTCATCAAAGGCCCAAGAACAAACAGTACAACCTACTCACATGATAAAACCAAAACTAAGGTCACCTCTGTTTTCACAAAAGCGTTACACAATATTTCACAACTAACTACCAACAATAGCTGAACTAATATACCGGTACAACTTTAAGCACGATATTTGAATTAAACAAATTATAAATCATAGTAAAATAGCCTTGTGAATAGCCTTCGTGGTACTGTTAATCCTTTGTATGTGTTATGAGTTCTGTTCTTCAATCAAATAGGACATTAAAAAGAATTATGACTATATATAGTTGCGACAACATGAATGGTAGATCTGAAGATGTATGGGGCTTAAGTGAGGTGTAACAAAGATTGTTGGTTGGTTAAGAAGTGACAGTATTGACCTGGTTGTGAATAGAACTAGATATATAGAGTTGGTTTCAGAAGTTGTGCTGATTTTCTTTTTAGATCACTAGGGTTTCACATACGAAAGCATGCTAAACCGTTGGTCCTGGCTGTCATTCCTGGATCTTTGACAATTGTTACAGGTCTTCAGAAGCCTGAAAGTCTGACAATCAGTCTTACCAATGGTATTACCCAGTAACGGGGTTGTGGAGATCAGATAACCAGTCGCTCCTTAAAACATACTGGTATACAGCTACATCCGGTTAGATTGAAAGCCGATCCCAAAATAGTGGAGAAAAGGCTAGGCCGATCGATCAATAGGGCTACGACCAAAAATAAAAAGCTGACCGAAAAACTGTGACGCTAGCTGTGTGAACTGTGTGTGTGTGTATGAAAGCTGGCCAATGGTGGCCAAGATTAGGCCAAAGAAACCAGGGCCGTCCAAAAGCGCGTTGGCTTGATGATATCGTCATAGTCGTAGGAAACACTTGGATGCACGGAACCGGGATGTATGGCAGAAAAAAGGGGATGCACATACTTAGCAGTGGGCGATTCCAGGCTGAAATGATGATGATCACTAGTGATGCATTCTGAATAATGCTTACTTATGTAAGCATTGATCAGAAGGTCTTTATCTATTCCATGATGAAAAAATACTCCGGCGAAAAATGAAGAATGACGTTGAATCACTTTTTTTTAAATATACATCTACAGGGTCATACATCTTCAGGCAGTCGCTCCATGTAAAATACTGGTATTCAGCTGCATCCGGTTAGACTGGAAGCCGACCCCAACATGCTTGGGAAAAGGCTAGGCAGATGGTGATGAGGTTCATTTAAATATAAAAAATCAAAAACTACAAAAGTTTATAATTTTCAGGCTTCTATAGCATTGCAGTATAAGTACCTTCTAAGGGTCAAAAGTAGTACCCACTAACACGAAAATGCATGTAGCGGTAAAAATGCTGCAAAGTAAAATACCTTTCCCAAATATGGGTGTAGGCGTCGCAAGATCTGTTCGTCACGTTTTTCGCTACCGAAAACAATAATTTCTTGAATGTGTTCATTTTTCGTCAGTTTCATCTCGCCAGATAAGGTTACGGGTTGAACGCATGCGCGATAACCGCTTGATGGACGATCGCGTTAAACTGTTCTCACGCATCACTTAAGAAGCTGTAGACCTGCCACGTTAAAGAAAGTTCTGAAAATGGCTGAAAAAACTGAACTATCGTAAGAATAGTCATTTGAAAAAGCTTGTCGAGATTATAGTGCAATCGAGTTTGTGATCCTTTAAAGAGTAAATGACCAGAAACTTGCAATAAATGACGATCAATTATTTATTATTTATTTATTTAAACTTTTCGCAAAAAAGCGGACTTAATGCCTTAGGCATTCTCTACCAGTCAACCAAGGGTGGTGAAGAGATAAGATGCCAGGTGCTTCGGTTAAGAGGAACAATGAGGAGAAAAAAAAAACCCTCTCAAAACTAGGTACACATATACATAAATAGGTTATATACACATACATACTATAATATAAATATGTACTAATGATGAAATTGTGAGCAACGTGATGAGCAGTGCTCAGGTGCGGTTCGGGCAAGTACGGTTGAAATCAGTGCTCTGAATGGCACACCTCGATTGATGGGTAGAAAACACACAACCTAAACTACTAACAAAACAAAATTGTAAGGTAGATTTTGATGAAGAATGCCCGATATAAAAGCACGATTTATTTTTGCCAGTTAGTCGAATTTAGTTAGTTTCTTTTAGAAACCTTGATTTATCGAAAGCAACCTTGCCTTCTCTAATAGAGGAATGAAGCTTATACTGAACAAGCTTTATTCCCCTGTTAAAGAATGCCGCACGTCAGTCACGTCAAAAAAGTAGTATAAGCTGGCCTCCCATTCTATTGAAACTCCGTACTACGTTATACCAGCTGAAGTTCAAAGATTTTGCACTGACATGCAGCCTACCGTTCGCATACAAAATTTCAGGTACTTGTCCGAAAAACCAACACAACGCCTTCTCTACACTTACCATGTATCCAAGACGGATACTAACTGATAATGCGCCGCTCTCTGATGGAGATTGATCGCATCACCGCCGCGATGTGTAAACACACCTTTATGTACGTGCGGGGGTGAGGCGGCCACTGGACTCGGTTACGTGACACAGAGATTTGTATATAAGAAGCTATGTAGTGTGTAAATTACAATAACATGAGGTATGCTGAAGGTACTATCGAAGAAACTTACATCTATACAACGTAAGAGCTATTCTTGCTTGCAGCGCTCGGCTGCTATAGTAACGCTTGCTAACAGATGTGGTCATCTTGTGCACGGGATTTTGTTCTCAAATTGGGCAGTTTAATCGATGGTACATAATATAACATCTCGACTATATTCCCCGAAAGGTAAGGCAGAGGCTGCACCCATAGTACAGACCACGGAATGTACAGACGCCAGCACATCAAGCTACCCGAAAATGTAAAATTTTCCCAATCAACCTTGAACCTTATGCTGAAGCTTCATCTGCTGGCGTCTGTACGCTCTCGCCAGTGATATTGGTAAGTTGCATGTAAAACAGGGAGCGAGTCTAATGCCATCAATCGGGCAACAGGAGACTCTGGGCTGTGACTGAGAAATTCCTGATGAAAACCCACTAGACCGACGAAGCAGTCAGAGAGTAACTAGATATAAATATGAACATAATGTACTCGTAGTAGGTACCTATGTATCTTATTATAAACAAAGATACACACTTTCTACAATAATTCAGAAGGTGCAACATCACAGAATTCGGTTAGCGGTGGCTGTGCGATAAATATGTCGCGACGTGACCGGCGCAGGGGCACGTGATCTCCATGTATGATGGATATTGTTGTTTATTTGTTTGTAATGCACATTTTGAAATTAGCTGCATTTTGCTGGCGGTTTTTGGGTTTTATGGTGCCTTTGGTAAAATTGGCGTTGATCCCAGGAAGATAGCTTTATAATGAATCTGTTTTTGGTAAAACTAGGACCGGCCCAAGAGGGAGAGCTTTTTAAGTAATTTCGACATCACTGGGTTGTGAAAGCAAAATAATTTGAAGACTTCTCATAATCTTTATTATTCATATACTTATTAAACATATTGCAATGTATTTATTCATATGTTCTATTTTCTGTATGTAACAGGCAGGGCCATCGATGCGCTAACTGTAACCATGAATTCAGCTCATAATTATTCTAAAGCCTATTCAAATTTATGTTTCAAATTAAAATTATTTCAAGTTAAACAAATATCAACTTTATTGTAATGGTAATTAAGTTGATTTCGGAGTGACTAACACTATTGAAAAAGTTATAAACATGTTTGAAGTTTTAGCGTAAACTGAACTTTATTGTGTAGGATTTAAAGTCATTTTTCCATAAATTCATATTTGTTTACATTTTTGGCAAATAAATCGCGGATGCAGATTAGACAAACAATTCGCCAGTCATCAAAAAAAATCAGCTGTTTCATTGAATGGGTTCAGAATCATCCTACTGGATGCATGGTAACGAGTTGCGCGTCGATGTCCCTGCCACCCTGTATGTACAGACGCCAGCACATCAAGCTACCCGAAACTGTCAAACTTTCCCAATCAACCTTGAACCTTATGTTTTGGCGATAAAGTTGAAAATCTATTAAAGAAATTTGAAGTGGCTTGATGTGCTAGCGTCTGTACCTACTACCTACTGTATTCAGCTATAAAGATTATTTTTGCTTGTTTTATTTTGCCTACACTGCCCCACTGCTGAGCAAAGGCCTCCCCCGAATCCTTCCATGCATTGTTTTTTAACGCCTAGTCAATCCAATCCTTGCGGTACACGTCTAGGCAGTCTCGCCGCCTGAGGCACCCACTGTATGGAAACGGTTGCCCAGCGGTCATTATGAATTCGGCTGACGTGACCCACTCAATCCCATTTCAGCTTACCAGCCTTTTTGCCCACTTCTAGAATCCCCGTTTTGTATTGCATCGTGGTGATTTGATTTTATTTTATTTGTCTTAAAACATGCTTGTGTAACCACAAGCATTTAATATGAGAAAATGAAGCAAACAATGCAAGGTGCATCTATATACAAAACTATAAAAATGTTCTATTTGACCAAATTATCACATCTCAATAACAAACTAAATATTGACGTCACCCATTCAACATCACACATTTTTAATTAAATCATGAAACAATCTAACTTAACGACCCACTAATACAAAACCTAAACTTAATTAATAAACCAAAAGCGGCCAAACATCCGTTTAAAACCAAACTTAGGAACCGTCCACCAAAAAAAACTTACCGAAATCTTTCCCACATGTGGTTTGCTCGACCACATTACTGTTATAGACCAACAATACCACCCCCACCTCTATGACAAGAGCCATAAAGATGAAAATCAATTGTGTTTTCTTTGAAGTGTGGTAAAATTGATTTGGTTTGCGACTAGGTTTTTTCGATGGCCGGATAAATAGGTCGCAGGTTATTTGCCGTTGCAAGGTGCAAGCATTTCTAACGGAACATTCGATGCTAAAATAAACGAAACGACAATATTTGACATAGTGGTGCTAAGGAGATACAAGGAAGTTTTTGTTTTTGTGAACCAAAGCTGTGTTTGGTGGTGAGAAACTTGATAGACCGTTAGACTGAGGATGTGGAGTCTCAGGTTATGTCTGTGAAACTTTATATTTATTCGAGTGCAGTTATGAGGGCTTAAGAAAGCAGTTGGATCTTGATCTGAGGAATAATGGAATAGATTGCTGAATTTGATTTTCAACAAAGATTTTATTTAATAAATTCCGAGCGTACGTTATACGATTGGCTCCCATGAAATAAAACAAGGAATAAAAAAACTACGGGAATTTCTACGTAAACCTACCTAACTGTATGACTGAACTGACTCGAGACTACGTGGTATAACTTCGCTCTTCTACCACAATTAGATTATTATAGTCTTCAGGGTTATTTTACAGGCTTTAAAGTTTAATGATTTGACTAATGTAAGTACTAAGAACTGAAAAAAAAACCCACTCAGTAGTAGTGTAGTGGGCTGCATCAATTGGGTACCCCAGTTGTATTAAAATTTACTTTGCTACAACTTTGCAATTCAAACGTATACATCCTTAAGAATAACACAAAAAGTATTCACATGCCGGACGAGATTCAAACCATTGAATCATTGGTTATCCATTGATTACCGCGAGCTCTTACAAACTGAGCCAGTTAGGTAGTTAGTATTACTGTGCCGGACGGGCGTGATCCACGGACGCGAAGGGTGAGGGGGAGTTGTAAGCTTCCCCGTCTCGTGGCGCTGACGTCCTGCACCTATAGGTTCGAAGTACTTGGATTGTTCAGGAATTCCTATAGACTGGAACTGTAGCACTGAAGGCTCGTTTGACTATGTGTTAGGGGTTTCTTCAAATGAAAGCACTATCTTCATAAGTGTTCAGGTAGCTATTTCAGGACTCTTCAGGTTTCTTCAGGAACTTTCTTGCCGACGACTACGAAGTTACAAAGATTTAACGCTTACTTAAGTGGCTCGAAACTTTACCTTGAAGAGAACCCGAAATTTCTTCCTGTTTTTAACTTTATTTTATCATTAAATTTGTCTTAGATACTTAGTGTTTCTATGTCTTAAAATCTATATCTTAAAGGTAACCCCGACATGTTGCATATCATTATCTTTGGTATAAAATTTCCCAATCTTTAAGATTTCTATTTTGCCTCTAACTATAATTTCTGAAAAGTTATTCAGGTAAAAAGGGGAAAAAAGGCACTGATTTAACGAAAAAACTATCTTTCAGGCTAAACTATCTGAAAGCTATGTGTCCGATTTCCACCCTCTAAACGGCAATTCATCTGTATTCTAATAATCTATTGATATGCAGCATTTGGGTTAAATTGGATAAGTTTTCAGAGTGTGAAGCGGCTCTGAAGATCTCATTGATAAACCACATTATTTGTAGTATCCAACAACAGTTTTACCACATGTGAACTTGCATAAATAGTCGTTATTCTAAACTATATCAGGACTCAAGTACCTGGTTGCACTAAATAACTATATACTGCCTACTTAAGAGAGGTTCACAGGTAGTATAACCATTATTGGTCAATAAAAGACATGTCATAAAACGTTTATTACTCACTTCAAAAAATACCACTAAGTTTTATAAGACAATACTATTCTACTTATTGACAAGGCTTGTTAACTAAAGGACTCTAAGTGATTATCAAACCCTATTCATTGGTACTACGTTAATCGCGACCACAAATGACTCTAAATTATAAACAAAGCTAATTTATGTTGAACAAGCCTTTGTCCTAAACACAATAATATATATTCTAATCTTTATAACTAATTATACGGTGACTCTAAGTTAAACAAAAGGCCCTACTTGGTTACGCGTTATTCGCGGCCACAAAAGATTCTAAATTAATCAAAATATCTAATTTTGATGACGCTTCGTCGCGAACAATTACCATGAATTAACAATCTACTTAGCGTTATAATTCTGTCTCTGTCTAATTGATTTAGATGAGCTCGCAGAGAATGCATACTGCATATTTTGTTGATTGAGGGTAGTTACGCATATATTTTACTAATCTCTAATGAAGTTACCGTCTGATGAGTTTAGTTTTGATTCACCCTTTGCATACGATACGTTTGTGTTAAAAAAAAAAATAAAATGATAGATAATTTCTTGAGAACAAAGATTGTAGTTCTTTATTATTCTACTAGTTTGAAAGGCAAATTGTCAACCATTATAAATAGTTATTGTAAGTTGATTATTTTGCTGTGAAGCGATACAAACTTTTTTAAAGTTACACTTAGTTATCTATACTATTAGTTAAGTATATAGTTAAGTTTTTCAATTTATAATAAATTTTACTAAAATAAATTATATTTCTTTTATTTTAATATAAACCTACTGGTTATAACAATATATAAAAGAAAAAGTTGCATAAATAATTCTGACTTAGAGAAAAATAAAATTTGACGATAACAAAAACCTAATTATATCATACTGCCAGAATTGAACTTGAATCAGCGGATTCATATGTCACATCCTCAACCTTCAAACCAACTAAACTGTTACCATTGTTATTGAAATATTGCATGTATTTTTTGTGCATTGTTGTTTACATTTAAACTGTTTGACAAAATATTACAATAAAATACAAAACTGACAGACGCGGCCATCACGGGTTCGAACGTAGGTGCTTTCAAGGGGGGTACCCACATCGTGACTCTCACTGTACCAATATAAATGAAATTTGTGGCCATATTTCATAATAAAAGGACCAAAGCAGGGGCATAATTTATTTCTTCAACTTATTAAAACTCTGACCCATCACACCACAGTCCCATCTTGACGCCGTAGACCAAACAGTGTTTAAAAATAGTATCGTATGTGGACAAAAAATACGAGCCGCTCATATGGACCGACTTTACGCAATATGGTTTTTGACCCTTATAACAGGCGGCGGATATTTATTTTATCATCGGCTTATCCTGTGGGATTTGGTGTCAAATAAGATGTATTTGTATGAGAAACCAACAAGAATTACAGTTAGGTTAAGATTGCATAAATACTAGAAAAACAATACCTAATTAAATTATATCTAACGACGTAAATGTTATAAGTACTTGAAACTAATTCTAAATAATCTTTATAATTACGTTATTATCGTGTACGGAAGCATTAACAGCGCCATAAAAATGTTAAACAAAGAATTAATAGAAGCGTCTGCACAGTGTGCCCATCAAAAAACTTTTCCCGCAAGCAATGCCCCGGTTCCGTGTCATTTCTCCTGTCTGGCCGACATGCGAACGTAATTACAACTATTGCAATATAATTTCATCGTAAAACAAAGGCGATGCACTCCTACGCTAGTTTTTTTTGCCCCCGCTGGGTCAGAGCGGCACACTGTGTAACGGTGATGCGCAAACGCAACGACTTCCAGATGCGCCGGTTAGCGGTATTTCACCGTGATTTTTTGTCTAGGGACGCTGGCGTTTGCGCCAGTGTGCGGTCGGTGAGAAACGTAAATATGGGGGTTGATAGTCACGTTTAATTAGTTTTATATTTATTTAATTAGTTTTATATTCAAGCTTTCTTTAGTTTAAGATAAACGGGGCTCAAAATTGTGTTGAATGGCATGCAATAAGAGAGACATAATTATAACCACGTCCAGCAGTGGAAAGCTGTAGGCTGACACCATTGTCAAATCATTCGCTCCTCTAAAGAAGGCTCAAACATTACATAATCAGCCTATAATGTTCCCACTGGTGGGACACAGACTTCCTCCTGGTGAGAGGAAGAAGGCTCATCTATATATATATAATATAAAAATGAATTGCTGTTCGTTAGTCTCGCTAAAACTCGAGAACGACTGAACGGATTTATCTTATCTTGGTCTTGAAATGTTCGTGGAGGTCTAGGGAAGGTTTAAAAGGTGAGAAAAAAATCGAATAATTCCCGGGAAAACCCTAAAAACAGCCCTTTTCTATTTTCCATACAAACGTTTTCTAAATAAAATGTAGAGTCAATTTGAACTTTATTGCAAAATAATAATAACACTTCATGCTTCATTCAAAAAATGTTTTTTTTTTATTAAATACGGATTCTTTTTGTTTGTTAATGTATACAAAAGTTTAGGTCTTTTATATATCGATTGAGGCAGTACGAAGTCTGCCGGGTCAGCTAGTATTCAATAAATATTATAAGTTGTCATAAAACAAAACAGTTATTAAAAATTACATTACGTTATCTTTATGTATAAATAATAGTGTAAGTAGCCGTTTGAAGTGCCAAATGTGGCATCATACTGTATTACATTGCTACATTTATATGGAACATAAATTAGTTCGCAGTTAGTGACCCATCTGGTCAGAGCTAATAAAAAATGAAGTACTGGTCTTAAGTACAGGCATAAACTAAACTGTAACAGAGAAAATGTTTTTAACAATGACGTTGGCATTTTGTTTTCTGAAACGGTGAACTAATAACAGAAACATCTTAATATATTACTTACGACTTCGTCCGAGCAAAATTTCTTGTTCCCCCGACCCACCGCGTCGCATCACATCGCCTGCCTACGCTATTAATGTGTTCTTTATGACTTTTTTGTTTTTGCTCGGCTCCTAAGTGTCTTAGCATGATGTTAAGTAGCCTATAACTTTTCTCAAGAATTGCGGTATCAAATGCAAAAATAACTTTTCAAATCTGATTAGTAGTTCCAGAGATTAGCGCGATCAAACAAAAAAAATCTTCAGCTTTATTATTAGTAAAATATCAGTAGGTATAGATGGAAAGTCGCATTTCGCAAATCATTGAACTGATTTCATAATATTTTTACTTATGTAAAAACAAATGAAGATGGATGACGTAATTTTCTTATCGTGCAGAAACTTATCATGTTCCTCCATTTTTGTTTAAAGAGATAGTAATGTTAACTATGAAAAATAATATTACGAAATGTTAACACTCAGTGAGACAACTGTGACTTTGAAAAAGTCTACGTATATTTTTTGCAAAAACTAGTTTGAAGTATTTAAAGTGTACCTGTTATACGTCAAACAAACAACAAGTTTCTTCCGTTTTTCTTGGTAAAAAATAGGGTGTTATAATGCAATATATTAATCATACAGCGAATTAAGTATAGTCCACAATTCAGCATTTTTGTTTCTTCAAAGTATGTTATTTCTGTCCTTCAAACTATTATTCCAATAAACATGTATCAGCGACTGTCCCAACGGTCACATACACCACGGTACGTAAATTCTCATACATGAAATACGATGTGGACATCACTCCCACATGTGGTCCTCACGTGTGCCCCAGCGTCCCTCCTGTCAGACGCATAGTTACAGTGTAGAAAGCAAAAGAAATGTGACTAGTGGTGACAGACTCATCTACTGAATTTGATGCCCAGTAATGAGCTAAGACAATGTTTTAGGTGAACTTAAACTAAATTTAAATACTCCATTTACAATGGTTGGTAATAGAATATTTTTGAAGCTAAATGTAAATGCCAAAAAAGCTAGCAAAAAATGCAATATTGTTTCTTAATGAGTGTAAAATCTTTCAAAGGCAAAGCATTTATTTCAATTAGGCACATAAAAGGCACTTTGAACGTCAAAATTCACAAAATTATAAAAAAAAACTATGATCAGCGGGGTAATTGCGTAACACATTTACAATGGCAATGCCTTTAATTTTAACAGTTCAACAACATCTGAGCACATGAATTTTTTGACCCGCAGCAATGAATTAGGAAATTTCTTATTTTTTTTTTTAGATTGTAATTGAAAGTTGGGGTAAAGCAATTGGGGTAAGCACAATAAAGTGAAAAGTGTTGTCCTAACTCTAAAAATAACGCCAGAAAAGGTTCGCAAAATATGGATATATCAAGTCTACAGCACAACCATCATTGTTCAATACTTACACCTTAAAAAACATTTGATAACCGTAAAAAAATATAAAAATGCGATGTCCATCGCATGACAAAGACTCGGGGCGTGATGCCACGTTCTAAAGGCTACAGCTGAAATGTTTTGTGACAGGTTTCATATCATAAATCAGTGAGGGAGTCGGCCTACGTGAGAATCGAAATACAAGAGATGACCCAACTTCTCGCGAAGTCAAAACATGAGGTTTTGAAAAATTAAAAAAAATATATATCATAGAACACAAAGGTTTGAATTTAGATGATGAAGATCAAGATGCACCTAATGATGAATGGTGATTTAATTTTATTTGTATCGTACCTATTAAAAACCATTTCATTGGCGTTGCCCATAGAGCACGGGCATATACCTAACAATATGCAAATAATTATGTAGACAATTAGGACCTTTGCCTTAATTTCAATAATTGAAGCTAAGTTTTACTTTGCATCTTCTAAACGCACGTCAAACTGAGCTGTGTAAGAATTTTGGTGTACAATATAGGTACTCTATCTAATCTAATTTCTAGTTTTTTTTACATTTAATTTATACTACTTGTCTGTATAACACTGTGGAGTAATTTCCATGAATTTTGACATTTTAAATCAAACCTTTTTTGCCTTCGAAGTCTGCCTGCCTTCATATTAAAAACCAAGACTGGTCTTAAATAATAAACTTTTCGCCACCAAACCTTGCACTATCGGCGTCCAAAATCAAAACAACCCCTCGACACACATCACATTTCACCCGAATTAGTTTTTTGTCCCCAAAATTCTGGTGACACCAAAAAAGTTTACCGTTATGGACACCACGAGTTTTGCATAAATCATCTCGAGTGGAAGTTTGTGGTTTAAAATTATTACGCCCTTTTTACCGAGTTGCGAAGTGAGATGTTGTAAACGAGTCAGTTTACGCTAAGTACACTGCAGAGTCAGTTACGCTTAGTGAAGATTTTTCTTAGTCGACTTTGTAGTTCTTGTTGTGTCTTTTTTTACTTTTACACTGGGGTGTAGACAAATTGTCTGCTGGCCAATTTCATCTCTTTTTTTTATGAAGATTTCCATAAAATTTTCGTGTCTGTTGATCAGAAATAACACATTAAATTCGTACTTTATTAATATATTAGCTAGCTTTATCACAGCTAACCGTTTGCAAAAGAAAGCGTCCATTCCAAAAATCATGAAGCTTTAACCTTTATAGAAGCGTATAACCTCGGAGCAACCTTTTTACAAACCACTCAAACTAAAACAAGATTAGGTAGTAGGTAAAAGTTTTTTACAGGATGTCCTTAAAATCATTAGTGTGCACAACATGTGTTGCAGATCCTATCAGGAGCGAGCAGGGGTGATTAAAAATAATGTTTATAGACACCGATCGCCTTGTCGAAAGAGCAAAAAAGTTTGGGACAAATTTTGAAATGACCGCATCTTTAATTTTGGAGATAATTAAGGAAATGACCGGTGCTCTTGATGTTGCTTTAGCACAGATTACTAAATAGTTACTTCGTGCTTTAGTTTGTTAAGACAAAAAGGCCCAGATAAGCAGGTCTTTTTTTTGCATTCAAAAGCTGGCCTTTATGGGTTATTTGATATAGGAGGAGAAAATGCAACTTTATAGCTTTCTCCAGTTTGCCATTATTTTTATATCATTATATTTTTTAATCCATAAACGTAAGCTAAGCTTTTGTACTTATTTTTAATTGGTCACTCAATGGCTGCTAAGATGAACAGTCACGGCACTAGAAAATTAATTTCTGATTGTTGTATGTTGGTATCCCTTTTCTTTTGACTATTCCATCTGCTATCCTTAGTCTCATGTTACGGGAAAATCACGACAACTTCGAGAAAGTTAATTACACAAAATTGATTTGTATCAAACACTTTCTTAAATTCAAAGACGCTCTTCCGCTTACATATCCCTTATGTAGGAGTATAGACTTAAGCCACAGCCACAATGGCGCATACCTATTATTATGTAGTGACATATTCCGATTCGGGGCTACCGTTATCGCCTACGTTAACTATGGAACCGTTACCATCAGCAATACTACTGACTCTAGTTACTTGTAATTCAAAAGAAAGCAGCTGTTGATATTCTTCGAAAGATTTTTGAGTAAGAAGGAGTAGTCCTCTTTCTCCTCCCAAGGCTTTATAGAAGTAAATACATACATAAAAATCTATATTGCAAACCACATGATCCATTAAAAACACACTTTCATAAGTAATAAGTTATTAAAAACAAAATACAATAAAAAAAGCACACATACACCTACCACTTTAGCGTCTCTGCATCACCCAAAAAAAAAAAATTGTGTGGTAGAAAATGCCTATGTCATTAAGTCCGCCTCTATACTTTTCCGTGCTTGAAGTATTAAATAAATAAATACACACACACATAAACCGACGCCTTTCTTCTCTTGCACATTAAAGTACAAACATTAAAGTGGCTAGTCGGCTGTCTTCTTTGAATCTATATATCTACATCGAACTACATAATATGGCGTCCGCCAACTTGCTTAAGTGTTAAGAGCATTTCAAGTACTCATAGTGGCCTTTGGTCCTCTCTAGATACATTTCAGTAGTTACCAGGCCATTTCGTATTTATTTAACACTTAACGTTATAAAACATTCATCGTTTATGTGACAAGGTTTCACCAGAAACTACTGTAAAAGTTTATAGCTTTTTAATGTTCTGGGCCCGAGGTTAAACCAAGCAGGATATACAAACAAAATTAAATGTTTATTTTATTTACATCAATCTTGCTATCCATCAACTCTTTCGTTGCTATGACGTTACGTAAAAAACATGGCTGGACAATGAAGTCCCGGGTCCATCACACTAAGGAGGTCTATCAAAAGGAGATTGGATCGATAACGACCAACAATGCCTGTGGGAGTTAAAATATAGAACCTCTAAGAAAAAAAAAACTAAGAAACATGAAACGAGGAATTATTCGCATCGTTTCCCCTTAGATCTTATAAAACCGTTTTTTCGTTGCAAAAAAGCATAAATGAGGGTGGATTTTGAAAAAAGTGGACAAAGGCCGAAGCACAAAGAGGTTTTATATATGGATTTTTTCGTTCCCGTTTAGTTTTTCTATTCACATGCCCACATGTAAGCCTACCTGTGATATGCTTGCATTTTTATAGTTGTTATGGAAACTTCATCATCTATCACATTCATTTGTTTATCACTTTTTAGACCGGGGATTCGCGAATGTAAACTCTCTGGGCTATTTAATTGGAAACAAAGCATAATCAGCCTATAATGTTTTTACTGCTGGGACACGTCACACGGGTCTCCTCTATGATAAAGGGAATGGACCGTAATCCGCCACGGACGCAGGTCAGTAGAAGTTACTTGTCTTCGAATTTTTGGTTCTAGGACATGCCCGTTTTCTCATGATCTTTTCCTTCCCCTTTTTGAGAGTAGTGGTGAAGGAATTATTTACACAAACAGAGGCTATTTCCTTGCGTGACACAAAATAAGATGTCTCTTTCCAAATTGTAAATGTTGAAGTAATGTTAAAGAAAGTTGTTAATCAAAATAACAAAAGGTATATACAAGAAGATTACCTAACAACTACACAGTCATAAAGTACCAGAAAAGAAAGTTGCACACACAACTGCAAGCCAATAAAAAGTACAGACACACTCACAATATTGTCACCTATTTTCTTAAAACTCGTGTTGCAAGCGACCGAGTGTTGAACACAATAATTTGAGTTTGGAACAGGGTGGAGCGGCGACAGATTGCGCACGTCCGTTAATGACAGGCCGCCGATGCGCGTGTGTCCAGCCCGCGCTCATTCAATGCAAATCCACTCGAAACGCGCTCTCGAATCGTTAGACATGACAAATACACGAACGAAACGTGTCGTACATTGTGTAACCAAACATAGGCAAATGGCTCGCACTCGAACAGTGTTTGAGTTGATTGAGTCAATTTAATATAATATTTATGGCTTCAATGTGACCTGACATGTTTTGTTTCGATTCTATCTTGATATTATACAGAGGTTGAATTGAAACTGCTATTCTTTTTATCGGTAAGGTAATGAGTTAATATTTATTAGATTTCGCAAGGAGGGAATATTTTTGTAAATAACATAATGTGTAATTTATAGTTTCCGTAATACTTATACATAAAAGTTCACAGTTTTATTGTTTGCAACAACCAAGATAGTGGATTTCGTAAGACATTTTACACCGTTGTGCATCTTTGAAGATAAACTTCCTTAAAAGGACAATAAACACGCAGCGTATTGCATATATAAAAGGGTGTGTTTGTTATGAAGACATTATATTCCGACAATCTGGGCACAGAAATCTGTAAACGTAAAGTTTTTAAGTTAAAAAGTTCCTCCCACAATGAAACACGTCAGTTCTATAAAATGCTGCGGTCTTCATTCTCGTACACAATGACCTCTCGCGATGACAGGCCGCCTGCCCACGCGCACGCTTATTCTAATCACACCTATCTCAACGCTTACACAGCTCGTCCATTCATACATATTTGGACTGATTTTTTTTTTTCATTTAATTTTTATGCGGTCACGAGTGGGTAGACGTTTTGTTTTGTTTTACAATGTGATGATAACTGATTAATGAATTATTAAAGTAATCTGTCGGTAATTCGATAGTGTTTAATCTGTTGGTAATAATGATGAATTTTAGTTTGACCAATAACGTATTATTATAAATTTAGTTTCAAAAGATAGAGATTAATTTATGATAACGTGATACGTAGTACCTATCTATGTCCGAATTGCTAATTAGGAATTGTTTTATCTTCAGTGTCAACTGATAAAATATTGATAATGATCATGTTGAAATATTGATATTAATTAATTGTGGGTGTGTAAAATTATCAAAACGCAACCGGGAACCCCCGGCAGGACAAACATTTTGTAATTTTTTTTTTAATCTTTATTTATTAACGAGGGTTTGATCACATAGTGAACATGCCACCCTCATAGGAACTTTTATTACATGCAAAACTTAACATCTACGCTTAATTCCTAAATTAACTAATTTATATAATATTTTAGCGGTTTTAGATGCTGGAAAAGCTAAGATAATATTACATTCGCCTAATTGATTAATGTTAATATTAGATTTATCTCGCATCGAATACCTTTCCGCTCCGTTCCGGACACATTCCACCATAATATGAAAAGCGTCTTCAACCACATTGCATTCCGTGCAGTTTGGAGATGTAACTTTGCCCATCAATGCAGCAAAACTATTCAATGGGATGTGTCCAGAACGAAGTCTCAAACTTGTCACAATTTCTTGCCTACTCATATCGGCATTATCAAACCAAGGATAATTCTGAATGGTTGGTTGCATCGTCCGATACCAAATACCTTTTGTCAAAGACTTCTCGTCGAAGTATTCTTTCCAAATTTCGTAACATTTTAATCTAACTAGATATAAAATATCTGTCCAGAAAGGTTTGTATGTCACCGGAACACCCTCTAAGCACGCTTCTTTAGCTAAATGATCGACTTCTTCGTTTTCCTCAATGCCGATATGGGAAGGCACCCATTGTAAAACAATGTTTTTATTTTTATCTCTTAATCTACTAATAGAATTTATTATTTTGTATGCTACAGGATAGCCACAAAAATTTCCTATAGATCTCTTCAAATGTTGTAGTGCGCTTTTACAGTCAGAATAGATTACGGAATATTGACAATCCACCGATTCGAGATATGAAATTGCTTCGAAGATAGCGATTAACTCGGAATACATGACAGAAATGTTTGAATCTAACTTGAACTTATAGGAGGTATTACTTTGAGGGTCAAAGAACGCAGCTCCAACATTATCTCTAACTTTAGATCCATCCGTAAAAATCTTGTAATATCCAGGATAGGCCCTGTTAAAGTTACCACTACATATAATTCGAAGTTGATAATGATCGTACGATTGCTTAGCTTCGGTAACCTCTTTAATTTCTGGTTTAATCATACAAGACAAATTCACACCGCTTAGCCACGTGTTAAGCGAAAATAATCCTAATTCATCGCTTGAGTGCATGCATATATTATTTAATGTTTCAGAAATATGAGCTATAAGTGGTTTCTTTTTACGTCTCCAATAAATACCTTGGCAACAACTATTAAGCTTAGTAACTATCTCACACGTGTCCCCATTTACAAAAGACTTGAGTTTCAAAAAGAATTTGCCAGCTAAGTAATATCTGCGAATATGTAACGGCTGCAAATGTAGTTCGCATTCCATCACATGGATGGCTGTACTTTTAATAAAACCCCCGATGACCCTCAAACATTGGTTTTGAATTTTAGTTAGTTTATTTAAATGGGTTTGACAGCTATTATCAAATAGGAAACTGGCATAATCAATTCTACTGCGTATGATAGCAATGTATAAACGTCGTAGATGAGTGGGGTGTATGCCCCAGCCTGGACCAGTTAGTATTTTAAACACATTCAGAAACTTGGAAGATTTGTCTCTTAACTCATTAATATGTTTAGACCATCTTAGAGATTGATCTAGCCATAGTCCTAAATATTTATAGTTGTCAACTACTTGAAGGGATCTTTTATTTATTTTAATATCAATAGTATCTTTCCTAAACCCATTTTTGAATATACAAATTTTACTTTTACTAGTTGAAACTTTTAAACCAATATCTTGGACTAACTTATTAAATAAATCTAAAGCCGTTTGCAATTTATGTGTCGCCTCCAAAATTTTGTTGGTAATACAATATAGTACAAAGTCATCTGCAAACTGTGAAATGTATATATTATTTATCTTTTTACAAATATTGATAGTAGCTATATTAAACAGTAATGGTGATAATGGATCACCCTGTGCCAAGCCACGACAAGTAGTTCTACATAGTGAATCATTATCAAGTTGAATTTTTAAATTTCTTGCTTGTAAAAAGTTCCACAGATAGGTGCAAAGTTTTTGTCCCACACCTAAGCCATCCATTATCCGTAATAAACTATGTACATCCACATTGTTATAAGCATTATCTAGATCAATAAAACAGCATATGGTCATTTTTTTTTCAGAAAATCCTGTTTGAATTCTAGAAACCAAACTAGTAAGATTATTTAATGTTGATCGACATTTTCTAAACCCTGTGGTATTGTGGTCTAACATACAGTTCTTTTCTATAAACCACTCTAGTCTATTGAGTAGAATGTTATGGAAAGTTTTGCATATACATGAGATCATAGCTATGGGGCGAAGGGAAGAGGTTAAACAAGGATCACGTCCTGGTTTGGGAATCGGCACCACCACTATATCACGCCATTGTTTAGGTACAAACGAATAACTGAAAAATGCATTAAATAACTTGAGTAGTACTTGCTTCCCGTTCTCAGGTAAGTGTCTTATCATAGAATATGTGATTTTGTCACTACCAGGGGCTGTATCTTTATTTTTTAGGCATTTAGTTAGCTCTTGAATTGTAATCGGTACATCAAGTTTTGGGTTATTCGATGTAAGTATAGGGAAGTCGCATGATACGAAATCAGGGGCTAAGCTACAAAGTAATTCGTTTGCTCTGGTACTGTCAACATGAGATTTTGCTGCGTTATATCCCTTAATCCATCTCATCTTTCGCCACAGCTCACTATGGGTCGTAGTTTGGTCAAGATTAGAACATAAGTATTGCCATGACTTGCTTCTAGAACACCTTATATATCTTTGAGCATCACTGATTTTACTTTGAAGGATTGTGAGATTATGTGGTGATGGATTACGTCGAAATTTAGAAAGTGCTAAACGGCGCTCAGCTACAGCTTTAGAGAGATTGGGACACCAATAAGGTTTTGGTGTGAAATTTCGTTCTGGGTTCGTATTAATTTTGATATATGGTATAAAAAAATCTGCTGCTATGTCTAAATAGTCTATAAATATGTCGTATCCTTTTTGCAAATCATTTGGGAACACGAATTCATCGAAAAGATCATTTAAAAGTGTTTGGTACCCTACCCAGTCAGCCTTTTTATAGTTTCGACGACACTTATAGACGTTATTAGCTTTAAAGTACGTTGATATTTTAATAATGCAATGATCACTTCCCAATGTCTCATTTAACACTCGCCAGTTTAAACTTAAGCTTATATCGGATGACGCTAACGAAATATCGGGGGCCGACTGTTGTAGTACATCATTGACTAGCTTAATACGCGTGTGATCGCCACTGTTTAATGAAATAAGGCTACTACCAATAAGTGCGTCAAAGATTTGATTACCTCTCCTGTCTACTTTATTGGACCAATTGGGATGGTGTCCATTGAAGTCACCTAAAAGTAAGGTTTTACTATTAACCTGTGAAAATAATTGATCCCAGTCTGATTGGCTAGTATTTACAGAAGGTGGACAGTAAATCGATATAATATTTTCAATTTGATTACAATTATACACTTTAACGTGTATACTTTCTATTCCCGAGTTAATATTTTGTAAATCATGGCAAATCTGAGATTTAATTGATTTATGTGTGAGTATTGCTACACCTCCGTAAGAGTCGTCCCTGTCTTTGCGAAATACATTGTAATCTTTAACTTTAAATAAAACTTCTGGTTGTAGCCAGGTTTCGCTTAATACGGCAATGTGAATCTTGTCTTGTATTAACAAATTCTCAAACTCACTAACCTTTGGTCTAATGCTTTGGGCGTTCCATTGTATAATATTTAATTTAACAGTAGTTTCATACTTATCCCCCATTTGAGAAATAATCAAGAATTAATTTAAGGATAGGCCAATCCGCTACATTGTCAATTACTACTAAAATTACCCACTCAATGCAAGTTTTAAGTACTCCTTTGAATATCATTTGTATCGTGCTTCCTTTCATGAATATTATCTCTTGTAATCTCTTTAACAATTCTTTGAAATTGATATCTCTGTGTTTTTCTTCGGTTTCGCTCGAATTTTTTTTCTCATCTTCATTATATTCTTCTAATTCCGTTTTACTCCACTCCATAAACTCCAAATCTGATGAGTTCTCCTGTTTCTTCTGTTTCTGTTTAGAGTCTGACTTTTGTTTTCGTTTATGTACATGCGCCTTAGTTGTCACTTCAGCATAAGTTAGACTGCTAGTGGTTTGAGTAGGAGCTGTGTCCACGGCATGATATGATGAAAATTTTATATCAGTGTCCTTTAATTCTATGTTCTCTTCCTTGTGAGTTGGTTCGTCTTTAGGGACATACATAGTTAGGGCCTTTCTATAGGTGCAATTAAACTCGGACATCAGTTCCCTCAATCTTTTTTCCTTTAAAAAAATTGGACATGTTTTTGACAGGGATATATGTCTACCATTGCAATTAACGCATATCATGTTAGTGGTATCGCAATTGTCATGATTTTTTCCGCATTTGGGACACACTACTTTAGCACTCGGGCATCTCTTAAGTACATGTCCGTATTTCCAGCAGCGCGAACATTGTGACACTGGAAATACATATGGTTCTATCTTTATCCTTAAACCATGTGTATAAACATAAGGTGGTAAGTACGACCCTTTAAAACAAAGACGAACAGCTTCACTGGGTGACCACCCATCTGCCTCAAAGTTCTTGCGATTCAAGCGATTTAAGGATAACAGTTTGGCTGGTTCGGGACAACATATATTCTCCAAAATGTTTTCCTCTGACATTTCTAAGTCAACATCTCGTATTACACCGTAGGACAAATTCCTTTCCATCGCTCTCTGAATATGCCATCCCTTCTCGATAAAGAATTGACATGTCTCCAAATTCTCAGCACTGATTTCGCTAATCAATTCTATACGAACTCGATACGGATTGATAAATTTCACTCTACTAATATCTTTTATATTCTGGTCTCTCAATAACTTAGCAAGACTAAATTGTTTAGGTAGTTTCTCTTTGCTAGATATATATATTTCTATCTTTTCTGTGTCCTTCAATATTTTGTCCTTCCGCTTAACTTCCGTCCATTCTTCATCGCTGCTTTCTCTCATTCTTTTATTGGTCTTTTCTCCACCGTCTTCAATGTCTAACTCTTCATTTAGAATAGAAATCTCATTCATAGAATCATTATTCATTTCATTACTCGATTCACAATTATCACTCATTTTACTCGTAAACAAGTCGCATCTGCGGCAGGCGGCAGGTAGCCGGCCGACCGGCCACGTGCCGCACCTTTCTACGTTCGAATGTACTAAACAATTTGCGCTCTGCTCAGTCGACGAAACGATTACAACTGTGACACGACCCGCTCGCACGAGTGCCGCGACGAAAACTCATTTTGTAATGAAAAAACTAATAATAGTTTTCAATGATCTCATAAAGGCTACAAGTACCGAGAAACGGTCACAATATGAACCTCTGTTAATTGTAAATCTAATTTAAATTATACATGCTCAGCAAAAACTACGAAAAAATGGGATTTTATAACAAAAAAGTTTGTTGTAGTTTTAACCTAAGTACACATATTTGCGTCAACATCCAGAATGGTAGGCATGTCTACTGATGAAACCAAACTTCACAATATTCTTAAGCAACTGGACCATAGCAATGAAAGGCTGTTCAAATTTAAATCTCTCAGTACTGGCCAGTATGCTAATATCAACACAACAAAATGTCACTCCAAACTGTTGTCAATGACTGTACATTATTTGTGGGCACACCCTTTCCTTGACGCGGTGGTTACAAAACATTGGGTCATCATTCATAGGAAATCATTCATGTTTTATGTCCTTTTTTATTTTTATATATTTTGTAAACAGTTTCGAATTTGAATGTGCTTTTTATTTCATTCATGAATTTTTGGTTTAGTAGAAGAATCTACCTATTGAAATTGAAAATTATCATAAACCTTTGGACTGTGCTTTGGATGATATCAGTAACAGGTTATTTGTGACAAATCGGTATTTTATACTCCTTTTGTATCACCTACTGCCGAAGCCTGCCATTTTGTAAATAATTTGTTTGCCTCTAAATTAAATAAGAAGGGCATCATCATCGTCGAAATTGGGGATTCCAAATGTAGTTATATAATATGAGTGCATGCTTTTTCGTGAGCAGAACTTGAAAAAAACTGACTGTTCTTAACAACACATAAGTTTCTTTGGGCTTAAAAAATCAATCGGCCTAGCTTGTTTCCAACTATATTGGGGTCGGCTTCCAGTCTAACTGTATGCAGCTGAATACTAGTATTTTACGTTGATAGACTGCATATCTGAGCTCCACGACCCAGTTACTGAGTAAAACGATGTCACTTATTAAGAAATAAGAAGAGCACTTACTTATAAAATCGATTTAGAGTAGACCAGTGACGGTAACTCAGAGTTTTACACACAACTGGTGGTAAAAATGTATGATTAGCAAATACGTACTCTCTTTTTTATCTGACCAAGAATATATCTGGACTTTAAAAGAGACTGTGACCTCTGAAAGTTTGTTTCGGCCTTTCTTCTCACAGTACCTAGTCAGATAGGAAACGCAAACCTCATCTAGCTTATATTTGTACTTATACGACGCTGACGACGACCGTTGACGGTTTTTTTAGACTTGTTTGTTGTCGTATAAAAGTGATTCCGATATCCTATTTGCATAGAATAAACAATTTAATTTTATTTCATTTATTTTTTCCTGAAGTTTCATTTTGATGTTAACATAAATCATAGACCATACATCCATACGGCTGTGCAATTTCAAAACCTAGCAACTGATATTTCTAAAAAAAGTTTGACACACCGCGTTTATTTTTTAATGTCAGTGGCTAGGTTTTGAAATTGCACAGCCGCATAGTCATAAATTATATTCTTTGATAGATTATAGATATCACATCAATTGAACCACTGGTCATGAACCTATCTTAACTTTCTCAGTCACAATCTAATTGCACGTTATGAAGAGGTCATACAAGTACCTTTCCACCTTGATTTACTCATCCATAACCTAGTTTTCATGACTATAATCTACCTACATACAACAACACAATAAGACACGCACGCGCAAGAAAAGCATTTTTTTTGCTCAACAACCTACACTACACTTAACGGTGTTAACAGTAATTACGTATTCGCTTTTAGTTATAACAAGCTAAGCACCCATTCTATCAATTATAATTGATTAATTCGTATTGTAACCATATTTTTCTTCATTCAAAACTTCATTAATTACTTTGGATAAGAGAAAAAATTGTTGTTCCTTATCGCGATGTGATAAGGTTCGGTTTTGTGTGTTTTGTATGTGAGTTAGATTTCGGACTCATCAATACGGTGTGCAATAGTTAAATCGTGGGTGCTATGGTGATGATGGTACTGTCATCTGCAAATGAACTTAGTCGTTAATTACGTATAGGTGATTTCATAATGTTGTGTGAGAGATGGTTTATAGTCGAGCTGGTTTTGGCATCTAAGGGGTTTATTTATAAACGTTGCTTAAATTAAGTAATGATTCGCGACTGTTTAACCATACATTTCTCACGTATAAACGACTCTTATCTTTTTTTTTTTGATTGGCCTTTTCTGCCCCATTGCTGGGCAAAGGCCTCCCCCAAGTTCTTGTAGAAGCTCTTTTCCCACGCCATCGCCACCTCGAACCAGCCTTCGCGGTCCAGGTCACCTCGCCACCGCTTTCTGGGAGGACTTTTTTTTTTTTTTTTTGTGGATGGGAAATCATCAAATGACCCCTCCCGCTCTGGGTGGAGCAGAAGGGAGTGTCAGACTTTTACTGGGAGGACCTCTTAACTTAAAACAACGTTTTTAGTGTTCCGTACCTCAAAAGGGAAAACGGAGCCCTTATAAGATCACTTAATTATCCGTCTGTCTGTCAGTCTGTCAAGACCCGTTTTCTCAGGAACGCGTGAAGTTATCAAGTTTAAATTAATATCAAATACTCATGGTTGCAATTCCTTGAAGCAGTGAAAAAATCAAACTTCTAAGTCAACGCAATCAAAAGATACGGGCGTTTATATTCCGTTCATGCTGCATATTTTGACACTTACAAGGGAATCAAAACCTATAGGGTACTTCGCGCTGGCCTAGAATCATGAAATTTAGCAAGAAGCGATTCCATGTAGCACAAGTAAAGGAAAAATACCGAAAACTATAAATTTGTAGTTATATACCTACAGTAAGGGAGCCGTGGTGCGCGAGTCCGACTCGCACTTGATCGGTTTTTTTTAAAATTATATTTGTTTTTATTTGGGTTTGATTTCTCATCTTTGTTAACTTAAACTGACCAGGATAATTATGAGCTATTGCAACACGCCAATATATTCCTCCTTTTCATTTCGACGGTACCTACATTTTGGTGTCTGGGCCAATATAATATAATAAATCGTTTATTTCGACCAACATAGGATCATAGACACACAAAAAAAACACACAACCACAAATAAAATAAAATAAAAACACATACAATTAGAAAGACCATAGATATTATTATTACATAACAACGACCATAGATATTATTATTAGTACAATATATCAATCAACTCAGCCTCTCGCAGACCACAAATGGCCATAAGTCTGGCATAGATATGTACTAAATCTTAAAACCAACTAAGCAAAAGTTTTTTTTTAATCTTGTGGTAGACCTGGTAATATCTAATCACTATACAGAAATCTTCGATTACTCTTGTTATCGAACACGATAATCTACTTGAACGATACAGTATCTACACTTTCAAAAAAGCACCTCAGTCCGCACCAGCACTGTCTTCCCAGCTAACTTACTATCCTACGCAACGCAGTGGGCAGAGCACCAACAAAGCTATCCACCGCTCATCACTGGCTGTCATTAATTACGAGCCGTTTACCTCTCATTATAAATGGACAAAACCAATTATCTTTCACCAACAGCATTGTACCAACTTATGATTTATTTCGACTTTTTGTTTTGTACCCGTCTGTACTAAATGAGTGTAATTGAAAGTGAACTTTTAAAAAGGTTTTACTTTTGTCTGTGATTGTACCGTGTGTATTATGAAGGCGTAAGCGCAGATATGGATCAAAAGAAAAGGGCGTGTTACAATTTAGCAGTTTTTTATCCCACGCACAACCATCTTTAGAACTGGCCACTGTTTGAAACACCATCGGTCCAGTTGAAAACCAACGTCACGCATTAGTTGTCTAACATTACTGTTTTTAGTTTTTTTTTTTGTGAATATTGTGTGCCTTACTTAAATTGGGTCCAATAAACTTATTTTTTCTTTCTTTCTATCTTAAGGCGAAGGCATCAGGGTAACGCGCTAAATTCAAATTTTCATACTTTTTTCTTTCAATTTGCAGGTCGTGGTTGTATATTGAATCAAATATATTATGATTCGCGGCTTGTCTTGAAATAGTTAGTTATTTATATGAAGGCGATGCGTACCGCGAGGTTTCAAGTCCATTTCAATTCAATCTTTATTGCATTCATAATGTACAGATCCAGCTACCTGAAATCAGCCAGCACATCAAGCTACCTAGAACTGTCAAAGTTTCCCAGTCAACTTTGAACCTTATACTGTAGCGATACAGTTGAAAATCTATTAAATAAATTTGACAGATTGTAGTAGCTTGATTTTGCTGGCGTCTGTACACATACAGGTGGAAGGTAAGTATAAAACAATAATCAATTATGGAACCTGTCGGGCACAGCAAAATTTTAAATAAGTAGTTCTAGGTAACGTGGAAGAGAGTTCCTGGAAGGATTTGGGGTAGGCCATTGCCCAGCAGTTGGACGCTTAAGGCTAAAATAATAAACAATAATGGCTTTAACCAACTATACACACAGCATTAACCCAGTCTTTGTCATAATGTAGATCTCGCATGTATCTAAATTGTAGAAGCTGGCACGGCACGGGTTATAACAGAGGTTGAGTCTAGTTTAATAAATAGTATGCAACATTTCAATTTGAATAGTGCAAAATGTGCTGTTATAATTATCGACTATAATACAATACAAGAATAAAAAAAGCTACCAGAGGGCCTAGACAAAGTGTAATTCTATCAAAAAGAAAGAAAACACATTTATTTAGCACAGACTAAAAGACACAATACAACAGATACATACATCAGATAAAAACAAAAAAAAATCAATAGAAAGTGTAAAGTCCGATGTGGAAATTAGCAGAAAAGTTTACCTCGCGGCTGCACCAAAAAGGTCCAGTATCAGCGATAATGATGACGGAAAAGTAAAAAATGCATTGGATATCAAAGCCAAAAAGATTGTATGTCAATCATGTTGAAAGTCGTAGAAATACAAAACGCTTTGAAAGCGATTACCAATTTACCACTTGTTTAGGCCCTCAAATTTCAGCCAACGATGACTCAATATTCCAACCGCAGTTGTTCACCATCTTGAAACCTGATTTAGACCAAGGTGTTCCTTGATTGAGTACTTACAAGTTTCATCAATAACGCCTAATAAGGCCCATCTGTTATTCAAAACCGCACAACAGGTGAACACTAACTTGACCAAAATACTTAATCTACATGCGCAGGAGACTGATGCGCGGGTTAGAATTGTAAACGAAAGTTTCTCGGCATATGGCTAATGATTTTATAAGCAATGGGTTTGGCAAGATTACGCTATACGCGTACAGTATATAATATGGTTGGTGGGTGTTAAAACATTGTGCATTTATGGAAAATGTCCTGAAGTTTCAACAATAACAAATTAGAAAGTATAGTATTCTGAAACTATTGTAAAACTGACAGATTAAAAATAATAATATAAAAATGAAATTTATTTTAAACATTGTGACAAAATTATTATTATTATCAGCCGTTTCTGTCCCACTGCAGGGCAAAGGCCTCCCTTCCCTCCTTCCACTTATCCCTATCCAGTGCTGTTATGCGCCAATCCCTGTGGAAACAGTCGAGTTCATCCCGACATCTCATTCTGGGCCTGCCGCGTTGCCGTTTACTGCTGTTTGGGACCCATTGTGAAAATTATTACCTACCTTAAAATTAGTTTAACATCCATAATTTTTTTTTTTGTTTTTCATTCTGTCTGTAACTGTTGGTGATATTCCATTTTCTGTTTTGTTCTGGTGTTGATGTGGGAATAAATATTTAATTGGAAACAAATATAAAAAAATAAATTAGAAATGAGATCAAAGATAAAGCATATAACAAAATACAGAACATTAAACAAAATAGGAACATAATTTGTATTGGTTAAGGCTTAAGGATTATTAGGTTAAGCGAGAAGAAAAACTGTCCTGAAAGCTTTGTCACATTCTTGCTACGTTATTAGGAACTGCTCGTGCCAGTCTCAGTCAGTAACTAGGCATATCTGAAAGCGATGACAATATTTTGTGCACTAAGCAATGACTTTTAACATCACCAACACACATTTCCAGTACAGTTTGAAGGAAAAAAGTCAATTGAAAGTTTACGAATACTTTCACTTACACGTCTTCATGTAGTTCTATCATCATCATTATTTCTTCCCAAAAAAAAATGGAATTTATGGTAAAATGGTGGTGGAATGGTCGTGTGTGGACCGGCTGTCAAGGATACGGTGTGTGGTAATCACTCTATTGACAATGCAGAACGTATACTTGCCCTGTCCGAGGATAATTTTGCCTTGAGCCGCATAGAGGTGATATGGAGTGCTGTTCGGAAAGTAATTTTCTGTTACATGTTCATTTTTTTTGTAAAAAGCAACAAAGCTTCATAATTTATCAGCTATTATCTATTAGGTTGGTAGTTACAATAATTAGATAACCACTTGGTCAGTAGAGATATGAGACTGAAAAATTACTTACGTGAAATAAATGAGCCTTGAATTTGAAAGGTAGAAAACCTGAATATTGCTGGAGTTAATAAAGCATCATCTTCATCATCATCATTTTAGCCAAAAATCGTCCACTGCTGGACATAGGCCTCCACTGAGCACTGCCACAAAAAAGAAAATAAAAGTTTTCTGCCTCTTCGCCTAGGTCTGTGCTTCTTTCATCCAACGGATTCTTGCGGCCTTCGTTCGGTCCACCTTGTAGGAATTGATAAATAATTTGCGAAATTCGGGAAGGCCTTGTCAAGGTCCTCTGCTGTAACTATGCCTAGCAGAGGTCGTTAACAAGCTGATCTTAATGAGTTCACACATTGGCACATACCTACCTATAGCTTGATTCATTAGTACTATCGGTTTCATATTTGAGGACTACTTAGCATACAAAAGTTTTACAAAAAGTTTTAGGTATAGTAATTTTTGGAAGTCTCCATGGATCCCGCGACCGCACGACAACATTTGGCTGAACCGCGAAAGTGGGATTGTTGCCATCATTGTTTGACACACACGAACTTGCGCTCACATGTCATTATTGAATCCATTTTATTTCTTTATTTTCACTCAATAACACACTGGGTAAGTAAAGTTATTGTGCAATATAAAGACGTTTTGTCTACTGTTGAAATAAAAGGAGGCATTTTAAGCGGGTATTTATGAAGAATTTGTATTGAAATGAGTAGCAGACAATAAAAATGACTTACATGAAAATTACAATCACAACACATTTTATTATATTGAAAGTTAAAAAAGAATTAGAATTAGACCTCAGCAGTGCTATTCTGTAAAAATCTCACGGTGATAACTTAGGTGAAGTGAGCGTGAAGTGAGCTGTCATTCCACCTGATGTTAGGGATCGCCCCTATTGATAGCTCACTTCACGCTCACTTCACCTAAGTTATCACGGTGAGATTTTTACAGAATCGATCGGCAGGTCATTTAAAAAACCTAAATAAATAAATTTTAGGACGATACAAACTGGTTTTTATTTTTGTATATTACGAGTATCTCATTTTTGCGGTTACATTATTTACACTTTTTTGTGATAACAACACTGGCCAGTATTACGTTTTTGTTTCTTAATTTGATGTCATTCGACAACCGATATCTACTGCAAACAATTTCGAAACTCTATGAAAAGGGACTTCAAATTCAAAATTTAAATTTAAAACATACCTACTCGACCTCCAACCCACATGGCGACCCACACCAGCCAGTCATTGGGATTCGGCCCGCGTAGCCATTGTTTTACTTTTATTTGTATTAACTCGACGAATCTCCTTGCAATCCTTGATAATCGGAGATATCCTTTAATCTTTTCTTTACACACGAGATTAAAGGAATAGCATGATATTTTAACAGGTCACTATTCCCAAAGAAGAGTATCGAGGTTATATAATAACAGCCGAACGGGTTGATCAAAGGTCAAGCTATGCCTGCCGCGGTCGGCTCGTGGATGGGTGACCAAGTAACTAAGTGGTGCAGGTCAGATAGGCAGTGGTTCTCTGTAAGATACTGGTATTCAGATGCATCTGTTTAAGCTGGAAGCCGACCGCAACATACCTAATTGGGAAAAGTCTTAGCAGATTGAGAAACTTATTTTTTGTTAAGAACAGAAGGTGTCAGTTGTTTCCAAGCTCACGAAAAAGTGACAAACAGACAGACACGCGACATGCAATCATATTATATTACTCCGTGTAGAATCCCAAATTTCGACAGCCCAAAGACTCGGTAATGCCAGTCCACCGCCAATTTTACTAAGACCCTTCAAGTTTTGACGGGGAATTGATTAATATAAAGGATGACGGGTCACTTTAAAATGGTGTCCATAATTTTGTGGTCACTTGCAATTTTTATGACACTTTCTCTTGTTTGTAAAACTCACTGCAATTGACACTTTGGCAGTCGATCAAGTGTTTCAAATGAAGGTCCAAACGTATTTCGATGTCATCAATTTGTCCGTCAAAAAAAAAAAGATTGACACTTCCCACTCACTTTTTTTCTATATTTTTTCAGAGGCCCATTTGTTACTAGTGATGTGGCAATTGTCCTTTAAGTAACTCAATATAGCGCAACGGACTTTTGTCAAAATATTTACTTTACCCGAATGGGATAACAAAAGGGGCTCTTAACGCTAATAATGCTGTTCAAGTCATTCAAATCCGAATCGGCATGTAATTGTCATTTTAATTTCGTCTGTTCTGTGTATGGGGCTTATTTTGTATGATAATAAGATATTCGAGAATCGATTGTTGTATCGATGCAGATCTTGAGATAACATGGTATCGAGTTGCGATGGTATGTGTGACTCGACAGACAGCTGTCAATGGAAGTGCGAAGTTTTAAATAGATACATATGTATGTAGATAATTGTAATGTCCCTATCGTTTCTTTTGTGTTGAAGAAATCTTGAAGCTTTTTAAATAGAAACTAGAGAATATAAATCAAAAGCGAACGAATCTAACAGACACTATAAGTATAAAGCATAATATAAGTACCATATAGTACGTTTTAATTGGCTTATTAGTCGATTCGCACGAATCTACTCGCCCGAAACAAGCGAATCGTAACTTTTAAATAATATTATTTTTCCTGTAGGAGACTCGCACTAAGTTAATTTATTTGTGGGCGAGTCGACCGCTCCAGAAATATATATTAGGCAATTGGCAAATTTTGTGTTAAGCAGTGAAGTTAAGAAAAAGTAGGTACACTTTTAAAATATTATTATTATACTTATTTTCTATACTTTATTGCATAAAATTATCATAAAGTCATCATATCACTTAATTTAGTTACGCTTCGAAATCCAGTCTCCATAAATGTTACAGGACTACCTACCTCAACTGACTGACTGACTAAAGATTCATATTTAGCTGACGTATTGTCTATTCTAGCAATAATGACTTGTAGATGTTGATTTTGTTTCTAGCAAAGGAAACTAATAAAAAACTAAGTAAAAAAAAAAACAACAAAAAATATTACATAACCAACCACAACATTCTGTTTTAAAAAAAAATCTTATGTAGTTAACCATCCCATACAAAACAACATACGATTATAAACCTTAACGTCTCTACAATAAAGCCCATCAAACAATCACTAGAAGTACACATGCGGACAAAAACAGTGACCCCATTGAACGGCCAGCCATTATTCAAGACTTTGTATGTAAATTCTAGGCTCTATACGACGTTTCCTTGACCCTCGTCATCAAGAATGAATTAGGAACCGAACTTGACCATGGGTCAGAGGTGTAGGTTATTATGTGATTGACATCTACTGACTGGTTTTAACGACTACTAATGTTTTTTGTTTGACAGTTCGAAGCTTTGTTTTCATGGTTTAATTTTGTGAGTTAAATAGTAAATATATTATTTTACTCATGTTAGTTCTGCCTGTGGCTCTACACCTAAGTGCATTCTTCTTTTTTAATACTGGTATGTATTCTATGTTATATTACACGAAAAAAAGCTACCACTTAACCTAAAATCATCTAAAAATGTTTCGACTATTTGGCTAAACCGCAGCAACAAGAGTTTTTAACTTGGTAGGTAATGATACGGCGCCACCACTCGTTTTTTTTATTTATTTTTTTAATGGGCCCTAACCAAGTCAATGGAATAAAAGCAGTCACAGAACTATCATCCTGACAAAACTAACAAATTCTATTAATTACTAGCTGCTGCCCGCGACGTCGTCTGCGTGAAGGCTCTACAGCACTAAAAATACCTAAGATGCCAGTGTCGCTATAGCATTATAAGTACACAACTTTTAAAATAGCATTAGAATATAAGTTTTTTTTGCTTCTTGCTAGAGTAATATGGGAATCCTGCTGAGTTCAGTCATAAGACGTGACTGAAGGAAATAGAGAAAATAATGCAGGAATACATTCCAGGACAAAAAGAGTAAAAATACGTACAAAGGTATCATACCTTACAACACTTCCCTATAAACTACGTTGGTAATTATACTGCCAGGAGCCAAAATGTAAAGAGAGTCATGACTGGTGGCGCGGGAGCAAGCGACGTAGAGTTGCCCTTGTGAGAAGCAACTCATCCTGAGGTCGACACCCGCTGCCCTCAGTATCTGCCCCTGCGACTTATTGATGGTCATCGCGAAGCAAACACTCACGGGGAACTGTAGCGCTTGAACTGGAACGGGAAATTATGAGGTATGAGGGGAATGCGTGGTATAAATACTGCCTCACCGACGCCACAACCCGTAAGAATTTCCGCCTCAATGGTGTGTCTGTGGAGCGAGGTGACTTTAAGGCGGGTCCCGTTACACAACTTCGGAGGAAATAGGTTCCGAAGAAGCATAATCGGGACACCGACCTTCAGCTTGATGGTATGCGTTGGAAGTCCACTTACTGACAGGGAGCTCAGAAATTCCACGGGATAATGTGTGGCGTCATCTTGCTCGAGAATAGTGTTTATCGAGGTGTAGACCACTTTATTCCCCTCAATTTCCGAGAGAATGCATTCGTTAATTGCTGCAGCTTGATCATTTTTGGGCATCAAATGGCCCGCTCACACACCCAAGAATTCTGCTGGTGCGGTATACGACTGATGTCCGTACACACAGCGAATTAGTTCTTCTAAGCTGGATACCACTCTACCGAGAGACTCTGGAAGCACCACCTGTCCACCTATCTCTTCTAGTAGAGTGCCTTCGCCAAGACTTAGATGGACATCGTAGAATTCTTGAGCACGTGCATTGCCGCCAAGCCGAGCTCTCATATTAATGGTCAAGCGCAGCGTACGAACTCGTGACCACAACGAAGATCGTTTCAACAAAGCATTCACCTCGTCAGCCCTCGAGCCCCGCGTCACCACGGGAAGCGTTTGCCGAAAATCACAACTGAACAGAACTGTGACACCACCCATCAAATGTTCGTTCCTGCGGATATCCTGCAGGGTTCTGTCCACGGCCTCAAGTGCTTTCCTACTGGCCATCGTACACTCATCCCATACGATCAGAGATCAATCCTTGAGCACGTATCCCTTATCGCTGTTACGTGACACACCACAAACAGGCGTTTTGGCATTCTCTAAATCGATGGGAATTTTAAACATGGCATGTGCTGTCTTGCCACTCGGAAGCAGTGTGGTAGCGATTCCCGACGACGCTACAGCAATAGCAATTTTGCCTTGCCTCCTGACCTCTGCAAGTATGCCAGTGGTAACAAATGTTTTTCCTGTTCCACCAGGAGCATCCAAGAAAAACATTTTACCCTGGTTTTGCCCAACGCTTTCAAGGACGGTGTCATAAAGTTTTGGCGGTCATACGGTGATGATTGGGGAGCTGGTAACCCATATTCGATCAGTGGATTGCCGCCGATAAAAATGACCACATCTTGAAGTGAACAGAGAGGTGTTCAGCACGCATTCATCAGATACTTCAACTTCGTCTCCAGTAGCACGCCTCAAAGCTCGTAGAAAATCTTCAGACAGATGATGGCGATACTTCTCCCACAAAGCTACCGGGTTCGCGACTCCACAAAACACCAAGATGACGCATGCGGCTGGGACTGTCACTGACGCTAGCCTCCGCGAGGGTGTCATGAAATGAAATGATCATCATCAATGAACATAACTTTTTTGTAATACTTAACACCGCATTTTTTTTTATTGTCTTCCTCAACTCTGCTCAAGATTTTGAGGGTTTTGTTGGAACTTGAATTTGTCAAAACGAACTATACGATACAACTTATATGAAGAAAATGCACATCACCATCTATGAATTTTAAAAATAACTAACTACTTACCTCGCCAACATGATCAAATTTAAATAATTAATTTCCAAAAAATGTTAACATGTAACTTGATTTGATTTTTATAAAATCTCATAGATGGCGCTGTTTTAAAATTGTCTTTATACTACTAACATTCATTAAACTATATTTCCCTGCCCAAGTTACTTAAATTGCTTAGTTTTTATAGTGTAAAGCTAGATAATAGCATGGCTTACTCAAAAACAACATTTAAATTTGCGTCGTTAGATTACACGCTGTCACAGAATGCGTAAGTAAAATAAAGATTCACAGCTCCTCCCCCGTAGGTGATAGCGTGATAATATGTAGCCTATATGTTGACCCGACCTCTTAGTAATATTTATGCAAAATTTGAAGTAAATCCATGCAGTACTTTGTGAGATTATCCCGGACAGACAAACAGACAAACAGACAAACAGACAAACAGACAAACAGACAAAAATTCTAAAAACTATATTTTTGGCTTCGATATCGATTGTAGATCACGCCCCAAGTATTCTTTTTAAAAAATATTCAATGTACAGTTTTGACTTTCCTACGATTTTATTATATGTATAGATTCCCAATACACCTGCCCAATCGATGCAAATGTCCGCTCACCCCTAACGACCGTGGAATATTAGCCGGTCAATATACCGTGCCAGTTGGTGCCATACGCCGCAATCTTCACATTTTTGGGGTGCCACTAGCCATGGCAATAACTTAAGTAAGTATAGATTGGACAACAATATAGCTATGCTTTCGTTGTCAAGGAGATATTTGTGCCCAACGTCACTGAGAATCATTTAATTTGCGTTTGTGTCGGTAGCCTACTGCCATTATTTTTTTTTCAACTACCCTTACTGAAGAGTAATTATTTTTTTTTGTAAATAATTAAAAATACGAGATTAGGAACTATAATTGGTAAATGATAAATGATTTTATTTCTGTAAGTAGGTTTGTACAAACACTTTTACACGTCAATCAATTTTTTTAAAAACGAGATGAGGTCGGCGTTTCCTATCTGACTACTCTGAGAAGAAAGGCCGAAACAAACTCAGAGGTCATAGTCTCTTTAAAATAAATTTCTTTAATTTAAAATAAATCTCGGTAACTTGACTACACATCCAAAGTATAGCATAATCAGCCTATAATGTTCCAACTGCTGGGACGCAGGCCTCTTCTCTGTGAGAGGGACATAATCTATCATGCGGGCCCAGTGCGGGTTCAATGTCGGTTTCCTCACGATGTTTTCCTTCACCGGTTTTGAAAGCAGTGGTGATGGAATAAATTACAAAGTAAAGCGCCTAACCTGGGTTTGAACCTACGACTTACATCTCGTAAATCGGAGCTGTTACCACCGGGCCAGCACTGCCCCAAGGCATATACTTCACCTTTTTGACTAAAGTTAAAATTCAATAATCAAACAAAACGCAATCTAAAGAAAAAAAAAAAACAAATGCAAAACAAAATACACCAATTCCCTTTCACCTGTACTTCTGACGTTTTAAAAATTCAAAACCACATTCTTAAAAAAAAATCAGTCCAATTTTTTGACAAAACGTAATGGTAATTCAAAAGGCGGTATTACACTAGTGGATAATTGAAGTGACCCGTCAGAGGGCGGTAGGCAGCGGTCAATACCTCGTGCCTGCCACTACCACCCACCAATGAGGGTACGCTGATTTCGTGATTAGATTAAAAAATAATGATTACAAAATTCGAATTATAAATTGTTTGGAGACCATTAACGTTAAGTGTCTTGTTTATAGAAGTAAAAGTGAAATGAAAAGTTATTATTATGAAGTTAATCAAATAGCTTTATTGAACACCATAAGAGTACTAGGTGCATTTATGATTAATTAGCTTCTGCCCGCGACTTCGTGTGAAATTTCGTATTCCGTCACCCTGTCGCATCGCATCGCCTGCCTGCGCTATTACTTCGTTTTCAGCTAGCGTTATTTCTTACTTTTTTCGTTTTGCTCGGCTTTTGTGAGTCCTAGCGTAATGTTAAATAGCCTATAGCCTTCCTCAAGAATTGGGCTATCAAATGCAAAAAGCTTTAGTCCAATCCGACTGGTATTTCCAGAGATTAGCGCGTTCAAACAAACAAACAAACTCTTCAGCTTTATTTTTAGTATATATATACATAGATACATAAGTATTTTCTTTGAGTATTCAATGATTTCATTTAGGTATTTCAACAGTTTAATAAAATAAGCTAAGTTGTCGACTGAAGTAGTTTTACAATAACAAAGTTTTCATGGTGACCTTAGAACGATTTATTCAAAGTTATTTTTTATTTACACATAAAAAATTATGAGCGCCGTAGGTCTACCTTAATAGTCTACAAGCATTGTCCCACATAACATTATTCTTCAAGGTGAAGGTTTTTGTAGACGGACTTGGAAAAAGTCTCAACTACTTTTTTGTCCTGATTTACACGTTAGTCGTTGATACAAAATAGGTCTGTGATAGTCCGCAAAGAGTACATAAATGTTGGTAGTACTGAAAAAGTAGACCCACTAAATTTGTTAAACAGCATTTTTGTTTGCAGATAAACAAATTGACCCTTTATTTCCTGACCAGAAACTAATCAGTCAAGACCACTCAAAATCTCTTGTAATGTAAACTCAGAAGTCTCAAACCACAGAAAACCTAAGTAGTTTGTCACAACAGCAATGATCAAGAATAAAACCTCAATGCTCTGGACTCTGACTTCAAAACACCCTATATTCCAAAAAAAAAAAAATAAAGCATTAAAAAGTAAAGGGTAGTGATGTTATCGGTCCGAGGCTATCGCCCACACAATGTGGCACGGGCCTACCGATTGTTGGCGACCCCTGCTATTGTCTAACGGAGCTTTTGTTTTTACGAGTAGCCTACCTGATAAGCGAAATATATTATATCGAAAAAAAAAATGTTTTTGATACCTGCAAACGTAGAGTAGTATTTGCTTCAGATGTGATTACAGCGATTACAGAGTATTTTTAAGACAAGCATGGTTTGGTTCACGCGGAAAATTTATCCAAAACAGCGGGGTAATTGTGTAACACACTATCAATAGCAATGGATTTCATTTTGACAGTTCAACAATATTTAGGTATTGCGTACGTTATTGCGTAGACAATTTTTTCCAACACATGAAGCAATGGATTAAACATTGTCCTTCAAAATTATTCAGATTGTATTGCAAGTGTGTTACGCAATTAGGATTCAGGACATAGTTCTATTGGAAAGGTAAGTTATAGAATCTGTCTTGGCCCGTAGGTCTACAAAAAAAGATTTAATTGTAGAATTAGTGCTTGGCTAGACTGGCAGCGCGGGGTGGGAGCGGAAACGCGCGCGGGCTGCCTGTCCGCACTGGAGCGCGGCTGCGTTCTGCATGTTGTCGTGTCCAGTAGTGTTTGTCAAAATATAATATGGATGAAGAACACTTGTTTTTACTAGAAAAAAGTTCAAACTAGTTTGAGAACCCCGGTCCCTTGCGGCCACTTGTATGAACGAGCTATGGCGTGAGTAGCCCGCGCGCTCCCCGCGCCAAAAATTTTTCTTTCTTTCTTTAAATTCTACACGCTTTTATTACCGAACTACAAGCTTTTTGTTGAGAATGAGGTCCTACCTGGGTTCGTTTTCCAGGTCAGGCAAAGTGTCATTGCATTTTTCTATTTGGCATTTCTCAGTATCAACCTGGAGTCTGGAATTATGCCCGATTGATGGTAATAGGCTCGCCCCCTATTACTTACTCGTACATGTTACTTGAACATAATTGGCAAAATCTGGGTGTGCTACAGGTACCTATACCTCTGCCCAATCCTTTGAGAAACAAGGTATATTATGTTATGATAGGCTTTCCTTTACAAAAATCATAAACTTAGCCATCGAATCACAGATATAGATAGACCTAGATAACGCAAATATCACGATTTGTATGAAAACCAAGCGTGCCATTTTTTGACTACCAATCTACTATGACGTCATTTAAGCACTATTTAGTGATGAGAAAATCAAATCGATTCAAAGACGCCCCCGCGTACGGCACCCGTCTCGCCCCACCGCCGAGGCCTAGCGCCAGCGCTCACGCTCACCCAGCTAGCACAGCCAGCAGTACTTACGTACGGCTTACGATTTTTGTACAAACGTCACCACATCAAGCTACCGGAAACTGTCAAATTTTCCCAATCAATTTTGAACCTTATGCTTTAGCGATAAAGTTGAAAATCTATTAAAGAAATTACAGATTTTAGTAGCTTGATGTGCTGGCGTCTGTACGTAAGCCGGGCACGCGAAGTAGTTGCTCTTGGTTATCTAGGTGTATCTAGATCTGTGCATCGAATCGAATCTAGATAAACTTTCTCATAACCTACATCATAATATCGACACCTCCATGCAATAACATCGTAACTCACTGTTTGTGATTTTACAGGAGAGCGATTTTAAAGTTTGAAAAATTATAGCAAACTCAAAACACCCCGTACAACTTTTGAAGCTAGCTCTATTTAATATAGTTTAGGCGGACTATAAATAGGTATGGTTAAGTTGTAAAAGAAAAATTGTTTTCATGGGTTTTCATGACTTACGTGAAAAACAAAACAGTGAATGACATATAAGTTACGAGGACAAACATTGTATGTCTGAGTTACAATTTAGTTTTTTTGTAGTTTAATTTATTTTTGTGGTCAGATAATTGTAACTCCAAGGTGTTAAGTTACATAAAATGTTCATATTTTAGAAACGAAAGGGAATAGAATTACAATGATAGTACAGAAAAAATGCATTTTTTTTTTACATGACAATGCCGTTGTAACTCAATTTTTGGCAAAAAGTGTGTTACGATGTTATTGCATGGAGGTGTCGATATGTATTATATTTAGTGGTGAAATACACCGCAACAGGCACTTACTTAAGGGTACCTAATAAATTATATCATGTTAGAAGCTTCTGCATACTAATAAAATTATAATTGATCACGAGACCTTAAGTAACCTGTTTGACATGAAACAGCCCATTAGCTAATGCCCTATTGAAACTTGGGCAAATCTATCATTAAAAGGGCATGTACTAAATCAATGAGGGAGAACATCGTCGTCGAGGTAGACCACGGCGAAGGTGGTGTAACGACCTGAAAAGGCTTGCAAGGTCAGCATGGCCAGATATCGCACAAGACAGGGAGATTTGGGAGTAAAAAGAGGAGGCCTTTGTTGGGCAAAGGCCTCCTGTGGGATACAAAATAGGCCAACAAAAAAAAATTAAACCTCTAATAATTATGTCTCATTTTGCGTTCCTAAAAATATTCTTGAACACTCTAATATAATGATGGCGCCCCTTTTTGTGATCCTTAAATTATTCCTATTTTGGGGACCTAAAAATATATTTGAAAACTCTAATATAATGATTACCCCTCTTTTGCGATACTCAAACTGTTCCTATTTTGCTCTCCTAAAAATATTTTTGAACACTGATATAATGATTGCGCCTCTTTTTGTGATCCTCAAATAATTCCTATTTTGGAGTCCAAAAAAAAAACTAAACAGTCAAGTAACTGCGACTAACTTGGATGTAACGCGAACGGTCACAGTTCTAACCTAACCTTACTCATTCGGGGTGCCCTAGTTTAGTTACTGCAACCAATAGGTACGGATCGGGCGTGGTTGGTGACAATTCCAACCTAACCTTCCCCGTTTACTCGAAGTATCCTAGCTTACTGCGATAATTTGATAGCAAAACTCGGAAAATTCAAAAATGGTTCGATCATTAAAAATTTTACGTCATTAGAAACACAAAAAAACTTTTAGAGGTTCACTCTGCGGAGGAGGAACACTTTGTGGAACACTAAACGCCCTCAGAAGTAACAACAATAAACGCTCTATTGTGTCTCGTTCAGTGTACTTTATCCAATTTATTAAAAAAGCGTCCATCATAAGAAGGTCAATAAGTTTTTAGAGGATCAGTTAAATATTTCCTTTAACTAATGCCCTTTTCAAACTTGGGCAAACCTATCAAAATTAGAAATCAGGTCAGCCAATACCCTGATTCCTATCAGGTACCTCAAAGTTCAGATGGGGCTTTGAATATCAAATTCCTAGATTCAATAGTAAGTCATCGATGCAAGATGTTGGAGTTGCAGACAATACTGATGGTATTAGTATCTATTCACATACATTGTGCAGAGGTATACATTTGTAGGAATTTAAGTGTACTAGATTCGTGTATGGGTTTGCTCGTTGAGAATATCACGAAACTTCGGGGTAATTGTGTAACACACTATCAGTGGCTATGGGTTTCATTTTGACAGTTCAATAGCATTCATTGCTGTATTTACGTTGTTGACCAAACTAATTTTTTGAACATATGAAGCAATTGATTAGCAATCTTCTTCAAAATGATTCAGATTGATAGTGTGTTACGCAATTAATTAAGGTACTTGCTCAATTTTGATGAAAGAAGGCCTAGGGCTGTATGTAATGTAGCTAGCCATAATCTTATCCAGTTCCTTAATCATCCTGAGGAATTTACAGAAAGGGAAGCGATTCATGTTTTACTGCAAAGTTACTTATTTTTACATAATTTTGTCAGCAATTTTAACTTGTTAGTGTAGGTACTGCATTATGTTAAAATTCACAATTAATGAAAAAATTATTTGCTTCGATCTCATTGTGTCTGTAGGTACTAATACTAATTTATAGGTACTAAAACAGTTAGGATATCATAATAAAAGAGGAAACTAAGTTACAAAAGTCGATAATGCTGTCAATATAATAAGGGTACTCATAAATTATTTCCGTTAGTACTTCTGGTTAACCTTCAAGAAAATCATTAGCAAAATTAATAAAATATAATGGTATTACTATTAATAAAGAAAGAAAACCATGACTCTTGAAAACTGTTATGATTTTGTGTCACGTAATTCAGCACTTGGAAAGACCTTGAATATTAGCGTCTATAATAATAAAATAAAAGGCACGGAAGCTATCGACAGAAGTTATAAAAAAAGCTTGTTTATAGTAGGTATCTCCTTTGTTAATCTAATCAGTATAGTAGTATTTTAGGCAGCGAGATGGGCGGGCGACATTGTTACCATCACGGGTGGAACCTGCCTATCGATTCTGTAAAAATGTCACCGTAATAACATAGGTGAAGTGAGCGTGAAGTGAGCTATCAATGGAGGCAATCCCTAACATCAGGTGGAATGACAGCTCCCCACCTTAGTTTTCATGGTGAGATGGTTCCAGAATCATACTGCTGGATGAGGCTGGCACAGGAGCGTAGAGCTTAGCCCAAGAAAAGAAAGGCCTATAAGTGGGTGAAGTTGGGCTGTGGATGATGATGATAATGATTCCCTTTGCTTTGGATTCTCACCATATCAACGATAAGTAACTACTGGAAAATACTATCCACACAGATTTTAACTTCTCTTCGTATAACTTAAGCCTTTGACACATCCCCTCATCTTGTAGAGGTGGCTTGTCCATCTGCTGGGGTTTTGAAATTTTCTTTTACCGTATCGTGAAGAAAGTATTCTATTCTATCGTGGTCTTTATTTTTGATACTCCTTCTTTCTCTTTCTGTGGAAATCGTCCTTTGAACTATTTCAATATGTTACCTTATTTAACAGACAGACAAACAGCCTCCCTTATTAGTAGTGATATTCAGATTTCATACAAAGTGTGGCAAAGGTATAGCTGGCTCCTTATTAACCATCTCAAGTTAGTAACGGTAAGCTGCCCCGTGACGGCGGCCAGAAAGATCGTGGAGGGCCGAAGGCTTCTGGTCGGCTGGGTTTCGGCGCAGGTCAAGCTGCTGGAACCCAGACCTCTGAGGTGCTTCCGATGCCATGTGGGGCACCACGTAGGCGTCCAGTGCACCTCGGAGGTGGACCGCAGCACTCTGTGCTTCCGCTGCGGTCAGCCCGGACACACGGCCGGCTCGTGCAGCGCCGCGCCGCACTGCGTCGCATGTGCGGCTGCCGGCAAGCCGGCCGAGCACCGGGCAGGGAGCAGGTGCTGCGTTCCACCCGACGGAGCCAAAAGGAAAGGGAGGCCCTCCGCCACCACCGCCGCCGCCACCACCACCGTCGCTGCCGCCTCTGTTGCCGCCGCCGCCGCCACCACCGCCGCCGCCGCTACCGCCACTGCCGCTGCCGCCACCGCCGTCACCGCCGCCGCTGCCGCCACTGCCGCCACCGCCCCGGCGGAGGGGCCCTCGCAAGGGGCCCAGGAGGGGGCTGAAATGGAAGAGTGATGGCTCCATTACGCCTCCTCCAGGCGAACATCAACCACTGCGCCTGCGCCCAGGACCTGTTGCTCCAGAGCATGGCGCAGTGGTCGATTAACATCGCCGTGGTCGCTGAGCCGTACTTTGTCCCGCCCAGGGATGACTGGGTGGAGGACCTGAGCGGCTCAGTGGCCATAATTTCGTCGGTCGCCGCCGGCACCCCATCCCTCGAAGGAGTCACGAAGGGACAGGGGTGCGTAGCAGCACGGTTCGGAGAGTTAGTAGTAGTGGGAGTGTACTTCTCTCCGAGCCGAACTCTCGCCGAGTTCCAGAACTCTTTAACAGAGTTGAGTGTCGTCGTCGCCGGAAACCATCGCTTCCCCGTACTAGTGCTCGGGGACTTCAACGCCAAGAATCTGGCCTGGGGTTCCCGTTGCACGGACGTGCGGGGCAGAATGGTGGAGGACTGGGCTCTGGAAACAGGCCTGGTCGTCCTAAATCGGGGTTCTGTTCCCACGTGTGTGCGGATGCGGGGCGAGTCCGTGGTGGACATCTCGTTCGCCAGCCCCGCTCTGTCACAGAGTGTTATTGACTGGCGCGTCATGGAGGAGGTGGAGACCTACTCCGATCACCGGTACATCCGGTTCGACGTCTCCGCCCAGACCTCCAGCGCGCCGGTCCAACAGGCCCCGAGTGGTCCGCGGTGGGCGCTGAAGCAGCTGGACCGGGAGCTCCTCCTGGAAGCCTCGATCGTGCAGGCCTGGGTGTCATCACCGGACAGGCCTGCCGATATCGACGATGAGGCGGAGTGGTTCCGGGAGGCCATGTCGGAGATATGCGACGTGGCAATGCCCCGAGTCCGGCCAGGACGCGCCCGACGTCAGGTGTACTGGTGGTCGCGGGAGGTGGAGTCGCTACGCAAGGCTTGCGTCGACGCGCGACACCTGTACACCAGGCACCGCAGGCTCCGCATCCGCCCTCCGGATGCGGAAGCCACGGAGGCGGAGCTGTACGAGGGGTACAGAGCGGCGAAGACCGCCCTCCGCGAGGCTGTCCAGCGGGCCAAGGATATGGCCCGCGAGGAGATGGTGGAGACTCTGAACAGAGATCCATGGGGGCGCCCTTATAAAATGGTGCGGAATAAACTCCGCACCTGGGCCCCCCCGCTGACGCAGAGTCTCCGCCCCCAGCTGGTGGAGGAGGTGGTGAGCGCTCTGTTCCCTTCACGGGCGGAGCATACTCCCCCGCCCATGGCTCCGCCACTTGCGGTGCCTGAAGCGGACCACGCGGACGACGACGACATCCCTGAGGTGACCGGGGTAGATCTGAGAGTGGCGGTAGATAGGCTGAAGGCCAAAAACACCGCCCCAGGACCCGACGGCTTGCCGGGTAAGGCCTGGGTCCTGGCCTCAGGGGCTCTCGGGCCCCGACTAGAGGCGCTCTTGAGCGCATGCATGGAGAGGGGCCAGTTTCCACTCCGCTGGAAGACGGGGAAGCTGGTCCTCATACAGAAGCCAGGGCGCCCTGCGGACTCTCCGTCCGCATTCCGGCCCATCGTGCTGCTCGACGAGGTCGGCAAGCTCTTTGAGAGAGTGATTGCGGGCCGCCTCGTCGGGCACCTGGTGAGGACGGGGCCGGATCTTGCGGACAGCCAGTTCGGCTTCCGCAAGGGGCGCTCGACGGTGGACGCCATCATGCGCGTGAGGGCCCTCACGACGGGGGACGCGGTGTCCCGGGGTGGGGTGGTCGTGGCGGTGTCACTCGACATCGCCAACGCGTTTAACACCCTGCCCTGGAGTTGCATTGGGGAGGCACTCCGGTATCACCGGGTGCCGACCTACCTCCGTCGAGTAGTCGGGGCGTATCTGACGGACAGAGCCGTCATCTACCCCGGTCGCAACGGGGAATGGAACCGGCGAGAGATGTCGTGCGGTGTCCCGCAGGGATCGGTTCTGGGGCCGCTCCTGTGGGACATCGGTTACGACTGGGTGCTGCGGGCCGATCTCCCTGATGGAGTCAGCGTGGTTTGCTACGCTGACGACACGCTAGTCCTGGCGCAGGGGAGGTCGCATCAGGCGGCGGCCGACGCGATGACACGCGGGGTTGCGATAGTCGTGGAGAGGATCCGGCAGTTGGGTCTCGAGGTGGCTTTGCACAAGTCCGAGGCCATGTCTTTCCATGGGCCTCGGAACGGGCCGCCTTCGGGATCCCATATAACGGCAGGAGGGGTTCACATCGGCGTCGAGGCAACGATGAGATACCTGGGTCTCGTCCTCGACAGCCGGTGGAACTTCGTCGAGCACTTCCGACGTTTGGCTCCCAAGCTGGAACGGGCCGGGGCCGCCTTCAAGCGGCTCTTGCCCAACCTGAGGGGGCCAAACGCCTCCTGCCGGAGGCTTTACGCGGGGGTCGTGCGGTCCATGGCCCTGTACGGGGCCCCGGTGTGGGCGCGTTCACTGCGGCGGCGAGCCGCCCACTATTTGAACGCGCCCCAGAAGGTGGTAGCCGTAAGGCTGATCCGGGGATACCGCACGATCTCGGGCGAGGCGGCAAGCCTCCTTGCCGGACTGCCGCCGTGGGATCTGGAGGCGATAGTCCTCGCGCGCCTGTACGAGTGGCGCGCGGAGGCACTACGCCGGGGGGAAACTCCGCTTCCGCGGCAAATCGCGGCGGAGCGGACCGACCTCCGGCGCGATCTCATGGCGGCATGGAAAGAGCGACTGTCGCAACCCAGCGCAGGGCACGCCGCGATAGCGGCGGTAAGACCCCTCTTTGAGGAGTGGCTAGAGAGGCGCCACGGCGCCCTCACCTACCGCCTGACGCAGGTCCTCACCGGACACGGGTGTTTCGGGAGGTACCTGCACATTATCGGGCGGGAGGATACGCCCGGGTGTCACCACTGCGAGGGTCGCCCGGAGGACACGGTGGAGCATACGGTGGCGGTATGCCCCAATTGGGCGGAGCACCGCCGTGTTCTCGCAGAGGCGATCGGCGGCGGCGGCGACCTCTCGCGCCCGGCCCTGGTTCAAGCCATGGTCCGGGGCGAGAGGGAGTGGGAGGCAGTCACCTCCTTCTGCGAAGCAGTCATGCTAGCGAAGGAGGTGGCGGGACGGCTGAGGGAGAGGGCCTCACGTCCCAGCCGCCGCGGGAGACGCCCCGGGCGTCGGGAGCCGCGAGACGACTCCCGGCCACCGTAGGCGCGGGCCTGCGGGCGGAGAGTAATGGGTAACTCTCCGTCCGATCAGGACCAGGCCCGTGCCGGACGGCGCGTACGTGTTCCACGCGCGCCTCAAAGAGATGTCAGCAGCAAGGAAGGGGCCCGAAAGGGCCGAAGCCTGCCGGGGCAGCGGGATTGTCCGAAAGGGTTACCGCTACCCCGGAACACAAAGGGCTAAGGAAGGAACACGGGTGGGTTTTAGTCAGTAAGAGTCTGACACTCCCTTCTGCTCCACCCAGAGCGGGAGGGGTCATTGGATGATTTCCCATCCACAAAAAAAAAAAAAAAAAAAGTTATTGGGTGTTGCAACTAACTGATGAGTAACGCTGTGAGAATATTCCTCAGCCTACTGCGTGGGTGTGAGTAGGTACGTTTGTTTTGCATAGCTTACATCATGGCTTGTTTAGTTGGAGATTATTAGGCTAATGACTATTTTTTAAAGCCTTGCCCTACATTTGGATTTCTCCTGTACCGTAGGATGAACAAATAGAACTATAATAAAAATATACTGTGGACCATACTTCAGAGTGTTACAAAGCTGAATATGAGTTTTAAATTTTTTTAATAAACGAGTTTACCAAATGCAGACCCAGCACACATCAATTTACCCGAAACTGTCAAATTTTCTCAATCAACTTTGAACCTTATACTTTAGCTATAAAGTTGAAAATCTATTAAAGAAATTTGATAGATTGTTTTAGCTTGATGTGCTGGCGTCTGTACTTTAGACTTCTAGTTGGTAGGTAAGTATTTTATATGTCAGATACAGTTTCATACATCCCCAAAATTACAAAGGTATTTTTCAGTGCTAAAGCCGAACTCACTGACGTTTTCGTGTATCTTCTATCTTTAAGTTATTACTAATTATTAAACAAGAAAGCATCCATTCAAATAAATAATTATTAGGTATTATATATAGTTCTTCTTGGAATATTAGGCCATATTTGTAAACAAAGATTTTTCAACTCTAATGACAAACAAACGGATTAAAACCACGTTTATTTGTTTTAGTACAGTCATCAATTAAACGCTAATAACGGTATAGTTAACCTCTGCCAAAGAGGTTAGCAATTATCAAGCTGTCGCCAGATGCATCGCAATAGAACCTTGAACTAAATGGTTATCTATATGTCAAAATATATTATGTGAGAAGTGCGGGATTATACAAAGTGGCTATGGATTATGACTACTTAGGTATATATGATATAATCTTGCGAAGGATTATTCTTCAAAATACGGTGTCTGTTTATTTTACTCTGCTAAGTCAAATAGTCTATATCATGACATCATGACACGCAAAACAATTAAAGATAAAATTATAGACTTAGCCTCTGAAAGCAGAAAGTTACTTTTCTTGTTCTATGAGTGAACTCATGTCAGTATTGTAGAGACTTGAACTTACGACCTTTTGCTCGCCAATCTGAAAAGCAGTGCTATTCTGTAAAAATCTCACCGTGAAAACTAAGGTGAAGTGAGCTGTCATTCCACCTGATGTTGGGGATTGCCTCCATTGATAGTTCACTTCACGCTCACTTCACCTATGTTATCATTGAGATTTTTACAGAATCGATAGGCTGAACTAACTGTGGCTAACACTGTGGTTAACTGTGGCTAACGAACTAATTGTGGCTGACTTTAGCCACAATTTCATAATTTTTTTTACCATTGCAATATCATTTGGCTGTCTGACCTTTTCGTCTTTAAATTATTGTACATTATTTTAAGTATGTGTAAAGTAATTTACGGTTAACAAAAGTTGGGATGACTTAGGTCGTCTGAAACATATAATTTCATAAATACCACTATAAAATACCGCTGATTTAATCATAAAGTTGAAGCTAAAATAATTTAATCTATACCTATTGGTTCTAAAGGTACGGGTGACATTTGATTCCAGATAACCGCTGACTTTCTGAATTGCCAGTGTACTTATTTAAATAAGAAATACAATATAAATCTAAACAACGATTCTAGAAACAGGGGAGAGAAGAATTTAGATTCTAGAAATCTATACTAATAGTTTTTTTTTCTTTTTTTTGTTTATTTAAACGCGCTAATCTCTGGAAGCACCAGTCGGATTTGAAAAAATATTTTTGCACTTGATAGCCCAATCCATGAGAAAGATTAGAGGCTATTTAACATTACATAGCCTACTTCTTTGTTAATATGTGGAAAATGTTGTGATTATTGCATTGATTTTGTTTTATACAAGTACTTTACTGATAAGTGTTATATTTAATGTAATAGGTATCTTTTTTACCAAATAAAATAAAATACATTATTTTTTATTTGACTCTTAGCCCGGGGCCGAGCAAAAAGAAAAAATGTAAGAAAGAACGATATAGTCGAAAACGAAGTAATAACGCGGACAGGCGATGCGATGCGACGGGGTGGGTAGCGGGAATAAGAAATTACGCGGACGAATTCGCGGGCAGAAAGAAGCTAGTGAGTTTTATAACAGCAAAAAATCTGAACTGCGATAAGCTCGGACTTTGGTGAGGAATATCTTGAAATTAAATCTTGAAGTGACCTTCGCATCTCTCTTCGATAAATGTGTCTAAATGAAATGCTGTATCTACGAATGTTTTCAAGGCCAGGAATTTGCATTATGATCTTTTAGAATAATAACTGTAAATAACGCTCTCTCTGCTTCGAATTGAGACAGCCCACAACAAATTGCGTTATGATAGGCAAATGCTGAAAGATGTTAACGATGAATCTTTTCATTCTACGATTCTAGTTCATAACAGAGTTCAAAATTAATCGTTTTCACTTGAGATTTAAGCCAACCCGACTACCTCGTCGGTCTAGTAGTCGCGAAGCGCTATTGATGAGCGTGAGGTCTTGAGTTCAATTGCCAGATTGGGCAGTGTGATTGGGTGATTGGGATTTTCCATCAGGAATTTCTCAGTAGCCGCCAGGAGTTTGGATTTGTACCACTTTGATGGCATGTGGCAATAGGCTCGCCCCTTATTACGTAGGACTTAACTTACTGGCGAAATGTGGGTAGGTATACTATACAGGGTTATTGGAAAAACATTAACAACCTCTTAAGAAGTCATTGTACTTATCATTATGAACAACTTTTACTATGGGACCAAACCTGAAATCGCAAAAAAAATCAGCTGTTCTCCCTACATTTTTGTTCGTATCACTCGTCAAAATGTAGGGAACAACTGATTTTTTTTTCACGATTTCAGGTTTGGTCCCATAGTAAAAGTTGTAAATAATGATGAGTACAATAACCTCTTAAGAGGTTGTTAATGTTTTCCCAATAACCCTGTATATCTACCTCTTCCTAACTCTTCTGGAATTACAAGCGTGATGTTATGTTATTAAAGCTAAACTTTAAAATATATCCTTCGAAACCGTACAATTTCGTTACAACCCATGACAATTCACCGACGACGCTAATTTGAGACATGGCAGCTAATTACAATGGTAAGCACAAAGGTCATCGAGGCAGTTCTCCGAATAAATGTGAAGTCTCCTCTAAATTTATTGTTACGTTGGCGTGCCTGCATTTAGTGCTAGCTACTGAGTTTGGATAGTGCACCGATGTTTAGTGGTGGGATTAAGTTTTATCGATAAAGAGTAACCGCGGGCTTCTGAAGAAAAGGTTTACTAAAATAAATTTTCACGCTACGAAACTTCGTCAACTTTTAAGCACTGGCCTGTACAAATTAGTCTTAAGAATTTTATTAACCTCAGTAGACTGAATTTTAATTCTATTATAAATTCTACGTATCTTGTTAGTACTATAATGCCTTAATTTCACATTAGAAAATACGAATGATGACCATTTTATTGATTAAAGATAACTTTGTTTTCTTGTAGCTGGTACCTTTTTTGCTAAAGGTCCTTGTGTGCAACTCCTTTTCTTTATTTTTTAATGAAATAGACATAAAGAGATAAACGTTTACAAATCCAGACCTAATTATAATGTCTTATCTAAACTCTGTGACTATTTTGGCATATCGATAATTTCATGGTTCATCATTGCCCATCACTACCGCAAAAACCCGTTGACTTATTTGGCTCGGCACTTGATTAGGTGTATCGTAGGCGCGTTCCCACCTCGAGGTACACATTCATCCTTATTAGCGTATAACATCGTTCATAAACAATGATGTAACACAGTACTGTCCCTAAATCACTGATAATGTCCTAATGTCTTATATTTTGTAGATGTGAAGACGTTTTGCGCTATTTGGGGTTCACAAAGAATATGAAATATTTTTTATTTACCTTCTGTAAGGGAGTTTTACGACTGAGTTTGGTTAGATCTGGGTTTGCTTAGATTTTTTTTTAAATGTAAACTGAAAATCAGCTTGAAAAATTGAAACGTGAGTAATGTTTATGTAATTTTACTATTATAGGCAAGTACTTTTTTACTGAATCGCTAGAAAATATAAGATAATGAGAAGTATTATTCGGCATTTAAACCTTAATATTTTGTGTGACACTTTTTTCAAGATTGATAACTTTAAAAACTAAGTACTTACTACAACCTAATCTAATAAGCTAAACCGAAAGTTGATCCATAAGATAATCCCGTCGTAGGGACAGATTTCAAAAACGGACAGAGCGCAAACGCAAAGCGTACCTCCTCCGTTCTCCGAGGTTTTTACCCTCATTACTTCAAGAGATCTCCGAGCCTACAAAGAAATATACACTACTCAGCGTTTGGACTTCACACCTTGGGTAAGATCGTCTTAAAAACTGCCATTTAAATATAAATGTTTGCCCATAAATGCTAAAATTAGAGGTGCGCCCAATAAGTGGGTTGTTGCTTGCCCAGGACAGAAATAGCCCGGTATTAGGGTGGGTCGTGGTTCATACTTTCAATTTGAGACGGTCATGGCTCTGAGTCTATGCCATGACAAGCTAAACAAATAAATAATTTTAAATGTATCTCTGTGACTGAGGGGTTTTCTTCTTGTTTACTACAAATATTAACTAGGTGACTTGCTTTGTTTAATTTGAGAAGGAATTGCTAGGTTTGATAATACATTAATTACTGTTTAAATGTAGTAACAATATTTCAAAGTATGATCTTATAATAATCACTACCTACATAGTATAAAACAAAGTCGCTTTCTCTCTCCCTATATCCCTATGTATGCTTAAATCTTTAAAACTTCGCAACGGATTTTGATGCGGTTTTTTTTTAATAGATAAAGTGATTCAAGAGAAAGGTCATGTATAATATAGTAGAGAAACACTGATAATTTTAGAGGTTTCTAATGTGATGTCGTAAATAAACCCTTTTTTTGCGCTTACATTGCAAACACTGGCTGAACTCTACGAGATACATCAAAATAATGTACTACAGTATTGTACACCTTAAAAAGGTCTACAAAAAAGTCCACGATGGTATATATCTATCTCTTAGGGATAACCCACAATAACCATTTTTTTCCTTTACTTTTTACGAGAAATAATGGCTTATTTACGAAGCGATTTTAAGCAATACAGCATTAATCCTTATCCAATTAAGTACCTTAAATACATTGTGCATTTAATATACATAGATCAATATGGCCCTTTACAGCATATTATTTAAATTAATATTTTCGAAGATATTACAGATTTAAAATGCAGGGACATAGCGGTTGCTGCGGTATCGGCGGCAGGGGCTGGCGGCAAGTTAAAAAAAAAAATAAATGAAAATGATTAATTATTTAATTAAATTTATTAAATTGCATTGCACCCGTGCGAAGCCGGGGCGGGTCGCTAGTAAGTAATAAAACACAGTCACTTTAAAATTTTGTTTGGATACGTATGTCAACTTTTTTCATCCTTATACTTGATTTCTTGCTTTAGAATCATGTGATTATTTCTTATGTTTATCTCAACTTGCCTGATTTTAAACAATTTAATTTTATAATTATTGTTTTGTAGACCTCTTATAGACGATTACTATATTCTATATTTATTATTATTACTATATTCGTATTTCAAAATTTATAAGTTTTCCAAGTTATTATTATCAAATTTAACTTAGTTTATGACTTACAGTTGTAACCCACTATGACGCTTACTTTGATTATATTTCTACATATCTCAATAAAAAAACCCTTATATATAACATAAGCAAATTTAACCAAAATCTATAAAAGAAATGGAAACATTAACTGTCCACCACACGTGTTCCAAAACTATGTTCTTGAAAGGGACCCAACACCAATCTATTTCAGTACTGAGCCCCCAAAGAGGACACGGCTGCAATGAAGCTATAATTTATGACAATCTTAAGAATATTATTTAGTGTATTTTTTCAGGTTCAAGCTATTTAATGAGTATTTAGTGAATGATGGGTGAAGATAGAAATGGAAATTGTAACTTTTTAAAATAAATATGACGTTAATAATATAATTGTATAATTGAAGTATCTTAAATCTTCTAAACTTTTATGTTTACCTGTGGACAGCGTTGTGGGTTATGCTATTGCTAAAATTATTTTTGTTAAATTAGTTGTAAGTTCTTATAGTGTAATTATTTGCTGTTACATTTTGACTGAATCAAAATAAAAAGTCATTTATTCAAATTAGGCTGAGAATCAGCTCTTTTCGAACGTCAAAACTACATTAGACAGTCCCACTAGCATACGGTGGAGGTCTGCCCCACTTGGGTGGAGCACCGCCGCCGTGTTCTCGTAGAGGCGATCGGCAGCGGCGGTGACCTCTCGCGCCCGGCCCTGGTTCAAGCCATGGTCCGGGGCGAGAGGGAGTGGGAGGCAGTCACCTCCTTCTGCAAAGCAGTCATGCTACCAAAGGAGGTGGCGGGACGGCTGAGGGAGAGAGACTCACGTCCCAGCCGCCGCGGGAGGCGCTCCGGGCGTCGGGAGCCGCGTGACGACTCCCGGCCACCGTAGGCGCGGGCCTGCAGGCGGAGAGTAACCGATCAGGACCACGCCCGTGCCGGACGGCGCGTACGTGTTCGACGCGCGCCTCAAAGAGATGTCAGCTTTAAGGAAGGGGCCCTAAGGGCCGAAGCCCGCCGTGGCAGCGGGATTATCCGAAAGGATTACCGCTACCCCGGAACACAGAGGGCTAAGGAAGGAACACGGGTGGGTTTTAGTCAGTAAGAGTCTGACACTCCCTTCTGCTCCACCCAGAGCGGGAGGGGGCATTTGATGATTTCTCATCCTCAAAAAAAAAAAAGACAATCCCAGAAAACGCCCGCCCTTCACCACTTCTTAGTGCTTTCGTTGGAATGGGGTGGCACAAGAAACTCCCTAGATTTTGACCTATATACCTGTTTAAAACAATATCGGTAGCATATTAAGACCATCTATGTCTTTCCGTTACCTTTTAAGGACAACTTTTTGCTATTCCGAGACTCTCAACTTTTATTTAAAAGTTTTTAGAATTCTAGAGTTGTTCTAATTTGGAATGAAAGTTAGCTTGGATCAATGCTGTTCCATTTTATTTTAGCCCACGTTTAGACTTAGACAGGACTTAGAATAAGTCTGTCTCATTTTATTGAAATGAAATACTACAGGTGTTTTAATTACACTCCGAAAATACACCCATTTTGTTATTCATTGGCATAAGTGGTATGGAACGTTAATTTTGGTCATAAGTAAAATGCATTGTGTCACCCCAAACAAAGACGTGGAGACGACAATGCAATAATGAAATTATCTAATGACATTCCTCCTAGTCTACATAAGAAATTCAACCAAGCCAATAGCTAGACAATGATTGGCGTAACCCATTGGCGGCCCTCACTCATCATCTGACTTTTCCTAACTATGTTGGGGTCGGTTTCCAGTCTAATCGGATGCAGCTGAATACCAGTATTGTACATGGAGCGAACGCCTATCTGACCTTCACAACCCAGTAACTGGGTAATACGATATCCCTTGGTAAGACTGGTTGTCAGACTTTCGGGCTTCTGACTACCCGTAACAACTGTCAAAGATCCACGAACGACAGCCGGGATCAACAGTTTAACGTGCTTTCCGAGGCACGGAGGGGTCTAGGTATGTAAAGATGGTCACCCATCCACAGACCAACCGCGGCAAGCATAGCTTAACCTGACCTGCGGCTGTTATTATTTAGGCACGAGCTCCTCTCTTTGGCGGCCCATGACTACTATTTAGTTTTTTTTTTTAACAAAATTACTTTTATAATTTCGAAGTTAGGGTTTGTTGGATAGTTTCAAAATATTCCTATGCATTAGTATTGTCAGTGATTTCACTTATCGTTGCATTGCCTTTTCCACATTGTACATTTACCAGACGTCACCTACAAGAAAACCTACTTCAGCCTTCCTTTTACTAAAACTCTTTGATCAGAATACAAATCGGTGCAAGTCACATGCACCATTCTATCTTAGAAAAAAATGTCGTGTCAACGAGAACTCGATACATCGGTATAACGTTACGTGACTCAAATTGAGCAATTTTCTGTATCCTGTCCCACATCTGTCTCAGAGGATGATAGAAAAAAGTAAGTATCCGTTGAAACGTTCAATTATAGAATGTACCAGTTATGGTGCAAAAAAGTGGGTGCTGGCAACCTAACTGGGTGCAGGGATTCACATAACACATTGGTACATGTCACATGTCTTCGAATTTTTGGCTCTAGGACATGCCGGTTTCCTCACGATGTTTTCCTTTACCGTTTTAAGAGCAATAGTGATGAAATAATTTACACAGCAGGGATTCAACTTTTAGCATATTATGACTGATAAATAGGTAGATAGTAACGACCAGACCACAGGAGGCAGTAGTACATCTTATATAAAATAAAATAATATAATATTATGATCCGCACTTCATCTGATTTCAAATTCCATGTTATAGAGGGAAATCCTGCTGTCAGAAAAATTGGGTACCTACAAAATATCAACCGATAATGTTCCCACTGTTGGGTCAAAGTCCGGGCTCAGTGCGGGTTATCGGATGTCACAGGCCTTCGAATTTTTTGTTCTAGGACATGCCAGTTTCCTTTCAATATTTTCCTTCACAGTTTTGAGAGCAGTGGTGATGAAATAATTTACACAAAGTGCCCGCTTAGGTTCGACAACATGTAAGTGCCGATCGTTACCACTGCACCACTACCGGTCTTCTTAGTCCTGGTGACCTGAAATTATATAATACTAGCTGCGCCCCGCGGTTTCACCCGCGTAAGTTTCGATCCCGTGGGAATATCGGGATAAAAAGTATCCTATGTGTTATTCTGATGTATAAGCTATATTACTGTAAAGTTTCATTAAAATCCGTTCAGTAGTTTTTGCGTGAAAGAGTAACAAACATCCATCCTCACAAACTTTCGCATTTATAATATTATTAGTAGGAAGTAGGATAGGATTATATAGGTATATTATATATTATAATAGCTGCGCCCCGCGGTTTCACCCGCGTAAGTTTTGATCCCGTGGGAATATCGGGATAAAAAGTATCCTATGTGTTATTCTGATGTATAAACTATATTACTATAAAGTTTCATCAAAATCCGTTCAGTAGTTTTTGCGTGAAAGAGTAACAAACCTCCATCTATCCATCCTCACAAATTTTCGCATTTATAATATTAGTAGGATTAGTTTAGTAGTAGGATTAGTAGGATTTAATTCTTTGCGTTATTTTATGTCTGATAGCCACCTTATAGCCAAGAGTTTATAGATCACTGTGATGCAAAATCATAGGTAAAATAACCTATGAAAGCAATGTAGTAAGGCAACCTTTAAACTGTTTGTTTTATTTTATTTTGTTACCTGTAGTACGAATCATTTGATCTGATTTGGTTTCCGTACGTCCTTTTCGGGTAATCACTTGAAAAAGCGATGTGCTGTGGGTCCCTTATAGCAAAGCATCATGCTGAGTGGAAGTCTTCTTGTCACAGTCATGACGTGCAGCCGTCGACTACTTCTGCTTTGTGTTCGTGAATATAGATATATTTTGTTTTTATTAATTTATCCTGTCATGAGAATCAATTATCCTTTTGTTTGCACTTGTTTCTGTGACAAATAAACCTATTTTTCTTTCTTTCTAAACGACCACTAGCCAATTATTTTTAAAAGAGTGACCGTGGAGTTTTTCGCCAGCTCTTCTCCATAGGAAACGATCAATTGGAACCGTGCACCTAGCTTCTGACGTCTCATAAGTGCCCTTGTAGGTTTTAAATGAAATAAAATATTTTGATTTTATTAAAAATTGACTTCGTAATGACCGTCACAATAAGATAGTTTTGGGTCACTTTATCAAAGTAATAAACATGAAGATAGCGCTCATTATTATATCCTCATTACATCATTTTTATCAAGTTTAATAATGTTATATCACTTTTCAACCTACTGAATCCATCCATTCACATTGGATTTGCAACTGTGTCGGGAATCTAAGCCGCAATTTATGAATGTTTGAAAAACACACTCTTTTGTTAAAACATAAAAGTCAAGGCTACAAGTTCTGACATTGTTATGTTTGCATTCAATACAAAACTACCTTTGATTTGTTTCTGAATAGAAAATTGTTTTGACAACCGGGGTGGTTCTAGTGAATCAACGAATGAAAATACTTAACAACAAAATACTTTAAGCTACTTGAGAACTTGTACGTACCTAACCTTGAAACATAATTTTAAAAATAATTAAAAAGTTTGACTATTAATCAAAAGACAAGAGAAATCCAACGGTTATTATAATTTTCTCGAAAAATTACTTATTAACAATAAACGTACCTACCTTTGTAATTTAAAAACTTTTGAGAACATTTTCAACCTACAAACGAACTGAAAATTTTACACGAAACGCGACAAGGTTTTCCACGCCGCCTAGCGTCGAGTAGCGACGTGAAAACTCACCCCACACAACCAAACTACAAGCGTATACACCACCATCCCTTTCCACACACCCACACACCCCTACATATGAACGAGATAGACATACATCGGTCATTATAGCCAGATTTCCACTCGAGAAAACGTACAACCCTTTAGTTGTCTCTATTATCGCCGTTCATATGTGACAATTAGACAAGGACGGGTATAGTGCGAAGGTTTTGTGCTGCTGGACATTAGTGACCACGGTTTTTAAAAGGTTAGTGTGCAGCCTATCACTGTGTGTTTGGTCAAGCGATTGCAGATCTTAGGCCGGTTTCAGAATGTGGTTCCTGGGATTTTATGCATTAACATCGTTTTAAAAATTTTGTCAATTCCAAAACATTTTATTTTTCATCTTTTTAACCCCTACTTTTTACTGCAGATTCATTATGTATTTAAGCTTTCTATTTAGTAGCTTCATTCGTTTAGATTCTAACAAAAAAACAACTATTATTTAAATGCTAATTTAACAATCAGCCCTAATAAACATAAAAAACAAAAACAGCCTCTCCAAAAACATCGACCACAAATTAACAAAAATAACGAAATCAATAAACAATCAATCACCTACAACAATTCAAAATTTCAATAATCGAACAGTCCCGCGAACTTCGCGACTGAGTCGAGAAACAATTATGAAAAAGTTCTTTTTCGACGCCCGTTCTCGCGCCAGTTAAGTCCCGACTGACACTCATAAAACTTATTAAAGTCAAGGACCGACCAAGATAAGTTCGTCGGCGTCTTAAGTAAAATAACGGCGGCGAGGGAAAAAATGTGCCGCGAAAACTTGCCAGCGAGAGTGAAGATCTAGCTTTACGTGTTGCGCTTTCTTGAATTTTTCGGTAATGTAGTTTTATGTTCTTCCTCTTTTATTTGAGCGAATAAAGTTTATAAGGAATTGAATGTGGAATGGTTTGAAAGATTTAAAATGAACTTGTTTTGAAAATTTGATGTTAATATTTAAAATGTTTTGTTTCTGTCACAATTTTACTTGAAAATAATTTGCTACGCAATTTACAGCTTCATTTTTACAATGACGCTACGATGTTGGCGCGCTACGAGTCGCGTAGCGTACGTAGCAGCCCGCTACGCCGACGTATCGTTTACTCAATGACGAGAACGTAAAAAAACGTTGGTGTTACTTTTCATTAAATATGAAAGAAATTTCATTTTTAACATAATTTGTTATATTTTCTTGAAGAAAAAGCCTCTAGATATCCTAATTGCATATCTTATATTTTATCTAGTAAAATCAACAAAGCTATTTCACTGTGCGGTTAAAGATACGTCTACCAAGTAAAACAAAAGAAAACTTCATAAAACCCTTTTCTACGGTTCTTAATTTTTAAACCCACCTTGAATACGTAGACTGACCGCGCTCGGGTCCATTCAATTAAAAATTCCATCTCCTAATCGAGTCATGAAATATGCAAGCAAATATTATCCCTTTTCTTTTGTACGCGCTGCATCTTCGCCCCACCCGCGCACGCACACCGACGCACGGCACTTATGATTTATGCCCGTCTCGCTCCCACCCACGCGTCTGGTGGTAGAGCACGCGTGACACGGTCTCTGTCGATCAGCCGAGGCAGTGGCGACCGCGAGTAACCCCTGGCCACTTCGTGCGGACTCGCACGCGCCGTCGTCGGCCGGCCGAGCGAGACAGCGCGAATTGTGGACATGCGGAGGCCGCGGAGCCCTCGCGCGAAGGGACACAGGACAGACGCTCTCGGACATCGGGCGAGAGCGGGCGGCCGGCCGCGCACCTGCCTCGCACCGCTTCGCACGCGCGACGTGCTCGATCGCGAGACGCTACTTCGATATATCGCAAACACGAAACAACAGTTAAAATTTCAAAATTATTTTATTTCTGATTTAATTTTGTCGTTAAATTATTCGAGGAATATAGCTAAATTTTCACCGGAACAGTATAAATAAAATTTAATACATCGGACAGTGACTGAAAATTTTGTTTGTTCAGACTGAAAAGTGAAGAAGTTTAAACAGATGGTATTTAATGAAATGTGACCAAATGAATCGTTTACCGAATCGCAGGATCGCCACTAGGTGTGGATAGATTAGATAGCGCACTGAGACGCTCATTCAAGTGTTGATAAGGCCCTCTTTATGACCAGTCGATTTTGGCGAGCAAACATTCGACTGACGTGTGAACTGAATAACCACATCATGAAAAGAAAAAAGTAAGATATGAAATAGTTGGATTTTGATTCGTGAACGATGAGGAAATTAAGAAGATGACTAAAAGTTCTATTGATGTTTACCGTCGGACATTCAAGGGGGGATTTGTGATAACACGACCTCCGTTATCAATAACGTTTTAGAAATAGGACGATAAGCCGCTGGACCGACGGCGGCATATGTGAAGTGAGCTAAAGAACTGTCGTGAGATAGCTAAAATATTAAGATAAAAAATTCCGAGGATAAAGAAGTTGTTGAAGAACTAAAAATAGGTGACCAAATCAAGATGAGAATTAAGATGCCAGCTGTACGCATCGCGCAAGGTAAGTTAGCAGAACCTGAGTTACTAAATTTTCTTACTGGATTTTATTTATTGGCGTTGTCTATTCCATCTACTGGCTAAATTATGGAAAATCTTAGGATGAAATGTTTTTAATTTATTTGAGTGATTCCCAAGCAATGTAAATGATTATAAAGTAAACAACAAAAAAAGAGTAAATTCTAAAGAAAAAAAAAATGTTAAAGACCTACTAACTATACCCTACAAAAATCTGGAAATTTGCACAGCCAAAATTGCAAAACTGAAAATATTTTTATGCCGTGTCCATGCAAAACTTCATCTCACGCTCCACAAAAACATCATCTAAATAGACACACAGTCCACATGCACAATGTGGCAGTGCCGGCGAGACTCTATTCATTCGGGCAACGAGCTACTTAATACCGGAGCTTGTGGCAATATTGACACGCCGTCCGTGGTCATCACATGTCCGAAAGGGAAACATGAAAAGAGGACTAAGTAGCCCCTTTAAAATATTCATACCAGTCTTCCCCGTGTCGGGGGTACTGGACAGTTTGATTGAGAAAATTTTAAAGCTAGAAATTGTACTGTAGAAGAATTAGGAGATGACAATGATAATATAAACAATTTAGAGGCAACTAGTAAAACTGTTATAATGTCAAAAATTGGCAAAGAATATGTATGACTAAGCTTGTTGGAAAATTAAGTCTATGATCGATTCCAATTTGTCAAGAAAGAATATGTTTTATGGAAAATTAATTTGCAATGCAAATTCTAGCCACTTGCACTGTGCCAATTATTATATATCACCTGTTGTAACCTTAGTCCAAGAACTAAGGTCAGCAGTACTGGAACATTGTAAGAAGTTGCAAGGTATAATTAATTTATATTAACTGCAAAGCGGTCTTTGTTTTTACTATCTTCAAGATCATAAATGCATAAAATTACTATTACTATTTTACTACTAATACTATTAGTATTACTATTTTCTTCAATATTATTAGCTACTTTTTGAATGAGTATATTGTGATTAATAAAATCGTCTTGGAAAAGTTAAAATAATTTTATACGCCAATTAAGAATACCTACCTAGTAACATGAAACATTAGAAACTGAGGGGTAATTCTCGTAATTTTTAAGAACGTTCACAGTCTGATCTCAGTCTCAATCTGTCAAAAATACTTCAAATTTCCCTATATTTTGACAAGTTTTTGACATTTGTTTGTCGCCGAGATGAGACTGCGACGAGATTTTGAACGTTTTAAATTAGTAGAATTGGCCTACTGTTTTCTGAATACACATGCCTTTTCCATTGTTTCCTAGATTTGATTCCCACTATCCAACAGTTAGGTGTATTAATTAAAAATTATAAGCAAAAGTGTAAACATCTTATGTTCTTTCCCATGCTTTACTTAACTCACAATGGAATGACCAGTGAGTTTGTAATTTTAGACCGCCAATTACTCTCATAGTGCGGTTTTTACTTCCAACTTAAATTCAGGTGACTGACTTTTTCATTTAGAATGCTTTGTTTCTATTATTTAAAACAGAGACTTGACTTATTTTGAGTATATTGAATTACTACGAGTATTTGCCCTGTAATAATTATTTCTTAAAAATTGTCACACTTAAAATTAGACTCTTCTGAAGCTAACCTGATTTCTTTGTTAGTTGAATTTGGCCTATAAATATGTCCACCCTTATGCTATCCATCTTTTAGATGTCTGCAGAATTTGTTTAAATACCATCAACTTACAATTTATTTAGCAAAACCAGCCGATACAAGTTCGTTCTTTTGTAATATATGCCTGCGTCGGCCGTCGACTCTCGCGCACGGATTCCTCTCAAAACTAGCGTTATCGCACACATGGGCAATTAGTCCAAGTTGACCGGAGGCGACGGGCGACTCGGATTGGTCGGTGGCAGAGTGACGTCACCATCGTCTGCGGCCGTCGCGCCCGATTGGTCGACACGCGTCATTTCGTCGATGACACGTTTGTTCTTATTTTGAAAGCAAGAAGTTCGAGGTACTCGGGTTTTGTTGTGAGTAACAATGGGACCCCCTTTACACGTACTTACATGAAATTGGATGCCATTATGTGGTCGTTCTTGTATGTATGCTTTCTCAAGACCAGTAATTACTGGAGGTGAAATTTTAGACATAGGTACTAACTTCCATAACCGAGCCATACTTTAAATCTGTCACAACAGCCATCACGAAACAAAATTGTTTTCCCATTGGTGAACGGCACGGTACTGCAAAATTAAAAATTAAAAAGTGCTCAAGTTTTAACGCGATCCCAATTATGTCCAGAGGCAGAAAACCTTCTGGCTTTTTAAAACCCTCCTCAAAAGTATGAATTAGGGAATCGTAAAATTACTTTATCAGGTGCGAGGCCAGACGGACGGGGGATACCGCGAGCGTAACTTTTGAACAAACTTTTAAAAATCCAAGTTAACTTTCGTGCCGAGCCCGACCGGGCCCTAAATAAAACATTAACAGAGGTACCATTTTGTTTTTACTTCGCATTTGTTACTAATTGATATGGGTTTTCTGTCCTCTGTAGACTTTTTAATTGATATTGTTTTTGTTTTGTTTGAATGAAATCCCTACATCATCATTAATAAAATTTTGCTATTCAAATATAGGGAAAAACTTGTTATGCTCCAGAATTAATAAAAGGTTTAATACTCTTATTTGCTGTATCATTTTTTATTGACCGCTCGAGGTTTTGTTTAATTGTTTCATTTATTTGCCATTGTGTTTGATATAAAACTGAACGGATGCGGCATAAAAGGGCCGCACGTCAATTTAAACATTGCCTATATCTTGTCCTTTGCCGCTTAGCGATTCAATATGTCTTCATTAAGCGAATATCGAAGGATCGCATTTACAAACGGAACTCTCAATCTTGATCCTTGGTCAGGAATTATTGGACCTCGGTTAATCCTTGTGTCTTCATACAAATATACGGTGGGAATGGCAAATATAGGACTGGGCTATTTCTCAATTATAAATATTGATGTCGATTGTGTTGTTATTAGGTATAATTAAAGCAATAACGGTACTATCTTGATTTAACGGTCAAGTTACCCTTTCTCACGTTATAGACGGCAACCTCCTTGTTTACAAAGGAATCATGATTAACGAGCAATAAATATCACAAAGCACGCTAATAGACCTGATCACCTATTTCAATTGCACGCACTCAGCCATAATGCATCCACGCGAACCAAGTCGTGGGAAAGAATTCCCATCTCCTTGTACTTGATCCAATAAATTGAATTCGTCAAGACAACATATTTTAGCAATTGACAACCGACGTCCATTAGAACAGTATAAGAGAAAGCCACATCAGATAATTTATTTCGCAACATATTTAAATTATGGGAATGAAGTTAATTTTGTTATTTAGAATAATGATTGTGCGGACGGCCACCCGTTTTGAATTTCCAACTGGACCGGCTTGATTTTATGCCTTTTTTTTTGAGCGCGTCGAACGGCGTTTTGTGTTTGTGATTCTGAAGATAAAGACGTATGGATTTACATATGTTATGTCAGCGGAGGTCCTGGTTACATTTAAATTGGATTTATTAGTCCGGTCCTATTAAACAGTGCAGAACATCGTTGGAGGCATTCTCGATATGATGCTGAACATTTTAAAATTGAATGAAAAAAGTTTCATACAGGGTGTAATTTATACCCTGTATTTATCGCTAAGCATTAAACATAACAGCTGGTATAGAGTCACTATACATAGTTTCAACTCAAAATAAAATACTCTAAGAATTGATACCAAATTTTCGGTTTCATTGGTTTCTTAAATTCAAATCATAACAAACGTGTCACCGCACTACGTAGGTCAATAACTTTTTAAGTTACTTGCTAATATCACGATAAATCTCTTCCGTAACTCTGCGCGCCTAGTACCGTAGCCTACTGCGCAGGCGCGAGGCGGTGTTCTTTGTCGGCGCCAACTGACGGAATATTCCGCCGCCGCCGCCGCGCGCGCGCGCAATAAGCCATACCTACTTTACCGTGATGTAAAAATTAATGTGTAATTCTAATTATTGATTTACAGTTTACTCGTTATTAAGCTAGAAATTGCACGTAAAAACTGGAATAACAAAACTTACGTAAACAATCGAAACAAAGTTTAGGTAGGTACCTAGGTTAACTAGTTTCATCCCTTATTATTACTTTATACCGAGTAAACAGTAAAATCTTAAAGCTTTGCTTAATTTAGTAAATTGACTTACATTTTTAAAGATGGGGTTCGATGTGGTGACCTTGGTATTGTATGCACAAGGCCGCTCACTTGTTCATGGACACACATTACGTAGCATGTCTGGTGTTATTGTCCTGAAAGCGGCCTCAATCCGCACTTTAATTTGTATCACACTGCACTGCGTACACTACACACGCACATGGGTGCTGACCGTCGTTGCGCAGCGCTCGCCATAGGTACCTGATTACCTATGGTTAGAGGCACCAAGCCGATGTACCATCCGAGATCAAACTAAAACATGCTGACGAAAAACGGCGACGGTACAGTTCTCGGGCAGCTCGCAAATTACTGATGCGCATAATTATCATAGGGATAAAAACAAGTGTACTATTGCAGGACAGACGTCGACTGACGGCGACGAGCAAAGCAATAACAATAATGCCCAAAATGAAACTCCTATTCCCTGCTATCCTGGTACCTAAATATTATTTCGTTAAATTTGATACCTATAGGGTAGCTGTCCCTATTAGTGTCCACTACTGTTAAAAATATTATTCAAGATTTCAAATTTATTTTACATACTAATAATAATTTCAACTAAACTCCATTAAACTTTTAAGTAAATCTAACACAACCGAGCAAACTAATTACGAATTCAAAATTGAAAAATCATTCATTTTTTTTCGCTGGGAAAATCATCAATGACTCAGCTGCCGCCCTGGGTGGGGCGGAAAGCTGAAGGAAGTGTTAGACTCTTACTGACTAAATACCACCCTGTTCCTTCAGTTGCCCTTGCATTCCGGGTTATCTCGTTAGAATATTCCCGCAATCCCGGAAATTCCCAAAACTCAGGAAAATCATTCATTTCAATCCATTAAAGATCATAATATGGGTTCGCGTTATCTCGTTATAAGTCTGAAATAAAAATTGTATTTACCAGGAGTAATTGAAACTACACGGACTGCAATTGGTTCACGTACCTTAAAACCCTAAGTCATTAGGTTTACACACACATCGATGTTACATTGTGTGTGTAGCGATGTAATCAGGGTTCTGTGAGCAAACGATATTCAATTCGGAAATAACAATTCCTGTTACTCATGCGCTTCTAGTACTTTTATTAATTTCTTTCGACAGTTACATGCAATTTTGCGACATTTTTTTATTTGAATTATAATAACAAAGACTAAACGTGCTCAAACTAATAAAACCTATGTACCACTCAAACAGCACCGACAGACCGTGAACTCCGATAATTCTTTCGGTTAGTCCTACACACAAAAATTATGCGTGCGTGGTATTATTTTGTAATAAAAAAAAACGATTAACTTGTTGCTAATAGTTTACGTCTTATTTAGTAAAAAAATAACCTTATTTTAAAAATTATGAACGGAACCCACTGTGATTTTATTTGTACTAGGAGAAGAATAAGTTGCGAAGAGGTGAATTGAAATGATGTTTTGGGTTCAGTTGGACAAAAAAATGGTTTCTAAATCCTTTTCCTATTCTAAGTACTAATGGCAAATAATAATGTTTATTTAAGCAATTAATTCCCGGTAGGATGCACGTAAGGATTCGATTTTTATGATCAATTCAATGGTTGTACAAGCTGTCGATTTTTCGAAAAAATCGTTTTAATGCGATCTTCAAGCAAATCGATTCAATAGTAACGTGAATCGAATCTCTTGGATCGTATGTGTAAATAAAGGCTCTTAAACTATTAAGAGCCTTTATTTACACATACGCACATACAAGTTCATATTTGCCCAAAGCATTGTGCTGACAATCATAAACAGCGAATAGGTAGGTTTATCTATTTCAAACAAGATCAATTACATAAGTATGCCGACACTTTTTAACTTGTCCGAAGATTGAAACATATTAATCATCCATCTGAATTAAAGTCATTGAATTACGCCGGAAAGGTTATCAAATATTATTGACGTACCTACCTGACTGGCAACTGTAAATATGTCACAAAATAGAGGTGGTTAAATGTTGTTTAAAATTTTTTAGAAGATCGATGTAAGAAGAGCACGAGATTCGATCTGTGAATCGAATGAAAAATCGATTTAAAGCAAAAAATCGTTCATCTTTATGGCCACCAAAATAAAAGGTTAGAAATAATGTTAGGAAATTTACAGGAATATTGTTTTTGAATTAGGTATTTACTGTGTTGTAGGTATGATGGAAAGGTGGGTGGCGGGTGGAAGATTACTACGAGGTAGATAATAATTATCTACAAAGTAATCTTCTACAAAAGGACAACTACGTAAAAAACCAACAAGTGTGTAAATGATACGTGACAATTCAAGCAGGTATCTAAATATTTCGTTAACTTTTGATACCTAGACCAATTAATTGTATTGTAGGTAGCTAGTTCACAAACATAATCAAAGTTTAGGAAAAGTCAGTACTTAATAATATTTTGTGAATAAAAAATAAACATGCGGAACCGTTTATTCAGAAATACCAGGAGTAGGAGGTTTATCTTTACTTACAAATAGGTCGGTGACACCGATCAGCTGTTTTAGTGCTAGTGATGTGTTTATTTCAATTTGAAAAGTTCGGTTTCTGGTATCAATGTATTAAAAAATCTCATAACTTCCGAACATGTAGCGGTAGGATTAAAAAACCCTTCCTATGTCGTTTGATATCATCCAAAGAAGCCGGGCCTTCTCTATATATATAGCCTTTTCGTTACACGTTGTATATGCAGATAATGAGACAGAAAAAGAGAGTCAAATTTAAATGCTTAACTTAAGTAAAATCCGGAGAAATTCATAGATCTCGTAGTGGGACTCATTAGTAGATAGGAATTGATCAAAACATATACCTACAGTTTCCATTTTTGTCCCATTAGATGATTTTGTGAAACCGTTTGTTGGAAGATGCCATATTGCTTTAATGAATTAATGGTTATTGATTTTCTACCTACCTGATAGACAACGTAAAAACGTGGCCATACTTGAGAAAAAAATTTGCCAAACAGACGGACAAAGATAACATGAAAAAAAAAAGAACATTGTTGTTTTTACAAACAATCCTTTCCCAGAGGAAAGGATTTATACAACTAATAATACAAATCTAGTTACAAACAATAACAGCAGTAGCCCAAACATAGCCTTTTTTTGTTCAAGACTTAATCTATGACATTTAGATGAGTCAGAGAGATAATGCCTTTACAACACTTCAAGTAAAGTTATCTTGTACAAATAATCTGTATTGTTAGTTTTTTCATCAATAATGTTTGGGGTATCGATTAAGATCATTGAATTGTAATTGTCGAAAGGGTTGAATATGAAATTATCAATTTCAATAGACGCAGTGTTTTATAAAACTTTTTTAAAGAAAAGACGTATCAAAGGGTTTTCTCAATCTGAGTCTTGACTTCATTCAATTCATTCTTCACAATAATTAACTAACAAGATCACATAAGAAGAAGAATCTATTCATCTTCAATCCGCTCTTTTAAACTAAATCTCTTTTGACCAACGTCCGCCCATTAGACTCTATTTTGAGCTTAAAATAAATACAGAGCTTAAATACAATGGAATAAAAACTGTTCATAACAAGAATTAATTTATTGTGAGCAGACCACGATCAATAGCCAGGGAGTGGGTGGACAGTTTCTCAAGAGTCCATCTTTGTCAGGCTTTGATACCAATTTGTTATTGTCGGCCTTTCAACGTTAGACGATTTAAAGTTTGGTAGGTGTTAGCTTTATATAGATTAAAGACTTAACAAAGAACCTTTACACGAGCCCCTAAAGCGTATTGATCAAAAACGGAATCACAGTATAAACACACGAAAAATATTCAAGCTAAATAAAAGCTGCTCAGATTTTATCAAACGGAACCCCAACAACAGGTTGACAATGGATCAAAATTCGATAAAAGCACCTGAATCTCCGATATTTTCCCATGGTCAAACTCCGATAAACACCTTGAAAAAAAAAACTATTCCTATCTTTGACAAACAATTGGTCAAAAGGATTTTTTTTTTGGCCAAAACAGGCTCAGACCGCACCCACATGAGTTGGATCGCCGGTAATATTAACAATACGGAATAGGGTTGGTATCCGAAGGCAAAATAACTATTGTGCATCATTATGTGACACCCTTTCATCAATTTTAATAGAAAAGGGCTTACAAGTGTCACTTTCTTTCATTTTTTCTGGTTCATGCTCTATTTTCTGTTCACAGTAGCATTATTGGTAGAGATATAAATATGAACGTTTTCAAAGCCACTTATTGCACTTAATGTAATTCGTTTATATTGGTAAACTGCAGTTGCTTTTTTAAAAATGATGTTCCCCAGTTGTTTAGACATTTTGAATTTGGAGATTTTATTAATCATCAACCAAGATACCACAAAATTCATCAACTTTACTATTATCTTTAATATCTGCTTCAGCATCCATATGTATTATATCCAGATTCTATTTACCTATGGCAATGCAGGTACAAAATCTACAAGAACTTGATTGAAGGGAAGATTGCTACGTGTCAGATTCTACCTGATCCACATCAATTCATCCCGAACTGTCGGCGAATGAATGATTTCTTCGTGACCATTGTCCAATATCTTTTGATTCGGCAGTTTAAACTCTCCGATTATTTTTTTCTGCCATAAGGCCATACATGTCAGGTTGGACAAACGTGGCCTTAATAGAGCATAGTTTTGTATTGTTGAGACTCATCCAGATTTGATCCTTTTTTGTGGTTTAATTTGGTTTTTGTTATGTTTTATCTTTGTGAACTATTTTGCGAGAAACGTTCTATTTTTCTGCATGAGTAAATCAAGGTTCAATTAATGTTACGTATATTCAATTTCACACAAATTATGATACTTACATAAAAACTTTTATTAATATCAAAACAACACATTGCTCGGCTAGCTGCATTTTGCATCTTAATATTCTGAACAGTAAATAACCAACTAACAATACTACTACGCAAAACGTTCATTCAATACATAATTGTCTTTTTAGCAATACAGAGATTGGCTTCGTCTAAATACAATCATCAAATACGAAATTACACTACTCAATCCAGACCAATAGAATTATAGACAGGCCTAAACTTAGGTCACATATCAAAATATGTTGTAATGTCTCAAAAGCTTATTGTAAGAGATTAAGTGGGTGTTAAAAATCATAAGACACACAGCTAGAGGAGTGAAAGATGATAGCTCGATGTACGTTTATGATTTATATTGTGTTGTAAGACTTGTCGGGTATTGTTCTAGTCATCACGTGTGCTGTGTGGGCGTTCTCTCAGATTTATTACAGATAGCCCTTTAACTAAATATTGTTAATGTTTAGCACGATTCGATAAGTAGATATTGTTAGCGGAATATTCAATTTCTGACAACTTGTTTATAGCTTTCTTTAAAAGGTAACCGAAAGTTGCTTAAAAGTGGTCGGTAATTATGGCTGTCTAATATAAATCCGTTGATAAATTCATCCGTAATCATTACCGCCATCTGGCGTCGCACGTAGGTGTCGGCGCAATACTGCATTTCCGGTTACCCAAGCCGTACCGTCATAAGGTCGTATCTGCATTTGTATGCTGGGAGCTTTCCCATACCGGGCAGTTCGTGACCGCTCGCCTTGTTAACGCGATGACCCGACTTGAGATTATGCACTTACATCCGTTTGAATGATGACTGCTTAATTGAGGCCATGTGAAATGAGCAAGAAGGTTCGTGTATGTGTAAACAAAGACTATTCTTTGCACAAGAATAATAGTGTGGCAGCATTTCTAGATGAGCGAGTTGAAATGATTTTGATTTATTGACAGTGACTTAGAAAAAAACAAAAGCTAATCTTAACCAGGCCAATAAAAACGTAAGATGACATTGCAATTTTTTTAATATAATGAATGCGTAAAATTAAATTCTTATTTTACTCTATGTAAATACAAAAATCAACAAACTCTGCACATACATCTAGCAAAAACCACAAAGAAATGTCCTCATACCTACCACAGACGCAGCAACTAACTGTAAACGCAGAGGCGAACAGGCGAACAGAACGATAAATTTGTCGGCGCGGCCGCAGATCGGCTTTCTTCCGATCGGTAGATAACCGACGACCGACGACCCGCGTGCGAGCGGGCAACATAACCCATTGTCTGCGCCGGAGACTGTTCAAACGTTAGAATTACCCTACACGTCTGTTTTGTATGAATACGAAGTAAGTTAATTGTTTTAATTAATTTTGAAATTGAGTTTATTGAGACATTACTTTTCAGTGAGTTTTGTTTTATGGTTTTTATTATAAGTGGTTTTATTTTTTCACTACATAAACGGTACCTACATATGTCGTCGGTATCGTTCAAAAAGTTAAAGAAGTTTCAACTTATGATCTGCGTCTATCTATAATATTACAAGATAAATTATTTGAATACTGATGATGAAAAATACACAAATCCTCACAAATACCAAAATAATCAAACCTATTAACATAAGACATTAAATAAATTAATTAAAAACTAAGCAAGAGAAGAAGTTCCAACTTTGAATCAGCGTCTATCTACATATATTATTACAAAAATCGAAAAGATTAATGATTTCAATACTGATATTAAGAAACAAATCCTCACAAACACCAAAATAATCAAAAACCTCTTATCATAAGACATCAAAAAATAAAAGAAGACACGTCTACAACTAAATAACTCTGTAACGAGAACGAAGCGAACCATTAAATTCACGCCACGAATAATTGGTTTCATCAATGTACCTTACTCGTAGAATATACCAATTTAACTTGACACCTCCCCCTGCCCTCCTGACGTGCCAACTCACATAAAAGAGGAGAAAATACATCGTGTGGTGAAGGCCATATTATGTTGGAAGTATACGCGGTAAATTATGAGAATAAGTTCAATGAGTCTAGGCGACCTGAACACTTTTTATGGTGGAAGAAATCTGTGTAACACATATAAACGCATGCGGTAGTAATTTAAATTAAGACATTTATAGTCCTTATCAATATATGCCATGCTAACGATATTCTTAAATAACAAAGAGTTGCTTTATCGCAATGTACCTATGTATTGCAAAAAATATGACCATTATAGGAAACAGAACAGAATAAAAAAACGCAAATCAAAATTCTGTTTCTGCAGAAAATCAAAACAATGTAACACTGTTCATCATATTTGCCAAGAATCCCTTTCGCGTCTCCCACGCTGTCATATTTTTTCAAGTCCAAGGTGTCATCCAATCCTTTGGCAGATCCGTCATCAAAACACTTAACAATACTATCCACAATGTGCGCTTTGACCAGAATCGGAGCATATTGTGGGAACGATTTTTTTCTGGTAAAATAGATGGTCATGGTCCTTCCGTACCTACTGTATTTGCAGGTTTGTTAAATTGATGTTGCGATGAAGTCAGATAGTTATCTGAAACCTACGGAGGAGGTTTTCTGTGTCTTGTAGGACAAAAAAAAGGGAACAGCATTATCTGTTCTAGAATCAATGCTGTATTGAATTCTCATTTGGATTTTAAAGCCTTTTGTACCGTAATTAGCTTTAGTATCAAAGCTTTTCAACGGATCAGTACTTTAAAAAACTCCAACAATCCTATTGATTCTGCAACAATACTCTCATATTCTTAAAGATATAATAACAGAAACATAAAAATATCACTCATAAAATTCGCAGGTCTGTAATCAGAACAGTATTTCACAATAGCGGACCACAATTGCGATATTCGAAACGAAACCGCGGACGCGTCGACATACACTCCGACGCATCACGCGCCGCCATTGTCCATTCTATAATTACCAGGTCGGACGGAAGACGGACCGCAGACACCTGTTCCGTTTTCACACGGCCGGTAACAGGTAAGTTTACCAGAAATTTTCGGATCTCATCTTGGACAACGGTGGTGTAACTGTATACGTTTTTGTTCATCCGACACGATTTTTTGTTTGATTTCGATAAAAAAATTGACTTGATTTGGATGTATTTGGAAAATTATATTTAGTGCACTGGGCGATACCATAGTTTTTGTTTTTTACCATGGTTTGCAACTGGCAGAATTGCTGAATTACCGTACGAGTTTTACGCTCATGACTAGTTTTTTCATACAGTTGCCCTAATTTTGATTCTGTTTTATTAGTAAACAATAATTAATACACAATGCAACTATCACTAATCTGCAACTAATGTATAGTTTGCAAAAATAATTATTCCTGTCCAAAACATCACGCGCAATTTGTCGCAGAAAAATCAAATTATATTATTTATCCCCCATTATTTGCGTCAGCCTACCAGATGTACACTCCATGTCAATCTTCCATGTTTGTTTACCTAGAAATAGCAAACATTATGTCGTGCTGGGGTCACTACCAAACGTTTGGACGTCTATTCGATTGACATAATTTTATTACGAGTCTCGCGGCAAATCTCGAAGATAATTTCTTTATTTAATTACTGCAAGAAATAGAAGACAGAATAACGTTGGAAAGGCAAAAAGTGACGATCGAAGTTCGGGATTACGTTTGTAGACATTAGAGAATAAATAACAGCAGAATTTAGTGAGTTCATGTTTGGTTACTTAAAGTGATATGGACATCGATCCTAAAGCCCTAGTGAGCTTCACAAAAACCACGTCAAACCAATAATTCATGCTAAATATAACGCGACACAGTTATAAGTCATCCATCCATTCCGATCTGTGCAAAATCATATTCATCCACTAATACCATTTTCGCAATGACATGCACTTTTTGCCATTCAAATGGGGGACAGTTGTGTTTTTTCTATATGAACGTTAGAATCCTGTCCCCATACTTCGGTACTGCAAACGATTACGCATATTTTTGCTCACACGTTATTAGGGGTGCCGTGTGTGAAAAAAATGTAGTATTATAAATAAAAGGAGCCCAACAAAGGGATGGGAGAGCGATCGGGGTCACTAGGAAACGGCGGTTTTGATACGGGAATTTTTTTACCTGGCACTTTGGGGGATCTTTTTTCATTAAAATTTCGGGCCTCGAATTTTATAGAGGTAGCCAGTCAGTCTGTGTTCATCTACGAAGATGATCACATGCTTTATGACTTCGAACATCTTGGTAACTCAGTGGTCAGTAAACATCGGACTTCAACTCTCTTCAGTTTTAAGTTAGTGCTTGTGCTGTTAAGTTGAACGCTTGGACTGCTATTAGTGTTGAACACTCACAGTGATTTTGTGGTGAAGAACAATGGATTTATCAACGCGGAGTAAGTCAAGATTTTTCGACTCTGGCATCGACTTAAGACGAAAAGGTATTTTCGCTTGATCTGAAAATTTTCCAACTTCGATCGTATTGTTTATGTGATTGTCGAACTTGAGTTAATACAGAGGTTGGGGGCAGCAATAAACGGGGCAATAACCAATACTGAAGACAAATTGGAAAGTAATAAGGCAGTGAAAATGATATCTGTCCCCGAAAGATATCTGTATATGAATCTGAACGAATCGGATGCCGTTCACATTAACATATAAATGAGTGCGTAAGTGGACTGAACGTTATAGTGTAATATCTCCCTGCGTATAGATCGACCCTGAGTTATATGGGCTATATAAATTGATATGATTTAATTTGGGTATTATGCTGAGATTAGATTGATTGCAGACTAAATATAGATATGGCTGTCTATTATAATATGTAAAGTTAGATCTGTCTGGCTTTATATCTTGGAATCTCTTTTTTTTGCACGACTACTTCTACATTGCCTGAGTATTATAATATATTTGTTTATACAGTGTTACAAGATTTGGTTAAGATTCTTAAGCAAAGTCTTCACTGACCTAAAACTCAAAATTGTCTTCAGTAATATTTATTTTAAAAACTTCAAAAAAGACTTAAAGAAAGTTAAAGCAAACACTCATTTCCGCAAACCCCACACTTTATCAACATAAAGCGATATTTAAAAGTATATTTCAAATAAAACTGCATTCGTCTGCCGCATTGACCGCAAATACTCGGCCGCAGAGGCTGTATGTCAAAATAATGACCGCGAGGGTAATAGGCGAGGCTAGGATGTGTTCGCGATCTTTGTTTTATTTCAGATATATGTTAGTTTAATGGTGATGTATTATGAATGGCTAAGAATTTTGTTTAAGACATTATAGCTGATACATACAAAGAGAAAATGTATGTTAAGAAAAACTTGTCTTCATTTTTCAACGAAGTAACGACACGATATAGAAGTTGATTTTTATTGGAAATTATTTACCTAAATTGGAAGTCTAAATAAATTTTTCTTTTCACTCTTTATTTTCTACCATTAGCTACTTTATTAACTTCAGGTCCACACAATTCCAAGATTCCTTCATCATTCATTTTAATTTCTGAACTCATTACATAAATTACTTTCCATACTTCTCTCCATATTTATCATCGCTTTGAAATTTTAGGTCTCATATTAGTTTATTATGGTTTAAAAAGTCCATTTTCGCTGTAACAGTGCAAGGGTTGTAGCCAATACTGGCACCAGTCCCGACCGGACGAAGCTTTATGACTCCACTTTTATAGCTTTAGGAAAAACTATATTTCTTATTGTGCATAGATAGACATGCATGCATTCCGTTTATTTTTCACTGTGTGTGAATTTTGATGTGCGAAATTTTGGGAGACTTCATGCCTTTTGAACTGTTATATTCTAATATTTTTTTAAGTGTTGGATTATCGCTTTCACGTTTTAGTGCACTGTCGTTTCATACAGTTAAAAATGTTATGGTCATCTAGGCAGATAATTTCTGTACTAACCTGAAAAACAACCAAGCAAACTCAAGATAAACTCTTTAATGCACTCGAAATAGCCAAATCTGCATAATTGCTTAAAAAAGATTCTTAGAATCATTTTCTTCTGTGGAATCTCAACGAAATAGCAAAAATAACCTATATCGATTCTCTATCACATACAGTAAATAAACCTAGGTACAATAAACAGGAGGCACTTGTAGTAATAAATACAGTCAGTCGCAATAATTAGTGGCGGGCAGTTAACGACAGTGCGGTTCTGGAATTAAGATTTTTGCCATAAATGCCCGGCGCCGAGATAAAACTGCCGGAGTAAGGATTAGGGGTTAAGTGTCCGCTTTAACGGGTATTGTCCTAGTGCTGCGAGTTATTGATGTCGATAATAGGAACGTCTCAAGTGTGTTGGGGAAAGATAGTGAGGCTGGGTAAGCAATTAGGTTAGGTTGACTGTGGTAGTGTTTTATATAGAGGTACATTTTGTTAGGCTTAGTTTTTAACAGACAAGTGATTTTTTTGCATCTTTACTCTGAAGAAATGTGTCATCTAGTTTAGGTTATAATGGGATTTCAGAAAATATAGATATTGCATTGTCATCAGTGTTGAAATGTTCTGAAACATTTAACTTTGGGTTGATTGAATAATTTTTATGTATACAGGTTATGCTCTTGATTATGCAGTCTAGTTTACTACATAAATATATTTTAGAGCAATTACGAAAATATTTTCTATCGTTTCTATCGATATTTTCCATTCCCACCCCTATGCCATCTCAGTATAGTGGCAGACAGTCCGGTGTGGCGTTTTTATTGACACTCGTGCCGTGACAAATATCTTCAGGAAGATACACCACACTCGTTCCCCTGCTCCACAAGGGTAGGTGCTTGGCACTGAGTATACGACCCGCATATTTTGATACGAATTATTAAAGATTTTATAATAAAACATAATGCTTTTGATGAGAATATATAGGTTGAGTTTTATAATTATAAATGTCTATAGTTTTAATTGGTATTGAATGGATTTTACTAAGATGGAAGTATAATTAGATGGTCGTTTAATTGTCACGTTGACTGTACCTGCAAGCGAATTTAAAAGCAGTAAAATTCATTAGTAAATTATGTTTATTTGGCACGATAATATTTTGTTTCTGCTTCATTGGATTTCAACTCTTATGCTACAGAAGTAATGATTATTTTTGACTGAACAATAAAGTGGAGAGAAAAATTAATCTAAAGTTAAGCCGACATTGACACCGTTCAGTAAAATTTACAATATAAATTTTCACTCTCGATTTTTATAACCAACATTTTTTCTATTAAGGGTTGTCCATCCGACTCCCCAGGCGCGGAATCATGTTACACACCTAAAGCGAAAAAGAGAAAAACATTCAAATCCCTCTAACGAAGAGGCCAATACACAGGAGGCCTCCGTTTTTCTCCAGTTATTCCAAATATTCCGCCCAGTATTGGGTATCTGTAACACGATTACTGACCCGACCTTAATTTGATCAGCCACCGACGTGGCCGCTATTTTTTCGTGTTGTCACCCCCGTGGGACACCTTATTTACCTGTGCTATGTAAAAAGGCAATATTGATAAGCCATCTCCTTTCTTGTTGATGACCCAGGAAAGTTTTTAAATCAAGGTGCATAATGTGGGATCGGATTCTGTCTCTAATACTATAAATATACCTTGCACTACCTAGGAAAACATTGTGCAACCAAAACTTACAAAAAAAATTAAATTTCGACGAAAATGTTAATACTTAGGAAAAATATATATATTTCGTAAGTATTAACATTTTCCTGGATTTTTTTTTTTTTGTTGTAAGTTTTGGTTAAAAACGTAGACAAAAAATTCAATTAATTTCGACCAAACTAGACAAAATAAGAATCAAATAAAACAAGGTACTTTACTAAAAAAATAACAAATTCAGCATTGGACAGTGATCCCTTTAGCTCCCTTGGGTCCAGAGGAAAAAAACAACAAGATAAAGATAATCAGCCGTTTTTGTCGCTCGGAATTACGTCGGATAATTTGATTAGCTATCGGTGGGCGAGAACCGTCCCCTTAAGAGGTAATCCTATTTTATAGGTAGGCCCTTTAATCTGATAGATGCTAGGTGTTTTATATTGGAAGCTTCTGATTGTATTTTATGTTTATTGGTTATTATAATGACTCAGTAAACGGCCGTTGTTATCAATTACCTAATCATCTGTTGTTTTGTATCTTTTAGAAACAGACTAGGTACGATTAAATTAAGCTTATCTTCTATTATTTACTATAAGCAGGGAATTTTCGATAAAAGGAGGATTTATTTTTCTCAGAGCGTAATTTTTGATTGACCGACGCGAAACTTACGATGCATACTTAACACAATCTATATACTGATTTAAAGTACATAACGCGAAATTCTCCCCTCCATCAGCTAAGTGTAATTATAGGTAAAAAAGCAAGGGTTGCAGAGTGGCCATGTTGAGAAAAGTGACGTCATTAGTACGCTGTTGACACAACCCGCCTTCTGACGTGAATGGCGAGGCTAAACTGGCTATATGGGCGTGTTTCCAATATGAAACTATGTGGTTTTTACTAGGTCGCTATTACTGAATCTGTTTTTAATTTTAGACAACAAAAACTTTACATTATAAAAAATTACACACCTTATAGCAGGAAGGTTATAGCAGACAAAATTAAAATGCTTTCAAATTGTCATTAAAACTTTTAGAAGATCATCAAACAAGATGACAAACAGCACACTATAAATAGGTTTTAAATTACCAACCCCTAAAAACGGACGTGGCCGAAAAAAGAAAATAAAGATTAAGTATTTCAAATTACACAAGTGTCCAGCCAGTTCTACAAACACAAAAAGCTTCTGATAAATTAAAACAAGTCTTAAATCTCAATTTGCCGACACAAGGCTGTTTCTATAGGCTTTTGTGGCGTATGTCCATTTCCGACAACTCAGCCTTTGAATAAAGTAGCTGTCAAAGAAGCCGATGTCAAAATTCTTTGGCATTCATAAGTTGGTAAAGAAAACAGAAATGGTAAAAAAAGAAAATGAAAAGTTTTTGCTCACTCAAGCTTTTGCCTGTCAAGCGGGGTAAGCAGATATGTCCTAGATGTCCCTTTACATTTTAGTAAGATTTTAACATCGCTATGCCGGAGTTGAAATTTTTCAAGGTTTTTTTTATACCATAAGTTATATCCAAATAAGGTTATCTTCCTGGAAACAAAATACTTTATTCAGTAGCTTACATATTATTATTACTATTATTTATTTTACCATTTATGTACAGAACAAAAAAATAGGTACAAAGGTGATGCTTATTTCATAAAAAATCTCTTCCAGCATACCTGCGATAGGACAATAAACAGAGAGTTGTAGACAGCGTCTGAAAGAATAAAGGAGACAAAAAAAAATACATATAATCATAAACAATTCACTTAATACAACTAAACATATACTATGACAATAAGCTTACATATAATTTTAGAAGCTTAATTTTTACAGCAGTAAAGCATTTATACTCCAAAATTATATTAAATTTCGCCTTTACCACACCCAAACGGAACGCGCAAACCAAATTCATAACAGCAGCACACAATAAACACCCCCGCAACATTTGATACCCATTCTTATTATTTTTATTTTCGATTTATTGTCGTGAAAAACGAACAATTTCTATACACAATCGTTAGGGTCCGTGATCCCCTGCCAATTAACATTGGACACGGTGGTCAGAACTATGTCAAAGTTAGACATATTTTTTGTCCAAAGTGACACACAACACAGCAATCAATACACATCAATCTTGAACATTCTAAAAGTAAACTCTAAAGTTTCAGCACTCCGTCAAAACCGTTAGGAACGTTTCACAAATTAACACAGTGAACAAATCGCGGGCGGTCGGGACAAAATATAATTAATAATTAATGCAACAAACGGCCAAGTAGAAACTTCGCTAACACAGAAGTTACTTCTGTAGCTGGAGTGACCTTTTCTGTGAAAAACAAATGCAGAGATATAACTGGCATGTTGCGCCGTGTGTAGTAACGAGCTAATTTAAACTTTTCGGTCTCTCAGTCCTTTTGGAGGGTGTCTCCCTTCTCGTCACCTGAGGCAACTGTCCTTGGTTAGACGGCACTTTTCAATAAAACAGAAATAAAATGCACGCTCTTCTTATATTGGTTTTCGGTTGAGAATAACTGATTTCACTTTTGGTTTTTGAGGATTTTTTAATTGAATTGCCGGTTTGACGTTTTCTATTTAAATTTCGGAACTTCAAAATGTCTTACAGCTATATTTTGCAGTTAATGAACAAAACGTTGTCATTTTTAGACACTGAAAATATGGAACGAAATAGTCCACTGACTTTCTCTGTCATCATTTTAGTTCCCAATTTACAGCTCACACTTCAGAAAACATATCAATCACGAAAATGGTATCAAACGTAACCCCTACATAGCCACAAAATTGATCCATTTAAAGCATTCAAAACCGGGGCACGCTACCCTCGACATAGATAATCATAAATCACTCCAAACGTGAAAATCAAATATTTATGTGGGTGTAAAATTTTTGTCCACAAGGCGCATGTGTGGTGACCACTGTCCAGTGGCGTGGCGGTGGGTGTGGCCTAGCGTTTGTCCAAGTTGACCCACAGTCCACCTTTTCACGTAAAATTGATAGGGTTCGATTGTGTAAACGTTTAGATACCTACTTGTAAGGCTTTTATATTTACACGTTGAGTTTAGAAAGGGTTTAGCGGTATGATGTGCTTTAGTACTTGAGTCGTGAAGCAATATCGTACCTATTATGTTGGAAGATTGGTCGTTGCATAAGTGTAGTGAGATCGAACATGGGTGCATTAGTACCCATATCTAGGATGCTAGATGGGGGTTAATTTGAAGGCTCTTATATCGCGGGAAACATTTTCCAAAAATCTTCGACTGTTCGTAATTTTCTTCAATCCAATTACGAATGATAGTGAGTGCTACGCTTCCGTTTTTACTTCGACAGTATCACTGAACGTTGTTTGATCAGGCACAGGATACATCCATCTCTACTTCCCCAGGAAGTGTTCCCATTTGCCACGAGCCATCACCTTTACAAATCTGTAAAAAATTAACATCAATAACGCGTGCATTTACATTATATACCCTCTAAACAAACTAGGTACGGCAGTTCAAACAATGGCCGTCGAATCACGTAGTTTTTTTCAATATATTAATTTAGTTCTCGAGTTACAATGCAATACAGCCCCTATAGACATTACAGCGCTGCCTACTTTACAAAGAAATTGAAGGAAAAATAATAATAACAAGAGAGTTTGAACGAAGAATGTAAGGGCGTATACACAGTACTTATGTGAAATTAGCTCGCGAACTCGCGAACGAGCTTTGATGTGCCGACCAATTGTTCGTGCGAAAGCGCCTTTATAATCCGAGGCGTCGCGACCGTGTCTTATGTTGAGCTATTTATATTACGGTGATGTCAATTAATATGTAAGGAGTTAATTATGTATACGTGAGATTTGTTTTGGGTTAGCCTTTGGGTACGTAGAGTATTATATTATCTGTGCCTTAGGCAAGGGAAACCTATCCGGGTAACCACTGCAAATCAGCGCTGTGCTGAGGGTCTTCTATAGACGCCGGATACTAAATGTTACAAAGACAAAAAATCAATGGGCAACATAGTCCTATAGCACAGCATCATGCTGAGTGGAAGCCTTCTTGTCACAGTCATGACGTGCAGCCGTCGATCACTTCTGCTTTGCGCTCGTGAATATAGATATATTTTGTTTTATTTATCCTGTTATTAGAATTAATTAGCTTTTTGTTGCACGTGTTTCTGTGACAAATAAACCTATTTTTCTTTCTTTCTTTCTATCCAACATGGATGTAATTATAAGTAGGTAGATTCATTGTTTGAAAAATCACATTTTTTTTTTCGATCATGAATGAATAAAGATGAGGGAATATTTAGGAACAGTGGTGGCCTAATGGTGCTGCGACTTACGAGTTGTAAGTCGTAGGTTCAGACCTAGGCAGGCGCTTTGGCGCTTTCATCATCATCATCATCTGCCTAGCCTTTTTCAAACTATGTTGGGGTCGGCTTCCAGAGTCTAACCAGATGCAGCTGAATACCAGTATTTTACATGGAGCGACTGCCTATCTGACCTCCACGACCCAGTTACTGGGTAATACGATACCCCTTGGTAAGACTGGTTGTCAGTCTTTCGGGCTTCTGACTACCTGTAACGACTGTCATAGATCCACGAGAGACAGCCGGGACCAACGGCTTAACGTGCTTTCCGAGGCAAGGAGAGGTCTCGGTATGTAAAGATGGTCACCCATCCATAGAACAACTGCGGCAAGCGTAGCTTAACCTGATCGATCGACCTGTGCGGCTGTTATTATTTAGCCACGGTCCCCTCTTTAGGCAGGCGCTTTACTTTATGTAAATAATTTCATCACCACTGCTCTCAAAGAAACTGTTCTAGAACCAAAAAATCGAAGACATGTGACATCTACCACCCGCACTGGGCCCGCGTTTTAGATTACGGCCCACTCCATCTCACCAAGAGGAGGCCTGTGTCCCACCAGAGGGAACATTATAGGCTGATTAAGCAACGGAATATTTTGATCACGATATAAAATCAACATTTTTTCATGACAAAAAAGAAAGTGAAAAGGCGGCACCAAAAATAAACTTTACCATTAAAGAATATATCGATTAACTCATTTTAGAATTCCTGACGCTTAGCGATGACTATTTTAGATATTGCAACACCTATAGATCCTATTACCAATAGATCCTATTAGCATTGATTTTTGGGATGCATGAAGAAGCCTCTTCGTGTAGCGCAGTTTGTTCCGCCAGTTGCTCAACTGAACCGAGCGCTCGGCGCATCCTGGACACTCACACCCAACACCTTATTTGACTGGCCAATTCTTCCCTTGTGGCTAACGCCTGCCTAGTTAGCGACGCCTCCCACCGGAGTCCGGCGTCAAGCAGCATGCTGTTTCGTCGATGCGTGGGAGTTCCAGTGCCTTAAGCATCTTCTGGGCACGCTCGTTTCATCATAGACCTCATCCATCGCTTTCCATCAGGCATGATCGAGGTCAAGAGAAGACCCATTGAACAATAAAAAAATTAAAGTAGCTCGAAAACTTTTATATTGGCGTTAGATATTATGCTTACACGAGTCTTGACTTAGTAAAGTTTCATATCGCAAGGCTCTTTAAAAAGCTCCAATTTCCAGCAACGACTGCTTTATTAAAGCGATAGAGGGATTAATCTGGTCTGCTCGCATCATAACTTTCAATAATAAATGATTCTAGTCGGTCTCTATTAACAAATATCTTCGGATTCAATACTATTGTCGTTCAAATTCGTCTAGAAATAGAATCACAGGCTCTTTTTTTCAAACCCTCATTTGTTTTTTTTTTTTCGGTCCCTACACAGTCTTTACTTCCAACCACTTAAGCATAACACTAATATAATAATTACAGTATTTATTCACAAATACAACCCAAAATCAAAAACATAATTATAACTATATCTCACCTTAACATCTGTTCCAAAAAAAAAATCGATTAAATTTCTTGTCCCAACAAAGAAAATAACCCTTTAAATGCGGACCACAGAGTAAGACGGTTATTACAGGGCTTTTGTACCTGGCTTTAATAAGCGGTCAACCCTACAACTGACACCTTACAGTACCGTGAAGGCAACAATATGTAATTAAGTGTCATTTAACACTTAAAAGATTGAAAGAAAGTGTCATTCATTGCCCATATGTCGTGGACGAATGTTGTGCAACACTTTTTTTTTTGTTATAATTGGCATCGACTGTCCTGTCTTGTAAAAAGTGTGTCACGCTTAGCAGCGGTTGTTTGTGGTATTTTAAATATTTTGTGGATTTGTGATCCTTAAATATTGTTGCATAAAGAAAAAAAACATTAATTAATAAACATTTCTGCGCTATTTCGATTCGCAATTATTGGGCTTTAAGATACCAAGTATTTCTAAAGATAATTTAAATTGAAAAGCTTAATCTTCGTTTCTCTGAATTCCCACAGTAATAACTATTTACAAACTTACTTAGATACTCAGTATTTGAGGGATTGATTATCGAACTGTAAAGAACTTAAATTCATTGATCTGTAAAGTTTGTGGCTTACAGCTAAACCATGGATCTCCATAGAACCGAATCTAAAATTAGTATCCACTTAGTACACTTTAGGATAAAATTTTGCAGTTACAAAACATCTAGAGTTTTCCTTTGTGCTTTTATTCTATTGTACGTACCTGAAGAATGTTGATGCGATTTTCATCACAATGTAGATAATTTTAAAGAAGGTTTAATTGCCTCCGTTGACTCCCATGATAAAAGGCAAATGCCTAGTTTGGGGGTCAATCTATTGTTGTACAAATTGTGATTAATAAATAAATCAATTTGAAATTTCTAAGCCGGAACATTACTTGTTGCAATTCTCACAAACTCTGAATTACAACAATTAGTAGATGTACCTATGGTGCTACCCCACTGAGCCTTGAAGACTTGGGCAATTTAACTCTGTTTGTGTCCTTACTAACAGTACTAATATAGACTATTAGTACTTTCTGTTACCAACCCATTACTAAACTACTTAAAGACTGTTCATATATGTATTAATTTCAGAAATAAAGACTTATTATTTTTATTATTATAAAATCCCAAATCATCTCTTCACCGCCACCAAAATTCACAGATATCAAACTATGTCATTACCTTACAGCGGATGCGGACAGCGCGGCAGAGGGTGGTGGGTCCCCCATACCCGGGGTCCCGGCAGACACCCTGACCTGTGGGGCCTGTCGTAGGGCCTTCGCTCTCGCTGACATTGTGCGCTTCATCCAGCATAAAGTGTCCTCCTGTGATAAGGACCTGACGTCTTATCATTGTTATAGTGCTGGTAAGTTTAATTTTGTTTTAAGTTGAGTTTTTCTTTGTGATTTTCCAAGGCATCTGATCTTATAATTACTTGCAAGAATGAAAAGGTGATACATGAAGAAAACGAGGTACATATTTAAGGAGGACTTAATGTCACAAGGTATTCTATGCCAGACAACCTTTGACCTAAGCTTTATTATGATTATCATCAATTTACTAACGGGATTGTTGGCTGTTTATATTCATATTATAAAAAGTTGGGAAGATTTTTGAATTATATAAGTAATGTATCTAACATTACTTATATAATTCAAAAATCTTAATCCAAGAAGAATTCCTTGGGTACTTGATAAAGCTGGAAAGTTTTACAATTCCACTTAATCGATATCAAAAACTGCGTACAATTATTTTTTTACTTTTCCAATCACAGGGCCGAATTCCGACCAAGAAGATGGCTCAAGGCCAGGCCAGGTTTCAAGTGGGAGTACCAGCGCTCGGAGACCATCTCTCCTCACTGCGAGGAGGCCTCCTAGCAGCAGAGTGCACACCCCTCCCCTCGCCAGCCCTTCCATAGCTCATCCTGACCTTTTAGAAGATGGAGGGGCTTCAAGCACTCCTAAGAGGCTGTTGGACGGTAAGTGGTTTCTTTTTATACCTGGGCCCTAATTCATTATGATCACTTAACGATTCCTTACTTCGAAACTACGTCAATTCCTTAGCTAATCACGACATCTACTATTGACGCATTCTCGATGACACAATGGCGTGGTTTGAACTGTTAAAATACTCATGACATCCGTACGATTGAAATTTCAATTCTTTGCCGTTAACAAGACACGATATTGACGTAGTCAGCACGTGGTAAGATTTCGAGGGGAGTAATACAGTACAATAATAATTGGGGCCCTGTAACCAAACAAATCAATTCTTAAAATTAAATATCAGTCATAATGTGTACTACAGTCGATCGACACATAGGTACCATTTAGGATCATTCCTAAGATCTGCCGATGTAGTAAGTACAAATCTCAATGTAAAAATTTAAGTAAGTAAAGCTATTAATACGAAACTGCTGCGTGATCGAATCAGAAATGCTGGCAGTATCATCACAACGCTAATATTTTTTTATTGTTTGTCTTTTTATGTATATTTATTTGTGCTTATATTTATATGTAATTAGGTATGTATTATATTTATAGTTTACATAAGTTTCTGCGTACCTTTATATTTAAAATATTTATTCCTTAATTTTCATGATTGCGCCTACTACTGTTTGTCTCTGCATCACCCAAAGGTTGATTGGTAGAAAATGCCTATGGCGTTAAGTCCGCCTCTGTACATTTATGTGCTTGAAGTATTAAATAAATAAATAAATGAGGAAATCTGCAGGAGAACCAAGGTAACCGACATAGCCCGAAGAATTGCCAAACTTAAAAGTGGCAGTGGGCAGGGCACATTGCTCGCAGAACAGATGGCCGATGGAGCCGAAAGGTTCTGGAGTAGTGACCGCGTATCGGAAGACGTAGCGTTGGAAGGCCTCCCACAAGGTGGACCGACGACCTTGTGAAGACCGTAGGAACCCGTTGGATGCGAAAAGCACAGAACCGGTCAAAGTGGAGGTGCTTGGGAGAGGCCATGTCCAGCAGTGGACGTCTTTCGGCTGAAATGATGATGATGATAAGCTTGTTATTAATGCCCTTGCATCAGATGAAATGACAACTTACTTCAGGTTTTCACGGTGAGATTCGTAGGTACAGATTAAACAGACTGAACGACGATGCAAGATTCAATAGTTCTGTCAAAGCAAAGATTCATTAAATTATATTTTTGACTTGATTTGAAATTCAGAATACCAATAGTTACATTGTCTTTTTTATTTATGTATGGCGACTGGCGACTATTCAAAATAATATCAAGCCGTGGGGGCTTGGCTTGGCACGCCTAGATGAATGAGTTTCTAACGGTTTTTTTTTTATCCCATAGGTGACGCAGGGGTATCAACGCCTAAAAGGCGAGCCTCTACCTCACCGATGCCATCAAGTTCCCCTGACGAAGACATTAAGCCGAAGATCAAGCAGGAACGTATGGATACCTCAGCATCACCTGAGGACCTTAAGAAATCGAGGACCGAGGTTGCCGATGCGGAGTCCAATACTATGCATAGTGGTAAGTGTATTTTATTTTCAAGTGTCATGTTAACTGAAAAAGTGAAATGTATAAAGTTGATTCTAATTCCTGTAGGTGTGTCTATATTAGCTCTTCCAACATCGTGTCATAAAACCAAGCTTAAATTTTCGAGTTCTCTAATGATGCTCTTAAACAAACCACAGTAAAAGTCTTAATGACGATCCCTCAATACCTTTGTGAAAGAATCTGTCTTGATGCAATTATACATCATTAGCGACACCCACTTGATGACCGTGAAAGCAAAAGCATTCATTAATATCTTGTTTAAAATATTAAATGATCAAAATACAAACATTGGTAAACGTAGGTACTAATTTATGATTAATTATTAATGCATCAGACTTGCGTTATCCATCAGCTCATCAAACAGTTTCAATAGCTTTACTAAAAACATCGATAGCGTCACCATTGTCTTCATCTTAACAATCTACATCTCTAAAATCCAGTAAGACGTCACTTTTCAGAGCAGGATAGTTTTGTCTGTGATTCAGCCGACCAAAACGTTCCATAACCAGCCAAAAAGCGGAAAGGACACGTGCGAGAGAATGCCATTTTTACACTGAACGTCACGTCATCGGCATGACGGTCCGGTGTTTATTATATTAATGATTCTTTCTTAGCTTCAAAGGATTCTTTGGAGACATTTTTATCTTCACGATACGACTTTGTCACGCAAGATGTTGCACAATGACAATGTTGGACAATCATGTGGGTTTTGCTTCGTCATCGCCTGTCCATACATTTTGGATTGGGAGTTAATCCTGTCTTTGGTAACAGGATGTTTCGAATTGTGTCTCTTTTATTTTTCTTGATGTTCTTGGTTTTGTATGATCTGTTCATAGATATTGTTAGATAGTAATTTTTGACCTTGAAATATTCAAACAAAATATTAGCATCCACATACTTCCCGTCGTACAATACTTAATAGTCAGAGTACGTATTATACCTAGCTGAACCTCCTTAAATGAAATATGATGAATGATGGTTAGTGCTAATTCATATATTATGCGAATTAAAGGCTACCCTTTAGTCTAGAGTTTTAGCACTAACTTTTATATTGAAATAAATATTTCATACTAGATTTAGGGCTGAATTTTCAATAGACGGATAATTTTTATTTGTGGAATAATATTGACGTCTGACAGTTTTTGTATGGAAGAACTGTCAAAAATTCAAAATTATTCCTCCAATAACATTATCTGATGTTGGAAAAATCAGCCCTTAGTCTTAAAAACAATCTAATAATAGATTTCTTTATAAATTCGCTTAAAAATAAACTCACTAATCCTTCAAACCGTTTCAATAAAACATAAAATAAACAAAAACGGAGGTAGTCGAACATCTGTATAAGCGAGCAATCTTGCGGGGGTGGTTCGAGAAATAATCTATCCGAGACTAACCCTTTGTGCCACCAGATGTGCTGTCATTTGACACTTTTGTATTAAACCCGTTGCACAACAAAGCCTTCCTTAAACCCGAAAATTGTGCACCGTTCAAAATTTTCGACCCGCATTCTGTCAACTACTATGAAATAGCAACTTACAAAGGAGTAGGAAAAAATATTAATAATTTGCCCGTAATTGTAGCTGTTCTGTTGCTTTAGGTTAAAAGTTTATTTTTAAATACAGCGAAAATTATATTCGGTAATGTCAGTTTTATTTTTGATGATTTTCTTTGAGAACGACGAACCATTTCTGCCGTGGAAAAGTTTAAGGAAAAAGATAACTGTATATTTACGCAAATCTATTTATATTGGTCACGTACTATCACATCTTTATAAAGCAATCGCCACTCATCTTACTGATAAAAAAGGCCAAACCTTTTCGTACTGTTTTTAACGTGTTGATAAAAATATCATCCGATTACTAGATATACAGTTAAGTTTGATAATACAATGGATATGAAACGTCATTGTTTTTTTTGAAAACTTTATTAATTATTAGGGACTTTTATACAATTGTACATCACAGTTGGCAGTCCTATCGGACCTTAGAACGTAATAATACTAATAGTAAACTTATAGGAACGAATTTGTAGGACCATAAAACGTAAAACGTAATAATACAAACTTAACTAAACTATAAGCATCTCCGGAGTTAGGTGTCGACAAAATATGATGGAACACACCTACAAACATATTTATCAAAACGTCATTGTTATATCTGGACATTAAATGTGACGTTATTACGTTGCTGTATATCGGGGTTGCGCTATCCAAGTGTCAATTGCAGGTTGGCTTCAGCACCGGTTGTTTCGGATTATTGGGTTTATCCTAAACGTTCATATTAACCCTTTCGACTGAGCTGTCAGACCAACCAGTTTCAATATACCACGGGGCCCCCATCACAATAAAATATAGCAATATATTAAATAGATAACAAGAAACAATAGAGCCAAGTCCATAAATCCACTCGACTTTTAAAACCGCATTCATAACGGAAGCTTATTGTCAAAACAAGAACATAATTCTAACGGTGACAGTAAGTCGCGACCTCGTGCCAACTTAAAAAAGGGATCTTAATTTTAATTGTATTATTCCGTACATATTAATTAACCCCATCGCTGTACGAACAGATAAAGGGGATGATTTAGGAGAAAAAAATTATTTGCATGAGCACACGATTGACGCATGCGTATTGTTGTCATCTGCCTTTTGTGATGACCCTTACATTAACCGTGGTCGCGTCAATGACTAAAGAGCTCATGTTTCATGAATAACCTGTTCAATATTCAACCTTTCTTCATCGTAATTACAGTTCAATGTCGAGTTTTATCCGCTCGGCATTAATAGCTGCCCGTGTCCCGATGGCTACGATATTATAATTGTCAAAGATGCTACCGAGGTCCCATTGTTAGAAACGGTCTTTTATAATTTTTTCAAAGATAAAAAATGTTTGGCGTGTTCCTGACACGTGGTACACGCTTATGCGTTCGTCGTGACCTATGGAACTCCTTTAAGCGTGACACAATGCTTGTGGATATTTTTAGTTTTTGTATAAACGGGAAGGTGGCTAAGTGGCGGCTTTGGAATAAGTGGGTTTTAATTTTAGACATGACGTCTGCGACTTTGTGAAATGTGAGGGGAAGTTTGTCTCGTGACAATCGCGTGTCCTTTCAGTTGTGAACGTATTTAGGAGTTGTACGTATTTGAGAAGTTGTAGTTTCTTCAATTGTCATCTGTTTTACTTCGTTCAGGTGATGGTTAGAGGTAACAATAGCTCTTGGTCGACGCGATATAAGAAACTGTGTCCACAAAGTATCGCCAGAGTCATTACCATCACAAAACGGAGTGAACCAATGGCCGTCAGTTGTTTGTATCAGAACAAATATTGTATCAAGTGTGGATGAGTCCAGTGTTTGGTCTTCTTTGTTTGGTTTACGAATTAATGAAGGATTGTCGGAGCGGATATGTGTTCCGTATTCATGTAACAATGTTGAAACTAAATATTTTTTGGAATTTATCCATTCCATTCTTTACGGGTTAACTGGACTGATTTTTTATTTGTAAAGAGATTATTTTTAGCTCTTTTATTAATATTGTATTCAATGACCCTTAGAATGAAGCATGGACAATGATAGCAGTATTGATTTCTGCAGGAACCCCAGATGAAATTATCGTTTTAACCCGACATGCACGGTCTAGCGCACCTTAAAACGGTCAGCTGCTGCAGCCCAAACAAGCGGACGCTTTTTACTTGCCCACTCGCGCGAAATAAACGTCAACAATGAATTTGAAACGGACTACGGGGCTGTTCTATCTGTGGACTAATTACGCATTCATAGACCGTACTTCTGATAAATGATCGCCCCCGCAAATGATTCCTCGATTAACTCCCGTCCAAGATATTTCCATATCAAGACATGTTTTCTTAAGGGTCGGCAACAAAAGGGCCATCTCGGCGCCCAATCTTTAATCCTATCTCGGGGACCTTTGCGGGCGAATTTAAATTTCTTTAGAAATATCGTCCTTATTATGTACGTGCGGGTTTCTATTCCTTGCGACGTTCGTGGGCGAGATAACGTAAGTTAAGTCCGAGGAGAGATTGTTGTGAAAAAACTACCGCTAACTTTGACGAGATCCCATCTGCTGGGTGCTGTCCATTCAAATTTGATCCCTAACACTGATGTGTAAATCTGCATTTTGTTCGAGAGCTTCTGGATTAGTAAAACCTTATTTTGTATATGAGGTGATAAGTCTTTATGAGGGGTCAACCTTTTCTATAGTGAACCTCGCCCTTTTAGTGAAAAGAGTCCGTTGATAGCTGATTTAGGAATGGTGATAATGCATTCAGTGTGTGTAAATATATCATAGATTTATTTTATGATAGATTGCCTCTCGACTTTCAGCCGTTGGATTTGGTAGATTTTGGTAGATATGTGGTTATGGATAGCTACATATGTGATATGTTAGGAATTTTAAAGGATTGTGATGCATTGTGCGGTGCAGTGTGCAATTGAATAGCTGTCATACCTGCTTTGTGTCCGACCACGTAGGGGCGATGTGACCGTTTGCGGAATCCGTTAATTAAAATTTGCTTTCGATTGATAGCTGTGCAAATGTGGGGTTAGATGTGACTAATTAGTTGAGGTATGTCTTGTTTGAGTGTGAGTGTTCAGATCATAGAGATTTATGAACCTAACAAGATACTCTAATGGGTGGGTATAGAAAACATTTTTAAGGGTATATTATATCAAGACTGGAATACTATTATTGGTTATTTCAAAGAAGAAAATGGCTATGGTAAAATCAGTATTACACAGATATTACAGAAGATGTAGAAGACTTGGATGATGCTCTAAAATTAAAAGTAATACTGAACTAAATGACGTTTTCAACTATTTAAGCTAAGACCCTACCTTCTTTATTGTACACTTGACTACTAGAAATATACTTAGCATGTACAACATGAAACCACATCTTCTTTATAGTATAAAATTTATATTAATACTAGCTGACCTCGCAAACGTCGCCGCGTCGTTTTGCAAAAAAAAAAAATAGATAGTAGCCGATTCTCAGACCTACACGATATGCATACAAAATTTCATACAAAACGGTCCAGCCGTTTCGGAGGAGTATGGTAACTAACACTGTGACACGAGAATTATATATAAGTATATTAGATTATAAAGCTGAAGAGTTTGTTTGTTTCTTTGGTTGAACGCGCTAATCTCCGGAACTACTGGTTTGAATTGAAAAATTATTTTAGTTTTGGATAGTTAATTTATTGAGGAAGGCTATAAGCTCATAACATCACGCTACGACTAATAGGAGCAGAGCATCAAAATGTTGCAAAAACAGGAAAAATTATTCCTTCCGAGTGCTTCTGTTGCGTACGCTGCGTAAACAGTTAAAGTTACGCAAAAATCATGTGTAACGGAATTGTTCCCCTTTTAAAGTTCTAAAAAAAGTCCGCGACAGCATAATGTCTATCTTTTAAGGTTGACTCCCTATAACCTTTTTATGGTAATCAAATGTGTTCTAAAATAATGCATTATTTACGAAGGTGTTTTTATAAACAGGATAATTATTAATTTTTATCCAAATAAATACGTTATTCATCACAAATATTTAATTTTGAACAAAATTGCCCTTGACATCATTTGATTTCACTGAATATCTTAGGAGATATCATAGTTTTAAAATATACTAATAATAAAGCTGAAGAGTTTGTTTATTTGAAAGCTCTAAGGGGGCACCCATTAATTAAGTGAGGCGTTTAGGGGGGAGGAAGGGGTCAAGCCGATTCTCACCCAATCTCACGTGGGCGTTAGGGAGCCCTGGCAATTATCACGTAATTTTTTTTTTTCCCAAGAAACAGTGTAAAATTGCGAGAAAACTGGGTTGAATTAAGCAAAACGTGTTTCTCTATTAAAATATGACTAAATTCTACACAATAATATTTATCGCGGTCATAGATATACCTATGAAAGAAGGAGATATGACTGGTAGTTGAAAATGTATCAGAACCCGATGTCGCTAGGTTGGCCCCACCACCGCGTCACTACTACACATGTATTCAGTAAAGGCAATAGACACCAAGTCGCGCACACACTTGCAATTCATAAAGCAGAACGTACTACACAATCAATTATAAAACTTAACTCATCAAACACAGCGTGCATTTACCATGCACCGTACAACTTACTCACACAAAAACATCTGTTGCTATCGATGTTCTGTGCAAAAGTAATTTATTTTACATAAACGCTAGTGATTGACTAAATCGGAAAGTTATTGATTCTTCTATTTATTATTGACTAGCTGCGAGCCGCGGTTTCACCCGCGTAAGTTTTGATCCCGTAGGAATATCGGGATAAAAAGTATCCTATGTGTTATTCTGATGTTTCATCTAAATCCGTTCAGTAGTTTTTGCGTGAAAGAGTAACAAACATCCATCCTCACAAACTTTCGCATTTATAATATTAGTATTTATAATATTAGTAGGATAGTAGGATTTATTGTACTAAAAAAAAATTGTGTCCTGAAAATAAAATAAATAAAAAACGACATGTCCAAAAATATTATACTATAAATAAAAAAAAATGTAGCTAAAAAAAGAATTGAAGTAAATAAAAAAGAAAAATATTATTATTTAACATCACTTTTCAAGGGTTAAAACGGTTGACAAATTAAAAAATTAACTATAATAATAGCAATATATTCGTTTTTTAAATAAAATCTAACGCAATGAAGCATAGATTAACGTATTTCACTGAAAATTTTGAACAATCTCACGTGAGATTAGAGGGAGGGGGAAGGGGGTCGAGCCAAATCTCATGATATCTCACTAAGGTGGAGAGGGGGTCAAAAATCGCCAAAATCACCTCACGTAATTAATGGACGCCTCCTAATCTCTGAAAGTATCGATCGGATTTATAAAAATATTTTTGCATTTGATAGCCCAATTCTTGAGGAAGGCTATAGGCTATTAAACATCACGCTAGGACCCTTAGGAGTTGAGCAAAAAGAAAAAAGTCAGAAGTTTTCGCTAAGCGAAAACCAAGTAATAGCGCAGACAGGCGATGCGATGCGACGGGGTGGGTCGGGGAAACAAAAAAATTCACGCGGAGTAAGTCGCGGGCAGAAGCTAGTATATACTAATAATAAATCTGAAGAGTCTGTTTGTTTGAACGCGCTAATCTCTGGAACTACATGTCGGATTTGAACAATTATTTTTGTAGTTGAGAGCCCAATTCTTGATTCTATTTAACATCACGCATATAAAAAAATCAGAAAGAACCCTAAGCGAAAACGAAGTAGGTAATAGCGCGGGTGGGCGATGGGATGCGACGCGGTGGCTCGGGGACCATAGTTTCACGTGGACGAAGTCCCGGGCAGAAGCTAGTGCTATAATATATTCTCCAAATAAACAAGCAACACTTAAACGCATCGGTGCGCTGAATCAATTTTAAAGCGTCCACCTACCCTCCCTCAAATTTTATTGTTTTTCCAAATTTTTTTTGTAATATGTGGTAATGGTCGTCACACATGTGTCGGCAAGTTATTACGAGTTTAAAATAGCCCCACACAACGTGTCGGAGACGAATTTTTGTGAACATTTGTGTCTTGATTTTGGGTCTTTGGACGTGACGTGTTAACATGTCTCGAGATGTTAGGGGATGTTGGATTACTTGTATGTTTAAGTGTTTGCTTGGTTTTAGTTTAAGGGCTAAGTTTGCTTCCATATCATTAGTTTTGACAGTAATTAGACATTTTTCTTCAACCTACAACATCTAAAGAAAATAAATTGATTTATAAATTAATTGTTTTCTGCAATAGGTACTACTGAATCAATTTCATCGTTAACTCAAATATAACTCAAGGTTTAGTAGGTTTGTCATGTCTTTATTTTTATCAATCAGAGTGTAAAACTTTGTTCCGAAGTTTTAGCTCATTCGAGATTCGATTCGAGAATAATAGATAGCCATGCTAATTTTCCCTTTAAATATTTCTATAATTCTGACCAATAAAGTTTCTCCCTCTAAAAGACCGACGCTCTACTTACATAAGGGTGTAACTGCGAGGGTGTCGACGTTGTAACAACTTGTGGAGTAATGTGATAGTTTACAAAAATCACTGTTTTACCGCTTTTGGGAGCGGCCAATAGACATACCGGTGACGGCTTTATTGAATGTTTAGCTAATTAGTGTTGTATTATTATCAAATGGTGTCTAGATACGGTATTATATTAGGATGTATAATACCGTAGATATGTTTATGATTTATGATAGTCGAAATGTTTATTTCATACACATTTAATTGCTTATACACAATTATATAACACATCCTAACTATTTACACTAGGTAATAGATCAAATGACTATTTAACTATACAAATAAATAATTTTATTAGATTTTATCAATAAATTTTAATTTCAAAAAGTAAGTAGTGTAATTGTAAGTTTAAAAAGTTACAAGAAACTAAATGAATATAAGAAGACCATTAAAAACCGTGCCCTTTGTTACCTCCCAACAAAACAAAACTTATGAAACCAAGAAAAAATGTCCATTCACAAAGCCATATTATATTATACTTAAGTATTTATATCTTCAGTTTTTCTTAGTTCAGCACTTATTACGGAATATTAATAGTCAGTAACAACTCAGGTCGGGGTCATTTCTTACGTATCTCACCATTACCTTTTGTTATTTCACAAAACACTTGTGTACTCCGTATTGTCGGTCAAATCGGTCAATTCGTGCAAATATTTGAACAATAAGTCACAAATTCTTTTTTCAGTTGCGTCCTTATGACCCAGCCAGCATTGGATGATGTCATGTCTTCTTAATGATCTGCAGCTAATATTGTATGGAAAATTTTATATATTTGAATATTATTAGGACTTTATTTGCTTGAATATTCATAATTTTATGAAAGGATTTAATTGCGCACCAGCGGGTTAATTGCGTAACTCACTAACAGTAGCAATGGCTTTTATGTTGGCCCCGATTCTGTTGTTCACTAACTAAACTAAATTTAAGTTCAGTGCATCTTTTTCGTTCTATTTCATTACGAACAGAAGTAGTCCTGTCAAATTAGATAATCCATAGACAAGTTAGGCGAGATTAAAAAATTGGCTACTAAAAATACGTCAATTTACGTCAGGCGCTGACTAATTCGACAGGACTAAACTAATATTTATCTTAGATTCTGTCCTTTTCATATTGAAATACACACATCAAAAGTGTCTAGGGATCAAGCATTTTTATGCGGATTTCTTGAGATTGAGATGTGGCTTTGTAATAAATATATGATTTTATAAATTTATATGGATCCTTTTTGGTGCATTTCATAATTTGAATCAGGAACTGTGAATCAAATTCGAGTAAAAGATGAAAATCAGCTGTCAATATTTTCCCTATAAAAACATACAACGCATTGAAGACATTATTAGTGCTACTGTTTCCCTACTACTGATTAAAACCAACGTTATTATGGAGCGGCGACGTCATTTAAGCAGGGAAGAAATGCTCAGAGCCGTGGGAATGATAGAAGCTGGTTCCCGGCAACGTACTGTGGCTTTAGCTCTGAATACAAGTCAGAGTGTTATCAGTCGACTTTGGACACGTTACCGAAGCACTGGTACCGTGGCTGAGCGCCGTGGAGGACGGTATCGCTGCACCACACGGAGACAAGACCGATACATTCAAATCTTAACTCGAAGAGCTCCAACAATAACCGCCATGATGTTAGCCGTGAGGCTTCATCACTCTTCAGGGAACTTAATTAGCGACCAAACAGTCAGAAACCGCTTGCATGAAGTGAACCTTCATTCCCGAAGACCGCTACGGGTACCACCTATAGCAATGCACAATCGTAGGATTCGATATCAATGGGCTCTTGAACACAGAAATTGGGCAGAAGAACAATAGCGTTTCGTGTGCTTTTCTGATGAGTCTCGTTTTGGTATGAGACCGGATACAAGACGTATACGACACTGGAGAACCCCTGGACGCCAACAGCGATTAAAATCCTGCCAGGAAGTCCATCCTTATAGTGGTGGAACCATCATGGTATGGGCGGGTATTTGGATCGGCGGAAGAACTGAGTTGATTTGGATCAGATGCAACCTCAACGCTCAAATTTATGCTGAGACGATTGTATCAGACGTCATCGTTCCTCTACAAGTGCAAATCGGTCCCTTATTTCAGTTAATGCATGATAATGCACGACCGCACACCGCAAGAGTTGTAAGACAGACTCTCGCCGCAGCTAACATCAATGTCCTGCCCTGGCCTGCTCAGTCGCCAGACTTGAACCCGATTGAGCATGCATGGGATATGCTACAGAGAAGAGCTCTGCCGAATATGGAGGGTATCCAGTCGCAAGAAGACCTTTTTTTGTTGTTGCAACGAACATGGGCGGCCATTCCACAGCGTGATTTGGATGAACTCATTTTGAGTATGCCAAACCGATGTTCTTGTGTTGTTAGTGTTCGCGGTAGAAACACGGATTATTAATTGTTTAAGTTACCCAATAAAATTTTAGAGAAAACTGTTATTTCAGTCTTTTTTTCGAACTTTTGTGTTAGTGGTTCAAATGTCAAAAATCCCTTTATTAGGAAAATGGCAAATTTCTTTATTAATGCAAAGGTGACTTGGTTTATCGTTACTGTGACAAACGAAAACACTTTATTTGATGAATCCTTAAAGAAAATTTTAATTAATATCAATCAGGAGAAAAGTTATTGCAAAAATATATGTTGATCCCTAGACACTTTTGATGTGTGTAGAAAGAAAAAGATGCACTGAATTTAAATTTAGTTTAGTTTGTGAACAATAGAATCGGGGCCATTGACATTTCAACAACATTAATTGCGTTATCTATGTTGCTGAGCGGACACATTTTTGGCATACATAAAGCAATGGATTGGCAATATCTTTCTAAATGATGTGATGAGGCGCTTTATTAGGCTATTGTTATTTTATTTTATTTTCATATGGTGATAAATATACTTTCTGAATTGTATTGTAGGTATTTACTTTTTAAATTCTATAAAGACATTCCTCTCCTTTCTCCCATAAAGGCAGACAACCGTTAAGGCCACAGTAAAACGCCATGTGCATTTTTTACATTTAAGCATTAATTATGTGCACGTGCCGGCCGCGTGTAACTTCTATGCATTTTAACTTTACAGGAACATTCTATGTAAACAAATTGAAAACAGATGCAAGTACATGAAAATGCAACTCCAAAAGAAAATGCTGATACATACGTAGCTTTAAATCGAAACAGTACCTATATCTTTACAAACATTCACTGTATTTGGCGACCAACCAGTTCTGGCCAGGATAGTTTTATTTGAGAAATTTTATTTTTCTCCACGAACAACAACATGTCTCCTAGTTATGGGTCACAATTTGCACCATTCGGGGTTATAACTTCGCACTAGTATAAGGCTAAGTTCTCACTGTAAGCGGGTTGGTTTGACCCCAAAACGACGTTTATCTTAAGACTCAAGTAGAAACTAGAAATAGTGTCCTGTAGGTGCCGTTGAGTGTCTAATGAATAATCATCTTATTATAAAGAAAGAAAAAGAGAAAATAAATTTATTTAGCACATACTAAAAGACATACAGTACCTACACACAGTACACAAACAAATAAAAAAGTATAAAGTCCGATGTAAGAAATTAGCAGGATTGTGTGCCTCACGGCTGCGCCAAAAAGACCCAGTTCAGCAAAAATGCCAGACAACTAGTGCCTGACGCTAGTTTTCAACTGGATCTGATGCGTGAGGTGACGGATGTAAATCAGTTTTATATTGCAACGTGACTTATGTGTGCATACTTAAATAAATAAAATAAATAATGCTGGGCATTTTTGTACGGAGCCTGGCCTCATGACCAATAAAGTTCTAATGCATGTCCACTTATAACCGGCAATTACTTTGTATGTACAAGACGTGGTATTTAAAAATTGCCTCCCAGCTAAGGACCAACCGCGGCAAGCGCAGCTTAACCTGATCGATCGACCCGTGCTGCTGTTATTACTTAGCCATAAGCCCTCTCAATATTATGAGTCAATAACTAATATTATTGAGAACTGCAGTGAGCTTTAGCGTCATAAACTAATACGTTTACTTGCAGGTCTGATATCTCTATAACCCTGTATTTCACAGCCTTCTGCTCATAACGAAAATTGATGCTTATGATATAAACTTTCACTTGATGTTTATGTGGTTTTTATTGGCCGGTGTGTGGTTTTTATACCGGCCAAAATGCCCATCATTCTTTGTGTCAGATAAAAACAGTAATGAAATAAACACAGTTATGTTGGAAAATACATGACACAGCATCAAGCCTGTATTCCCCGAAAGTCTAGAAAGGGGAACACAAGAGGATCACTAGTTATGTTTAAGTCCCATGTAATTGGTGGCGAGCTTATCAACCGGACAAAAATCCAGACTATTGGAAAATACTTTTAATTTGTCTACAAATCACACAACAACACAATCAACAAACAATCTACAGTAAGGGGATTTTCCTTCTGCTGTAGACAGCAGAAGGAAAATAATAATGTAGATAATAATAATGTAATAATAATGTAGATTCATAGACCTTCGGGAAATACAGGCCTGATGCTATGTTATGTATTTTCTAACATAACTGTGTTTAAGTGTAAAGAAAAGATTTTCTGAGTCATCTCAGAAAATCATTTCTTTTTTGAAAAAATATAAAACAAATTAAATGAAAAATTCGACGTTACAAATAAAATCCATCTTATCATCAGCTTTGCAAATCTTTAAATCTCAAAAACCAAACCTACTTTTACCCACCCTATAACACACTAAAATGTATACCCCTCTCTCTATCTTAACCTTATACCCCGCTGATCGCTGGCAGTCTATACAAATCTCAAGGGGGGGTAGTGGAGCGCGGGCGGAAGGGGAAGGCGGTCATTCAGCGCAGCGGCGCGACGGACATCCGCCGCATAACAAGTCGATGGCGACTCTCTACGGAACGCCGTTCTTATTTCAAATTTCGCATAGATTTAAATAAAGAACGCATTTTTGAGTTCGACTTCGCTTCGGAAATGATCGTTAATTGTTCGACGTTTGAACGATTGGTTGTTTGATTGTAACGGCTTTTTGTTTGAATTGGGATTGTCGGATTTTCTTTTAATTTTCCTTCAGAATTATCGCAATGGATTAGGTGACTTTATTAATCAGATTATATAGCAGACTTTAATATAGAAATGTATAAAATACTGAGGGGAAAATCTATCCCTTTACATACTTTTTACAGTCTCAGCAAAATCAAACATACACATAAACTTAAACCTGTATATCTAAGTAAATAAACATCGCTGTAGTACACACTCCGGTTGTCTGTAGTTTCTAGTGGTGTCCGCGAGAGGCGCTGGGGTGCGAACAACTGTTGTCGTCGTCGGAAGCAGCGCTGGCGGCTTCCGGTCGAGGAATGTTCTATATGGGCCGTTAGAATTTCGCGTTTTCAGTTTTAAGTTTTATTTTTCCTGCGAAATGCGTTTCTAGATTTTTATAAATTGTAGAGAGATAAGAAATTAATTTGTAGTCTGGGATTACTTAGTTAAAACAAGGCGTTTTTTTAGTTTCAAATACAATAATCTTTGTTTCATGACTAGGTACGAGCGATTAAAATGATTCGCTACAGTTTTTTTTTTTTTTTTTTAACAAAGTTTTGGCTGTAGGTAATCTTTTTTTCTGGGTTTTCACAAATTCAAACAAAGTAACCGCTTCATTACATAGCAAAACATTCAAATTGAAGTAAAGACAAAAACCTACATTTTCTGACCTTTCATTTGAGTCAATCATCTAAACAAAACACCACTTAACCATAAGTACATCACCAACTTATAATTCCCACCCAATAAAAATTACCAAAAAACTGCATACATACATAAATTACGATACTCCACGGCCGCGACAACCGGATACGCTTTCCCGAGCTAAACGTCCACCCGGTGGGTGGTGGGGGTCACTTCGGAACCCCCTCAGCCCCACAGGGCTCCCCGCGTTTAAAAATTTCACTCCCGGTGGTTCCCAGCCCACACAATGCCCGGTAATCAGCGATTGCCTTTTGAAATCGAAACGCTCATTACACATTTTTTCTCGTGGCCGGATAACCGGTGCGTTTTCCGGACGATTCTGTACCATATTGATATTTCTTGTAGCGATAGTTTCTGGTTTAAATTGGTAATTGGGTTTTTCCATCCATTGGGTTGGTCAATATAAAATTGTTTTTTTTTTATAAAGAGTTTTTTGCTCGTTTTTCTCCATAGGTATCATGCTATGGTTTGGAATGGGTAACTAGCTTCATCTTTCTGACTGATCGACCTCTTGACAATTCAAAAGTGCCTGTAATTGGTTGATATTAAATAAATGCTTCGACTTTGAGTTTATAACAGATTATGACAGTGTGATCAGAGCTATAAGCTTAACAACCCGTCTTGTATTGAGTGAAAATATAATATTTTTTAATCTGAAACGTAAGTAAGATTACACTTAGATAAATCCGTTGCATCTTTAGCGGTACTAGTCCGACGACGGTGTGACTATCTTTATGTTCTAAATGTGTACCAAGTACCTACTACATTCTCAATGCGTAGGTACCTACGAGTGGCGTGCATTGCATAAAGGCATTGATAAATCACCATAAGCATGGCAATTACATTTTAGTGTGTGTAGCACAAATAAGAAACTCACTAAATTATCATACGTGGTAAGAAAATAATTTGAACAATCAAAATAGATACTTTTGTTGTGACCACGTGGCCTGCCTTGACTAGACCCGGCCTAGTGCCTGCCTACCTATTCTGAAAACAAATGCACGCCACTGGTACCTACCTACACGCCTTAAAATCGCGAACTATCACATACACCGTTTAATCCCATCAGTCGACCTCCCAAACGCCAGCCCACGCGTCTTTTACCACACTTAATTATCAACCACACATGACCACAGATGGTATCAACCACCGATTGAAAATTACAACCGCTCAGTAATCGCTGTAATCCGGTATCAATCGAATTGGTTCTATTTACCAGCAGTGGTTATGTTGACCCTACTTACGATGTAGTAGTGACGCTTATGGTCCGGTTAGCAGAAATATCGATGATTAGATTGTGAGGAAGAGATTGGTTGGTTATCTTTTATCGATGGATGAATTAGCTAGTCATTGCTGTTAAATCGAGTTGGAACTGTTGATGAAATACTTTATTCTGGGTCTCTGATCTCATTTACAAAAGGACACTAAATTGACGAATAAGGTTACACAGAAGCGGTTGTATTTACGGTGCTTGGGGGAAGGCAGTGGGCGTCTTTCGGCTGAAATGATGATAAGGCTGCCTATTATTCGGCTACCGATTACCAAATTAGTTTTATAAGGAACCTGTAGAAAAAAACAATGTGTCCAAAAGAGGATAAATACTAAAAGGATTTTAAAATATGTATTTAAATATATCATTCAATTCGTCGAGTAGGTACCGTATGATGACCAAAACACAACACAATGAACAATGGTCGGTACGCGGGACAAAAAGGTCACAATATTGATATCGCGATAAATCTGTATACAGAATGATGTCAAGTTGTTTCGTCTGACTCTTGTACCTATTGGCGAATTAGCAGCGATCAAGATCTCTTAAACTATTTGTGTGTAAAATATTAGAATAAAAGATCACCACAAATCAAGAAGAGCTTTCGTCGCACAAAAGAGTTGTATACGTGCGATTTGTAATGTATAACCACTTACATCTTGTAAAGCGCTAATGAAAAAACTTAGAAAACTTACATTAACTGGTATTTATATTGAGGAAATATGTAAATTTACCAAATCTCACACTGAGATGTTTAAAAAACTGGGAGATAAATTTAAGTTCAAAACTAGATATCTTAATTATTCCTGGAACGAATACGGAACTATATAGACGAAGTTGCTATCCTATGTGTAGGTACCTATTCAGATTTATAATAAGATTCCTAACCAAATCAAAGAACTTCCAATGGTCCGCTTCAGAAGGGCTTTTTAAAGGTGGTTACCTAATTGAGAATACCTTTTATATTATAAAAAAATTCCTTCAGTTTAAATCTAAATGATTTAATTGTACCTATATCAAAAATTTGCATGCTATTATGTTATGATTGAATAAGTTAAGCTACTATTACTATTATACTACCATTGTAAGAACTTTTGTAACCATACTTATCTGCAAATAAATCTTTAACTTTGACTTCGACAAAAACAAGATCATCACAAAAAAAAAATAAGATCACCACAGAAAAACAGAATGTTTTTTTTTTGGTGATAAAGAAAAAGAAATATAGAAAGAATAAAGTTTATTTGGACACAGTTCGTGAACTCAAAATACAAAAATACAAAATAAAAATATTTAACAAAAAAAAAAATTAAATATATCTTAATTTCCTAAAGTCACTTATCAGATAAATTCGCAGTTCATTAATTACGATGGCTAATGCATTAGGATGTTCAACTGATAGATACACACGGCTACACATCAAGCAATACATAACCAGTATAAGCTGACTTCTGATTGTATGAAAAACCTATAAAATGCGAGGTCAGCTAAAACTGGAAATGTATAGCTAGATGTGAAGTCGTGTGTATTAACTGTAACATGAAGGAATGTGCAAATGATTGTAATAGTAGATTTTGTGAAAGGATTAGATAGTAGGTACGTTAATTATAATTAAAGATTAAGCGCTATTTAAATGTACCTAAAAATGTATGAAATTTTGTGTAAAATAAATAGTAAAAGATAAAATACTGTTTACGATAAGTATCACTCATAATATTCTCCGTCATTCTTAATTGCTATTAGAATAATAAATTGTTCGTACAGAAAATAACTAAACTCATAGTGAACACCCCGTACGAGCCATCTTTCCGGTCGGTCACAATCTGACCGTTACATTTCAATAATCGTCTTAACAGTGAAGATCGCTTATCTGCCGCGCCCACCGTCTAGTGATGCGCAAAGTCGTTAAATTAAATTAATTGTAACTACTTACCTAATATCTTTTGTGTTGTACTAGTCAGGATCTTTGGGATTAGATAATTTAATTTTTCAGTTAAGGCAAATTGATTGCAATAATGTTTGCAAATTTCGGCTAAAATGATGCGTTTTGATAAGTTTCAGGGTCGCGGATAAATACGATTAAATATCTAATACTTTGTGTATGCCGCACTAATTTGTGAAATAATGATCGAATCAAAATACAATGCATATAAGTACCTAATAAAAAAAATTGTTCTTGTAAATCCGTCAAAACTTTACCTAAATAAAGATCGTCATAATCGTTTATCACGTCAGTTCTTACACTAATATTAAAATTAGCCGTAGTTTTGCAGTCGATAGAAATATAAAGTTATCTTCAGACATCACTACAAGATCGCTGGGACGTGATTGTCTTCACAATAAAATGTGTCTCGGGTTAACAATGAGCAATCAAATTACTGTCAGAGTAAGGCGGGCTGGACGCGCCTTGACCGCATCTCCTGAACTATAGAGCGGAACCAATGAATTAGGTTATATAGACAATGTTTCAAAAGTTGTGGCAATATAAGACAATAAAAATAAATAAAAAAATTGTGTTAATTCTGGAAAAACTGAAAATTTGATAGGTACTTAAGAGATTTCGCAACTGTTCACTCCTTTCATTTAGCAATATTCAAATAAAGGCAACTAAGCTATCTTTTAATAAAAAAAAGCCTCTATTCATTTTTCCCTTAGCGGGCCAGTGTTATATATATAGATTTCAATATCAACGTTCGTCTTAACCCGCGCGTGCGTACGTGATCTCAACCCGCGTATATTTCATAAGATTTTAGAGGTGCATGAATCACGCGAGACACGGAGCGGCGATCACTCACCGCTCGCACCAACCCTTGAACCTCCAACTGCTTAACATGCGTACCACGCACCCACTAGACCCAACACTACGATATGTGAGAGCTATTACTAGACACTTTGCCCCTGTTAATATTGCTGTAAATCTTACATCGGAAAGTGTTTCCATCTTCGTCGATTAGTTTGATGTTACGTGTTTTTAACCGGTGTTTCTTCTTGCCCACAGAACCCAGCAACTATGTATGCTCGACGTGCAAAGCGCGGGTTCACTCTGCATGGAGGCTACTGCAGCACGTGCAACACGTGCATGGCGTCAAAATTTACGTGGAGGCGATGCCGCAACAACAACCAAACAAGCAGAACCACTCGACGTCAAGTACCTCTTCGTCAAGTTCGGGCTGTTCCTCCACTGGCGCGCCGCTACCACCACCGAGTTTGCGCCACCACCCTTTACTGCCACCTCCAGACATGCACTCGCCGTTTGGAGTTGGTGGATTACTCAGGATGCCATTACCAGGCAGCTTACCACCGTTGGCTCATCCTTCAGTTCCTCCCACGCCACTGTTTGCGCGGCCAAACCACCACGACCATCGATTTAGAATGGAGCAACTCGTTTCAGAGCAGTTCCGCCACCATGGTCTCAACTTAGCAGCCGCGGCTGCAGCAGTGGCGGCGAACTCAATGCCTCCACACCAAGCATTCCCATCACCGGCAGACCGGCCTCCGGTCGTACCAACGTCGGTATCGGGCAGAGACAGAGCCCCACCCGTATCTCAGCCCCTTTCACTTGAACCCCAGCTGGATTTTTACTCGCAGCGCTTGCGGCAACTGGCCGGTACGACCAGTCCAGGGGCGGCCACAGGCAATTCCAGCTCTCCTAGCCCCAGGAAGCATTCGCCTCCGTTCGCTTCCCCGTCGCCCTCCAGAGTCGGACAGACTCCTCCGGTGGGCGCCGGACCAGGAACGGTGGACGCGCCTCGCGACGCCACGAGGCCGCACAGTTCGACTTCACCCGAACGTCGAATTGAACCACTCGCGCTGGCAGCCGATGCACCGCCTACGGAGCGTCCTACGTCAACGCCACCAGCCAAGCGCAACACAGATGAAGGAGTTCATTCCTGTGAATTTTGTGGAAAGAAATTTCGATTCGAAAACAACCTGATCGTACACCGGCGCTCACACACAGGTGAGAAACCTTTTAAATGTACAGAATGCGACGAAGCTTTTGAGAAGGCATCCAAATTAAAACGACACATGAAAGTGCATAGAGCGCCTGACGCTAATACGGAAGAGGGCGAATCAGGTGGTGACACCGGTGAAGATGACTCTGATGATGAATTGGAGGATGAGGAGTTGGATGGGGAAGAAGAGGAAGATAACGAAGATGGAGATGACGTTGAGGAGGCGGAAGACCTAACTGTCTCAAATAGTAGTGCTCCGTCTGCGCCTACAAGGAAACAGACACCTATTATGCCCAACAATCCACCGAGTGCCTCAGTTGTTGGTGAATTGATGGACAAGTTTGGGTTATCTAATATTGCTCAATATAGTGAAGCTTTCAAACAGGCTTTGCAAGAATCAGGGAATTCTCTGAAGTGGCAACTAGCTAAGGATAGAGACAATAACAATGGCCCACCCAGTGACAAACCAAACGGTATGCCACCGACCGCTGCGCTACGTTTGAAAGAGGAATTTGCGAAAATGCCACCTCAGCCGCATCCTCTTTTCAACCCTTTTGAGAACCCTTTTGAAGCGTCCAAACGTATTAAGTTAGACATGGATAGAGGAGAGGGTTGGTGGTTGCCTACCCTACACGCGCAAAGACCGCCTGAGAATATATTCGACGGCTTAAAAAATAGCGGTAATGGTTTACTGCAGAACCCTTTATTGAAATCGAAAGAGGGACGACGGAACGACACCTGCGAGTTCTGCGGAAAAGTCTTCAAAAACTGCTCAAACTTAACGGTTCATCGACGGTCGCACACCGGAGAGAAGCCGTACAAATGTGAATTGTGCTCATACGCGTGCGCACAGAGCTCCAAGCTCACGCGGCACATGAAGACGCACGGACGCCTGGGCAAGGACGTTTACCGCTGCCGGTTTTGCGAAATGCCCTTCTCCGTGCCGTCGACGCTCGAAAAGCATATGCGGAAGTGTGTTGTGAATCAAAGTAATGGTGCTCCCTTAGCTCTATCCGATGACTCTAACGCGTGCCGTGACGAGGCGTCGTGACTCTACCCGTGGGGCGGGCTCCGCCTGCCGCCGCCCGCGCCGCCCAGCCAGATCTTCTAAGATCTACTCCGGTCACGTGTTCCGTCGCGTTACTCCACAAAGTACGCAAGATACGAACGATCGCGTCGACCGGACTTAGGCCGAGTTATGTTCAATTTCTAGTCTTAAGGATTTGAATATTGGCGAATTATTGTTTAAACGCACGCAATATGAGCCCAAAAGTTTGCACCGAAGGGCATTAATATTTAGTTAATATAATTGTAAGTGACATATCTTCTTCGTACTGAACAGTGTTGATTCCCGTTGCATTGTTGATGTTCGTTTTTTCTATCATTTTTGTTCGTTCGGAAGCTGTAAGTACGTCTGCGGTATTATGTTACATAATTTCGATCTTGTTTTGACATGTTTTTTTATTTATAGAAAAAATGTGGAAACCAATGCCAAAGCTAGCTATGTTGATTTAAGTATACTTACTATTTAGTTGTTAAGCTGTATAGTGTCAATTAAATTAGAACTCTTTCCAGTATTTTCTAGGATCTTCATAGTTTGATGTAGTATGTGTTTGACGAGTAAGTTGTTTCGTAATTTTAGTATATCGTGTACAATAATAAGCGAAATGTTTCCTATCCTAGATAAACAAACTTGTGTACATATTTGTTGTAAGTTTATTTGTGTAAATCGAGTACCTACCTATTGATGTTCATATTTATAGACGATAATATTTCAAGGATTATAACAAAATTTGGTGAGAAAACGGTGAGTTTCCTGTAATCGATAATTTATTTAAGCATTGTAGAAAGCGAAATTGGAATCGATTAATGGTAGGTGTTATTCGTAATGAGGTACTTGTATGTTTAATTAGCGATTAAATTATTAAATTAAAATTATCACTGTGAGATCGATATTCGTTCATGTGCTATTATTTCTTGTGGAAGCTAGTTATTTTATTAAGACTGAAACCAATATTCCAGTTTAATTTTTTAAATAATTTCTTCATGAATTTCATTCGTACCTAAATTAGTCCAAGCGTGAAATCTTTCAGTATACGTACTTAATGTAAATTATAGAATTTATATTAGATAATTATAAGTAAATTATAATAGAAACATTTTGTCGTCCATATCTGTCAACTCACTAATTAGGTCTTCTTCAGACGATGTTAGTACAAGAGACAGTATTCTATAGACGTTTACTAACGTTGTATGAACAAGACCTAGCTACTTGGGCATTACCTGTTTGTGTTTTAAAAATATTTTTTCAAGCAATCATTTTTTTTTAATATCTAAAATGGTTGTTTAGTAAAAATATTTTATGAATCATATTTGGGATGTTTGAAATCATTTAAATGTTTCACCAACTCTCTCACCCAGTTGTATTAAAATTGTACAGTCAACCAGTAAATGAATGTTATCATGTTTTAATTTCGTTGTGTGGTTGGTAAAATAGATATGTTAGATTGTAAAATGAGAAAAAAACCTTACAAAAATTGTGATTAATTTTCCCATTTTTAATATTAACATGTTTTTGTGAATAAATAAAAAACGGAACGACGAATGGAGACAAAATAGAGAAAAAAACTAAGACAAATTTTATTGTGTAACTACGTGAAAGATGAACTGTTTTTATTATTTTTCATTTTTATTATTTTTATTTCAATAAATATCCACGATTTGTTAATCAATTTTGTCGTTTAATTTACCCATGATGTAACAGAATCGCTAACACTTACCTTCTAAATGTACAGTTTATAATTTCGATAGTTTAAGCAAGGTTGCCAAAGGAGACGGCGAAAGAGAGAAACCGATGGATGTTTTCGAATAAAATTGTATTTAATTAATAGAAAAACAGTTCATTTATCAAATCATTCGAAAATATCCATAGTTTTTTATTCAATTTTAGGTACCCGACGACCTTGTTACATAACTTCGTGGTGTACCAACCTAAATTCATTCTCTACATAAACAACAACAACAGAAAAAAATCAGAATAACAATATTAATATTATTATTATATTATTATTAATATTATTCATATAACAACAGAGAAAAAAATATTAGGTACACCCTCAACAGTAGTACCTACTAGTAGACTACTAGAGTAAACGAGGCTTAAGATACCTAAAGTCCCCGTCATGAGAAGCTATAAATTTTGTAAACACACATTCAGGGATTCGCAACTTTTGGATCAAATAATAAAAAAAAACAGTTGTATAATGATTTTTATTTTTTAAAGGAATATAATTATATTAACACACACATCTAATATTATTGTCGTCAGACGATTCTGAGTATTCTGCAACTGCATTTTGCAGCATTGACAGTGTCAGCGTGAACTTACTTCAAAATGGTGGCCCAAATGTTTACGTTCCTTGAGTCAGACGCGTTTCAGTACCACAAAACATTAGACAACAGCGCTTTATATCGCTAAAATATAACCCGACCAAGTGAAATTGCTCGTTAGTTTCGTATTAAACGTACCTATGTTACTTTGAGTTGATTGAATTTGGGATTATTTGTTGTTGATTGAATTGTCTTCTAGAAGTTCTTTATTTACAAAATTTATAGTTTCTCGTGACGGGGACTTTAAGTAGTTTTCCCTATAAACTAGTATTTATCTGCCTAAGGACGAGTAAACAAAAACCTACGTCCCATTACGTTCGAGATATTTATATCAACAGAAGTACGCCTATATTTCCTGAGGGGTTAAGCAGCGGTGTAGGTTTAGTAGAACCATATTACGCCAGTTTTGTTGAAGTCACCTCTAATTGAAGGTGAATTTAATATTCTAAACGTCAATTTCTATGACAAGAATGGCGCTAACTATCGTCAAACCACAAAAACCTTTGTTTTAAATTACAATTACAAAATGACGGCCTTGCCGTACATTAAATAGTATAAGTACGTAAACGTTATGATATAGCGTTGTACGTTACGTTAATCAACCGTTTGAAACAACCAGCCCTTAAACCATAGCAGATTGCGAATTGAAGCCAAATATCAAGTTATATGGAGAGAGGGAAAAGATCTGGTATACAATTTCAGTAGTATCACCTAGGCGAAGCCGTGGGCAAAAGTTAGTGATGCTATGAAGCGTGCTGTCTGCAATCCTATGCACATCCTATACTTATACTTTTATGACTGGAATAATTAAATTGTTCATCCAGTTTTCCAGTTCCACTTTCATCCATACAATAAAACATAATTTTATTACCTACTACAAATCCTTATAATGTATTTTTTTTAATGTATGGATAAATAAATCTATAATAATAATAATAAAATTGTTGTTGATTATGAGATCGTCACGATAAGTTATTATTATTTACCTACCTATAGTGACGTAAGATGAGAGGACCTCAGCGGACGAGACGCGACAGATGGCGCTACGCAACGTCTTTTCCATAAGTTATGCATCTTACTAATATTTAACATTGAAGTAGGTAAGTAAAGAGTTCGTGATTGGGTTTAGTATGGCTAAGAAAATATTGATAAAATAAGTAGGTATGGCGTCATAAAAAGACGATTGCAGTTAAGTTTGTAGTTAAGCTGACTTACTTACCCATTCAAGTACCTACCTAATTTAAGTTTCTTTGCTTTATCGTTTTCATGTTTGCTGTGAAAAACTGTATTGCTGCTGTAAGCAAAAGTGGCACATCTGTCGAAAAGAAATAAAGTTTTTTTTTTCAATTATTAATTGTATTTTGTCTTTACTTTTTTCTCTTATATTTTCGTTGTTTCTCTTATAAATGATTTTATTTCTGTAAGTAGGTAAAATATGATTGACGTGAAAAAGTATTTGTACAAAACAAACACTTTTTCATGTCAATCATATTTTAAAAACTAGATATGGTCGGCGTTTCCTATTTGACTACTCTGAGAATAAAGGCCGAAACCAACTCAGAGGTCAGTCTCTTTAAGAGTCCAGACATAATCTTGGTACGATCATGTGAAGACCATGTAGATTGGTGTCTGAAATAGGTTAATAAAATACTATGAATAATCTAATAATTCACGTTATTAAAGAACCACACAGATTGAGTGGACCTGTCCAGTCAGTGCACACATTTGTCAGTAATCGTGCAGTTTCATTCAGAACTTAAGTTAAATTAACCATCCTTCTTTTTTAGTCTGATAATATCACTGTGCAAATATTTATCAGTTAGCAGGATAGTAGTGGTTAAACAAGACTAGGTTAATTATTTTTTCTTGCCAATGTTAACTTTCAGAAGTGCCTTCTAATGGCCTACTCAAATAAACTATTTGACTTTAACTTTGTCAACTGTCTAGATGTAGTCTCAGTGCGCCGGGCGTTTGTTTTTAAATATTACAACGTTTTTCTCAAGCAACGAGGAAAGAGCTAAGTTTTTCAATAACTTAATTTCACTTGCACTTTCAAGCTTCCGTTCACTATTAAATAAAACGGTTTTTATTACTTAAGGTAGATATTGTGTCTATGATTTTTTTTATTGCTTAATAAGATACAGTTCTAATTAAGTACGATGCGATCATTTTAGTAGTAAGTACGTACTCTAGAGCTCTTGGGAGTCTTAGTACTAGAAAGTCTACTCCATAAGCACCTATGGACATAAGATTACTTTGGGGCCCGACCATGCCACCAGGATTTGATGGTTGACACTATTCTCGATGTGTTTTTAATCGTTAAAAAACGTTATTTAATCGGGTGTAGGGTTCACTCCGAAGTATCGAACTACTTTTGGACGGGCCCGTATCTTCGTTGACGGGCGAGAAAGTAGGATACGAATGGATGGATACGGTGATGCCGAAGAATGAGCAGCTTATATTGAATTTCAAGAGGACGGGTCTACTTTTACGCGCCTAAAACAAATGCCTTATTCTAAAACAAACGCTTCTTTTACAAATTTGAAAGCAATTATAAATTCGCTTGAGTGATCGAATGCAACCAGAATCATGCCTCCATGATGTACGGTTCTCTTTTAATAACCTTTATAGTAAAAACAGAATACTCTATTATGTATGTGTCATATGAATTACAGATATAAATGTATGCAACTGTGAGCGTGTACTCATAAGTACCTAATCCAACCTAGAACAAGTTTAAAAGTAGAGAGAAGAGGCATAACTTCTTTTCTGTTTTGAACAGGTTCATGCCTTGTTGTACTTTCTCGACACTTGTGAGTTGTGGAGGCTCTTTTACTTGCCATTATAATTATACATAACGCTATCAAAGTCTGCGATAACTGAGCACTAGCAAATTCTTAAGATGTATAAAAAATTAATTAAATTGAACAAGACATCTGAGACATTCATTATTTTTAATATTTGCTGAAAATGAATTTCAGAAAATATTAAAAATAATGAAAGTCACATACTTGCATGAAAAAAATTACCTATCTATGATAAATCCTAACTAATATTATAACTGCGAAAGTAAGTTTGTTTGTTACACTTTCACGCAAAAACGGCTGAACGGATTTGGGTGATATTTGGCACGTGGTTAGACCATGACCTGGAGAAGGACATAGGCTACTTTTCATCCTGGATCGCAAACGAAGTCGCGAGTAACAGCTAGTAACTACTTATTGATAGTTTTGTTTTTTAAATTGGTTTAAACAAACACACGTTCAAACTAGATGAGGTAAGTAGCATAATCAGCCTATGATGTTCCCGCTGCTGGAACACAGGGCTCCTTTCGGTGAGAGGAAGTGGACCGTAATCCACCACGCGGGCCCTGTGGGGGTTCGTAGATGTTATATTATATACAGGGTTATTTGTAAAACACCAGCAACCTCTTAAGAGGTCATTGTACTCATCATTATGACCAACTTTTACTATGGGACCAAACCTGAAATCGCGAAAAAAAAAATCAGCTGTTCCCTACATTTTGACGAGTTACACGAACATAAATGTAGGGAACAGCTGATTTTTTTTTGATGAGTACAATGACCTCCTAAGAGGTTGCTGGTGGTTTACAAATAACCCTGTATATCATCGAAATTTTTGGTTCTAGGACATGCCGGTTTCCTCGCGATGTTTTCACCGTTTTGACAGCAGTGGTGATGATATCATTTAAAACACAAAATAAGTAGATGAGGTAGGTGTTTTCTATCAAACTAAATACTTACTTACTTTGAGAAGAAATACCAGATTAAATTCAGAGGTCTCTTTTAAACTCCAGAAATTATTTTGGTCTGAACATAAATGAAACAGCCATTTAATTAGTAATGTGATATATTTATCCTACATGCTTAGATGGATTGCCTGTTAAAACGTTCTCGATTCTAATTAGATAAAACATATTTATCTCATTAACATTTTGATAAGAAACTAATACGAAATGGCCCATGCTGGCCCAGTGCGACTACCATTGACAGCCAAGTAAAACTTATTCAAGTCACATAATAACTAATAACGTGATTTATTAGATTATTAATAGATTATTAATTATTATTAATAGTATTTTATTAACCTATTTAGTTACCTAAGGACGTTATAAATACCTACCTAGGCAAACAACATTTTTCCAGAAAATTACATCTCATTAAAATTATTATTTACGTACAAATTATTGGTATGTAGGTACTAACTTTCTTTCTGCAAAAATGTGGCGTATTATTGATAAATTAAAATAAAATAAGTTAGTTTCCAGAATCACAGACGTAAAGTACAAAATCAACTCTGTGCTACGTAGTGCTACGAGATTTTACTGCTTAGCTACTAGCGCCATCTAGCATCGAGTAGCGGTAACAAAGTTACCAAACTTGCGACAAGAACAAAAAGTAGGTAAGAATTTTAATACAATATTAATAATAATTATGTGAAGCACTTTATAAAAATAAAATATGAAAAAAAAAGAATGACGTTCTAAAATACTTCTGCTTTCGTAAAATTTTTATTGTGAGGAATTTATTCAATAAAACAATTTTATAGATACTGCGTAGGTTTGGTTTGGTTACTAGGTAATTATTTTTATTCATAGATTTGCAAAGTTTAATGTTTTTATAAATAATGTTTTTTAAACTATTGATCAAAAGTAAAATGCAACTAAAGTGTTTATTAGAATTTATTTTATTCTGTTAACATTCTATTCGCATTGGAAAAAACTATTCCCATTTTACTTTAATGAATTTCGATGGTGTCGCGTATCGATATTTCTTATCGAGTTCGACAAAAATCCAACAGATGGCAGTTGCGTTGCATTTATTTTGTTATAAAGTCTGCTATAGATGGCAGCACTAAGGAATTATTCATAAGGAAGGCTTGCCCACATAGGTACTTACCTGCTTTTAAGAATTGGTAAGACGCAAAGAAACCTTTTTAAGATAACTAATCAACAGAATATTATTTAAGAGTAAAACTATGTAGGTTAAATAACTAATTAAGTAGATAATTACAGACGAGAAAGAAAATCAAACAAAAATTAGCTAACAAATTCTCAAGCAGATGTGATTGGTTGACTGAATTTTCAACATCCAATCGCATCACTTGAAATGAGTTTAATGTTCACGTCTTGATTTTCGGTCCAGAAATCGGATATAACGTACAGCACCTACTTTTGTGACGTAGGTATATTTTGTTAATTTATATATATTATTCTCTGTAGGTACTTACACTAGTGGTAAAATTGTAGGTACTCATTTATAACTCTAAGTGAGTCCAGTGGGGTTGACCACAGGTACCTAGGTATCATAATAATAAAACAACGCTACTAACTTCTTGCTATAATTTAGTTCTGTTGCATTGCAGTAATGTAGGTACCTTCTACAGAAATTTTTGCAGTTTAATGGAGTCTTTTTTTTTTGCAAAATAATAATTATTAGTGAGTTCCACAATGTTGGAATTTTACGAAGTGAATTTCAAGAATACCTAACATTATTTTGTGAAGTAAGTAGGTACCGGTCACCATAGGAGATAAGTAACTAAGGTCGTCCGGTATAGTTGAAGTTTAACAAGAAACCGATGGATGTTTTCGAATACAATTTAATTTAATTAATAGAAAACAAACTGTTCATTTATCAAATTAAATTTCATTCGAAAACATCCATTGGCTTCTTACTAAACTTTGAAGTTTATCCGACGACTACTTATCTCTTTTAGTGACTGTTCCTACCTATCGTTACTAAATACTAGATTATTTAACTACTAGCTTTAATAATAAAAAATAATCCTTAAAAAAACCTATTAGAAAATGAACATCAAATTGCTTTCGTATAAGCACGGTCCACAATCAATCAATCCACAATGATTGTGGACTGTGCTTCTACGAAAGCAATTTGATGTTATAAAGGGTTTTTTACAATGTAATACCTATATAAAATTCTCGTGTCGCGGTGTTTGTGGTTAAACTCCTCCGAAACGGCTGGACCGATTTGTATGAAATTTTGTGTGCATATCGGGTAGGTCTGAGAATCGGCCAACATCTATTTTTCATACCCCATAATTTTTTTTTTTTTTGCAAAACGACGTTTGCGGGGTCAGCTAGTGTGACTATATTTTCACCAGACGCTCTGCTATTACTTTTTTTTTCCAGAACAGTTCTGGCCCAGGCGAAACAGCCGCGACTTACTAGTTTGTAGGTTCGAATCCAGACGGGCACTTTCATCATCATCACCATCAGCCTATAGCAGCCCACTGCTGGAGATAAGCCTCTCCTATTGCACGCCATTCAACTCGATTTTCGGCAACTCTCAAACAGCCTTCCTGCGAAGATCGTCGCTCCACGTACCCTGAGGGCGTCCCACTTTACGTTTACCGATTCGTGGTCTCCACTCAAGAACAAGTCTACTCCAACGGTCATTGGTACAGGCACTTTACTTTGTGTAAATTATTACTGCTCTCAAAACGGTGTAAGAAAACATCGTAAGGAAACCGGCATGTTCTAGAATCAAAAAACAGAAGACGTGTGACATCCGCCAACCCGCACTGGGCCCGCGTGGTGGATTACGGCCCACTCCCTCTCACCGAGAGGAAGCCTGTGTCCCAGCAGTGGGAATAGTGGGGCTGATTATGCTACTTACCTCTCTAATTTGAAAGTATATTTATTTTTGACGTGTGAAAATGTTTATCTACCTCCATACTTTAGATCCTCTATAAAAAATTCTGAAACAGTTAGCTTATTGCCAACATTAAAACAACCAGTGTCATAGTAACCTTATTATCATCCAAACGAGTGTTATAATGTTGTACTAAATTTCATTATGCAACTCCTTTGCTTTTTCGATCCCTTCCGTACTCATAAAACAGCCACATTCTCAGTGGTATCATGATGAATTTAAAAAAGAACATTGTCATGCACGCGCGTTTCACTAAAACAGTGCCATAATTTAAAAAAAAACTTATAGGTTATTCTAATTTACGTCGTTTCTCGCTATTTTTGTTCGTATAATAGTACCTATTGCAAAAATGTATTACTTTGTTGTTTACAAAAATGAGTGATACAGCAATGAAACTTTCCATGAATTTACATAGAGTTCTTACAACACTGTACAACACCCTATGGTTTTAGAGCCTTTTATAGAGGATTCATTATATCATGTGAGTAGATAAAGTATTGTATGCAACTGTAGATTATTAGGTATTAAAACACTCATGTGATACTATTATCCCACATTCGTGTTTTAATATCCCTTATTATACAACAGTTGCATAAATAACTATTATTTAAACTAATTAACAAAACAAAAATATTATTATTTATCCCAGCCGTGGGAACACTAAAGGCAGATTATCCTATGCTTATAATTTGCTTCTACTTACGCCAATTTTGTCGCACACTGCTTCAAATCTCTCTTAAACAACTGAGAAGTTTTCTCGTAACCAAATTAAAAACCTTGATTTTCAAGGTTTAGCACTCGATACTGACAAATATAGACTCCTTAATGTTTATTTAATTATTTTCGTATTGCATTATCTCCACATCATAGAGAATATGTTTTCATTCAAAAAATGTTTTATAAAAATACCCTGAAATACTACCTATACCTAACTAAACATTGCACAGCTATCACACCATCCTATCAGAATTAAAAACACCCTTCCCAGCTTCCCACATTCCCCAATAAGAACTCACCCTAACTTTCGCCCAAAAAATATTCCAAACAGAAAACCCTTGTCAGACTGACCGGTATTCAATCGTCACTACTCGTGTGACCGGGGGCTATTTGACCAATGAACGGTCAGTTGTGTGGCCACGCCCCTTACGTGGACATCGGTCAGATTTGGGGAGATTGATCGTGCTGTTGAAATGTGCCTACAAATGTTTGGGATATTTTTAAGATTTTTTCGCGTTGTAGGTACACTGTTTAAAGAGAGATCTAGTACCTAGCAATAACTTAGTAGTATGTTAAGATTTTGATACTACAAGAATTGGATAAACAAATCGTAAAATTAAATATAGACAGCTGCACTGTCGGCTCAAGTGATTTTTTTTTTCCTGTCCTTTGTCTTTTATTGTCACACTCAATCTTTATTCTATCGATACAAGTCATCCGGGCCCTGTTTAATAAACGTCACAAATTGTAATTGTATTTTACATCTACAAATTAATCATTAATTAATTAGTAGAAATATGTCACTTATTTACAAAATTGTCGGATTGTAACGTTTATTAAACAGGGCCCTGCAAGGTAATTGCGTAACACACTATCTGTAGCAATGGGTTTCATTTTGACAGTTCAACAACATTCATTGCGTTATTTACGTTGTTGAACAGACACCTTTTTCGAACATATGGAGCAATATGATTCAAATTGAGAGTAATAGCGTGTTAGGCAATTAGGGTGCGGGTCTCCTGAGTCATGAACAGTTCTTCTTCAAAATCGTCACCTTCTGAAGTAAGGATTATCCTCATAATGAGTGTTTACAAAAAAAGCGTTGAGAGTTATCAATAACTTAGTAGTAAGTTGATATTTGTAAAACGTCAGGAATTGAATAAGCGAATGATAAAATTAAGTATAGACAGTTAAAAGTCAGTGTGACTTCAAGCGACTTTGTAGAAGATTTGCTTTCCCGTCAGTTATCTTTTCTTTTCATACTTAATTCTTTTGCCTTCCACCGAAGTGATACTTCTGTAGAATAGAATAGGTCTGCTGAAGTCTAAGATAGGTACTTAGTGTTTTCTTAATTCTTTTACCTTTCACCAATGCGATACTTATGAAGAATATATTATGGACTGCTGAAGTCTAAGAACTTACTTATTTCTTAAAATTGTCAGCTCCTAAGGGGCAACCTTTAGGAAGTGACGATTAGACGCTAATAATGAAAAAAACTACCAAAAACGTAAACTAGAAAAACTATAAAAATATGATATGTATTGTCTCTGTTACTATTGTAACAAATCAAAAAGTGACCGTTACGTTCATTATTGTTACCTACATATTTTAAAATTACTATTATTATAATAACTCAAACCATCTGCCATTCTTAACAATGCACTTTTTTGCACACAATTCGCAAGTGTAGTGAGGGCTCTATTTCTAGTCAAACAGGTTTCTAGTTTGCATTCATAAATTCAGTTGATAGAGTTATACGTCATTTATATCATAAGGTTGGCACATGGCCAGGAATAATAATGATGGATCTCGAACGAAACTGGACCTTAGTCCAAGGGTCCTCGCTAAAAGAGACTAGTATAATACCCTTCTCTTGGCTATTGAAGATTGCTACCTCATAGTGATCAAACCGTTTGCAAAGCGATGGTGAATATTGCAATAGTTTCCATATTCTATTTGGCATTTAACTTAAGAGGGCCTAGGCAAAGTGAAATTCTATAACGATGACGGAAAAGTCAAAAATGTTACCGTTACCGAAAAACTTACGCCAATCCTGTTGATAATTACCAATGCAAGCGCAATAAGGAAGCTCTTAGCAAAGCAAAAGTTTTGCACAGGAGGTACCTGCCTGCACTTGAACCGAATGTTGTCCAGATTGGCTTAAATTTTTTAACAAATGCAAGCAAAAATCAACGCAAGCAAGATCGAATGAAATAAATCATCTTTGAGAGAATTATTAAATAGAATAGATGTAACTTAGAATAAGTAGAAGTAATAATTTTAGTACTTATCTGTGGAGGCTTGTAATAAGCAATTCATCTATATATTATTGTTATTAAAATGTTTTTAGTCCGTAACTCTCCGTCCGATCAGGACCAGGCCCGTGCCGGACGGCGCGTACGTGTTCCACGCGCGCCTCAAAGAGATGTCAGCATAAGGAAGGGGCCCGAAAGGGCCGAAGCCTGCCGGGGCAGCGGGATTGTCCGAAAGGGTTACCGCTACCCCGGAACACAAAGGGCTAAGGAAGGAACACGGGTGGGTTTTAGTCAGTAAGAGTCTGACACTCCCTTCTGCTCTACCCAGAGCGGGAGGGGTCATTGGATGATTTCCCATCCACAAAAAAAAAAAAAAGCCTTCCAATATAAATAATATAGTCTGCGCACACACCTGATGCACTATAATATCTCCCGCTGAGATTGGCTGCCAGGGCCGAAATTCGGCCTGGAAGACAATTATTGTATCCTAGGTAATAATTTTATCATGTGTATGTGTGTTTTACTGCTGATTGACTTGATTTTTATGAGGCAATTTTTACGACAACTCTATAGGAGAATATAGTTGTTGTTGTATATAAACTCGATAGCTAAATAGTGAGGGCACGCGTAGCGTCAAGCAAAACAAGAATCATTTATCAGTAAATACTTATTTTCAAGCTCCCTCAACCCTCCAAACATCAATACGACAATTCAAAACTAATAACTTATCGTCACATCAACACGATCAATAAAAATAATAAGTGAGGACATATGTTTCAAAATAACTAATAAAACTATTTTATTATCAGAAAACAACATTTTTACCCCACAAAGAGCACGCGACGAAGGGTTGATTTAAGAGAAAAACAGGGAAACGGGTCGGAGAGGTCATTTTGTACCGAGGGCCGCAGTGAAAGGGTTAAAACGCCCTAATAACTGGTCACATAGGCCTGGCGTGGGTTTGATGGAACCGGTTCAGAGAAATATTGACCGTTTTATGCTTTACCTTTTTTGTTAGGGTTGAAAAAGGTACTATCTATTTTTCTTTTCTTTTTTAGGGTTCCGTACGTCAAAAGAAAAAACAGTGCCCTTATAAGATCACTTCGTTGTCTGACTGTCTGTCCGTCTGTCAAGACCCTTTTTCGCAGGAACCCGTGGAGTTGTTAATTTGAAATTAATACCAAATACTTAGAGCTGCAATCCCTTGAAACAGTGAAAAAATCAAACTTGTAAGTTAACGCAGTTAAAAGGTCACACACAGGTTTGACACTCAGGCAAGGGAATCAAAACCTATAGGGGGTACTTCCCGTTGACCTAAGAATCATGAAATTTGGCAAGAAGCAATATCATGTAGCACAAGTAATGGAAAACATCCGAAAATCGTAAATTTGTAGTTACATAACTACTGTACGGAACCGTCAGTGCTCGAGTCCGACTCTCACTTGACCCGTTTTTTTTTTGTGGAGCTCCTAAAACTTCGATACTGAAACTGAGCAATTTTAAACCAATATTGTGTCCGATATGAACACTTTAAGTATCAATACTGCCAACTCTCTACTGCTAGCAATTATTCATATCACTTGTGGTTGTAATGGAAATCATATCACTTGGTTTTAATAGGTTTTTATTTATCTTTCTGATAGATTCTTGTTTTGGCAATGTGAGGAGTTTGTAGACTCTGTAGATTTTAGATCTGTAGACATTTTTTTATTTTATCAAGTACCTGGTACTTGTTGACCTGGTATCCGCTCAACAAATCTTTATGTAAGAAGCAATTACATAACTAGCTTAATGCTCCTATGAGGAAACAGAGAACATATTTTATTGTTCAGAAATAGTTAATGCTTTTGTCAATTATACAATTTTATTTTATTTTTATTTCTTTTATTCGGTAAGACGTATTTAAACTACCCAACGCCTTTCACCACTCTTTACTTCCACAAAATCTCGCGCACATACACACACACACATACGGACACACACAGATCATTTATTGATGCATCCTTTTGCACGTCTTTTGGACTAATATGTATTATTGTCTGTTTTGAGGGGTCTGGCGCTGTATGCTGAGATACAGAACTCGTACTAGTTTGGCTACATATGCTATATTATATACTGCCCCGTTGGTCTCGTGGTCACAAGCGCGACTGCTGAGCGGTGGGGTCCTGGCTTCGATTCCCGGTCGGGCAAAGTGTTATTGAGTTTTTCCATTAGGAATTTCTTAGTAACAGCCCGGAGTTTGGAAGTTGGCGGTGTGATACCCGCGTACCTCGGAAAGCACGTTAAGCCTGATCCTGCGCCTGATCTCTCTCCGGTAGTGTCGGATTGCCGTCCCATCGGAATATGAGAGTGAGGGAAGAGGGAGTGCACCTGTGTCTGCACGCACACTTGTGCATTACAATATCTCCCGCGCCGAAGACTAGTCTCCGTTGAGATTGGCCGCAGCACTGGCCGAAATACGGTCTGGAGGACTTTATATACTCCCAAGTAAGTAGGTATGTGTAACACTTTGTATTATTTTTGGTGAAATAAATAAATTTTACTAATAATAAAACTGAAGAGTTGGTTTCTGCATTTGTTCATGCTATTAGACCCAGCGTTCTAGGCCGTCCGATGTCTGTCAGTGAATTAAAAAAAATATTAAGTACCTAGATGTCTATCATCATCATTATCTTCAGCCAGAGTTGCCCCACTGTTGATCATAAACCTCTCTTTTCACGTGCCAGTCCCTGTGCCAGCCTCATCCAGGTTCTACCCGCGATGCTAACAAAGATCATCTGCCGAGCCTTTTCCCAACTACGTTGGGGTCGGCTTCGAGTCTAACCGGATGCAGCTGAATACCAGAATTTCATGTGGAGCGACTGCCTATCTGACCTCCACAACCCAGTTACTGGGTAAGACCCCCCTCCCTTGGTAAGACTGGTTGTCTAAGTCTTATGTTAAGGCAATAAGACTCAATTTTGAATGCATAAAGTAATGCTAGGATCAACACGATTTTCCTAATAATAATAGTTAGCTTTAAAAAAATAGTTTTGGTCATTGTATTATGCTTTTAAGTCAATGCTCTAATTGGGGTGTATGAGGTTTTGCGCATTTAACGTTACACGTTGTATACTTAATAAAAATCTTAAATTCACTGACAGTACGACGACAAGACGAGACGATACAACGGTTTACGACACCACCACCTCCAGACCCCTTCAAGACCAGACCCTTTTCAAACAATAATCATATTTATAGCTCACCTAAAATCTTAATTGTAGGTACGTAGGTAGTAAGGTGATGCCAGTGGACCATTAGGTAAGTACCTATACTTTGAACTAACGACTATCCATTAGGAAATGAGATGACGGTCGTTAGAACTAACTGGTACAGGTATAGATGCAGCCCATTATATGTTAGCATTAAAAAGTCTTATATCTAAATCCAGTGATTGAGATGATCAGCACACAGTTAATTTTGTTTTGCTTACTTTGATCTCACGCTGATGGCAATATATATATTCTAATTTTTCTTTTTACTTTTATTTTAATTGATTTTAGTTTAGTTAAATTCTAGTTTTTGTTTTCCTGTCTTGCAATAATAACTATGCACTATGTACCACTTTGAAAATGTCACAACTCTGACTCTCAAGATACAGGCATATGCCTAGTTTTGGGGGTCACCGTCTATTCTATTCTTGTATAAATTTAAATAAAAAATCATAAATATTCATTGTATTTAATAATATATTATTTTTATAAAATTCTCTAAAATTTATCTACATTCACAGATGGGCATAATCATCATCTGCCTTGCTTATCCCAATGAAATTAATAATAGTTAAGTAATGTAATTCTATAATGTGTTTGTATTGTGTTATGGATGTAGTACATAGCATAATCAGCCTATAATGTTCCCACTGTCAGGACACAAGCCTCTTTGCGATGAGAGGGAGTGGGCCGTAATCCACCACGAGACTCCAGTGCGGGTTGGTAGATGTCACATGTCTTCGAAATTTTGGTTCTAGGACATACCGTATTCCTTACGTTTCTTCCTTCATCCGTTTTAAGAGCATTGGTAATGAAATAATTTACACAAAGTAAAGGGACTGTCTAGGTTCGAACCTACGACCGTAAGTCGGTCTGTTACCACTAGGCCACCTCTGCTCTCTGCTGTTATGGATGTAATTGTAAGTGGTTAAGGATTAAATATTTGCATGACTAAAAAATCGAATACAGTGAAACCATGTGTTATTAATACCATGTCGTATGTAGTTACCTATTTTCTGGCAAATAAATCTATCTATCAATCAATGTTGAGGTCGGCTTCCATTAAAACTGAATGCAGCGGAACATCAGTATTCTATATGGAGTGCTCTCTAAAATGGCGTTACGAAATTAGGTGCTTCCGAAAGAAACTATTCAAGATACCTTTCTAAGGTCCATCTGGTTGAGAAAAATCAATTTTATGTCTGGCAATTTTAATTAAAATTGGACTGACTAAAATTACGTTTGCCATCAGTTTGTAAATATGTAAGTTGTAATTTATGTGGAAAATGTAGTGGATAGTATATTACCAAAAACTTTTTTGTTAACAATTAAGTATATTTGTTCAGTTTTTGTTAACAAATATACCTACTTCTTAATTTATTTCTATTTATTTTTAATATACTACTGTTTGTTTTTCCTTACAAAAGAAAAGAAAATAAATTAAAATTTGCGGTCTCTAGTCATGGAATTGTTTGCTCTTTGGACAGATGTAAGAATTAATCTTATTCAGCATACCTTTGTTCAAGTAAACACACATATTCCACTCAAATAGACCCATTTCTATGATACAATCACGAACCTAGCTAGGTACCTACTTAAAATTACTAGTTAAGAGTTCGCCACCGAGCTAAAACTGAGGTTACAAAAGATCATACTCAGTGGAAACTGTACAAATACACAATAACAGTGCTGCTCAAGTCTCTAAACAACTGAAACCACGCCTCCAACATTCAAAATCTTCATTAAAGACCATTCCGTAGAATGTAATCAAAGCAATAGGCAAAATAGGTGTGCATAGTTAGGAATACACCAATATAATTTGACCTCCCTCTCCCCTCTAGTTTGTTCTCCGATCAGATTAGAAAAGGACCGACAAATAATCGCAGAGAGCTCTAATTTGGATGGCCGGGTTGAGCGCTACAATCCGAATCAAAATTCAAAACCGCGCTCTCTCTTAATCCCTGTTGAGGATCACAATAAAAGGTAATACATTTTAACTCCTGGTAAAGAAGTGCGCCATTTTGAATCTTATAGCGATTGTAAGAGGGATTATAGCACCTTGGCTGTGGCAAAAATAAGATTATCCAAGCGAAAGTAGAAGGTGAAAGGGAGACATTTTGTTGTAAGGTGTAACGCGTAGCGAGCGCGGGAAGGATAATGACTTGATTTTGTTTCAATAGTCTTAACTATTTCTAATGCCTTTATTTGAAGCAATTAAGTGAAGTTTTGCCATACTGTGTAGCAATCGAAGTCAGTCTGTTAGGGTAAAATAAAACAAACATGACTTGCATTTTCACATAATATTTAAATCATTTTTGCACTAAAATTTTTGAAATAATAATAACACTAATATTAGTATGTGCGTAATATTAAAACGTGGATATAATTTTAGTATGTGGATAATATTAATAAGTGGACAATAATATGGATTATTTCAAAATGGTCCTTATCAAAGCTTTTATTGCATTACACATTCGGCTTATCACCGTAAGCTCATTATTCACAGGGTCTAGACTAGACATAAAAATTAAATACAAAATTCTATCCGTCGAAAACAATCTTAACTAAATATTAGTTAAGATTGTTTTCGACGGATAGAATTTTGTATTTAATTTTTATAAACGCCAAAATAAGTTTGTTTGGCTTTCACGCTAAAACGGCTGAACGGATTTGTATGAAATTTGGCACATGAGTAGGCCTGGAGAAGGACAGGCTTCTTTCCTGGATCGCAGACGAAGTCGCGAGCAACAGTTAGTCATCAATAAAGAATGAACCGCGCAAGTTTCAAAACAGCCGATCGATTCTGTAAAAATCTCACCGTGATAACTTAGGTGAAGTGAGCGTGAAGTAAACTATCAATGGGGGTAATGTGAGTGGAGTGACAGCTCACTTCGCCTAAATTTTCAGGGTGAGATTATTACAGAATTGACCGGATGGACGTCTCGTGCGAAGAAGCAAAAAATGTTGTAAATTCCGAACATTTTCTTTATTTTTCTTCAGTAAAGTCGTCCTGTGTCCGCCGGTCCTACCAGCGCAGGTGTCGGCCAGCTACAGCGCGGTAACTCGCTCGCCGCCACTCATTTGTGCTCAGCAATTAACTCGCGCGTTCCGTGATGCGAACAGCGATGTCCCCTGTTTGTAGGAGTACGCTTGTATGTTTAGTTTTATTTACAGAGTTTTCGAACACAAGACAGCTAAAATTAGATATTTTTTTATTTAATTGTCATGACATGAACTGGAATGAAGCTGACGGGCTAGAAAAATATTTTAATCCCATTAATGTTTGGGTTCACGCAAAATGGCTAAAAGGATTTGGGTATTTGGCATGCATATAGTTATAACCTGGATTAACACATAGGATACTTTTATTCTGGTAGTATGATCATTGGGATAATTTCTGAAATCCACGCGGGCGAAGCCGCTGGCCAAAGCTAGAATTGAATAATCATTAATGTAGGTAAATAAAACATTAAAGGTTTTACTATCACAGCTTCGAGCAATATCGGTATCGGTATCGGTATAAAGTCCGTAATGATTGAAAAAATGGTAGTTCGTGTATAAGAAGAAGACACTCTCGATGCGTCCGTATACCACTGCAAAGCTACAATGATTAGACAATCACATTAATCTGTCAGTCGTAAATGTATGTCTGTCTGTCTGGCATCATTTATCTTTTTGCCAGTAAAACTTTTTGCGAAGTAGTTTATTCTAAAGAAAAAAACTTTCAAAACCCAAGACCTTAAAATGACAAAGAACGTTTACAAACCTACCTATATTAAACCATATCTATGTATGTCCATTATAACTGTAGCCCCCTACATCAGGTAGAGTACATTCGTCGGGCGAAGTAAATAACAAAGAAATATATAACACAAAAGGCTTCCAGGGGGAATGTGGACAATTTTACACGAGTATTTACAACCTCGCTGTCCAACGGTCTCGGCAACTCTCGTAGTGATGGGACAAATGCTTTCTTATCGATACAATGTTCGTTATGTTTTTTTAGTGACTGCCGCTAATACTGTTTGTAATCATATTTATAATACTGTTTTTCCTCTGAACATTTATGCCTACAATATAATATGATAGATATTAGATTTCAAGCTGTTTCTGTGCATCCAAAATGTGTTTGTTAATGTGTAAGTAATGCACCCTTCATTTTCACTTATTAAACTGCCTAGTTCATGATTGTCATTCAATACGCGTAATCTTCGTAATCAGTTTTTCACAGATTGATATTAACTTAATAAAAAAACAATTTAATTTGGTCTATTGATATACCACCATGTCAAGCATCATTTAACTTTTAGCCTTTTCACCTTATCCTATATACATTTTCATTGAGAATTAAGAGTAATTTCGACTCTCTGAAAATATAACTTCCCATAGCATAGCATTTCAGCATGGAACATAATTATTCCATTTCAAAAACAAAAACTAATTCCAAAACATTCTTATTTACTTGAACAAAAAATGATACCAAAAACAAAAAAACTATAGACAATCTTTTCCCCGCACTAGGAGAGCCGTCATCAACACCGCATTCGGAAAATCTACACTTAACCAGAAGAGCCAGCCCTCCCATTTATCCTTACACTTGCTGTCCCGTAGAGTGGGGTACAGGGGTACCCCCCTTGGGAGGGGGTCTAATTCGGGGGGCAAAAGGGCATCGGGTGAAGCTAAGCGCTACAAGCGCTGATTACCACTTTAGCTAAACTTTATTCTTTGCTTTTGGTGATTTAAGTTTTGTTTGTAGGTGAGACGAAAGGTAGGTCACTGGATAATGTTCGGATTTATTTCTTTTTCGTTATTCTTCGTGTTGAATATTTTTAAGGTTTGGAATAGATTATTTACAATAGATTTTTTGAGAGTAAAGATAAGAATTACCTGTCTAACCCCTCATGAGAACAGCTGGCACAGATTATTTTTATTTTTCTTTACTAAATGATTTTCTACAATCTTCGACTGTTCTATATAATTACTTCACAACCTAAATCTTACTGAATAATACTACTAATTTATGCTAAAACCGATTAACACTAAACACAAAATCATACAACTCCAAAAACAACACATAATTAAAACACCATACCTAACAGAGGGGAAAAGTTATCTGTACGTAAGCGCCCCCCTCACTGAGAGGGGGGCTAGGGGGGCCGGGCGTTCTGGCCCATCAGTCTGGCCACGGCAATTCAGATGATGAATTAATCCAACAAATGTGACGGTATCACTTAGCCCTAATGCACGGGTATAATGTTACCCCGAAAATTTCTCGAGCAGAATTCGGGCGCTTCACTTTGAAAATCTCTGTCGACTTTAATGTGCGACAGTCCTTTGTTTCTTTACAGGGATTATGTTTTGCGACGCGTCTGGAGGTTAATGTGTGTTTTTCTTATTCGTGGGTAGTGGGAGGGTCGGCTTAGAATTTTTGTTTTACTATTTTTCTGCGGCGTAACATTTTTTTGTTGAATCGCAGAATGGAATGGGTTGATTATGCTTAAGAAATTTGAAAATAAAAGTTATAAGAATGCAATTGTATTATAGCACGTAAATACATTTTTATTTATATAGAATCGTTTTGTAATGGTTCATAGTTCTTTTAATTATGGTTGAAGAAAACCTCTTCCAAAATCCTTATTCAAATTCCTGTCATTAGGATAGTAGTAAACGGACATAACTACCAAGCATTGTTTTCTCAAACAAAACATTACAATCAATAAATAGAATAGAATATTCTTTATTATATACACCATAAATATTACAGAATATACTTAAATGTAGAATTTTTACAGGGCGTGACGCAATTGGCGGTCTTATTGCTAAAAGCCATTTTTTAAAGACAACCTTTGGATCTCTTGAAAAGTCTTGTCCTAATCCATACACCACATAGAGACCACTTAGAGATAAAGTTTACAAGAAATCCCCGAAAGATGTCGCCACACATCAAACTAAAACTCGTTACAAAATGTGACTTCTCCGAATAAAGGTGTTGTTTTAATTACATTATCAGGCTGGCACACGCGTGGGGGGTAGGGAGGACCCTTCTCACGGGTTGAAAGACATTCAAATAATAGTCTTCGAGAAAAGTGGGACGTGGGGTACAATGTACCCCAAGTTGGGAAGTTTTGATTGCGTCGCTGGCTGTCACGGTTGACGGGTTCGATGAATTGTTCTAGAGTTGCTGATGTGTCACATGTCGATTGTTTTTATGTTTGCCTGTAGCGTTTGTTTGTAGGTCAGTAGAGTTTTCTGGGAAATTTATTGTTTTGACACTGCAAAGTTGTTTTTTTTTCCTTCATCTTTCCGGGTTAGGAAAACTTCGTTGTATTGAAAATTGTAATCAGTAGGTAATAATATCATTAATCGTTATCGGTTTGTCACCAAGCATTTATAGTTTTACCACACTTATAGTTTTCTTTTTTCTGTCTATTGCCGTATCATTGACCTCATTCAAGTACTACTATAAACTTTTTTATTCTTTAATTTAGTTTGTAGTCCAAGTAGTCGTTGAGATAACCCGACGTCAGTGTAGTTATAATCCATTCCAGTAGGTTTACTCGGCTTTAATATACCTATTTAGTGAAATATCCAAATAAATCAAACTTTCCCAATGTGAATTATTAAAGCAAAAAACTTTGACCAACAAATACGAATGGACGCAACCCAAGAAACACATCCAAACAAAACGGGCGAGGACGCCAAAACTCACCACAAAACTGCACACACACAAATCGCTCGATAATAACGCGAAAACTTCGCGACACACACAAACACACTTTAAAAGTACTCCGTGGGGGTACAGTTGACCAATAGCATGCATTTAACCCTTCACAGGGATTAGGGACAAGCATTGTTTCAAAACCCCGAGTTTCGGTCCGCCATTTTGTTCATTTAAAATGGACGGTGTGACAATGGGTCACTATTGTTCGTTGAAAACGCTAGACGGACGCCGAGTCTGCACTGCCAACGAATGTAGGCATTGTTTTATCTTTTTTCTAATTTTTCCATTTTTATGCATTGCTTGCGTTCTGGTTTTAAGCTGGCCATCGTGTTTGATGAGCAGATTTGTGGAAATGTAAGATGGATGCGGCCTTTTGTTACTGGAATGGGTTTCAGTCTGATAGGTCATTGTGTCGATGGATTTATTACTTGAAACTTTACCGATTTTATCGCGTTAATGAGTAATTTGGTACATCCATCTATAAAAGAAATATTTGGTATTGTTTTCACCAATGGAGGTTTGAAAAATATGAAATTATAATACATAATTACCTACAGCTTTCTGTGGATTTTAAATTTATTTAACAAATGAAACATACATTTTAGATTAAATCCTATCATACAACTGGAAAAAAATCTCACACAAGAATTCTATTACGTTATTCAAAAATTCAGTTTGTGTTTAACTCTATCATCAAGTATACATTAAATTAAATTACATTGAACCCTCAAACAATAAAGCTCGTGCCGTATTCAAAAATACATTTATTACAAAATCCGGATTCCCTTAAACTGGAATTTCAAGTTTCCATTGTCACGTTGTAAACTTAGGGTCATAACAACTAGATCAATGCATTGTGTACCTCCGCCGACGGCGCGGTGGGTTTATGAACATAATATGACCCGTTTTGGGCAATATTGTCCAATTTTCGGTAATATAGTTTTGTCAACAGCAGGCGTGTTAGACCGGGTTCATTGTTGTAGGGTTAACTTTGACAAATTATCAAAATGTTGAAAATAATGTATGTTGATGGGTATAGTGTGTTGATAGATTATTTTTTTTACATAGGTGTGGTGAGGTTTCATAAAAAGTAAATATGGAATCTATGATTTATATTTATGTGTCTATGAATCTGAAATTAAATTTTAAGTGGACTAATTGTGCTGTGTTAAATAAATTGCCAGTATTAATTAAAAATTCCTTCTATTATATTGTTGTTTAAAATATTTATAGACCATTATGTGATGATTATTTAATTGAATAACAATTACTGACCACTGTCTAATTAAAATTTATATTACATACAATACCATAATGTAGTGTATGCTGTCCTTTTCTATAAGTGTTAAGGCACTTAGACTTAATATGAACTTTATAATGTACAATTGGCGGTCGTTGTGCCTCACCCTTTGCAAAAGTTTTTCGGTTGCACGATGAAATCTTAGTTTTCAACGCCTTTTTTTTGTTTGACCAATGAATGAAGGATGAGCCTTTGTTGTAAAAGTCAATTGTTTTTGTTTGACCAATGAACGAAGAATGTCGCCTAAGAAGGATGACCCTAAAATGAACAATGATCCTTTTCTTAAACGTTAAAACGTAAGTAGATGATAGATGTTTTTTTGTTGTTGATATGTTTTTTTGTTGTCGGCGTGTGCTAGCCGACATAATATGGCAAATAATTTATTTTAATGTTTTTGTGTTGCGTAATGTAAATTGATTATTTTGCATTTGCATACTATTGTATAGAATCAAGTTTTTCTAAATGAACGGACAGGTGTGCTGCTGGGGAGTTTGTTGTGCCACTTCTTCTTCCCAGCTAAAAAGCACTAGGAAGTGGTGAAGTGCGGGCGTTTTAGGGGTCTGTCTAATTATGTAATCTCGACGTTCGAAAGTGCTGATTCTCAGCCTAGTTTTAATAAATGACTTTTAATTTTGTTTAAACATCTAAAAGTGTGTTTATTTTTGTACGCTCTATTTATTACCATTATTCCTTAATATTTATATGGATTAGAAATACTAGACTTATTAAAGATTAGACATTATTCATATAAAATACATACGCTAATGACTTTTTTCTGCCGGTTATTTTAGAACAAAAATAATACCTACTTACTTTGGATTCTCAACATCATTCACATCTTGTGTCTTACCTAGTTAGTACTACCTACTTTCATAAGTAAAAATAAAAAAAACGGTTACAATAACCAATATAAAATGAGTAGAAAAAAAGGTCTGAAACAATAACCCAACTACCTCGAAGGTGAAGAAAAAAGACAAAGACGCCTTTCAGAAATATGCCTTTTGTAAGAGAGGAAAAAATTGATCTAACGACATTTGTGGTCTACTATAATAACTATTTATATCGTTCAACTCGTGTATTATTTCGATATCTGAATCCGAATCACTGTAATTTTCAATTTTAATAACCACAAAACAAAGCTTCAATGAATAGATACGTAGAAATGTAGAAATGTTTGAAGTGGTCATTTGATGATAAATTCCCATCCACAAAAAAAAAGGTCAAGCAAGTTGTAGTATTTTTGAAAGATCTTCACGACAAATTATGCCATCTGGCCAGTTTACGGTCAAGGGCTGACAGGGTCATTCCACACGGCTGCAAGTGTTAGAAGCCAAACAATGATCAAGAACACTATGGATACCAGATGTTGCATTGTTACAAAAATCTAAGAGTGTCTCAGCTTAATGCTTTGTTTTTTTTTCATAACTTGTTTAGAACCCTTTTTTTACAATGTGTAGCTGAAGCGCTATTGGTGGACGAAAACAATGCAGTCTCCGCCTGCATTGGTAGCCACTGGCCCGTGCAAGCGAAAAGCGCCCTTATGGGGGTGAGGCACAAAAACAGTCGATAGTACATATTGTAAAGTACAGACGCCAGCACATAAAGCTACCCGAACCCATCAAATTTTCCCAATCAACTTTGAACCTCTCTAAATCTATTAAAGAAATTTGACAGATTTGATTTGAGATTTTGGTTAAAGAGATTTGATTTTAGCTTAATATGCTGGCGTCAGTACAAGTGTACCTACTCATTGCTGAACAGCCTAGTAATAGATTAATAAATCATTGTAAAGACGACAACGAAAATACCGTATAATAATGTTCTCACAACATCTAATTTAAAATAAATTAACTAACAATTCAAAATTATAATAGAAAAAAAATTGTTACATAGGTACCTACTTACTATCATCACATTACATAAGATAGATCCATTTCTAGTTCCATACGCACACAAACTTTACCCGTCAATCTTTAAATCTCTCAACCCACAAATCTCCAATCCAGTTCCAATCTTCGATTAAGAAGTAATCACTCTTGGTATCCAATCATCAAAATTGCATCGTAATGAGATACGTCTGCCCATTTGAATGCTTTGTTCGCTTAGCCATGCTCGGGCGAGCACAGGCTGAGCAGAACACCTGAGTCTTAGATACAAGTGTTGATTTAATTTGATGTAAACGTTTGTTATGTAAATATTTATTACGATGCGTTAAATGGGTTTTAATGAAGCGAAATGTAAGGTTTGGCTATTTTGTTCTTATTGATGAGGTGTGAATAATATTTTTAACTGTATGTTTTTTGAGATGACTCTTATTGCATAGTTTTGTAGGTACCTGCCGGCACTGAAATATGCATAACTATACTTACTCAGACGATTAATATCAACTTTTTTATGGACTATAACATTTAAATGATAGCAGTCTTAAATTAATATTATGTATACAGGGTGAAATTAAATAGGTACGCCAAATTAAAACCTCTTATTCAACGTGTTTTAAAGAATATTTAGAGCATGTCATCAAGGAAATGGATGCACATACGTGCGCGTAGGCAAGTGATTTGGCAACGTCGTCACGCGCCCATTTTTTCTTAGGAGCGGTCAAAATTAAGTAAATACCGCTATTTCAATGCGTTGCCAACTTGCTTCAGGGTGTGAACTCTGCGATCAATGGATTGCTTATCGGATGCACGCCAAAATGCTTACTTTAATTTTCGTATTTGTTTTGATAAATTATGTTTTTTTACAGGAACGCTAATAATTCGTGTTTATTTGAATTTCACTATCTAAGATGACGATAATTACACGATTTTTTACAAGAATTTGGATTTGGGAAATTAGGTACCATTTATAATTATGATATAACAGTTACGAAATCTACTATTTCGAGTTGGTGCAAGTTTTTAATTTCTTGCTGTATAAAAAAGAGGGAAAAGAACCAAAGGGCCTCAAAAAATTCGTCCGCATCGCTGTCAGCAGGAAAATTGGCCAAAAGGCTGGCAGCATTTGCCACGTTGTATGGCGATCCTAATTTTTTGGCCATGAATATAATAAATAATTAGTGTTTTCTTTAATCACTTCCAGTTTCACTGAATTCAAAGTATTACTGGTAGTCTCCAATATTTCTATTAGCAAGATGATTCCAATCCAAGTATATATGTATTTTAACTTTAGAGCTAAGGACATTTCTGTATTTGACAAAGCCACTAGATACTTTATAATGTAGATAAGCTTGTATACCAGCTTGTATCAAATAATGTTTTAGCGAACGAATCGATTGTGTCCCATTCTCGTAGACGCCTATGGCTACGGTCTACGAGCTACGTCGCATGCTACGACAATTTCTTTTGTAAAAAAAACACATTAAACAATTTCAGACAATATTATTTATCACTATTTTAAGAATAATATTACAACTAGCCATTAAGATAACAACATTTGATACTTTTAATAATTAAAATGCTAAAAGCACTAAAGTAGGCTTTCGAATATAAAGAATTAGCTGATATTTATTTTTTTCAGATACAAAACCTATATTAATAGCCTATTTAACCATGGTATAAAGAGTGCAGGTCTAATCTAAGACTGTCTAAGCGTATGTATCTAACATACAGAGTGGCGATTTAGTCAAAACTTTCGCTACGCAACACTTACCCAATTCGTGAAAAAAAAAATCTAATTCCTGTTGACAGACAATATCGAGGCATGTATGTTTTTTTTAAATTACAATTTGAGAATGAGTTTCATTGCCAAAGTTGTTTAAAATGACAGGTAGAATCACCCCTTCTCGACGCAAACGAAATGTACACAAAAACTGTCTAGTTTTCAATACTGGAAAAAATAAAAAGTAGTAGTAGGTGGGTAAAGTAAAAAGAAATTAAGCCAAACCCGCGCAATAAGCAGGGCCAATAAGTACACTCGGCAAACAGTGTAAATTACCAATTAGTAAGCCTTTCACAGTGATACCAGTAAATAGAATAGTGGCGGTATTAAAAATAGGTTCCGTAGAAATATGTATTAAAAAAATTCGTAAAAATTATGAAATTTCTATTGGTTCGGCTAAACTCGATTATATAAAACACTAGCAATCTGCCCGCGTTCGCACGGTTTGCAGTATTACATATAGGTAACTCAATTTAGGTTTAAGCGGCACACGCCAGTAAAACTCACAATTGGCATGACTTTTCCGACATTTTCAATAACCATCGTTATTTTCCAATAAATTTACACACAAATTGAACGAATTATACATTTCACTTAAACTTTTCACTTAAATCACTTCGTCCATTGCGGGAAAACCGGATGAAAATCCGTTCAGTAGTTTTTGAGTTTATCGCGTTCAGATATAGATACTCTTTATTATGTATACCATAAATGGCATAATTTTTTTACACTTTCATTTTCCACGCCTGAACTTTAAATAAAACATATTATGGCAAACAGTGTGCTTATAACATTTGCTACTTTGGAAAAATATTATAATCAGAACATCCAGATTCTAGATAGATTAAATTAAAAAAAAAAATCTTACAATAAGTAGCATTTTTCAATGAAAAGCAACAGATGGCTTGAAAGATTATGTCTCTACACTTTATGATTTATTATTTGTATTGCGACCCCGTCGGTGTTTGATGATTATGCCAATGTTCTTGAGTAAGAAAAAGGTTTAGATATTTTATATGCCAAACTCTTCAATTTAATTCATATTAAAAATGGATACCCACAAAGACCTAACCACAATCACCTCTCGATCCCTAAAAAAAACTATCGTCACTCCCCGTGCTATATTGCGACACCTTAATTAGTAGCTGGCAACACCGAGTGGTCGGGAATTGCCACTTTTTTCCACCATTGTGCCTCTTTATCGCCACTCTCTCCCCGACTCGTGGGAGTCACGTTGCTTCGATGTGCCAATTAAAGTACGATACCAATTGTTTCTGCAGCCTTTTGATATGCAGTAATTACGTTTACGAGTTTGTGGATAGTTTTTTTGCATTTTTTTTGTTTTTTTTTTTGTTCTTGTGGGGGAATATTTTGTTGAGTTGGCTTCAATGGTGTTATAAAAATGGCATAGCAATTGATATTTGCTGCATATATATGTTTCTACTGTCCTTAGTAATATGTATCTCCATAGTGATAATAAATTTTGTCCCACATGGGATACATTAGGTATTCATTGCTAATTTAATACGTGCAGCTCAAGTCTATGGGTTTTTAAAATCAGAAAAAAATAATTGAAAACTAGACATCTAGTCACAGGGCTTCCAGTTGCAAGATAATAAAGACATAATTTTTGTTTTTAATGTGCGTGCAGCCGTGATGTGATAGCAGTTAAACTTCTGTAAAACTAACAAATAACACAGATTTAGTGTGAGAGACAGAGAGAATTTTATCTTTCTTCTCTCTCATGTAAAGAAATGTGCCTGAACGCGACGCGTCCTTAAAATTTCACTCTTAATTCTCGTCCAACTGTATCGAATCGACGCCCAAGAAGTTTCAGTTTCAAAAAACGGTTTTAACCTCAGACATTATCGCTGCATACTTATTCATTCACCAAACTCGATACGTAGTTACTAAGCAGTATTATTTTATTCACCGACCCATCAACCAAGTCCATACAATCCTAAGTAATACAGAACAAACACAAGTAAAGGCGAGCACACTTAAATATTTGAACTGCATCAAGCGTACAGTGGAACAATCGCTCGGAACTCGATGTGAACATTCACCGCTTCGATGTAAACGTTCACTGCTTCGATAAAACCACCTATGGTTTTAAGAAGCGAACGGCACTTAAGCGGGACGCGGTTATGCAAGATGGTAAGAAGGTTTTATTTACTGTGTTCAGTCTAATAATATTATTTGTATTTAACAAGCGCTCCTCGTCATCAAACTCGAAATTTTGGCGAGTAAAATTGTAAAAATAACAAAATAATTGTATAGTTTGAGAATTTTTTTTTTAAGTCAAGGAATGAAAACACTGAGCATTTAAAGCTTTTTACTGAAATTGCTTTCCAAAAAAGTTTGGGATGGAATAATTATGAAGACTAGCTTCTGTCCACGGCTTCGCATGCGTGGATGTCAGAAATCACCCCATGGGAATGTGCTTCTATCTCATTGCCAAAATTGATCGAAATCCATTGAGTGGTTTAGAAGTGAAAAGTACAGAAAGAGTTCCTTTCGAATTTATAAAATTAGTATGGATTAGTTTTTATCCTACTTATTTAACTTAGGGCTAATTTTTCAATCGACAGATATTTTTTATTCGTGGAATAAAATTGACGTCTGACAATTTCTATAAGGATGAACTGTCAAAAATTCTAAATTATTCCTCCGATAAAATTATCTGGCGTTGGAGAAATCAGCCCTTAGTAAGTTGGTTCAAAAATTAATGAAAATGCAAGTTTTGTGCTTCATTTGGAAAGTCCAAACAAAATACCGGGACAAACTTGTGCAGAACACAGTCGGAACATGAAAATGGATAACTTTTACTTTGAGACAAGCATTATCAGCCTATAGTGCCAACTGCTGCGATACAGGCCTCCTCTCTGTGAGAGGGAGTGGGCTGTAATCTACCACGCGGGCCCAGTGCGGGTTGGTAAATGTCACATGTCTTTGAATTTCTGATACTAGGACATACCGGTTTCCTCACGATGTATTCCTTCACCGTTTTGAGAGCAGTTGTGATGAAACTATTTACAAAAAATAATGCGCCTACCAGGGTTCGAACCCACGGCTTACAATTTGTAAGTCGGGGAAATTACCACTGAGCCACCACTGCTCCTTCCTTCATTACTTTGAGACAAGTGATTAAATAATTACATAGAAAAACAGTTGTTTTATACATTTTCTATTGTACCTACATTTTCGATTTTGAATATTTAAATTTATGAGTCTTATTTTAAGACAAGGAGACATTTTATATTATTTCTTACATTACGACATAAAATCACATGAATATTTCCCGAAGGATTAGGAAAAGGTGGATAGTACGCACGACTATATATCAAGCTATTTATTTCCAGTATAAGCTGACTTCTCATTGTATAGACGCAAGCACATCAAGCTACCCGAAACTGTAAAATTTTCCTAATTAACTTTGAACCTTATGCTTTAGCGATAAAGTTGAAAATCCATTAAGAAATTTGACAGATTGTAGTAGCTTGATGTACTGGCGTCTGTACGAAAATGCAAGGTCAACTAAAACTGGAAATGTATAGCTTGTCGTGTCGTCGTGACTACACCCACATTTAGCCAGTTGTGCTTATCTTCATAAATTGCGTAAATCTTCCACGTCGTAACTTGGCTCTCTATTGAATGACGCGGTCAATCGAAACGGGATGTCATTAAAAGGCTTTTAATTCTTGATGGCTCTACTCTCCACGAAGCCAATACAGTGATCTGGAACAAAAATAGAAAATTGTTTTAGTTTTTTCCGGCTGCAGACTAATACATTTTAGTTTATTAGAGTTTAAATCTCGAGGAACTAGGGTCAATAGACCAAACCATCTATGGTAGTGTTTTTAATGAATATACAGGGTGCCCTGGAAGTATGGATCAAATCGAATAAGGGCGTGGGCAAGGTCATTTCCAAACTTTTTGATCCTGAGAATGATTGATGATTGAGAATTATTTTACGGTTCAAAAGTTGTGACCAATTTTTTTCAATCGTTTCGCATAGTGCTCAAAGAAAAAAATCATTAAAAAAAACTATCAGGACTGTTAAAAAACTTAAATTGACAGTTCCTGGTAGTTTTTTTTTATATGGTTTTGTTCTTTGAGCACTATGCAAAGTGATTTAAATAACAAAAGTTGGTCATAACTTTTGAACCGTAAAAAAATTCACCAACATTCTCAGGATCAAAAAGTTTGGATATGACTTTGCCGACGCCCCTATTTGATTTGATCCATACTTCCAAGGACACTCTGTATTTACGTAGGTATCAAAGTAGGTTTGAGCAGTGGTCGCCATGTAGTAATAATAGCCGTGACTTATGAGATGTAATGTCGTGGGTTTGAACCCAGCCAGGCGCTTTACTTTGTGTACAATATTTCATCACCACTGCTAATCAGCGTATAATCCCATTGCTGAGGCATAGTCCTCCTCTCTGTGTGAGGGAGTGAGCCGTAATCCACCGCAGGGCCGAGTTCGGGCTGGTAGATTTCACAAGATATACATAACTAAAATCTATTTACTAAAAATGATAGTCAACAGTTTCTTCAGAAAAATAGATTGCTTACAAAGAAATTATCGCATTATTTACATACTTTCAACAAGTCCCAAACTCTCAAGACAAATAATAAAAATATCCCTACCACCTACTCCCACATTGACGTCACTATATCCATTACATACATAGGTACCGCTACCAACTTATACGTCACATCATTTTTCCTTTGAAAACCATAATGCCAAGGGGCTTTTGTTGAACTACCGTTGACATGCAACGTTCTTTCAATGCACTCGAATCAGCTCATTAAAGTCTTTCCTCCGCGCCATTTCCTTGGTATTTTCAATCCTTGTAAATGTTACGTTGTTACTCGATGTTCGGCTTATTACGTCACCGTATTGTTGCTTAGTATTTTGTACTGGATTATGTCTGAGAGAAAAATGGGTTTCTTGTTGTCGTAAGATTATTGTGTAGGTTTTAAGATTGTACATTATGATGCTTTTACTATTTCAAAAAAGTAAAATATATACATTGGATAAACTTATTACTTATACTGAATTAACTAACAAACTATTAAAATTAAAATATAATATCCTAAACTAACTAAAACAATATACCCCAAAGATTGGCGGCATTACAGAGCTTAGCCTCTGACCAAGGTAAAAACCAGCCCTAGGATCACGGAAAATATCAACCAGCCATTCGGATATCTCGTTGATAAAGTACTGATAAATCCTTATTTAATCTTGATATTTAAATCTGGGGTACGCCCACAATTTTCTAGATCTCGTATCATTCTCATAAACACTCTTTTCTTCTTATCCATACACCAAGAAAAATAAATTGATATGAATGTTCAGTTTGGAGCTAGAAAACTTTTAAATTTACCGGTTTCCTTCTACAAAAATTAAGAGACAAGAGAAACAACACCACAAAATCTAACTATATTTCTATAATCTCAATCAAACCAAACTTTGTACTAACTGAACTCCCTTCCAAAAAAGCCCACAACACACGCCAAAAAGTTAACCACACGCCAAAAGACACAAAGACATCAATACATCCTCGCCAAAAGAACAAACTAGCTAACACAACAAGCCGCAGTCTGTCCCAGACTTTTCCGTTTGCTATGACACTTTGAGTCGACTCACTTTTTAATTAGCGTATTTTTCTTTGTGGCGGCTCTGTGTAAATTAGCCTCTGATGTGAAGTGCGGCAAAGCTAGCGCCACAGAGGAACGACGCACTATCATTGCCCTGGTTTTATGGAAGGCTTTAGTGGAGGCATTAGCGTATTAGCTGTGTGTGTGGGAGGATTTTAAGGGAGGATTTAAAGCTTTCATAAAATTGAGGTTTTATTATGTTATAGATCCGGCTGATTGGTTTCTTTTTCTCGCGTATCGGCACAACTATAACAGAATAATTCAAGCCGTGATCAGCCAGTAAGCAAATGTGCGCTGATCGTATAACTGTAGAAGGACCTTGTGGCGCGTGGCCGAAATCGGAACTTACGCCGCCATCTTGTTTTTTCAATACATTTCACGAAACAATTGTACTAAATTTTTACCAACAGCGCCCCCCTGATAACGTCATTCGAACGCCAAATGATCCTTGTAGGAGTGCAGTACATTCGAGTTCGCCTCTTGAGAAGCCTATTTTAAACAGGTAAAATAAAGACTCCTATGATCATTCATAAAATAGCATTAATAGTGAGATCTGATCCTCTGGTGGGCTTGTGGCTAAGAAATAACAGCAGCACGGTTCGATCGATCAGGTTAAGCTACGCTTGCTGCGGTTGGTCCGTGGATGGGTGACCACCTTTACATACCAAGACCCCTCCGTGCCTCGGAAAGCACGTAGGTTTTCATTCGTAGATCTTTGACAGTCGTTATGGGTCTTCAGAAGCCCTAAAGTCTGATAACCAGTCTTATCAAGAGTAGTTTTTAGTCGTATTACCCCAATGAGTGGGTTGTAGAGGTCAGATAGACAGTTACTCCATGTAAAATACTAATATTTAGCTGTATCCGATTAGACTGGAAGCCGACCCCAACATAGTTGGGAAAAGGCTCGGCAGATAATGAGTGACCTCTGATGTGAATTGAAATTAGCCTGATTTTTTTAGGTATTATTGACCTGCTTTATAAGTTGAAGTGGAGTTATTTTTAAAATTGTAAAGTTATTAAATATAAGTCTGTTTTTGTGCCGAACGCCCCGACTTTTCTTGCAACTCAACAATTTGTATTATTCGTTACCAAGAGTCACAACGTTTTGGCGACTTTAGACTTTTAACTTCAGGTAATTAGGTAAATAAAATACCTTCATTAATAACATGATTCTCTTCAAGTTCAAATGTAAAATAGATACATAAATCTTAAAAAGTCAAGAGAAAGGAATGAGAAGAAAGAGTATCCATGGAGTTTCTTGCCCGTTCTTTCTCCATAGGTAAGTACCTACGCTTTGGAATGAGCAACTAGCTTCATCTTTCTGACTGACCGACCCCTTGACAATTCAAAAGTGCTTGTAATTGGTTTATTTGAAATAAATGCTTAAAAATCGTCTACCTAATAGTTAAAAAATTCAGACTCCAATAACCTAATTCCAAAGTCAATTAAATGCGTAGATACTTATTATTATAACGTCGTCATAATTCTCAACTATAACAGAACTTTGTTCTCGTAAATTTTCAACAAACAACACAAACACTACCCAAAGGCATTGTAGCACATTAGAATTTTAACTTCAGCCGTTTCAGAGGCAAGAAGATTAACAAATCCCAATCACGGGAGAGATTCGCGTATTCATACCAAAGTTTTCCGCCCAGGAGAGAGACGGAACATAGAAAACCAACTGAGAGTGAACGAGATACAGATATTATAAGTGTGAGGGCCACAGTACATGGGTCTGACATAATGATATATTAATTTCTGTCGCGAGCTTCCATTGTTTTGGTAGGTATTTTACGACGTGACGTATGGTCATTATGTTTTCATAGTTTCATAAAGACTGATTCAAAGGCGTGCGTCTGCGTGTGCTTAATGACATAGAAGTATAATGCTTGTGATAAATTGCTTTATTACAGATTTATGCCGTTCCGTTTGTTAGTAATTCTAATTACGGTTATGTAAATACATAGATATTTCTAGAACCCGTCCGTCAATTCTCCTCTCGATCATAATAGGCAGATAAGTAATTCTCTCAAAATAGGATACCTACATTCTTCTGTTTAGCCGAACAAAAAAAAACAATATTTTTTCTTGCGAAATTCGAAGCCTTGTTTTTAAACGGCTCTTAACTTTAAGCAGCGTTTATAACGCTGGTTAAAGTTAAGAGCCGCTTAAATGTCAAAAATGTATGGTTTAAAATCCGCTAATCATTGCAAAATTTATAAATAAAGGAGTTAGTTTTCAGACAGCAAAATCTAGAATAATACGCAACGCGTTGTAGCTTCAAACCAGAGGGGCAATTCTCGTAATTTTAAGAACGTTCACAGTCTGATCTCCGTCTCAATCTGTCAAAAATGTTTCTAAGTAATTTCCCTTTTTTTTTGACAAGTTTTTGACATTGATTATCGCTAAGATGAGATTGCGACTAGATTTTGAACGTTTTTAAATACGGGAATTAGCCTTCTATTATTATGATTGTCCCTTTTCTCAGTTCATTTTATCGTCTTCAATACCTACCTCAGGTATTCACTATGAAAGTTTCAAAACAACAAAAAAAAAAGTGTAGGTACCCTCCAATATTGGTTCATCATTATTAATATAATTACGTCCTTACGCTGTCTACCTACGTCCCATCACTAATGAGGTACCTATCTTTGATATCGATATTCTTGTATGTACCCCTGCTTTGAGCATGCAATATTATGAGGACTGCCTTTGATAATAATTTATCTATGGTATAATATTTGGACTAAAACTAAAATAGGATTATTAATTTAAGTAAGTAACTACATCTTTATAATTTTAAACATTCTCTTAATAATATACCCTCCTATCTATGATTAATGAATAATTTGTAATCTGGTTAAATTGTATATGGCTGTTTGACTGAAATAAAAATGATTTGATTTAATATGATTACCTACTTGATTGTTAATTAAAAATAAAGCCACCTAGCTGTTTTATAATCATATTAAATTCGTAATTATTAATTTATTCGCACCAATTTTTTAAAAATTGAATGGCTGGTAACTTAGTTAATATGACATTTAAATTGTGTACATAATTATTCAATTCTATTATATTCTTAGACCAATGGCACCATTTCTACGACTTAAGGCTGATTTTTCTAACGCAAGATAATTTTATCCGAGGAATAATTTTGAATTTTTGATATGTCAGACGTCAATTTTATTCAGTAAAAATTATTTGTCTATTGAGAAATCAGCCCATAAGAAAATATCAAGATTTCTTTATTATATTTTCCAAAATAAATTCTCTAAATGATGGTGAGAATTGCATTAAAATCTGATGCGTAGTTGAAAAACCAACGCGTTCACACGAAAAGCCACTTTATTTTATACTAATTACAGCTTAAAATGCCATACCAATATGATAGAGATTTTTCGTAAAAGAGCTGGCCACTAAAACTTTACAATCAACCTCAAAATAGTCACATTTTTATTAGTAACTAGCTAACCTGACAGACATTGGTGCCGATTCCTTGTTCACAAACTAAACTAAATTGAAATTCAGTGCATCTTTTTCTTTCTATTTCATTAAAAAAAGGACAGAAGATAAGTTTTAGTTTAGTCCTGTCAAATTAATCAGCTCCTGATACTACTTCATACAAGTTTAGACGTGATTAAAAACTTGCCTACTAAAATTACTAAACTATAATTTATCTTCGAAGTTAGAAATTGAAGACTAAACTAAAATTTATCTTCTGTCCTTTTTTCAATTTATCTTTAAACAAAAACCTAATTCGGACTATTACGAACATTTTAAAATAAAAAATAGCCAAATCGGTCCAGCCGTTCTCAAGTGATGCGCTTATTAAGGGCCTATACTACCTCAAATGGCTTAGCATGATCCTCCGTTATGTCGAAAATCCTGCAGCATTAATTTTGAAATAAATATATGGTAAAGTTGAGGATTAATGTTAGGGCTTATGTTAGACGAAAACACGATTTCATAAAATTTTCTCGATAGAAAAAAATTCCAAAGTTACCTCTAAACCGAACAATAAACCGCTGGTATTCAAAAAATACTTCAAATTAGAACATGAAACTTTGTATACTAACCGAAATAACTATAAAGCAGGTCTTATGTTATTTACTTTTTTTTTATTACCATTATTTTCATCGTAAAAAGCAAATACCTAAACTATTGGCGCTGCCTGCCGCCTAGCACCGCACTCTGTCTCGCTCTCACTCAGTCCGCGAGCAGTAAGTATCGTGGGAGCGAGTTAGAGAGTGAATTTTAGCTGAGGTAGTGTAGGCTCGTAACTAACAACATTTTATTTTTATTTACAAAAATAATCTATCGATCCCTTCTTAAGGGATTACTTACACATTTCTCATTTACATTTTTCATTTCACATTTTTCATTTTTTTTCTTGACATTTTTACACTTTTGCTCATAGCAAAAGTGTAAAAATGTCAATTAACTTTTGAGGCCACTGTATTTGGATATATAGTAATTGGTTCAACCCTTTCATTTGTTTTTATGATGCCTCTTATTACTGCCTCACAAGGGCTTAAGTGTTTTCACAAATGTCCCACACTACAAAATCCTTCAATGAACCCTAATTAATCCAGTTTCATATTACTCAGCATTAGAACTAGCAGGTCATTAGTTGATATGACGTCACATCGCTAGGGGATGATAATTAGCGCCTCCAATCCTCCCTCATAGCATATGGCGTGTCCTGCAAGTCATGGCATGGGGGATCTATGTCAGATTGTTATGGGTGTAAATGTATTAATAGGATGGCGAAAAGGAGATATTTTTCAGCTATACGGGCGTTAAAAGTTCGCACTACCAACACTTTGTTTGTTTTCAAAACAAAATAAATAAAGGCAAAAAAAATTCAGTCTGAGTTTATTCTCTTCTTCATCTCTCATATGGCACGAGTAAATATGAGAATTACTTACACTTGCAATGGTGAAACTGTTTTACCATCAAAGTTTTCTCCCAGAGAGCGCTCGATGAACAACGTCATCTACAGTTTTCTTTTAATATAAAATATATTCTGCACAAATCAGAGGTACATTATACAGTACACACACTAATAAAAATTTGCCAAAATTCTAGTACTTATTCAACTAATATAAACAATAATAAAAACAAAAAAAAAAAACAAAAAAGTTTACGAGTTAAAAGTTTCCAAATGTACACCACAGTACATCTAATTTCTGGTCTATCCTCTATTGCCCTGTGGTCTCATAATGACATTGCAAAACTACGATGTAAGTTTCCTTGAATGCTTTTGACATTATTTGAGTCGAATTTTTTCCTTGATAAAGAAAAATAGAATTAGTAGTATTGAATTAATTGCCTCACTAACTCAGCTCGGCCACAATTTTTTTTAACAGTAGGTACAATCAATTAGGTTTAAACCGGAAATTGTGTTGAAACAGAAGAAATATTTTGGAACGCACCCAGAAGCCCGTCTCGATGAGGTGCCAACATTGTACAAAAAGAAAAATACATTCAAAATGTATGTGACCACAACGTTCAGAGGAGTTATGATAGGTTCAAACTGTTGTTTTAACTCACTTTTTCATACATTTTAGCAAGAATCGGCAAGTTACTTTCAGTACCCTAATTGAACACATTTTGAAGGATACTGCTAATCCTTTGATGTTGAAAATGTATCTACTCAACAACGTAAATAACGCAATGAATGTTGATAAATGCAAGACAATGCCACTGTTAGTGGGTTACGAAATTACTCCGCAGTACCGGCCTTTTTTTTTTGCGAATGGGAAATCATCAAATGATCCCTCCCGCTCTGGGTGGAGCAGAAGAGAGTGTCAGACTCTTACTGACTAAAACCCACCCGTGTTCCGTCCTTAGCCCTTTATTTTCCGGGGCAGCGGTAACCCTTTCGGACTATCCCGCTGCACAAATGGTCTTAGTACCTATCTATTCAAAATAAAGATAAGAAAAAAAAACGTACTTCTTATTATTTTGAGCTTTTTAAGTTTTGGTGTACGCGCAAAGAACAATGGAAAGCTATTGGAGAGACCTTTGTTCAGGAGTGGGACGACACAATTTGATTTAAAAAAAAAGACAACAACTAAGTATGTAGAGGTATGAATCTATCTATGTCAAGTATTTTTTTGAAAGCGATGACCATCACGAAGTAACTTTACGTAACCATAGTTGTTCGTTCTTCCTCTGTATGAGAAGAAGCTTTTGCTCCATTAGAGGCTGATATTATTCATTTATCTCAGCCTGACAATCACCATAATAAATATTCATAAGCTCTAAACACACCATAAACGAAAACAGCACTACAGCCGCCCATCAGAAGACAATAACCGCAACTTCACGTATTAATTATTATCAAAATCACCAAAACAAACACGAAAACTACGTACAGTGTTCGAAATATTTCACTGGATATCCGACATTTCTTATCCTACCCACTTAAAACATTCGAATGGCAATGGGTCCTCCGAGTGTCATTCATCAACAACTCTCTACGAACTTTGCATGTACCCAAAACCTCTTATTATTTGCCACCCTACACTATAAAATTGGACCGAATGTGCTTGACCACACCAGCGAAAACTAAACTTTATATTCTCCACGCAAAGTTCCAATTCGTTTGTTAATGTGGGTGAAAACACAGTCATTTTAAAGCATTAATTACCGCGTCCAACCCCGTTTTAGGGTAAACCCTTTAGGAAATTTTCGTCCCTAGCTGGTCACCCTCCGAGGTCCAAGCCAAGTCATTAGTATGCGCTATGTAAACGAAGGTATGTTGAAAAGGTTTCGTTTAATTTCGTAGATATTTGTCGTTTGATATGCTAAGAACAGTGACATTTGGAAAGGGTTGAAATGAATATATATGAAGCACAGTAAAAGGGTTGTCTGTACTGTTTAATAAGTAGAATTTGTCGTACAGTCAATAAAAGAGCTATGTATGTAGGATCGTCCGATATAGTTGATAGTTTAGTAAGAAACCGATGGATGTTGTCGACTATTATATGTCGAATATTATTCGCTCTTTTGTTGATTATGCATAGTACGTTTAATGTAAAGATGACGTCATCATGGATAAAAGATCTCAAGCAAAGCGGATCTTACAAAACTTAAGAAACATGTTATGAATATATATAAAAGAACTAAAAATATTCGATAAAATATGCATGCAATAATATTGGACATCAAGTTGTGTGCACATCTTTGCAATTTGGTCTAAGTATACCCATACCTTTAGGAAGACAAACGTGAAAACTTGTAAGTACCTATAGTTAATTCAAAAAGTATCTGCTGAAAATCTAAACAAATGGATTACAAAAAGTACCTGTAGGTGCCTTTAATGAGTGATTGCATAAGAATTTAACCGGAACAGGGCTTGTTTACACTTTCATCAGATGTTTTTGGAACAGGTCATAGTTAGCTAATGTAGGAATCCAATTGATTATGTCCCTACAAACAGGACATAGGTACTTAATCAATTTTAAAACATATATAAAATAATTGTGTACAGCAAGTAGCTTAAATTAAACAATCACTAATCAAAACAAACAACGGTACACTTAATAATAGTCCAAGAGCCACACTTCACATCCTAATAATAACCCATCAACAGCTATCAACGCAACGAACGCTGCATACCTGTCACATTAGTTCGCTCCAATGCGCTCCCTTGCTCTTAGTTTATGCAAAATTAGTTTTCCAATACAAAACCCCTCGTGTCTAAGCCGTATTAGCTTATCTTTCCACTTGGCACGCTATAAATTGGTCAAAATCTCGTTGGCTCCTCGACTTTGCCACGTATTCCTAAGTGGTGGGTGGCCAGGCTGTAGATGGATTTTAGGATGCGTCCGAGGCAGAGAGCCGTGATTTTTTTTTCTCGAGTGCAATGCAATGTAAGAAGTTATTTAGTTAGTTAGGTTAGGTCAGGCAGTTGTGATGAGGTTTTTTTTTATTTATAGTAATAATAATAATGCAATCAAAAGGTTGTATAAGCCCCTAATCATTAAATTGATTGTAGAGCTCAATATAAGATTGAATTACAAAATCTGCACATCATCATAATCAGCCTATAATGTCCCGACTGCTGGGACACAGGCTTCCTCTCGGTGTGAGGAAATGGGCCATAATCCACCACGCGGGCCCAGTGCGGGTTGGTAGAATGTCACATGTCTTTGAATTTTTGTTTCTAGGCCATGCCGGTTTCCTCACGATGTTTTCCTTCACCGTTTTGAGAGCAGTAGTGATGAAATGAAATACACAAAATGCCCGCCCGAGTTCGAACTCACGACCTTACAACTCGTAATTCGGGGCCGATAGCACTGGGCCACCACTGCTCTCTCTGCACATGCATTTTGACTAAAATTATTCATACATGAGTTTATTATGATACCTGCATAATAAAGTAATTTAATTTATGTAGTTTGTACTAGCTTACCCGACGAAATTCGTACCGCCATTGAAATCAGTTCCGTTCTCGATATATCATCAAAAAAGCCGTTCTATATAAAATTTATGCGAAAAAGATTATCGTTTTCTTTTCTCGTGATTTTTTCCCATGTTTTAATACTTATTCTGCTATTCGGTTCGAGGCGGAGACAAAACCAACAAATCAAAGTTCATTAAAATCTTGAGTTACTTATAAGTTGTGCAACTAACCCAACGTTGTTTTATTTATATAGATTTCACAATCGTAGGTCCTAAACACTCATAAAGCGTTGCTTTTAAGCCTAAATCTTTACCCATCTATTTAATTCAGCAATGATGCAAAATATTGCTGATTTCATTATATTAATTTTGGATTATATTAATTCATTATTGTTTAGTAAATTAAACATACAACTTTTATTAATTTCCAACTATGTCCCACAAATTCCGTAACTCATATCCCCCTTACTCCCAAATCTAGTGGCTCCTACGAGTGGTATCACCAGTTAGCTCCGTTCACCGAGTAGAAAGATAACATCTACTACACCAATATGTTCTATTATTGCCTAACATAGATTACTCACAGTTTTGTTTATGTATTGTACATACATTTATTACTTTTGACATGTAGTGTGTAGGTTTTGACATGTAGGGGAGGGGCCTGTGGCTAAATAATAACAGCCGCACAGGTCGATCGATCAGGTTAAGCTACGCTTGCCGCGGTTAGTCTGTGGATGGGTGACCATCTTTACATACCGAGACCCCTCCGTGTCTCGGAAAGCATGTTAAGCCGTTGGTCCCAGCTGTCATTCGTGGATCTTTGACAGTTGTTACGGGCAGTCAGAAGCCCGAAAGTCTGACAACCAGTCTTACCAAAGGAGTATCGTCGTATTACCCAGTAACTGGTTGGTGGAGTCGCTCCATGTAAAATACTGGGATTCAGCTGCATCCGGTTAGACTAGAAGCCGACTCCAACATAGTTGGGAAAAGGCTAGGCAGATGATGATGATGTAGTGTGTAGGGTAGATTGGTTGATAGTAACTAGTCATCAAGTGGCTGTGGAGGACATTAATATGAAGATATATTAGTACAGCATTAATTAATGACTGTGCTGTAATTTTAAATAGACAAAAAATATTTGATGAAACTGAATGAAAACTGTTTTAAGGCTCCTGCAAACACACGCGACGTGAATCGCATGCAACACAAAGGCACCGCTCGTGTTTCGTGTCGCGTATCGCGCCTGTTTGAAGGAACCTTTCAAACTCAAACTCAAACTCAAACTCAAAGCATTTATTTCAAATAAACCAATTATAGGCACTTTTGAACTGTCAAGGGTCGGTCAGTCAGAAAGATGAAGCTAGTTGCCCATTCCAAAGTGTAGGTACCTGTGGAGAAGAACGGGCAAGAAACTCCACGGACACTCTTTTAAATAATAAAATTGTTACAAAAATCTTGGTTACATCATTCATGTTGAAATTATACATGTGAGAACGATGCATAAAGACGTGCACGTTAAAGGCGTTCGTACTTAAAAGAACAGTTCATAAATGAAAATAAATTAAAATAAGCCGTGGCGGCTAAGAGATGACCAGTCCCTACTGACGGCGCCCGTTCACGAACATGACGTATGGATCAGCACCATTCAGCTCAACCATTTTGAAGGGAACCCAATGATCCAACACACACGCCACCATCAGCGAGACATTTGAGTGAGCATGATGTACTCTCAGCCGCAAGGGCACATTCAAGTCAATGAAAGACGTACCCAGTAAATGGTAGCTTTATAGTTTAGGTACATAGTGCTCACACGTGTCACACGTGTGCTATGCAATTATACAATACTAAGAGATTGAATTTATACAATGCAAAGATAGTTTTTTCAATCTTCAGCAGCTCCAACTATATTTTCGAATGCTAATTAATTAGTTTAAGTGCCCTTTTGGAGCAGGACCAGCGTTCAGCCAAGCATTTTTATCAGCGATGTAATCCCCCAACTTATAATATGCCTGGCTGCATAGTGTGCGTTTTATGCAAGATTTGAATTTTGTTTCATTGAGTTGGAGTATGTGGGGGGGTATTTTATTGTAACATTTTAAACAGTACCCCATGAAGGATGAGTCTACTTTAGCCAATCTGAAACCTGGTTGAACTAATTGGTCCCTATTTCTAGTCCCATAGGTGTGTCTGTCACCTCTTTTACTGAAAAGATTAAAAATTTTCCTTACGTACATGATGTTTTCATAGATGTATTGACAAGGTACTGTCATGATATTAATATCTTTAAACAGTTCCCTTTTTTTTTTTTTTTTTTTACGAGCAGTTACTATTTCTCCTTTCACTTGGTTTCCTGTTTCTTCTATGGCTTCCAAAATTGCCTCTTTGGGTGTGCTATAGTGTAGATGCTTGATCACAATTCTCATACATTTTTCATCTTTTTGAGTAAATCTTTTTGAGTATTAATCCTTTGCTTCGGACATGTTCTATGAGAGTTTTGTATTTTTCGACAGACTTGGAAGAGACTATTAATTTATTTCTAGACACCACTTTATACGTATAGTCACTCTTTTCCATAACTTCTTCAATAAAACTCGTTAATTTTTGAAGGTCATCTATACCATACAGTATAATAGGTGGAGGTTTCGAGGGTTTCCTTGGTGTTTTGTCTGGAGTAGGATTTTGCTCTTGACAATCAACACTTAAAAGGTTAAAACTATTCGATGTCTCTATTGCTGGTGGTGATATCTGATAACAACAAGTATGTTAAAGAAATTAAATATATTTACAACCAAAAGGTTATAATTGAAGACCCAAGAAGGAAAACCACAATAGTCCAATGTACCAGATGTCAACAATATGGACACACAAAAAACAACTGTATGGGACCATACAGGTGTGTGAAGTGTGCAGGATCGCACAATACCACAAAGTGTACTATAGATCAGAATACACCAGCAGTTTGTGCTCTATGCTCTGGAAGTCATCCTGCCAGTTACAAAGGTTGTAAAATCTATAAGGAAATCCTCACTAGGAAACAAGATACCAACAAGATACAGAAACAACAAAGACCAAAAGTACAAAAACCGATAGAAGATCTAAATTTATTTGCATTGACTAGATCTGAGTCTGCAAACAACTTAAATATGACAAACGTACCTAAAAAACAACCATACAATAATAGTAATAAAAAATATAGCGAAGTAGTTATAGGTAATAATACTACTACGACAGAGAACACTAGAAGGAAATTAAATTCTACAAATAAAGTTGACCCTATAGAGTCACAGAGAACAAATGTAGAAAATAATCTGCTTGAGAATACTCTTAAATTAGAGGCCCTCTTATTAAAACAGACCAAAAGGATAGATGTACTTATCTCACAAATGAGCACAATGATGAATCTCATCACATCACTCATCAGTAAAATTTCATTATGACCTCACTGCGAATAGCCACCTGGAATATCAATGGTTTGCTACCAAATAAACAGGAGCTGGAAATGTTGATTCAGGCAAACAAAATAGATATAGCGTTAATATCGGAGACTCATCTCAATAACCGAAAGACATTCAAAATGAACAACTACTGTGTATATTGCACAAATCACCCTGACGATACATCGCATGGAGGGACAGCGGTAATTGTAAAGAATAATATTAGACATTACTTTCATGGCGAATTTAAAGAAGAATGGCTACAAGCGACTACTGTCACTATAGAGGACAAATTTGGTCCTGTCAACGTAAGCTCTGTATACTGTCCGCCCAAGCATAAACTTAAGCAGGACATGCTCTCTAAGTACTTTGACACTCTGGGCCACAGATATGTCTGCGGTGGTGATTGGAATAGCAAACATACAGATTGGGGTTGCAGACTGACAACAACTAGAGGACGGGAGCTAAAGAAACGTGTCGACAATCACAGATTAATAATCCTCTCTACAGGCGAACCAACCTATTGGCCAGCAGATTCTTACCGAATTCCAGATCTACTCGATTTCTTTATAACAAAGGGGCTATCAAACATACATCTAAAAATAGAATCGTCTCTTGACACCTTATCGGATCACTCACCTGTACTGCTAACACTTAGTGTAACAATAATACAAAAAGAACAAAGCTATAAGTTAAGCAATCATAAAACAGATTGGAATGCATTTACCGAATACCTACAAGAGGAAACAAACCTACGAGTGAGTCTTAAAACAGAGGCAGAAATAGACGATGCAGCATTCTACATCACAAACCTCATACAGGTGGCGACATGGCGTGCTACTCCGACTCTGGAACTCCCGTCAAATAAATGTAACATACCTCTTGAAATACGCCGTATACTCGAGGAAAAACGTAAAACAAGGAGGCGGCTTCATGCAAGCAGATCAAATCATGACAGAAGAGAATTTAATAGGATCTCTAGGGAACTGAAAGACATGATAATTGAGAACAGGAATGCTACTTTTCAGCAGAAATTGTCTACACTATCGGCTCAGAACAAAGATAACTACTCTCTTTGGAAAATTACCAAGAATTTCAAAAGGCCAATTAATTCTATACCCCCACTAAAAACGCCCACAGGAACTTGGGCTAAGAAACCAAATCAGAAAGCTGAGGTCTTCGCAGAACACCTAAGAAATATTTTTACCCCCAATTCATCTACAATGGTTGAATTTGAGAAAGAGTTGGATGATTTTATCAACAGTGATCAGCAACTCTCACTACCAATTAAATTAGTGACACCAAGAGAGATGAAGCGTACCATAAATCATCTAAAAAACAAAAAAGCACCTGGTTTCGACCTTATCACTGGCGAGATACTCAAACGACTTCCTAGAAAAGCAATAGTTTTTCTGACAATGCTTGTGAATGCTATATTTAGAACTCACTATTTTCCTAAGCTGTGGAAAATATCGCAGATATGTATGATGGCTAAACCAGGGAAACCTCCAACTGATCCTAGTTCGTATAAACCCATAAGTCTTCTCCCAACTTTATCTAAATTGTTTGAGAAGATATTCCTAAGAAGGCTAAAACCAATATTAGAGGAAGACAAAATAATTCCCGACCACCAATTCGGGTTTAGAGAGAACCACGCCACAGTCGAACAAATACATAGAGTGGCGCACAAAATTAGGCAGTCCTTAGAGAAAAAAGAATATTGTTCAGCAGTATTCTTAGATATTCAACAGGCGTTTGACAGGGTCTGGCATAAGGGATTACTCTTTAAACTCAAAAAACTTTTACCTAACTCGTTCTTTATGATCATGAAATCATACCTGCACCAAAGAAAGTTTCAAGTGAAATATGAAGATGAGTATTCCAACCTGTATGAAATCGCTGCCTCAGTCCCACAAGGATCAGTGCTTGGCCCAGTACTGTATGCCATATATACATCAGATCTGCCAGGCACTGAAGATGTAACGACAGCAACCTATGCGGATGACACTGCATGCCTTGCGAGTGACAAAGACCCGGACGTTGCTACACAAAAGCTGCAAACACAAATTAGCAAAATAGAACTTTGGCTCCAAAAATGGAGAATAAAGCCTAGTGTAAGCAAATCTGTGCAGGCAACCTTTACCCTAAGAAAAGGTGAATGTACACCAGTATATATGGAAGGAAAACAATTACCAACAAGTAACTCTGTAAAATATCTGGGTCTACATATAGACCGAAGGCTAACATGGGCGAACCACATCAAAGCAAAGAAAAAAGAGGCAACAATATTATACAAGACCTTCTCTTGGCTATTAGGACGCAAATCACAGCTATCTTCGAACAATAAACTACTGGTCTATAAAGCCATTATAAAACCGGTGTGGACTTATGGTATAGAACTATGGGGTTCTGCCAGTAACTCCAATATAGAAAATTTACAGAGATTTCAAAATATAGCCTTACGATCAATATCAGGCGCAGGGTGGTTCGTGAGAAACTCCGAAATACATGAACATCTAAGGATGCCTACGGTAAAGGAAGAAGTAAACAAAAACTGTACGCGATATAAGAAGAGACTACTAGAGCATACCAATGAATTGGCTAAGAACCTCCTAAATAACCAAACCACAACACGCCTAAAAAGATGGCATATCCTAAACCTGGATCAGAGAGACTGAGAATAGCTCTTATCATACTTTGTGATGATGTCGGCTCAATGGAGCCACATTGTCAAAAATACATAACCTACTGAAACCACATCTGATTATGGCTAGATAAGCCGATTGCAGATAATAATAATAATAATAATAAAAATAAAAAAAAAACAGTTCCCTTAGAGAATCGCGCCTGCGGAGGCCATATATTGCTCTGATGGCTCTTTTCTGCAGAATAAAAATAGACTCGATATCTGCAGCCCGTCCCCATAATAAAATACCGTAAGACATGATACTATGAAAGTAACTGAAATAGACTAGCCTCGCGGTATCTACATTAGTAAATTGACGGATTTTTCTTACAGCATATGCTGCTGAACTAAGCCGTCCTGCAAGAGATGCTAAATGAGGACCCCATTGCAGCCTTGAGTAGAGCGTGATCCCCAGGAAAACAGTTTTATCGACGAATTCTAGTATCTCTTTATTCAATACGACGCCCCTTTATATCAGTAAGACGCCCTCGTAACTAAGTCCAGTTGAAAACCAGTGGTATTAGATGTTTATCAAACGAAGTCAGCACCCTAATTGCGTAACACACTATCAATCAGAATCTGAATCATTTTGAAGCAAATTTCTAATCCATTGCTTCATAAGTTCGAAAAGTTCGTCTGCTCGACATGTAATAACGCAATGAATGTTGCTAAACTGTCAAAATGAAACCGATTCCGATTGATAATGTGTTACGCAACTGCCCCGCGGGTTAGTTACACCATTTACAACTCAAGAACGGCTGGACCGATTTTTATGATCTTTGATTTGATGGATTTACCTCCACCCCGAATAGCAGAATAATTATTAAAACATGGGAAAAATTTCCAAAAAAAAAAAATATTCATTTTCTCATACATTTTGTATGGAACGGCTTTTTTTATGATGTTTTGAGAATGGATTTGATTTCGATAGGTGGCGGTATAAAGTTCGCCGGGTCAGCTAGTATTTTAATAGGTACGTAAAAGACACAAGTAGGTATAGCCGTATAGGTATAAAAATAATTATTTCAATAATAACAACTTACTTGTATTCAAATTCAACTGCAGACGGAAATGTATTTATTTAGTACACTTTTGCAATATTTTACATGATTAACAAATCAAAAATCTCCATTCAAGGCAGTTAACTCCAAAACGCGATCATGCCTCGAACTATTAAGACGTCATCTGTCTTGCCTTTTCCTAACAATGTTGGGGTCGGCTTCCTGTCTAACCGGTTGCAGCTGAATACCAGTATTTTATATGGAGGGACTGCCTATCTGACCTCCACAACCCAGTAACTCGGGAATGCGATACCCCTTGGTAAGATTGCTTGTGAGATTTTCGGATTTCTGACGACCAGTAACGACTGTCAAAGATCCACGAATGACAACCGGAATCTATTACGGCATAACGTGCTTTCCGAGGCACGGAGGAGTCTTGGTATGTAAAGCTGGTCACCCATCTACGGACCAACCGCGGCAAGCGTAGCTTAACCTGATCAATCGACCCGTGCGGCTGTTACAACTTCAGCCACTAAAAACTCCCCATATCCGGGCACGTGCGACTGTATATGCGTCGAAAAAAGTAATTTCTAAAAAACTGAACCACCCGCTTAAACACTACAACAACCATTCCCACCAGCTTGCGGCTAAAATTTTTAACACAACAAGTTTCATTATCAAACTAACACAAAACTAAGATAAGGTACCTCCACAATGTAATCTTTACACTCCCCCTCCAAAAGCTTCGAAACTTGAGAACAAAGTTGGAATAACTTTGGAAGACCAAGGGCTGTTTAGAAAGGACCCCTAACTTGGCCCGAGTCTGAAATATTAATGTAGTTTCACAGAATCCTATATGAGAGGTGTATATGCTTTCTGGATATTCGCTAATGGCTCGTGCAGAGTCCGGTTCATATCGATACGTCTCTATAGATTTTCGAGCCAACGATTCTCTAATATTTAGAGGCGCAGTTTTGAGTTGAATTTCTGTGAGTGTATTTAAGTAGGAAAGATTATTTATACATACATAATCATCCTATAATGTTCCCACTGCTGGGAGACAGGCCCCTCTGTGAGAAGGACTGGGGCCCAGTCCCAGGCCAAGGCCCAGTCAATGGGCTATAATCCAACATGCGGGCCCAGTGCGGGTGTCACATGTTATCGAATTTTCGGTTCCAGGATATGCCAGTTTCTACACGATATTTTCCTTCAGCGTTTTGAGAGTAGGTAGTGGTTATGAAATTAAATACACAAAGTGCCTGCCTCGGTTCGAACTCACGACCTACGGCCCGTAAGTCGGGACGATATCACTAGGCCACCACTGATCTCCTTATTTACATAAATAAACATTATTATTTCATTATATTTCTCTATTTTTTAAGTTGATCGGTAGCAGTTGATATCATTATTACACTTTCCTGTTTACAAAAAAAATTAAGTTTAATTAAAACATAATTTCAAAAGCAAAAAGTAATGGCCACGTGCATCTTCTTCTGTCTTTTAACGCAATCATCAAATTCATATTCAAACAAACTCAAACTTGTAGCGTGCAGCAAAACTTTTCTTGTCAACTAAAATTGAATCTCAATCTATTGAGACAGTAACGGTCGACGGTACGCCATTGCGTGGAAGCACAAACACGCATGCACAAATATGAATACGTGGACGACGCAACACATGCAAACAAAATTCGCACACAGACAGAGTTGTCGTGCAAATTTTCAACATGGCACACCAAGTTAGGGGTGGACTACACTCGTGTCCTTCCTTTTGATTGCAATTAATTCGGAAACTAGGGGGGCGACGGGCGGTGTGCGGGTCGAGGAGGGGGAGGCAAAGGGTTCGTTCGGCCAATGCGCAGGGCCGAACTTGGAAATGGATTGTTGGAGTTTCGAAAGTTGGTACAAGTGTTCGGTTTGGTTAGCGGTCTTTAGTTCTAGTTTTGTTTCTATTGATTCGCGATCAAGTTTTTGTGGTGGGTTTGAGTATAACGGAACTTGATAACGAGGTAGGTAATTTTAGTTAGCCAATTAGAATCATTGGAAGTAATATTGAGTTATGTATTTTGTGCTTACAGATTCTTGTTGAACCTGTATAACTACGCTTTCTGCGAAAATGTAAATTGACTTGAGCGAAAATGCTATTTACTACTGTGTTGTCTAGTTCTAAATATTTCCGCCGAGAAAGTTTATTCCTTATCTTTTCTTTTCTTAAACACGTTTAACTCTTAACACCATCCTTCTAAAGATTCAAGACTATTTTCAGAAACTTTTACTGTCTGAAAATCCCAAGGAATTACATCATCAAACTCCCTCCCTGGCTATCAAACGGTCTAGCCCACCATTACCCAGTGAAAAATACCCAGACATTTTTATCCCGTACTTATAACCTGTTACGAGGACCCTGTTTTCTTTTTGCAATTAGTGACTTGGGATATTACTGGCCTGCCTCAATATCTGTGAGATGAAACGACCACCGTCAAGGGAGGAAAGATTTTGGTTTTCGCGTTTTGAATATTGTAGTGTTGTAGTGGCCATTATCGCAAAATAAAGTTGTATGCATCTTTGGCAGAAAACACGGAAAGATTTTACAGCGCTTTATAGTTTAAGCTCGAGAGCAGAGGTGTCTCAGTGATTACCACCCCGACTTACGAGTTGTAGGTTGTGCTCATTGCTCTCAAAACGGTAAGGAAAACATCGTGAGGAAACCGGCATGTCCTAGGATCAAAAATTCGGAGACATATGACATCTACCAATCCGCATTGGGCCCGCGTGGTGGATTACTGCCAACTCCCTGTCTTTGAGAGGAGGCTTGTGTCCCAGCACTGGGAACATTATAGGCTGATTATGGTACTGTTACAGTTACAGTTACTGGTATGGTTACAGTTTAACCCCCTTACTAATAAACGTTTTAAAGCGTCTGTATAGTTACACAACGCTTTGTCTTCTTCTTTCAAAAGTCAAATTACTGACGACTGAAAGAGAGAAATTGGTGTGTAACTATTCATATGATATACTAAGTTTATTAGTAAGGGGGTAAGTGATCAGTAGATATTTTAATAACATAGATTCATTTGATTGACATTGGATTCGTTTGCAAAACTTTATAATTCAATGTGAGTTATCCAATTGATTTAAAAGTCATAAAGTTGAATTATAAAATAAAATTAATGTTTTTCAATATTGCAAGATAAGTGATATAAGTTGTATATTGCTAATTACTGATCTTGAACGTGTAAAATGAAATGAAATGTGTTACCAATGTGGTACTATTTACCTACTTCATAAATATCTGATTTTAAAATATATTCGTTACACGCATTCAAACATAATTATACACAACCCTTTCATCGCTACCTGTTATTAATCACATTACCCCTAACTTATTTATTACTCAAAAATCACCCCAACAAACCCTTCATCTCAATTTCACATTCAACCTTACATTGAAACAGATTATACTATTAAAATCTACTTCTCATCTACAAAAGTAACAAAATACACTACAAATTGACGTTTTATCCCATTTTCACCTTTGACCCTTGACCATCATTTTGACACAGCATCCCCTCATGACACCTGACCTAAAATTACCACACAGTTAAATTGAGATCATAACCTTTGCCCAGATTGAACCGGTTCAGATTCATCTCATGAATATCTCTATTGAAAATTACCTTGGGTCAAAATTGACCCCGAAGATTCAAGTATAGGGTTGTAAATAATAAAATAAATAAAACTATATAGATTATTTTCTGTTTCATAGTTACATAATATTATGCATAAAATACTATGTAATGGTAGCCTTTAACTGTTAAAATCTTTTTCTCTTATAAAATTCTCAGAATTGAGAACGCAAGGGCCAACGTACTCACACGACGAACACATCAAGCTATACATTTCCAGCTTTAGCTGACCTCGCATTGTATAGGTTTTTCGTACTATCAGAAGTCATCTTATTCTGGTGGTAGTTTCATGTGTAGCCGTGCGTATACCGGCGGGGCGGAACGAATTCGCCTGTGTGTATTGGGCCTAAAATTCACCCTTTTGTGGATAAATTAACAGGCTGCACATCAAGCTACTACAAACTGTCAAATTTCTTTAATAGATTCTCAACTTTATCGCTAAAGCATTAGGCTCAAGGGTCGTTGGAAAAAATTGACAGTTTCGGGTAACTTGATGTGCTAGCGTCTGTATTTAGAATAATTGGAAAGAGAGAGATAGTGTGAGCACGAGAAGACAACAAAAAATATTATGTGAGATGACCCGCACTGTTCCCGCATGGTTGATTTGATTAACTTTGTCTCACAGAGAATAGAACTGACTTCCAGCACTGGGAACATGATAGGCTGACATGGGTTCCCAAAGTTTCGCTCATAGCTACCCCAAAAATGACAAACAAACCAGATCTATAAATCATCCTATATCTCCTTAATCACAATAGTATTCGTACAAATTAATCTGCCGTATCTCAAAGACAGTTTGGAAGTACCGACGCCTGCGGCCATACTGTTCTAGCCAAAACAAACTTGCCTACATTTGTTACAATTATTACTCAAGTCCCATTTAACGCAGGGTAGTTTTGGCTCGGACGTGACTCTAATACGACTGTTAATAGTAACGTAGAATTTGGGTTTAGGGTTTTAAGAAAGTTCGGGTATTAAGAAGGAAAGAGGTAAATATTGTTGAGTTTTGTGCGAAACAGTGACTTGGAAATGCTGGTTTTTGGAGTCTAGACAGAGTGTCTCAATGCAAGAAATATTCTTCCTTATTTACAAGTTTATACTAGGTCGATTTTCGCCGTGCGGCTGATCGCTTACGAAATCGCCTCATAAGCTGAATCGCCACCCCATTTACCTACACAGGTCGATAAAAATCGCAGGTGACTAGTTCATTTTGCATCAAAATGTCGACCTACATGCAGCGCACGAGCTCCTGCGACTGAGCATTTTGACGGTCGTTGACGGTCGATTTTAGTCACCGCCACATGCGACCTGTCGCCGCACGACAATAGTCGAATCCTACTCTACTTTGGAATTTGCGATTTTAGTCACTTGCGGCTTAGCCCAATTGCCATTTAGACAGTGCGGCTTTAGTCGCCAGTGTAAAGCCCGCAATAGCGTCTGTTTAACTATATATGTTTAACGTTTAAACGTCTCTTAACTTTAAGTAACTCTTATAATCAAAAGAGAACGAAGAACGTTTATATCTCAATTTGCAGCTAAATTGTTTGATGGTGATTTGCTGTCATACTTTTAAAACACAAAATGTAATGTGTTAGGTTCCAAAGTAAAGACTAAAGATCATGATGATGTTCAACTACTTTATTTAAAGATTTTTCTTTTGATTTCACAACTATGTTTACGGCTCAACTCTCTAATCTATGGACGAAGTGGGGTAGGGGTTAAGAAATAAGTGCTAACAATATTTTAGTTTGAAGTTTTCTTATAAGCTTCGGTAGACAGGATTTTATCTTCATAAAACAACAGGAGATGAAGGTCTTCATGAAACGAATAAAACTAGTCCAGAAAGTATTTGAATCTAAACTATAGGTACCTAATTATAGGGCTCTTCTTCGTCGTATCGGTGATTCCCTTTTATAAATTTACTAGCTTCTGCCCGCGACTTCGTCCACATGAAATTTCTTGTTCCCCCGACCCACCCCGTCGCATCGCATCGCCTGCCCGCGCTATTACTTCGTTTTCGCTTAACGTTTTTTCTGTTTTTTTTTGCTCCGCTCCTAAGGGTCCTAGCGTGATGTTAAGTAGCCTTCCTCAAAAATTGAAAGAAAGAAAGAAAGACAAGTATTTATTGCGACTCGTACAGGAGGATCACAAACTAAACACAATTTATATTAAAATACCAAATTATATAAAAAATAAAAAGAAACAGAAAGTCCTATACGAGGCCAAAAGGCTCCTATCCCAGCACGATGCTGCGATATTTAAAAAATAAATTGAGCTATCAAATACAATTTTTTTTTTTAATCCGACTGCTTGTTGACTGAGATTAGCGCGTTCAAACAAACTTTTCAGTTTTATTATTAGTATATATAGATATATATGCTTAGCTACATCCATCCACATACCTAGACCCCTCGCTAAGCATTCGTGGATCTTTGACAGTTGTTACGGGTCGTCAGTAGACTGAAAGTCTGACAACCAGTAATAAAAAGTAAAACAAGGGATATCGTACTTACCCAGTAACTGGGTTGTGGAGATCAGATAGGCAGTCACTCCATGTAAAATACTGGTATCCAGCTGCATCCGGTAAGGTTGGAAGCTGACCCCAAAATAGTTGGGAAAAGGCTAGGCAGATAATGATGATGATTACCTATATGCTTCGACCAAAATTCGGTCACATTGACAGCATTGTAAAGCAAAAAAAAATAGAAAAAAAAAAATCTTCCATAGTGATAAATCCATAATGATAGGGTCAGTTTGTAATTTAGGCAATATTCTTTTTGATAATGTTTTTGAGACAAAGAACTCATGAAAATGTCGCAACAGATAAAGTCGTTAATATGCGTTGGTTACCTTACTGATGTTTATAAGTTAACCACAACAAAAACCCACACACATGCCATTAAAAATACAAAAACATTTTTATCGAGTCATACCCAATTAATCATTTCACTAGACATTTACCCACCAATGAGCATGTAGGCACATTGTCCAGTTCAGACAGTCACACACACACATACATACACATAAGACCCTAACCACAATGGAGGGACAGAGCATGAATACGCTCTAACCCTTCAGGTCCATGCGGCAATTATTCAAAGAGAATAGTTTAACAGAAAGGATTGTAAGGACTGTGTGCCTTAACCCTGAAATGCCACAACGCCTCGCGTCGAGCAAATAAAATCAAACTTTCTTTCAACGACTCATAAAGTCGAAATTTGAATGGGGTTTTTAGAGATGATATTAAATTATTTTAAGGAGTCGAAAGTTCAGTATATTTAGAATATTTATACATTTGTCCATGGCGGGTGTACGGACGGCGCGGATGAGACCTCGGCAAGTACATAATAGGTACAGTGATTTAGTATGGCGCTGCTGGTGATTTTAATGTAATTAGTCTGGCCGAATGTTACCGCCATTCTGGTTGCTCGCCGACAATGCGGAAACGTAATGCTCTTTGAGAGAATTTCAGAAATTTTGGCGAGTAAGCTAAATTATTTGCAGGAAATAAATAAAGGACTGTCAGTGACTTCTGGCAATCCTTCATTATTTTAGTAATTCGGTTAAAGTTGTATTTTTGAAGTTATTATTTTTAATCAACTCTTGGAAATACACTGTCTACTTTAATCTCATATGCCTGAAAGTTGTCAAAATGTTGAATTAAAATAAAAACACTTCACCCGTTTTACCAAAATACAGGCGACAAAATCAGGCTAAAACCATGGATAAGAAAAAAATATTGATAATACTTACACAACCGTGTCAGTTAAATAGATAATAACCCCTTAAAAAAAGAAAGAAAAAAAGAAAAATTGTTTTTCTGCAAACAAAACGCACATTACAAAAAAAAAAAAGAATTTCGTAAAATATCATACAAAGTAGCCAAAAGCTTCGTACTGCAGTAATAAAAGATTGACAATTTTTTTCATTGCTTGATGTCAGGGTCAAAGACTAAAGACAATACTATAGGTACAAAGACAAAGACAATACCATCTATCTAATCTCTTCACCACCCTTGGTTGACTGGTAGAGAATGAACCCTTGGTTGAATGGCATTAAATCCGCCTTTGTACCATTTTGTGTGCGAAAAAGATTAAATAAATAAATAAATGCTCATTAATCGGTGTTGCAATACTGGCAGATGACAAAAATCAAAACAAAAACAAAATGCCGATTGCACAGTGGAAAAATAACTACCGAATATAAGAAGAAAACTATAAGAATGCACGTAAAAGTAATTCCGTTTCACACGTATCTAGGATACGGGAAACAGTGTGTAATTACAAAACACAATTATTCATTTGAGTGTTCATGCCTCTTAAAACGAGTCGCGTAAAATATCAAGTGTACATCCACATTCTGCGCATATCTTAAGATAGTGTAGAGAGGGACGTTTGAGAAAATGATTTAGGTGTAGCGTTGATGCTCTGCGGTCACTAGTCATGTCAACGTATCTACATGTCAGTAGCTTTTTTCATGTCAATGGAAAATATATTTTCGTTACATAATTATATCGCATAAATATTACAGTTAAAAAATCGGCCCACCCCATGCTCTCCATTTGAGACACGATATCTCAAATATCGTAGTGAATATAATTGATTATTTTATATTGTGTGAAGGTAAGTAACGTACAGTTTATGTGAACATACACAATATTTTGTTGAAGGCAATATTCTTGACAAGATCGACTCGATTCCTCGTCATTCACTTTTGCTCGGAAAAAGTGCGTGACTTTTTTTGTTAATAAATTAACAAACGTTAAATTGTGTTTATTTCTGATTGTTTAATAAAAACTGAACTGAATTTTGTCAACGGACTTCAGAAAAAAGGAGGTTCTTTATTCAACACCCATATTTGTAAGTTCGCGATTTTCTCAAAAACTAATGAATCAGTTTAAAATTCTTTCACTAATGCAATCTACATACTTTCAGAAAGCTTTTAATATATACAATATATGTTATTGTTAGTAAAACTTGAAGAATTATATTGTTTCAAATCGAAGAGCGTGGGGTGGGTCGATTTTTTTGCACGCAAGTGTATCTTCGTTTGTAGACTTTCACCTTCCGTACTTCAAATTTTATATGACTCGACGCTCCCAAGCAATAAGTCGGTAATTTGCTATTATGGACTTTTTATTGTTATATCAAATTCGGCACCTATGGGTTGGGATACATCTTAGAAATTTATTTCACATTTTACGTAGAGATATTTACGAAGATAATATCATATAAAACACTTTTACTGTAGGGAAATTCAAAAACAAAATTATTACGAGAAAAGTATCTCAACGTATCAATATATCTGAAGTGTTGACATTTTGAACCGTGTATGTTTTAAGCTAATGTTATTCTGATTCAGTGAATAATTAAACTGATTGATTATATGGTGTTGATATTTTGATTGTTGATGTTTTGGTTTTTGAAGTTGAGTATCCGACCCAAACCGAAGTGTTTTGAGTATTTAATTTTGGCAAGTTGCTATTACCGACTTATTGGCGTAAATGAATTACGTGCAGTTCTTTGGTAAACGCTAGTACGTCGTCGTTGTTAAATTAATTTGAAAGGTGCTACCCTTTAATTCTCGTATTTTCATTATTATTAAGCATGTCTATGACCTTAACACAACTGAAATAATCTTATATTTTAAAGAAAACCACCTTAACTCAACCTATTAAACATTGATGGTCCACGACAATATCGTCACAATATTGACCTCAAAAATCGTTCCAGATTTTATAAAGTCTGGTTTTATAAAGGCTGATCTGAGATGTAGGTAATAAGATCGTTTAAAACGAACTCGAATTGAAGATAATCGATCTGCTCTTCAATTCTTAGAAGACACACAAAGAACGAGCCCACTCCATACTAATCAAACCCGAGTACGGGTAGAACTGAAATTGTTAAAACGGCAATGACCATGCGAAATAGTGATCATCAAAATTCCATGAGCGCCGTACTATTAGCAGGCGGGGTTTGAAACTTCCCAGCTCGACCTCTTTGTGCCACGCCGTTATGGTTACGGCGTGGCTTATTGGTCAGTTTTTGGCACTACTTTAAGACAGTTGATGCTTAAGTTTTAGTGAGTTTTCTGGTGGTTATAGTTGGTAGTGGAAGTTTGCAGCGCAGCGGTGGAATATACTAAGGAAATAAATATTAATTGAAATACAACTTACTATAAGGTTAATTATTTATCTGACTGGAAAAGTATAATGAACTACAAAATTCCATTTTAAAAAACACGAAAAGGATTTATGAGATATGCGGTAGGTTGCCCACGAAATTCAAATTTTCTTACGTTTTATGCAATTTGGGTCAGTGTCTGGTTGTATGTTGAATAATATATGATTTGCGAGCGTAACCAGTCTGTATTTACATAATTATAATCATTAAAATCATCAATACAACTCTCTAAGTTCGAATAATCCTATTGATTGATATTTCTTGAAAAAGTTGTTAATTTTTTCTCAGGCTACACTTTACAGAGCTTTCCTTTAACGATGAAGGTGACATCTGTGTAGGTAGGTAGAAAACAGAACAACCTATCCTTTCGCGGACTTAAAGTTAATACCTTAAAGACTCAGATCTGGTTAGAATCATTTATTGTAAGTGGAATATTACAACATAACTATTAAGTCTTTCATGGAAGCGGCTTACCTACAGGCAGAATTTATTATGTAAGAAATAATGACTGATTATGTTCTAATAAGATTACAGTTTTCCCTATTGGTAATATTACGGAACTACATAACCCACTGACAGAAAAGCATTCTAACTAGAGAATCTCCAGTAAGAATATTTTTATACCAACTTGCTATTTTTTTCATTTTTATTTATATTTGTTCCTCGACCAGTCAGCACGCAGTCTTTTGAACATTAATTGTTTCCTTCATAATTAGGTATCTTCTCTATGTATTTCTGGGTCTCCGACTTGGTTCTCTAACTGATGCATCCAGCTTCGGGCAAATCTTCAGTCCAACTGGCTGAAGCCTGAAACAAAGAAAATATAAACACATAAGTAATAGCAATTGAAATAATTTATTTGGACATCGTGATGGTTGGATCGTAATGGATGGACAACCAACAATATTGGGCTTGAAGACAGCTTCACGTCTCAATGCACAACAGTTTTTTTAATACAGATTTAAGGCAACATCAACAATGCTCCAGACTAGATCAAGAAAATTGAAAAAATACACAAACGCTAAATAGAATACCTTAAATAACCACTAAACATACCTACATCAAAACTAAATACGCGTCAAATACACAACCTCCTACTTTTACAAAGTCGGCTAAAAACAAAAAGCGCTCAACGCATACCGCAGAATGAGAAGCTCCAACAAAAACAATTGTTCCACATACCATGTCATGTGGAGCTAGAAATTATGACTCCAAGAATGACCAGGCGGAATGTGGAAGGCCGAAATTCCTGGAAGGGTGGGAGGAGGTCCCCCCGGCACCTAGAAAGGTATGTGAACGAATTAGGGGTGCAATCGTAGTCTGGCATTCACATTTTCTGTACATAGTAGTTTAATTTTATAGGGGTGTTAGTTGGAAAATGGGTGCATTTTTTGTATTGATGTGTTTTTATAGTGGGATTTTTGCCGATTTATTTTATATCGTTAGTTTGTTAACAAAAACATATTACATATACTTAAAACATTCAGACCCAGCACAATTAAGTACTTATCTGTAATACAAATATTAGTACCGTGCGTTAATCGACCATCTCAGACGGTAATCTGTATTGCCCTCACACCACCCAGACAATGTTTGGACTTTTAAAGAGACTGTGACAAATTAAAAGGGAGTGTATCCTCTGAATTTGTAATAGTGTTTCTTCTCAGAATAATCAGATAGTAAGCCGACCTCAGCTAGATTAAATAAATATTATCGTGTAGTGTTTGTATAAACCTACGTACAGTATTAAATGGGTAGTTCTTCAGGGACAAAATTTTCGATTTCTATGGGTATATTTCTGTAACCAACTAACTTATCGGCATGTAATTTTTTGTACAATTTAGCTTTATTTCTTACTGGGACAAATTATATTTTTTCAATAATTGCTGTCTAGATACAAAATAAAAATATTTGAAGTTTGTTCTTCTGATTCATATAGCGCGTCCGTTTGCCATTTTCCGGAACAAAATGGTCGATGTCGCATTTTCCCTTTGTTACATCAATATAAATTATATTTATATCGAAAGGAAATGAATTTTCCTCTTACAAAAAAAATGTATATTAGTAATAACTGCGTTAGTGTGTTTATAAATAATTAAATAAGAAGTGTCCGGCGTATAATACTGATTAATGTGGCGTAAGCTGCGCTTGACCGTACTTGGTCGGGTAATTATAATGAGAGTCTGGCTTCCCGCGCGAGGGCAAGCAAGTCGTGTAACGGACGAGCTAGAAGTCGGACGTGTGGCTGGTTGGCTTAGATCCTGGTGTTACGAAGGTAAATATCTGATTCATCTGTGTTTGGTTCAGGTGGCATTCTGGTCTGGGCACAAAATATTCTAACATCGATGTCTTGAAAACTACTATAAAAAACGAGTCCCTCATTCATATATATTTTATTTGGTATACCTATTTTCTTATGAACATGTGTTACAGAGCTGAAAGTGAAATTAAATTTTGGCCATATGGATCAGTCGAAGAATCAAATTTCGAAGAACTACCCAAATATCATTTATCAATCGAACCCGTACACCGTAACGCACAACAAATCAATAGCTTAGCTATTTTGTTTACACCTTTCGATAAAATACTCCTTTAAATGCTTCTTTTTTACTATTTGTATTTTTAGAGTGTGTCCCAAATAAAATATTTTTCTTTCTTTTTCATTCATGCGAATATTACAAAAAACGTTCTAAGTCTAGAATTCAAATTATCAAGGTGGAAAAAGGCTATGTATATGCCTGGATTTTTTCCCTACTTTGTTGGTATCGGATGTCAGTCTAACTGGATGCAGCCGAGTACCAGTATTTTACATGGAGTGACTGCCTATCTGACCTCCATAACCCAGTTTCTGGGTAATACGAAATATTTTGGTAAGACTGGTTGTCACACTTTCGGGTTTCAGACGACCCGTAACGGTTGTTGAAGATCAACGAATGACAACCGGGAGCAATGGCTTAACGTGCTTTCCGAGGCACGGAGGGGTCTTGGTATGTAAAGATGGTTACTCATCCATGAACTAACCGCGACAAGCGTACTTAACCAGTGTGGCTGTGATTGTTTATCCAGAAGCCCCAGAAAATATCAGAAGGCCAATCCTCGTAATTTAAAACGTTCAAAATCTAGTCACAGTCTCATCTCGGCGACAAACAAATATCAAAAACTTGTCAAAATGTAGGGAAATTAGAGGATTTTTTGACAGATTGAGACTGAGATCAGACTGTAAACGTTCTTAAAATTACGGGAATTTTTCTGATGGTATTTAGCTTTAAAAAATATTACTAAATATAAAGATAAAATATTAGGTATTTTATATTTTTATTCTTTACAATGATTTTTCATATCTATGAAACCCACACAGCAAGTACTTACTAATCCTAAGTAGTTTACAACAGCCAACTATCGGAGAGCAACCTTGTTTGCTGGCGATGAACTTGCTGTTTGCGCACAAATATGACCTTTAGGGTGTAGTTGCTTACGTCATTATTGTGGTACCCTTTCGTCGTAGAATTTTCAGGTCTAATACCAAAGTTTACTTTGATCGGCGGGTAATTGCGTAACACACTCACAATCCCATGATATTCATGTTGACAATTCAATAATATTCATTGCGCTATTTAGTTACGTTGACGTGCAGACGATTTTTTTAAACTTAAGAAGCAATGGATTATGAATTTTCTTCAAATCCTTCTGGTTGTGATGGGTTAGTTACGCAGTTGGTGCGCGTGACATCCATCAACCGGCACTAGGCCCGCGTGGTTGATTATGGCCCACTCCCTCTCACAGAAAGCAGGCCTGTTTCCCACAAGTGGTTACATTATAGGCAGATTATGCTTTAATTTTTCCAATGCAGAAGCTTCTGCTCAAACAGAGAATGAGCATTAATTACCAGGCTTGTTTCCTGCATGTTGGCAACCGATTCGGACCATTATCCCTCGCGATGTGGTTTTGTTTTAATGGTACCGTTGCGATGTGGTTTTGTTTTACTAGTACCCTCGCGATGTGGTTTTGTTTTGCTGGTACCATCGCGATGTAGTTTTGTTTTAATGGTACCCTCGCGATGTGGTTTTGTTTTAATGGTACCATCGCGACGTTGTTTTGTTTTAGTTGAGAAGTCCGTTTAGTTACGGGTGACCATGACGTTCCATCAAGAACCCACGAATAAGTACCAAGGATTTACATTCCTACAGGCGTTTGTTATTTATGCAGATGACAATCTCAATCCCTGTCCACCTTTCTAAGTCAAGGCTTGCAAGAGTCATATAAGTTCTCGTACTTATTAACAGGCCTGTACTGTCCTCTCATAACTATTATCAGTGTAATTTGAAAACATTGTAAAAGACAATTATTTTTAAACGAGTAGACGTGGATTTTCTTGTCGGCTTTTCTCCATAGGAAACGACCAATTGGAACCGTGCACCTAGCTTCTGACATTTCATAAGAGCCCATGTGCCTACATCGGCTCTTATGAAATGTCAGAAGCTAGGTTGCTAATGTGAAATAAAATGTTTTGAATTTGAGTGACAGTAGGCTACCCAACATTAGTGCTGTAAGTCAGTGTTACTCTTGTAGAGGAGGCTTCATGGTCACCTTACACCACAAACAAATTAACGACCACAAATCCGCGCACATAACACCACATTTTTCATCCAACACATAAAGGTACGCCCACACCACCACACATACGCGAACAAACGCACAATGCGTAGTTACGTATTAATCATGCGATACGCGGCCGGAACGGTCGGTCGTTAATCATTGAGCGGCCGGAACACCGCCCCCTCCCGCAATCTGAAGGGGGCTTTTTGTTAATTAATCCGCACTTATGTGACGCTTTTATGTATTGTCGGTGATTGTGCTGTTACTATACAACTTGCGTTATGTGGTGATCGTTTTTTGGTTAACGATGTTGTGATCGATGGGTATGCAAAAACTTGTCAGTTGTCACCTACCTTACAATATTAGCACCTACGAAAGCCTCTGAGACACTTTTAAATACAGAATGGCCCATTTAAATAACATTAATAACTTCGGATGTGTAGCTTCAACTGAAATTTATGTATTATTATTCAATAACAACTACTTACAAAATGCGAGACACGAGAGCTTGCAGCTCTACATTGTCCGGCAAATGTGCTTTTTGTAGGAGAAAATTGCAACGTGAACTAATTACATCTGAAATAAACGTGTTTCAACTTTATGTTTTATTTATGAGCATCAGTAGGTAATTCTTAAGCCAATACTAATTCACATCATGCCTTGATGTGAATCATGAACCCAATGCTGATATAAAGTCAATATCAGGTAAATGGCTTTTTTTTCTGGTACAGTAATACAACCATTGCATACAAAAAATTACCCTTACTGCTACGACATAAAGGCACTGTCACTGGTCACATAGTTATTACTGGCATGCGGTTGACCGTACATACAGAAATTGCAATTTGTTGGATTAAGCACTTTCTCCTAAAAGTAAAAACTCAGCGTCGAGGCAAAAATGAATCTACAAGTGGTCGAAAAATTAAAAAAAAAAATTATGACAGCAACCCAACCAAATTAATTAAAACAACACATTCATAAGAAGCAGACCAGCGTAGTGTTGCCTCCATCACTCAAGTTTTCTTCAACGGGTATAAAATTATGTTCGCATAACACCTCCATCACGCGCACACCCTACATTAATCATGTCGAGACAAGACTATAAAGTATTAGTATACGTAGTGTGGGCGCACCTTTATGCAGCTTCTTACAAATGATTTTATTTGTTAAGGAAAATTCGTATGAGTTGGTGGTAAGGGATTTTGAATTTGTTACGAGTTTGTTGAATTTTTTACGAGTTGTTATGTTAAAGACAGGTTTAGAAGGCAGTGGTATTCACGTAGGTGCTTCGTCTACGTAATATTATAAAAGTGAAAGTTTGTATGTTTGTTTACCCAATCACACAAAAACGCTTGAACGAGTTTGAATGAAATTTGGGACACAAATATAATAGATTAACACATAATCCTATATATGCCTAAATGGCGTGCAACAGGAGAGTCCAGTGGACCAGTGGAGTGGTCCAGTGGACTGCTGTAGGCTGATGATGATTATGATGCATACATAGGATACTTTCATCCCGATAGTATGTTCCCGTTGGATCAAAAAGCTAGTTTTAGAAATAATTTGTAGCGGCATGTAACTCAGAGCTGTAGCAAAAATTCGAAACTGAGTTTGTTGTAAATAAGGTCTATTAATTTCAAAGAAGTACAGAGGTATTGTAGTCAATTAATGCTCTGTTCCATAAGCGTCCGAGGATAATGTTAACAAATGAATCAGAAAGCGTACAGTTTTAGTGGTTTAAACGAGTAATTATGGAGTTTCGGTAGACAGTCGCCCCACGAAAAATACTGGTATTCATCTGCATCCGGTAAGACTAGAAGCCGACCCCAACATAGTTGGGAAAAGAGTAGGTAGATAGATTTTACCGTGAAGTTTATCAATTGAAAAATGAAAAACATCTTTACCGTAACTTCATGGCAATTGACATCATCTATCGTCCGGTACGCTTTAACCGACTTTTCCTTCGACCTTACAAGCATTCGCTATCGAACTTCACATGTGATGAAATGTAAACGCAACTTTATAAAACTTAGCTAATTATGTAAAGCAAAAAGTAAAATAACAATGAAAAAAATATAGATGCAGGCAGAATAAAAATCACCCAGAGCCGGCCATGACAGATTCAAATATTATGTTGCACTTAATGAGAAAACTATTCAATTAACGAAATCTCTCCCCTTTGCTTAAACCTCCCCACTGATCACAAGATTCCAAGTCCGAACAACAGCTTGCAGACCCCTTATATACTGAAAAGTATCCCAAAACTATTGCATTACTTTTCAACAAAGCCTATGATGCCATTAATGTCCATTATCTCGCATCTCTGTCGCACATCGTTCTGTCCTTGTCTCCACCCCCGTCTAAAGAACGGAAGGGACCATTGTCTGTATTACAATACAAATGTCGAACTTTTGGGTGTAAAACATTAATTTGTATGTATGTGACGTTACGATCTTACTTGCTTATGACAATAAAAGATATTTGCTTCATTGCTGTAGGAAGAATACGATTCCCGTTAGAAATAGGGTTATTTTTCTATAATGCAACTTTGAGTGAACTTGGAGATTTTCAAAAATGAGTTCACCTGTAACGGCACCAATAAGGCTACATGCGAACTACGTGTCATAGTGACGTCACGCATAATCTTGCATCTCGCAAGCAGAATTCGTGACGTCAGTATGATGCGTAGTTCGCATTTGGCGTTATTGATACTACTAAAATCCAAAAAAGAAGTAATCCTAAAACTCTGCTCGTATTGCTGAATTCCGATTAGACACTTTACATCTTAACTGTGTCTCTAAACATGACAAGTTTGCAACTGCTTTTGTCAATACCAAAGAGATAATTTAATAAACTCGGTTCTCTTTTACTCAACACCTTACAGACAGAGTGACAAGGATATCGACACGCAAATTATTACCATGGATTCAGTACATTATTCTGAACTCCCCTGAGTTGAAATTTTTCGTCGGTTATACAAAAACTGTTGCAGTTTTTAAAAGAATAGTAAAAGAACACTATCTTTCCACTTCATCATAGTTGTGTATGTATTTCTGGGCTGGCGAACCTTAATACAGGTTACCATGTAACCTAGCTAGGACGCCAGATTAAATTCTGTTGTAATTCTCCTTATGATTTTTCTGTAAATTGTCAATTATTGTAACAGACTGTACCTATGTACCTCACTTTTGAAATAAACAAACTATTATTATTATTATTAAACAAGTTCTCCAATGAATTTGAACTATGAGTTTGTTTAGTAATATTGTTCGCGTTTGGTAAATTTATTATTTTGATTATGTTATATTTATTAACATTTTAGTGATATTTATTTTAAAAGTATGTATGTATGTTTATTTGTATGCATTTAAATAGGTATGTTTTCATAATATTTGTTTAGTTTTATTAGATGAATTGTTTATGCCATTACTCTTTCACACGCTTTCTACATCTCTCTATTTATTGTCCTATCGCAGGTATGCTGGAACTGATTTCTTATGAAATAGGCATTACCTTTGTACCTATTTTTCTGTTTATTCTTGTCTGTTTATATACAACGTATAACTTTAAATGCGCAAAACCTCATACACCCCAATTAGAGCATTGAGTTAAAAGCATAATACTATGACCAAAACTATTTTTATTTAAAGCTAACTATTATTATTAAGAAAATCGTGTTGATCCTAGCATTACTTTATGCATTCAAAATTGAGTCTTATTGCCTTAAAATAAGACTTAATTTTCTTTGGCTCAATCGGCAGACAGTATGGCAAAATACATAAATTTGAAAAAAAAACCTATATTATAGTTACTGAAATCGATTCAGTAGTCAATTATCAACAAACTATTTTCAGGTTTTGCGCATTTAACGTTACACGTGGTATATGTGTACACAAATGGTAAAATAAATTTAAAAAATAAGCTGCTCCTTATATTTTGACTGCGTAGGTATTGCACGTTTCTATTATCTTTTTTTTTTTTTAGTAACCCATTAAAAATTTCTACGCTAGGGCTCTAGAATCAAGTGTTGAATTAGTGATTACAGTTGGCACATCGATTTCCATGCCTGCCTGTATATGAATATAAGAAAAATTAAATGAATTTATAGCCAATTATTTTTAAAAGAGTAACCGTTGATTTTCTTGCCGGTTCTTCTCCATAAGAAACAACCAATTGGAACCATGCACCTAGCTTCTGACGTTTCATAAGTGCCCTTGTAGGCTTATGTGAAATAAAATATTTAGATTTTGATTTTGAAATGAAAAAATGAAACATGCGCAATAAGGGGTGATCTGATAAGTCAGATAGTTACAACTTTGAGAATGACGTAAGTTTAGTCTGACCTTAATATTCACGCCAGTATGTAATAATAAACTAGCATCAGCATCGCCATACAACGTGACAATGCTGACAGCCTCTTGACCACTGTTCCTTTTGACAGCAATGTGGACGATTTTTTTGATAGCCTATGATTCTTTTCCTTCTTTTTTTATATACATGTACATATTATTATTTTATTTTAAGTCTGTTAGCTCATATTATGTAAATATTATCTAGATTCTAGGTTGAACATTAAAAAAATAACCATAGAAAGAAATGAGTTACTTAATTAATTCTTAATTCCCTATCAAATATTTATTCAACCACTGCAGTACCTATATACAGCAACAAAACATTCAAAACACAACTAAAATGCACCAAAAACATTGTTGAAAGATTCTCAGCAGAATAGACAAGTTGAAAGTGTACCGCGAGACTTACACACGAGAGAGCAGGAATAATGAGATACCAACTACTTACTTGTTACAAAGAAAATTCGCCTGTAGGACGCTATGGACAGATGTACACAGTTTTGTGCATATTTCAGTCGTTTGTTGTCTGTGCGGTGTGTTTTTAACGATTTTAAAATGTCCTACAAGACATCATAGTAATATGAGGTTATACATCTGTTCTACTAAGAGCCGATTTTTCAAACGTCAGTTAACTTTTATCTGAAGAATAAAAACGGCGGTTTGACAGCTTTTGTATAGATAATAATATCATATTAATATATTAATTAATTAATATATTAATTCTCCAGATAGAACTTATCTGACGAATGAAAAATTGGCCCTTAATAAAGTTCTTAAATTTATTCATTCAGTGACAGACAACATACAAACTAAGTCGCTGGGTCTCGAAGCATGAAATTTGATACAAGAGTTCCATAAATAACGATGGTGAGCACTCGAATACGATTTTTGAAAATTCATCCACAAAAAGGGTTTAAAAGGTATGTAAGTTTTTATCATATTTCCTATTCATCATTTTTTCTGATAGGAAATCCTAACGGGCATACAACTTGTAAATACGTATAAGAAATTGTTTCTAGTTTAAAGTGATTTATTTTGGTTGATAGTAGCTTTAAAAAAATATCGCTTCGTTTTTTTCAACAATAGATTCCATTGCGCGGTTCATATTAGTTAGGCAAGTAAAAGTATAATGTGATGATTGTATAATGTTTTTAGGAATACCGCACCATTCTTCTATAGGAAGCTATGGGGAGACGTGCGTAGTTTTGTAGATATTTTAGTATAGTTTTATTGCTTGTGTCATCTGATTTGAATGATAAGTTGAAGTTATTTATATGAATTTTCACATAGAATGAAACGGTCAAAAATGTGGATTCGCATAAAAGTCATTTAACTGGGCTGGAAGCAGCTAAAAGTATGTTTATTTTTTTAACAATAGCTTTACCCTTGGTACCTACGTGTCAGCCTAGTATAGTCAAATTATAATAATATGATTTCAAAATGTGTTAACAATGAAAATTTTTTTGAACAGGTAAATTATAGTTTTGTGTATTACATACCATAATAGTAAACAATACCTTATTCAGTACAAGAACAATAATCAAAACTAAATGCAAAATAAAATCAATTAATCCCAAACAAAATCTACATCCCTTCATAGAAGGGCTGCAAACGAGACTGATGACATTTGTAAATATTTTCAATACAGAGGTTACAAGTACAACCTCCCAATAACCGGACTACAAACACAGTTAAAATAGGCGTTTCCAATTTCCTAACTCACGATTTGTTTGTCTTGGTGACTAATACAAAGTTCGTAGGCTCGTAGCAAAATGGCTACGGGCTACGGCGTAGGCAGATGAGCTACGAGATCGAGTTACGATTCTAAGGTCAAATCATTTAAAGGTGAATATTGTTTATTTTTATTATCGCAGTAGTTGATAGGTATTATGAATTACTGAACGATATACTTTGGTAAAATAAATTCTTGAACCACGGTAAATTTACCTTACCTCGGGAATATAAATAGGTATGTGAAACATAAAGACTTACAAAAAATACTGATTTGAGAATGGAAACGTAGCATTGTTTTATCAAAGCACTAGCGATCCACCCACGCGTTAAGTTTACTAATAATATGTTGAACACAAAAACCTTCCAAAATGAATTTTCTAAATGATGGTGTATCAAAATCCGTGGCACACACAGACATGAAAAGCGGGCAGCGGGATTGCCCGAAAGGGTTACCGCTGCCCCGGAACATAACGGGCTAAGGAAGGAACACGAGTGTGTTTTAGTCAGTAAGAGTCTGTCACTCCCTTCTGCTCCACCCGGAGCGGGAGGGGGTAATTTGATGATTTCCCATACTCAAAAAAAAAAAAAAGACATGAAAAGCGACTTTAATTATTATTGTTGGCTATCCAGGATGAAAAGTAGCTTAGGTCGTTCTCCCGGTTCCCAGTCTACCTATCTCTCAAACATAACGATCGGTTCAGTGGTTTAGGCGTGAACAGACAGAGGCAGAGTTACCTTCATTACTAATTACTTTTATCTATACAATGTGGTTTTTTTTTTTTTATAAACCATAACTGTTAGAGGTATTTTCTTTATGTAAAAATAATACAGAAAGTCCTAGAATAACATGTGGTCCAAAAATGCATAGTTTCGAAGATATCGTGTGAATTCATTTTCATTCATATTTAAAGCTAAGAAATTGAGACGTTGTCATATTTCACGTAAGGATGTTTTAAATTAATAATCGTGACTTTGTCGAATTATTTTGAATGAAAACAAAACAAAAATTATAATTGAAAAATAATTCATATGCCCGTTGATTCTTTGATATGCTCATTCATACCTTTTTTTTTTGTGGATGGGAAATCGTCAAATGACCCCTCCCGCTCAGGGTGGAGCAAGAGGGAGTGTCAGACTTTTACTGACTAAAACCCACCCGTGTTCCTTCCTTAGCCCTATAAGTTCCGGGGCAGTGGTAGCTCTTTCGGACAATCACGCTGCCCTCATTCATACCCTAGAGTTAAGGGATAAAAAAAATACCTTGTATACTAATAATAAACCTGAAGAGTTTGTTCGTTTGAACGCGCTAATCTCTGGAACTACGAGTCAGATTTGAAACATTATTTACTAACATCACGCTTAGACCATAAGGAGCCGTGCAACAACAAAAAAATAAGTAAGAAAGCTAAGCGAAATAGAAGTAATAGCGCGGGCAGGCGATGTGATGCCACAGGCTGAGTCGGGGAACAAGAAAAGAACACGCGGACAAGTCGCGGGCAGAAGATAGTTTATAGTATTAGTATTTACTAACTAAGTACTACTACTTTCATTTATAGTATTTATGGATTAATAAAAACATGAAATAATCTATTGAAAATACTTGAAGTATTCTATGTGAGTCAGTGGATTCTCGCTGCTTCGGTTTGAGACGCGCGGGTTCGATTCCCATATTATTAAAGGGATTAATGTTTCATTGTATAACTTATTAGAGAAAACTTAGTAGGTACATAGGAAATGTAATTGATTCCATCCGTCCTCTTTTCAAAAAAATATAATTACTTATTTAATATTCTTGTAAGAATATTTTTCAAAGAATCTTCCTTGTGCTTAAATAGAATTGGTAGTAGTACCTATGTTATTACGTTACCGTTGGCTGCTTTTGTTAACCGACTTTTAAAAAGCAGGTGGTTCTCAATTCGGATGTTTATATGTTTTTTTATGTTTTTACGTATAATCTTACAGTGATAAAAGTGGTATAGTAATGTTTTATGAAAATAACATATTTTTGAAATTTACATAGACTAAATGGCTAGTCTCCACACAATGAGTGCTTGAAGACGGACGGCGCCGCTGAGGCCAGCCCCGATAAAGATGGCGAAACGTTCGAGGTGGCGCGGGAAAAAACTTCCTGAAAGGATTTGGAGAAGGCCTTTGCCCAGCGATGGGACAGTACAGGCACACAATAGGCAATTTTGTTGGACATAGATTGATCATTAATTCCCATAAAACTAACAAATAGTTAGTATGTAAGGCCACTTATTAAACAGGTCTAAACAGGTAAAAATAATCTTTGAACAAGTTAAATTCACAAACGAAAAGGAGCAATGGTGGCCCAGTGGTAACTGCCCCGACTTACGAGTTGTAAGTCGTGGGTTCGAACCCAGAGAGGCGCTTTAATTTGTGTAAATAATTTCATCACCACTGCTCTCAAAACGGTGAAGGAAAACAAATCTTGAGGAAATCGGGATGTCCTAAAACCAAAAATCCGAAGACTTGTGACATTTACCAACCCGCACTGAACCTGCGTGGCGGAAGAATTTTTTTAAAACTTTGGCCCACACTAGGAATTACTTCTGTATTTTGGGTGCTTTTACAAACATTTAAACTCACATACACAAAAAGCCAGACCCGGAACAACTACTCATAGGTCATACAAATATTTGTTCCGTGCGGGAACAGAACCCGCGACACGCAGCATTTGTAACCACAGAGAGCTGTCCTGTATCCCAGCAGTGGGAAAATTATAGGCTGATTTTGTTACATACAATACAATAAAGCTATGTATTAAATAGATCTGATAGTTTAGTGTATGGTTACAAAGAAGAGACTTATTACTTTTTAAAACTAGATAGGTAGGGCCTTATAAATCACAATTAGCTTATCTGGCACATTATTATATATCAATTCTGTATAAGGTATCTGGTAGTAAGCTTCTAAATAAATTTAAAATATTAAAAAAGATAGGAACTATAATAAGACAAATGCGAAAAATATTAAATGAAAATGGTCTACATATTAAATAAAAAACACAAGACAGTGATTGTTGATGCAAGTTCAATGGTGTTACTCTATGGTACACATTTTGGTCTAAGTATAAATAGGGAGTAATCCCAATTCGGACATTCGTACAATCAACATTGCATTCCACACTACCGTTGCACTAACAAGATAACACGCTTCCTCGCTTCCTCATCGGGCCTCCATTTCTCAATCATGGGAGCGGTTGATCAATCATATCTGTAACTCAATCGGCCGCCGCCGGATATGGACCCCACAGCGTGCCAGCCATCGCCCATTTTAACTGCACCTAAACGAGTTTTAGCGGGAAATTGCCAAGTCTAGCCTATATAGCTCAGCTATTTAGAAAATATTATGTTTAATATTGACTGTTTTCACAGATTGAAGACATTGTTCTGTTTTGTTTTTTTTTAATAGAGCAAGCTAGATGTCTGGCACTTTTTTTTATTATATATTAGGACTGGTTTTTCCAATGCTAGATAATTTTTTTCGAGGAATAATTTTGAATTTTTGACAGTTCTGCTATGCAAAGTCTGCCAGACGTCAATTTTATATTTTATTCCACGAATTTATTCGTGCAAAGGGCAAACAGTCTTATCAATAAACCCATTATTACTTGAAGGAAAAAATGCTAAAGTTGCTTACATGTACAGTCACGAGCACTAATATGTCAACACTTGGCAACTTTCGATTGCGATTTTTTCGTGAAATAACAAATGCAACGTTGAAATATGACACTTTACATAAACCTATGGGTTCAAAAATACCATGTTCGTAATAACATAAAATTTAATTAAAAAATAAAGGAGAAAATCGCCTTTGATTAAAACCAAATGTATACATACTTTTGCTCGTGACTGTACTCTAAGTTGCAGGTATTATTCCTATGTGTTCCTATTTATCCAATGGCTAACTTGTCAAGATTTTCTTCATTTAAAATCGAAAATGATGCTATTTGGTAAAGTTTAAAGAGGTGCCAAAGTTTATTTTGTATAGAGGCGCCATTGATGTGTACATACTAGCTTTTGCCAGCGGTTTCGCCAGCGTGGTGGTCGGAAATTTTCCCACAAGAACGTACTACCGGAATAAAATTCTGTGTTATTCCAGATTATAAACTGTCTATGTGCCAAATTTCATCCACATCCGTTGAGCCGTTTTTGCGTGATTGAGTAACAAACACAATTTTTCACATTTTTTTTATATTATACTAGCTGTTGCTCGTGACTTTGTCTGCGATCCAGCACGAAAGTGGTCTATGTCACCCAAGTCTTGGTCTATCTGGGTGTTAAATTTCATCTAAATCCGTTCAGCCGTTTTAGCTCGAAAGCGTAACAAACAAACAAACTTACTTTCGCTTATTATAGTTAGGATTATAATTATTATAGTTGGAGTAGGATTGGAGTGCTATTAATTAGTAGGTATTAGGACGTAGGTACATTATTCTAATAAGCAAGAAATATCCTGCTGATTAAAAAAAATACTTACAGAAACATTCCAACAAGACAACTCACCCAATTATCTTACAAACTAAAAATATCCGAACTTATCAGACACATGATATACAAGCATTCTTCCTAAAACTTAATCACACAACCCTAAAAAACCGTTAAATAACAAACATCGCTTAATTGCCAAAAACGCCTCTATAATACAATTCCGCTTGGCAAAAAAGCGGCTGCATCAACTTTGAATCGCTTGAAACAAGGTTTAAAAGCTGTAAAGTCTTCACGGAGTCTTCCACTTTCCTTTTCGTTACAACTTCGCTGCATTTTTCACCCGGCAGCGTCGAGTACTTTCACTAGTAACTTTTAAATAAGGTTCCTGATACTTCACGTGTTTAGTCTGAGAAAAATGGCTGTGAAAAAGAGTGATACTGTCTTGTAAGAATTAATTAGAGTACAAGGTTAGGTTCTTAGGTGAATTGTACAATGGAGTATTTAAGGGAAGTTTAAGACAGAAACATCTATACGTTATGGCGTAGAGTGACCATAAGTGACCATAAAGGTGATGTTCTATATAAGAAAAGTCGTAGTACTTGCAAGCGGCGTGCGTGAATGAACCAGAGGGGCAATTGCGTAAGACATTAGGTATTAATGGGAATCGGTTTCATTTTGACAGTTCAACAACATTAATTGCGTTATTTACGTGTTGAGTAAGCAATTTGCTTCAAAATTATTCAGATTCCGATTGATAGTGGGTTACCCAATAGGCTAGTTTCCACGATAAATAAATTAAAAATCTAATTAGTCCGTCAGTTAGATTATCAAAAAACATTTGACCCATATTTTTTCTTTTGTTACGTAAACCAAAATTGACGAAGATACCTCGCTATTAAAATTCTCAATACGTCACACCTTGGTATAATTTTTAGTGCGTTCTGACGTCACGAGCCCCCACTCCCGAGTTTTATCCCGTGGTTTTATCTTTGTCAATATTCATTGATTTACAAAAACAAAAAATACGTGTCCATTATTTTCCAATACTCTAACTGACGGACTAAATAGATTTTCAATTTATTGATGGTGGAAAGTAGCCTATTAGGGTGCAGATGTATGAACTTAAACGAAGCAAAAGGAGTAGGTACGTTCTATAGTTTCTATCTACCCATGGGATTTAGGCGTGAGTTTATGTATGTATGTCATAATTGAAGGGGTAAGTGGACAAAGGTATTATCTGACAAAACTAAAAAAATCAAGTTTCTTGCATGAACATAGGTTTTAAGTGACGATAAATCGTCTGGTGGGCTCCAAACATCTAATTTTTAAAAAGGATTGACACTTCAGATTTAGATAAAACATTTAAAATGTATAACCACCTTGATTTTAAGATTTAAAATTTTCCAACGTTCCATATCTCAATTTGATTTTTTTTTAGTTAACACCTTTGTCCACTTACCCCTTCAATGATTGACGATGCTTAACGCGATCGTGGAGACCAACCCTGAATTGGACTTGTTTGATAATACCTAATGTAAGAATGTTTGCAGTTCTGTGAGAAGACAGGATGAGCAGAATGATGGGATTAACTTTAATTTGGTCATCATCAACTGCCTAGCCTTTTCCCAACTATGTTGGAGTCGCCTTCCAGCCTAGCCGGATGTAGCGGATGAACTTTAATTTAGTATGAACCATTCATACTAAACTAAAGTTCATCCGTTGCATTCGGTAATTTGTTGTACTAAACATAAAATAATAAATACACAAGTAAAGTTATAAAAAATTAGAAACTAGGTACATCTACAAAAGTTTTTGTTTTATGTGCAACTAAAAATGTTCGATGGCTGCACAAACTTTTGAAAGAAATAAAAGCAAAAGTAGCGGTTAATTCTATCGTATGGTTATTTTTATTCAAATCAGTAAGTTACATAGAGTACCATTACATTAATTCAATATTTCGCAAAAGGGTTGAAACGATACCTACTTAATAAATTATGATTCCCCACCAAAATCAAAATAATTTCTGATCTAAAAATTTCTGTCTTTTATTTTTCTTCTAGAGTTTTCAAGTTCTATGCCAATAGCCACGAACATCATTTCAACAAGCTTTTCCACCTAGCAACCTAGCGCCCTCTGTAGCGACCATACCTCGTTAAAACGTAGTTTTGTTGCATGCTACTCGACAATAGATAGCGCTGTTTCACGTTCAAAGAAGATTGAAACCAGCTATGTGTGATCTGTTTATACGAATTGGAAAACTTTTGTAGGAGTTTTTATCTATAAGTTTTGATCCCCTAAGTTCAGCAGTGTAAGATGATTAGCTGATTAAATGAGATAGAGTTTGACGAAATCTAACTAGTACTTTATTTTACCTGTATGCTTTGTTAAATAATTATCTAGGGAGGTTTGTGTCCAGCGGTTGAAAAAGCAATATCCAGCACTTTTATAGTTATTTATTATATAAGTAGGTTATTTATTTAGTGTAATGGAATTTTCAGTTCAAATGATTAAAAAGCTGACTACCATTATGATCACAAAAAATAATGGAATAGAGAAGTCGTATACCTACTTCATTATTTCCACACTTCACCTAAAAATAACAAACGACCGCCCAAAACGCTAAAACACATTCGCATACCACAAAAAACGTCCAAAACGGAGCGTCATGTACATAATTCTAAGGGTAACGCCACAAATAAGACGACAGTCGGCGAAATATCTATTTCGGACCGCGCCGGACCCGCGTCACGCTGTCACGGACGCGCCTTAGGCCCGACAGGACCAAGCGTGAGGCATAAGCGGTAGCGGGAAGTGATGAAGTAGGTGGTGATTTTTGTAATTTTTCGAATGAAACCTACCTACTGCCTGCGTCTTTATTTACGTTTTTTAACATAAAATATATGCTATGGTACTCAGCAATAGCGTAGCATTGTATCAGTGAAGGAATTGTTGTAATTGGATCTCATTTTACAAACATCATTTTAAACAAATAATTCTACCTCTTTATATATAGATAATGGGGACAAGGAGTTTGGTCAAACAGGAGAGACAGCACCCTTATTGCAAAACACAATATCAATCTCAATTTGAATCATTTTGAAGAATATTGTAAATCCATTGCTTCATATGTTCGAAAAATGTATGTGCTCAACAACGTAAATAACGCAATGAATGTTGTTGAACTGTCATAATGACATTGCTACTGTTAGTGTATAACGCAATTACCCCGCAGGTTCATATACTCTGTGATAGTTATTACCTTATTATGTACTATCTATAAAATATAATATGTGTGCAACTTTAAACATAACGTGGCAGAAATAACACAAGTGCAATCTTATATACCAGTTATCGTTTTAATATTAAAAAAAAAACTCTCTGTGTTTCAATCGAGTGCTAGTACAACACACCTACAGGATGTTAAATAAAATATAGAGGAAAAAGTATCAAAACCATTTTCTTATAACCTACGCCAAGTCTAAAAAATGTAGCCAAGTTAACGTGAACACGTGAGGGGGCATTTCTCCAAGCAACTGGCTACGTGTAAACACTGTCACTGTCACGTTTAGAAAAAAGGGTGAAATACAAAGCAATTTCTAGTTTCATGCAAGTGTAATTTAGTGAAATGTGTCGGGACGACTTGGTATAATGTCTGGGCATTTTTAGTTTTAGTATTTTTTTTATGAATAGAGAGAGTCATAAAGTTAAAAATAGTTTTTAGAAAATCTACAAGTGTTTTTTTTATATTTCACGGTAATGTAATGTGGCTAATACTCGTATACTTAACAAACAGTTTGTGTCTCTCTCTCTGTATATAATGTCAAAATAACAGCGTTTTACTGAATGCAAATGAAAGTTTATACGGTACTTATATCAAAAATAACAATTTTTTAAATGTTGATCCGGCTAATCGCCGAAACAGCTGAACCGATGTTGATGAAATTTGTTGTATGGGGATACTTTGAACACCGGGAAAGGACATAGGTTACTTTTATCGACATACCACGCGGGTGAAGACGCAGACGAAAGCTAGGGTTATTAAGTAATATAATATAATTATATTTTTTTATATAAAATAACAATAAAACAGAGTAGGTAAAATAAATTACTTCAACACCTGCTCTTAACATGTAAAATAACATAAAACTTAAACTTTGATAACTATACCAACAAACTCTGCAATCATAAACTACACAAACTATAAATGTTTACTCCATCAACATCAACTTCACTAACTCGATACCTTTAAAAATAAACCAGCCTATACCTAATTCAAGTTCCAAGTTACTCTCATACTTAATTCATAAAGGAGCTACCCAATAACCGAAATTCGGCAAATATTTCCAAGTCAAACATACGAAATAGAAATCAAAACTACACAATCGTTGTAGAGTAGCCATGGGTCGATCTGACGGCCCCCTGTATCTACTGCCCACAAAACACGTTTCAACCAAAATTGTACCTTATTTTCATCAGAATTAGGGTTGGTTTTGGATTGTAGTAGAGGGGTAGTTATAATGTTTTTTGCTATTCAAGGTTGTTTTGAGGGTGTACTGCCCACAGCTAGGGAGTACTGCCCGCAAGGGCCGGTCGGTGCTGCGTTTGAACGGCGCGAGAGTATTACAGGCGAGTAGCCTGTTTTATTTGGCGCGTGGTTTCGTGATATGACTGCTACGAATTTGAAACGCAAGCGCTCTTTTATAAAACTTTTATAAATAATTGATTGACAAATTTAAATTTATAACATTGACTCATTTTATTTATAGTTGAGTAAATGTAAGTTGACGTCTGTTTTACTTATGAATTAACTAAGTATTCTATGTTCTTGAATAGATAATGAAGAGGAATTACTGGCCAACATTTGGCTTATGAGGGGTAAAACTGCTATTAAATTGGAAAATCTGGTTTTATATTTTTAATATTCTAAAACGATAGCAACATAAATAACATTTAAAAATTTACCGTTCTACCGCCTGTTACTATCCATTCACTAGTAACATTGCAACTGACCGACCCACGCATGACTTTCCCAAAATGAAAATGGTCAAGTAGCTATTCAAGTGAACTTGCTAGTCAGTACGAGGCTCGAAGGGGTATATCCGCTGTGCATACATTAGGCACAGATATCGCAAAGCTTTTCGGTAGGATTAAATTAGTTAACTTATTCGCCTAGTTGTTTTGTATACCTTCTGAAACTGTGACGTAATCGCTTGTGAAGATGACGTAATATAAAATTAAGATTAATATTAATTTAAAGGGAATCACCTGAAAAATTCTCGGTTGTCATTTAGTCTATTCTAAAAATTAATTATAAAAAAAGTTTAGAATAATGATTTCATTTTACTTCTTTAAAGTATAATATCGAAATACACCTCTATATAAGTGGAAACCTGTAATCGGCTTTCTTCTACATATTACTTCTGACTACTCGAACGTATTAGCTGTAAGTTTTCTTAAAATAAATAAAATAAAAATACACACATTATTTTTTATTTCTTTCTTTCTTTTTTTAAAAACGTTGCCCCACACTAAGAAATTCTCCTGTATTGTGGGTGCGTTTACAAAGATTTAAACTCACATACATAAATAGCCAGACCCGGAACAACTACCTACTTGTAGGTCATACAAATATTTGTTCCGTGCGGGAATCGAACCCGCGACACGCAGCGCACCAGTCAATCGCTTAACCACTGCGCCAACCGTGCCGCCATTTGGATTTCACCGGTGATTTTATAAACACACAACTATTTGTAATGTCAGGAATTCAAATACGCGATCCGTAGTACTTACTACTACTCATAATCATCTGCCTAGCCTTTTCCCAACTATGTTGAGGTCGGCATCCAGTCTTACCGGATACAGCTGAATACCAGTATTTTACATGGAGCGACTGCCTATCTGACCTCCACAACCCAGTTACTGGGTAATACGAAACCCCTTGGTAAGACTGGTTGTCAGACTTTCGGGCTTCTGACTACCCGTAACAACTGTCAAAGATCAACGAATGACAGCCGGGACCAACGGCGGCGATTTACACTACTAATTTAATGGGACCAAACCTGAAATCGCGAAAAAAAAAATCAGCTGTTCCCTACATTTTGACGAGATCACGAACATAAATGTAGGGAACAGCTGAATTTTTTTTCGCGATTTGAGGTTTGGTCCCATAGTAAAAGTTGTTCATAATGATGAGTATAATGACCTCTTAAGAGGTTGCTGGTGTTTTACAAATAACCCTGTATACATAGCAATCGCGAAGTCACTAGAAGGCGTCGCTTCAGACCCAGTAAAAGACGGCGTGACGAGCTGGACAAATACAAAGACCAATGGTCTACATTAACCCTGGATCGTAAGTAATGGAAACCATGGGGAAAGGCTTTTGACCAGCATGGGGATGATACTGTCCAACAGTATTGAGTAGAAATTAAATTTATTTTATTTGGGAAACAAACAGATGCAAATTTTAAACTTAAGTATACAATTAGGTAGTTCAACACAATCCAGAAACAGTTTCCAGAGATACAAGTAATATATGCACTACTTAAGTGTTACAACAACCAGAAATTCAGATCAAGCTTTTAATAAATCGACTTATGAGGAAATGCGGGCGGAGAGACTTTTGAAAAGTCTAAGTAAAAAGTCATAAATCGAAGTTTGGCTCTGGCCTATTTCCTCCTCCAATATTGGACCAACTTATAAGATATTTCATAAACTGAATAAGAAGGATATATACTGTGTACCCATATTTTTTTTTCATTAATAGTTGGCAAATTTGTAAACTAGGCCTCTGTTGACAGCGGTTTAAATAGGCAATTTTGAGCATTTTTTGAGGATTCTAGTGCTTATAAAAATAATGTATCATCAAAAAGGAAAACATAGGGACTAACACACACATATACATACCCTCTCACACACACACACACCCTCACACACTTATAAACCATGTTTGAACTTAATAATAATTCTTTATGTATTTAATTGAATAACCTATGTCGATTACAAAAAACCTCCATGTTTCTTACGGAAATGAAAAAGGAAGGGTCTCGCGGCCGGTCGAGAATGGGTCGAGTAAATAACGCGAGAGGTACGGGTTTTTATTGCTATCTGAGAACATACTGTATGTTACAACATTTCAATATGTAATGGTAGCATTAGATAATTTTGTACAGTATTTTTGTATTATCCCTGCCAATGGCAAAAGACGTACGTACAGTACAGACGCCATCGCCAGCACATCAAGCTCTCCGTCTCTGTCAAATTTTCCCAATAAACCTTGAACCTTATGCTTTAGCGATAAAATTGAAAATATATTAAAGATATTTGACATATTATAGTAGCTTGATGTGCTGGCGTCTCTACAACCACCCTGTCAAAATTTAGTCTTGTGGTAAACTTTGTACAACCATTATGCATAAGGGTCCCAGACTAGGATCACAAACACTATTCTATCATCTATACTTCTATACTAATATTATAAAGAGGAAAGATTTGTATGTATGTTTGTAACGAATTGGCTCAAAAAGTACAAGACCGATTTTAAAAATTCTTTCACCATTTGAATGCTACATTATCACTGATTAATATAGGTTTTTTTAATTGCAAGAAAAAAAATAAAATGTTTAAAAAATAAATGTCCACCCGTTCGAAGCTGGGACAGGCCGCTAGTAGTTTATATTTTGCAATTCTATATTAAAGATCTCCTTCTCACATAGAGGAGGCCTGTGTCAGCTGTGGGAACGTTATGGGCTGATTATTACCTATTGATTGCTATACTAAAACATCAAACCGATGCACAATCAGCCTATAATGTTCCTGCTGCTGGGAAAAAGGCCTCCTCTCCGTGAGAAGCAGAGTGGGCCGTAATCCGCCAGGCTCAGTGCGGGTTGGTAGATGTCACATGTCTTCAAATTTTTGGTTCTAGAACATACCGAATTCCACACGATTTTCCTTCACCGTTTTGAGAGCAGTTGGTGATGAAATAATTTACACAAAGTAATGCGACTGTTTGGTTCAAATCTAAGCAAGTTGCGGCCATTACCACTGGCCCACCAACGCTCTTCGATTATTTCAGTAATTTTAAAGCTATTTTTAACTATTTACATTATTCTTCATTCACAAGTACAATGGAAGCCTATTTCAGTAGCTACTAATGCTAAGGGAGGCTTTTACATGCAGAAGCTACATTTATCTATGAAAAAACATGTAACTCAAAGTCACTTTTGAACGTCAAAAATTAAAATAATAATAATAAATAATAAAATCGTTTATTTATAAAAAGGGCGCAGATTTACAATAACATATCTTGAAAATTATTATAGAGTACACAGTTGCTCAAAAATAAAAAAACATAGAATTGATTCTAGTCGCCCCTTCCAAAAGGTAGTTTTCGTACGGAGAAGAATGGGCAAGAAACTCCACCGTTACTCAAATACATAAAACGTCAGGAATCTAATAAACTAAAGCATTCAACTAGACTATTTCGAAAATAACTCATACAACACTGAAGGAATACGAATTTGCCAAGCAAATAAGAAAGGTCAGCGTCAAGTACAATTTCCCTGAAAAATGCAGGTAATATCTTCAGCTAAACTTCATGCAAGCGTTTTCAGAATTCCGATGGATATGCTCCGGAATTTAGTATATAACTTTTGTGGAATTTTCAGTTTTGTACAAGTATATTATATGCTTGATCGAGCAGGGCCGTGTCTACGAGGAAAAGGTATACAAAGGTAAGAATTATGTTTTAATATTAACTTTGATTAAAATTAGATCTTCAAAAAGACTCCGAAATTCTGGCACCTGTAAATAGGTACTCGTACTCAAGAATTGGAGAGCCTGGTTCCATAAAGTTGAAAATAAGTAAAATACATTAATAGCTTTAAAATGGCGGACAAAAAAAAAATGGCGGATAACAGATAAGAAAAATCGGTACTTAACAAAACGAAAAACCGATGAGCTAAAAGAGGAAGAGTCGTTCTCACTGTAAGTTCAGATTAACTATTTTTTATTTTATTGCTATGAAATAAGTTATGAAAATTCATAACCATTCAATTACCAGAATACAACAGGAAGAATTATTTGACTGAAAACAAGAGACGATCGCCTTATGCTTTTCTTTCCCTCATTTCAGCACGAAAACTGCATTATATCGTGATAAAAACATTAAATAAAACCAGTAAACAATTTTGATACCGAGGTTGACAGCCAGAGAACAAGACAAGTAAATTGCTTAAATATCCTACCTTACAGTGATGAAAGAGTATCTTGCCCAAACACTTACAAATCAATTCAACATAATTCCTTAACCCAAAATACCTCAATATATCAAATTACCTCCTCAGTTTATTCTTCTCCTAAATCGATAGAAAGCAAACAAGCAGTGCAATATTGGCAACAAACAGTCGGGCACAGTCGGACACCGCAATTTATAAGCGAGCCTGCCAGAAGAAAGGGTCCGCGGCCTGTTATTGTATCGGAAGGTAGCCCGGCCTAACGGGCTTAGCCCACAGAGTTAGGAGACTCGTAGATAGACAAGTTAGTTATGTTTTACAACTAGCTGCGACCTGCGGTTTCACCCGGATAAGTGTCGATCCCGTGCGAATATCGAGATAAAAAGTATCCTTCGTGTTAATCCTGGTTATACACTATCTGTGTGCCAGATTTCATCCAAATCCGTTCAGCCGTTTGTGCATGAAGCAGTCACAAACATACAAATACAGTCACAAACTTTCGCCTTTATAACATTAGTGATAATATTAGTCGTACCACACACGCAAAAGTTCATCTGTTTGGTTATCGAATACAAAACAGCAGCACGCTACAGCGGGGTAATTGCGTAAGACACTATCAGTAACAATGGCTTTCATTTTGAGAGTTCAACAACATTAATTGCGTTATTTAGGTTGTTGAGCAGACAAATTTTTCGAACAAATGAAGCAATTGATTAGCAATATCCTTCAAAATGATTCTGATTGAGATTGATAGTATTTTACGCAATTAGGGTGCTGTTCATAAAAGTGGCTGTGCGTTGTATGTTGTTAATCGTCATCATCATCATCTGCCTAGCCATTTCCGGATGCAGCTGAATACCAGTATTTTACATGGAGCGACTGCCTATCTGACCGCCACAACACAGTTACTGGGTGATACGATACCAGCTAGTAAGACTGGTTGTCAGACTTACGGGCTACTGACTAACAGTAACGACTGTCAAAGAAACACGAATGACAGTCGGAATCAACGGCTTAACGTACTTTCCGAGGCACGGAGGGGTCCCGGTATGTAAAGATGGTCACCCATCCACAGACCAACCGCGGCAAGGTTGTCTGTAGTAAATAAATGAATGAATTTTAAGATTTTTATTAAATAGATGAACAGCAGCATCGTTGTATTCTGCCATAAAATGAACTCTCAGCGCCTCTCCGTCGACCTCTAAATGCTGAGATGAGACGACAGTGATTATTCTACAATAAGAATACCTATGGAGTTACATACCTTTTTTATTATTTTTTTTATTGCTAAATGGGCCCGCTCTTGGTCCCGGTCACGCCTGATGGAAAATGATGGATGAGGTCTATAATGGAACGAGCGTGCCCAGAAGATGCCTGTTCAGTTTTTATTTGAAGGCAGACGGGTTAAATGTGGGAGGGAACACAGATGCCGGCAGAGTTCCACAGTTTGGCTGTGCGCATAATACCTAAACGTGGAGGAGAAGCGCTCAGTACGACTTGTCGGTAATCAACCAAGTGTGGATGGTACGCGTAGGGCGATGGTGCGATCAAGTCGTGAAGCTCCTGCGCACACTCTCCGAAGTCTGTAGAAGACCGACAGGCAAGCAACATTACCCCGATGAGCCAGGCTATCAAGCGTAGCTAACAACGTCTCGTCGCCTATAAGCCTTTTAGCTCTGCGTTCCACCTTGTGGTTTACACATCATTTTTGCTGCTGCACCACAAAAGATACTGATACAGACAGCTGAGTAACATCTACCTTTACTTATGTCATACGCCTCATATTTCTCTTCTACAAATAACAAGTGCAGTTTTAGACTAGGTTATAATAAAGATAATAATAACCATTTTTATTTAGAGCAACAAGACTCATAGTAACAATATACTTACAAACTATGTCGGTAATACACTACAAGGACAAAAACAAAACCAAAAACAGAAAACAGATTGTGATATCACTGCTGCAAGGTGACAGGCCCAGCCGAAACCTTGCAGCAGTGGCAGTAAGAGTCTGACACTTCCTTCTGCTCCACCCAGAGCGGGAGGGGTCATTTGATGATTTCCCATTCTCAAAAAAAAAAGAGGCATATTAATCTATGTAATGTTAGTAGCATGAAGGCGCGCGATTCTCAGTCAGTGTGTGTGTTCACATGAACGATTTGGGTAAGCGTTGTGTTTTTATCCCTACTTGCTCGTTTCTATGGCATGATCGAGGTATCCTACACCTGCGATTAGTTCTAAGAACTCAAGGAAAGCCTTCCATGGGGTGTGACACTTACTAACAGACTGTAGACAACTACATATTCTAAAGACAGTCACTGTAATTTTAACTACGCACTGCACAGTCATCAATTTATTTTCTTCTACGGCCTCCCACAGATTACAAGTCTCACAATAGAAGGTTATAATAAGGATCTAGTAGAACTGAGAAATCTAGTAAACTCAAAATTGTATCAAATTATTCAATTAAAACTCGTCCACGTCTAACTACCTATAGGTCTATAGGGTCACATTTGCAAATACAAGCGTTGCATCTGTGTGAGTGTGTCCTTACAGTCCGTCCCTTACGCACACAAACACAAAAGGGACAAAGGTCACCGTCCACAGCCTTCTTATATTTGTTTAAGACTTGTATTGTACCCAAGACCCTTATTTTAGCGATACATTTGTATATTGTATTGTATACGTAATACCTGCCTTTTATATAACTATAGATATTGTATTAATTTTTTTGGAGAAAAAGTGAAATGAGAATTTGATAATGTTATTTTCTTATAATGTTTTCAATAAAACTAAGCTGAAAGAATCGGGAGCTGAAAAGTGAAGAATGTTTGGAAAACAATTTAAAAGCATCTATAATTTTCACGTAGAATATAATTTTGTATAAAAATTGAGCATTTCCCACTATTACGTAATCAGCCTATAATGTTCCCACTGCTGGGACACAGGCCTCCTCTCTTCGAGAGGGAGTGGGCTGTAATCTACCACGCAGGCCCAGTGCGGGTTGGTAGATGTCACACGTGTTCGGTTTTTGGTTCTAGCACATGCTGGTTTCCTCACAATGTTTTCCTTCACCGTTTGGAGAGCAATTATTTAAGTAAAGCGCCTGGTGATTTCGTGGTGAAGCAAATAATTTATAGTACTTAGTATTTATAGTTTAAAAAAAAAGGAAATATACATTTATTTGCAGTAATCATGACGCAGAGAAAGAACAAAAAAAACAATTTGTGGGAAAACATGCGCCACATCCACGCAAAACGGCCATCGCTAAGCATAATGCTAAGACCTATAATATCCCCTTTATTTTAGAACCTAATATTTTAAAAATAAGTACTCCTAGTTTAAGGCACACTTTCAGTCACAATTAGAATAATTTTGAATGGAATCGTTGATTCATTGCTTCATATTATGTTTGAAAAATGTGTCTATTCAACAACGTAAATAACGCAATTAATGTTGTTGAATTGTCAAAATAAGTGTGTTACGTAATGACCCCGCAGAATACAATAAACAACATGCAGTAGGTAACTATATTTAGTTAATTATTAGTAAACCTAAGCGGCACTACATCAAAGAAAAGATTCCTTTCAATCAAACAAACATAATCAAATAACAATCTGCAAATCAACGCTAACTACGTAAAAGTGTCTCTCAATCTTATAACCCGTCTGGTAAATAGAGGTTGGATCTAATAGGACCTCCTGAGGCTCTCAAACGTTCAATCAAAATGATAGGTAATTCAGTTACACTACCAGTGGACGAATACCGTCCTATCTGGTACAGGCGATCGGCTAAGTGTTGGGACTAACTATCGGAGGCTTAATACAAAGGGGCAATGTTCATAATTTTAAGAACGTTCTCAGTCACCAGGCCAATTCTCGTAATTTAAAACGTTCAAAATCCAGTCGCAGTCTCATCTCGGAGACAAACCAATGTCAAAAACTTGTCAAAATGTAGGGTAATTAGAGATTTTTTTGACAGATTGAGACAGATCAAACTGTGAACGTTCTTGAAATTACGAGAATTGCACTTCTGATCTGTCTCAATCTGTCAAAAATACCTCTAATTTCCCCACATTTTTGACAAGTTTTTGATATTGACTGTCGCTGAGATGAAATTGCGACTAGATTTTCAACGTCTTTAATCACGGGAATTGGCCTTCAGTTCTAGCTGGTGGGTTTCTTTATTAAAAGAAGTACAACTGTACGTAGGTATTATGTTTAGTTATGTGAACATGTGTTTTTATTTTAGATTATCATTGGAAATTTTGCCATGACTGTTTTATTCTAATAAAATTCCTCCAACTAACAGGAACCGGGGTAATCATAATTCGGTGAAAGAACAAATATTTACCACTATTTCATTCAGAAACAAAGCATATTATTTAACCCACATATCTCTGAATAAATGCTTTCGTTAAAAAGCTAATTATTTGACAAGAAGGCGAAAGAACTTTTGAAAAACTAATTTCACAAACTCAAAATGTAAATAATGAACTAAATTACCAGTAAAAGAAAAACATTTGCGTCGTCAAGAGTATTCTAATGGTCAGTCACGCCCCAGTCCAAAAAAATCACAAATCAATTAGCTTTATTTTTTTACTTGCTTCAAAAATATAATTATGTTCTTCGCCATTTTGTCCTCGCGTGTACCCTTTGCATCGCCGACCACTAGTCGTATCCCCTATTCCCTAATTAATCGTGTATCGCGCCCGTCTCGGATCTTCCCCAGTGGATGACCCACCTTGATTCGATCAACTCTATTTGATCTGACTTCTGTGTTTTATCTTGTTTAAGAGTACTTATTGCACCTATTTCCGAAGTCACCCCTACCTGCGGGGTAATTGCGTAACACACAGTTATAGCAATGGATTTCATTTTGACATTTCAACAACACTCATTGCGTTTTTTACATTGTTGAGCAGACAATTTTTTCGAACATATGAAGCAATGGATTAGCAATGTCCTTCAAAATGATTCAGATTGAGAATGATAGTACATTACGCAATTAAAGGTGCTTACCGTACAATACCAACTTAAATTAGAATTTTTATTTAGTTAACCAGAATTAAAATAATATGTTCGTAAATAACAATTTATACCTAAATAATAATAAAATCATATTCTATTTCAACTAAAACTATTCACAAACTAAAATATAGCGTATAAAAATTGCTTCTTAGGTACCTTAATTCAATTAAATCATGCAATTTGGATTGTAGGTTATTTGATCTTACTTTGAACGATGGACGATTAAGTGATTTATCAATCGATGAGGCAATTGCTAGATGATTTTTAATAGTTAAATTATTATGTATCAAAGTGCAGCGTCACTAAATTAATTAACATTTTCAATTTTTAATAAAAAAAGGTTTTAGAAAAAACTAAATCCTAAGAGAATACTTAAAGACATTTTTTCTTCATTCATTCTTGTTATGAATTCATAATAGTCGCGTATACTTTTTGAATGTAAACCACTACCTAACAAATTACTTAATCAGCACAGAATTATTTATAAAAATCGACGACGAAGACTCATTTTAGCCGAAGAAACAAACTTCACATCCATAAATACTATATTAATATGAATAGTTTAAGATCACAAAACACAAATCCTCCCATCGCAGCATCATCAGATAATACATAGTTCGTTAAGCAAGGGTCATCCCGAGGGTCAAAGCTTCCAGGATTATCTACCTTCAGTAATTGCTTACATTTAAGTACCTTAGCTATCGGTATACTTACTGAAACTTCGTGAATAATGAATGGAAGCTATATTACTGATTGTTTAATGGGGTATCTTGATTGTGGAGCGCTGGGAAGATGTTTATGGTGATGTGTTTTAAATTAAAGTTTTAGAAGTTGAAGAAAGTATAAGAGAATTTGGTAAAATATTTACATAATAATGATATTTCATGCTGAGATGTAATGGGGTCCAGTCTTCTTATTTTCTTGTTAATGGACTAGTTTTTTTTATAGTTTATACCCAGTAGGTGGCCATGTTGATTGCGACATCACTGGCGTTCTTTAGGCCATCCGAGCTGCAGGTAATAATAATAATAATAATATATTTATTCAAAAATTATAAGGCATGAAAATTAGTATCTACAGTTTTGCTTAAGTAAATGTAAATTATATTCCTAAGAGTTACGTGCCTGAACCAGGTAATCCTGTGTTTCAGGCGAGAAGAGCTAAAATATTCTTTTAAAATTAATAAATAATAAAAAATTTACAGTAGACAAACAATGAGTAGCTTACGAGTAACTCTTAGTTTCTAAATTTGCTAAATATATAACGTAGGTGCGATTTGTATACCTACATATATTTATGTGAACGGACACTTCAGCAAGTGGGGCGTGGTCTAATCAGAAGCACCGCGCTCGCACTTGGTGTTGGATGGGTCAGTAATCCCTTTGAAAAATTGTGTCTGCAGCGGCCAACTTGGGTACGCAATCGCTTGAGAACATTCCATATAGGCGTCATAGGTAGGTCCAGGATTATCTACAAGTAATCAATTGGCGACAAGTGGCACTACTCAGCAAATAGGCAAGCTAAAGTTGCTAAATCACACGGTGAGAAATGCACACGTCCTCGCAGTTCCGCTAATCAACATTGCTTAACCTTGCCGGTTGATATCTAAGATGATGACTACGGGCATAGCCATACTTGGGAGGTTCCTATAACCCAGCAGTTGACTGCAGCAGTCTAAAGCAAGGCAACACGGACTGATGTTTAGGCAGCATTTTGTTGGTCTAACGAAACTTATATGGCAGAAACCTAGCGTGGCACACATTCTTGTAGGTTCATGGATAGCTATATATAGTTGTAAAGATTACTGAAGCAACACAGAAAGGGATAACCCTTTAATAAAGTTTCGTATTACGATCCTTGAAACTGGTGAAGTGTAAATAATTTTAGCTCAGCGTGTGCCTAGAGATATTCGAGATCGATCGGTAAGAGGCTGCGGAATATATTAATTCGGTAATGTATCGTAAATATGGGGAAATCATCTAAATTGTCTGTAGGATCATGTGTTTGGAACGAGTTAGTACTCATTTGCGCTGTGTAAGTATGAAAGTGGATCTAGACAACAACATACGACAATTTGCTAATGCTGAATGTAAGAAGTAGCCATTAGGACTTTGGGAACTCGATGAGCAGTAGACGCTTGGGGGAGGCCTATATCCAGCAGGGAACATATTTCGGCTCGAATTATGATTATGATGATAATTGCTGGCTTAGTAATAGGTAATGGTCGCCATGTTTGGAAGGTGGTAATTTTAAATAAAGAAGAAGAAGAAATAGAAGTAACTAAATATAACTTTTTATTTAAGTTATTAAATAGCATTGGACATTAAAACTTGACACGACAGCGAATTTATTCTTGGTAGAATACTTTACACCTTTTCATGCACAATCGAAAGTTGAGCAAATACAATTACATCAGCACTCATGAAAGTGACATCTTAAAAAGAACCACTTCCAAAAACATCAAAGACGCATCCATTAAATCATTCCCACGCGTCTAAAAATTTAATTCTCGAACTATCAAGTAAGTACGCGAACTTAAGCCTCCAGAGACAACGGGCAAATTTTGCAAAAAGCAACGCGCCTCGGTACATCGGGCCCGGCAAAGTTAGCGTGGTGTAATCGATACGGCCTTAGGGTTTTGGGTATAAATTAGAAGTTCCATCGATCACCGACGCCCTTTGCCCATCGGCTCGTACTTTATTGATAGTGAATGTTAACCGATAGTTCACTGAGTTACGCTGAACGGCACATGTATTTTTGGCCGGGTTTATTTGTGCCTCTGAACCTATTTTACGCGCGATTTGGGGTTGATATCGGTCGTATGGACTGCTGTGGCCTTCATACAGGGTCCTTTTTTTTTCATGGTCATCATAAAAAAGTTGCTGTTTGACACTTCGTTCAATTACTGGATTCTATATTTGATAATAATTATAGAATCCAGTAATTGAACGAATGCTGAATACGATTTAATCACACAATTGCCATACAACGTGGCAATGACGCCAGACTTTTGGGCACTTTTCCTGTTGACATCGATGCGAACAAATTTTTCATAGCCTGTGATTTTTTCCTTTTTTATTTTACATACCTATTATTATTATTATTTTAAGACTGTTATCTTTTAAGTTATGTAAATATATAAAGACAACTAATTCTATTAAGTAAATAATAAAAAAAACACAATTGTAAGACAAATTTATGTCCCCACATCAAAAGTTAAAGAAAACTTAAAGTACAAACTGGCAGCACATCAAGCTACGAATTCTGTCAAATTTCTTTAATAGATTTTCAACTTTATCGCTAAAGCATAATGATCATAGTTGATTGAGAAAATTTGACAGTTTCGGGTAGCTTGATGTGCTGACGTCTGTACCTTAGCAATATAAAAATCGTTTCAATGACGTCCCATAATCCACTTACGACCACACCACATGACCATACCAACGAAAAATTACGGTACACTATTAAGAGTTTTATAATACGATAAAGGAAAGTATTACTTATAAAAGAGATGCTCGGGTCTGTCTATAAACATACATAGGTAAAGGTAAGGAGCACTTAACGTTTCCTAAAGGATACATTATTGAAGAGAGCCTTAAAAACAACATTTTTACATCCTACGGTCCTGCGGCGCATATTTTATTGCGGGTTGTTGAGATGACCCTCGCATTGGACTGCGTAGACTTGAGAAGCATAGACGGGGATAAACATTTTTTTTTATCGCCCACGTGCCTATTTTTTTATAAGACTTTTTCTGTCATCTTCTGTTAATCTTTTAGACATGTACCTAATTGAACAAGCACTGTAAGTAAACTTACTCTTAGATAAACTTATTACTTTAACTTTACCAACCCATTTGGATGGAATTGAATTCGTGTTATTGATTTTCATTATTGTTCCTGTTCGTCATCCTGGCTTATCTTCCGACGTTTCCCACCTCGATTGCATCTGCAACAAAAACGTCATTTTACTGATAATGTATTTTTTACACAGACTCTGTTTAGTTGGTACAGACGCCAGCAAGTCAACCTACCCCAATCTGTCAAATTTCTTTGATAGATTTTCAACTTTACCACAAAGGAATAAGGTTCATATTCAATTGGGAAAATCTGGCAGATTGGGGTAGCTTGATGTGCTGGCCTCTGTACTTAGACTACTGTCGAGGCCTCTGCGGGGTAATTTCGTAACACGCTAATAGTAGCAATGGGTTTCATTTTGACAGTTCAACCACATTCATTGCGTTATTTACGTAGCTGAGCAGACAATATTTCCGAACATATGATGCAATGGATTAGCAATATCCTTCAAAATTATTCAGATTGTAATTGAAAGTACATTACGCAATTAGGGTGCTGTTCAAAGTAGACTCAATTGTTGAACCAAAATTCAGGTGACATTACGTCACATTTTTTTATCAGTTTTAAGTAGTTGTCTACATTACCTTAATGAATTTACCAAACCCAATTTTCTCAAAACAAATCGATACAAAGTAACCTATCTAATCTTCGTACCACTATGTCGGTTACCTGGCCGTTCCCGTGAGGCCACTGGTGCCTGATGGACGGAGCTCGCCGCGCAAGGGTTAACCTAAGTCAACGTAAATATTTGAGCGGCGTATGCACGCTTGCTTTACGTAGGTATCAGTGTTGTTTTAAAGCTTGACATTTGTAACGTTTTTCGAGGGTTCAGTTTGGTTGGGATGCATGTAAAAAGGCTTTACAAAACTTATAGGTCAGTCTTTTATGTTTACCCTTTGACATTTTTCTGTAACTGTACATCAAGGATCTTTAAGTGCGTGGTCCAAATTGAAACTAACGCCGCCATATTGTTTTTTCTATGCATTTCACAAAATAATTGCACAAATGTTTATTAAGAGTTTTGTCTGTCATTTGAGCGCCAAAAGATGTTTGTAACAGCGTAGCTAACTTTTCCTATGTATTTTTTGGCGATGGCGTTCACCCACTACAGACACTAGTTACACACTACAAGAAGGTCCTAGGCAGAACATTTACGATTTAATAACGAGGCTTTAACGTGCAAAACTGCCCCGTTGGTCTCGTGGTCGCAAGCGCGACTGCTGAGCGTGGGGTCCTGGGTTCGATTCACGGGTCACGCAAGGTGTTATTGAATTTTTCCATTAGGAATTTCTCAGCAACAGCCCGGAGTTTGGAAGTTGGCGGTGTGATATCCCCGTGCCTCGGAAACCACGTTAAGCAGCTGGTCCTGCGCCTGATCTCTCTCCGGTCGTGTCGGATTGACGTCCCATCGGACTATGAGATTGAGGGAAGAGGGAGTGCACCTGTGTCTGCGCGCACACTTGGGCTTTATCTCCTGCGTACCTGGCTAATCTCCGTTGAGATTGGCCACCGTGACTGAAATCGGTCGGGGTATTATTAATGTGCAAAAAAACATCCCTTTATTACCCTAATTACGTAACACGCTATCAATCACAATTTGAATCATTTTGAAGGATATTGCTAATACATTGCTTCATATGTTTAAAAAAATTGTCTGCGCAATGAATGTTATTGGACTGTCAAAACGAAAGTCATTTTAGTGTGTTACGCAATTACCTTTTGATTGATTATTGGCGTCAATACCTAAGTCGTTCCACGTGAAATTGACGCGCGTCCTACTTATATCTATTAAAATCTGCAGTACCGATCTATTTATTAATAAGCATCAATACGATACTTAATTTGACGCCAACGGTCCTTTCGTAAGCTTACACGTGCGTCCTAACTTGTGTAGGATCACTGGGCTCATATCATTTATTACCTATTTTGTATCTGCTCGTTTGCATCTTGTCAATAATGGAGATAGAGTGAGAAATACTTATTACCACTAAATATAGTCGTAAAGCCTAACCTTACTACCACAAAACAGTGTTTATCAGTTGTTTAGGCTAAACACCTATTAAACACGACATAATTTTATGGACTTTGACGTAACACTGACATTCGACACAAGTTGAACCAGTGTTTAAGTTTTTATAGTCAGACCCTTAATAATATAGTTAGGTGCCCATCAGGGATATGTATCTTTAAAGGATGATGTAACCAATATTTTTTAACAATATTTTCGAAAGAAAATACGTTTAAATTTACAGTAAGACATGACGCAAAAGAAAAACGCTAAAAAGAACAAGTTTGAGGCAAATATGCGAAATTTTAATGCGAAAGTGCTGATTTAAAAGAGTGTCCATGTAGTTTATTGTCCGTTTTTCTCCATAGGAATCTACTTCGCTTTGGAATGGGCAACGAGCTTCGTCTTTCTGACTAACCGACTCCTTGACTTTTAAAAAGTACCTGATGTTTTAATTGAAATATATTTTCTGAATTTGACTTTGATCATCAGCTTAATACATACCAATTGGAAAAGGAAAGATGTTTTATGGGCTTTCATTAATTTTCTCAATGACGTCAGTAGGTATTGTAACCGACTGAAACCAGTCAGAACCAGTCTTAGCTGGTTAAGAATGTTGACTATTAGATGATAGACCTACAACAAATAAAGAATGAATTTCCCATCAAAGATAGAGAGAGAATTATCCATTATTTATTTAAAATAACAACGTTTTGAGAAGTATTGAGCTGTTCAAAAATAAATAAAATGAATACTGTTTATTTCAGCTTACGCAAATATCTTTAAAAGGAGGTTTATTGTCCACTATTTTCTTAAAACGAAACGTCATAATCTTATATGTTCTCCTTGTCAAACAAAAAATACGAAAAAACAAGTAAAAAACTTTTAATTAAGTATATGATTAGTTCACGAAAGTTCTAGGAGTATAATAAACACGTAATAATTAATGAATGAATATTTGAATGTTACGAGCTAGTAAGAAATTTCTATACATGCTTAGGGCAATCACCCATACTTTATTTAGCCATTTCCTTTCATGGGGTATAACTGCATTTTGAATTTTGCCGGAAAATAACCAATACATCACTTCTAACAGTTTCCCCATGAAAATAACAGAAAACCAATAAACACTGCATAAAACATATTACTATAATGAGACGGAGAGACAAATATACTATTCGACTTCGTCTGACAAATAGGAGGGTAGTACGTGAGAATTGCGCGGAGTTTTATCCCGGTTTCGAACCCCGAGCCGTCCCTTGCGGCCAACGGCCGAAAACTTTGCCTTTGACCCTCACGGAGAAATATATAGAGATGAGTGGTAGTTCGGAGTATTGAAAATCAATATTTGTGTTGCAATAATTTGTAAAATGCAAGCGTGGTGCTGGTGCTCACACCTTGTTTGTTCATCATCATCTGCCTAGTATTTTATTGCCTGTGCCAGGGGCCACGGTAACCCACGACCCTGGCAGATGTTGGGGTCGGCTTCTAGTCTAACCGGATTCGGTATTGTTGTTCTCTGTGTGAAAAGAGGTTTTTGCACGACTCATAATGCGAGTGCTTTACGATCGATTTTTTTTTTGCCTCCTTTTTACAACTGTTTCTATTGTTATACTCCTGCTATTACACAGAACCTACTTAATTTATATACTATTGTATAGATAATTTAATGAAGATCAATTCTGCACTTTCAAAAATGTATTTCATGCAGTAAAAACGAAAAAACCTCAAAATATTTCTATAAAAATTCCCGCCAATCAAGTGTGAAACCTGAAACCATTTTAGCTTCCGAAAAAATCAGTTAATTGAGTCATTTTTTTTTTTCATAGATTCGGTTCACCCATTGGAGGAACTTTATTGATAATGGCTCTTTTATTCAAAGTAGTTTAATTATAATTAATAAAAAACCAACTAATATAATATCTAAGGTTTTTTATACGATTGTCGACGACGCGACGTTACGATTGACGTGCACTTTTGGATTTTCCAAATTTAGTTTTGTTTTAGTTTGGCTATGTTTTGCTAAGGTAATAATTATTAACCTTACTGGCTACTAGAACATTTTATTAAACAGCAAAGTTATTGCTTCAAGTAATTCTTGCTTTGTTTTTTCCTTCTATTTTCTACTCCAATGTAGCTTGCAATGGATTCCAAAAAGTTTTGTTAGTTTCGTGATCAATAAAAACTTTTTAACAAAAAAAAAACAACCGACTTCAAAAAAAAAACACTACAAAGTGTAAAATAACTTTAATTTTAATTTCGGAAGTCGGTGTCTTTGGTTTTGTATTACGTATTTGCCACCGACTTCCAAAATTAAAATTAAAGTTATTTTACACTTTGTAGTGTTTTTTTTTTTAAGTCGGTTGTTTTTTTTTGTTAAAAAGTTTTTATTTTTTACTTTTTATAGTCAGAGTGCATCTCATGACAATTCCAATAAGCCCAAACACGGCTAGAATACATGGTTTTATTACGAAGTTCCGGTACCTACCTTCCAGCTTCATCATCAGATCGGTTTGATGGTACCATTTTCGTCAGAACCATTTATTTAAATTTGCTTCGTCATAGTCGCTTTTAACTATCTTAATCGAGATATCTTATCGCCACCCGTGAAATACTTATTATCATTGAAGAGTTCCTGTGGCTATCTGTGGTCTCCTTCATCAGTTCCACTTCACCAAATTATACTTTTAGAATGCAAATACTTAACATGTTGATGAAAATACCAAAATTGCTATATGTATGCCTATAATATTTGAGGAGTTCCCTCAATTCCTCATGGATCCCATCATCAGAACTGGATTTTGACAAAAATGGGACCAATCTGGAAGCATATCCTTTCAAATAAAAAAAAAAAATTCCAAATCGGTTCATAAATGACGGCGTACTGAGGTAACAAACATAAAAAAAAAAAAAAAAATACAACCGAATTGATAACCTCCTCCTTTTTGAAGTCGGTTAAAAAGAGTTTCCGTCCACTTTTCGTTTACCAAAATGAATACATTTTACGAAATTGATTGTGGAGATTTTGTAATGTAATGAATTGAGGTCAAGTTTCTCAATTTAATTTCGTCTCCTCCATAAAAAGCAACAGACGCTACGTTATTTTCGTAACTATCCACTCCACTTAAATCCACCATTGCTGTACCAGGTCCGGGGGCATCTCAACCATTCTTATCTACTTACTTCGCATCTATAGCAAAACGAGCCTCCTGAGGCCGAGCCCGCCTCTTACGGCCTGTCAATGACTAGTAAAATTTAGAACCGGCCTACCATTGATATAAATGTTTTTTTTTTTCCCAAAACGGCCCTTAAAATTGTAATTTAGTGATGTCGTCGAATGAGATGGTGTTTCGAAGTGTTGTAATATCCATAGAAGTTGATGATAGTTGTGTTGGGATCTTGTTTTGTTTTTTCTAAGATTGAATGTATGGTTAGGTGAGTCCATTTTTTAGATTCTTATTTTGATATGTTATTTTCTTAGGTTGTTATTTTAAAACTAATTTCTAAATCCACATTGTCAGTTTTAAGGGTCAAAATTGTGTTTCTATTATTGATGCAGAAGTTGACGACAGCACTCTAGGATTTTTGTAATAAGTACCTAGTCTTATGTTGATATTAACGTTTGACGTCGTTACTATTACTGCTACAAGCCTATCTGTGATCAGAGACACTCGATCGATTAATTCAGACGTTGCGACGATGTCCAAGAACGCAAACTGGTAGTGTTCAACTACCAGTTTTACACAAACACAAATATGTATTATATTTAATATGTTCGGCAATCAGGGCAAATATACCTATTAGGTACCTTTCATGACAGTTTAAACTGATTTTAACAATGCCGATGTTATAAAACAGCAGAACTTTTTAAACTATGTTCTATCTTTCTAAAACACTCTATTTAAACCCTTTTAAAGTTTAAATGGGTACATACATCGCCAATATATTCCCTATGCATCCCTCTCGACTGCTCCCATTACTTCCGTGCACGCATGCATATGATACATATCTGACTATAATCTGCAACATATTAAATTACACCCAGATTTTTGACGCATTGCACGCTAGCTTATAGCCCTGGCTATTATAAAGCATATAAAATGCTACTTTTTTATTTTGTTATTTTAATTTTCTTATTACAGAATGGCGGGCCCATTCTGCAATAACTTCGCTACTTAACTCACACAAACACACCCTCGCATACACTCACCCTCACACATACACTACACACTACTATACTTTACTTAAATCATTTTTGAGTTAAGTTACTAATAAACTGCTGTTGTTGCATCTACACTGTTACTATGACATAATGTGTGATTTAACTCAAAAAAATTATAATGACTGAAAATTGACAGTGGGAAGCTTAGGTGGCTGATGTGTCTTCAAAGTTTGGCAAAAAAGCGTTGCTAATGTTGTTAGAGCACATTTTAATTATGGATGATGTAATTCAATATTATAGTTTTGTATTTTAGATCCTATGGATTCTGAATAAATTGCAATTTAATATAAACTTAGCTTATTACATTCAATTCAATACATCAAAAACCCAACATCCAAAACTACATTTTCGCAAAATCGCACCTGGCAATTTCTCCAACCAATCACTGACCAGTATTTTCCCCCTTCGCATCCCCCTCACTGACCAATGGCTGACCGGTTTCACCCCTGTCGCGTGCTGTCCAGTTTGTCCACTAGGGGACGGGTTCTCCCGACCGTCAACCCTTAGCCACGCGCAACGAATATTCGAATACTCGTTTAACAGCGTTTAAACATCGAATGGACCTCGGATGTCCAAAAGTGTCAGAGATGAAAAACCTTTTGTCAATTCGATACAGGTATTCATCCCACAATAGTTTTGACACGTATCATTTATTTGACCACTTATTGGCCACAAGAGGGTTGAAGATTCGTCTCCCTAAACCGTGTTGTGGTGATAAAATTTTAGTCGCGTGTTACAGACCTGTTTTTAGATGATAGCGTACAATGGGAGTGTTTGTCAAATAATAGGATGAAACAGATATTTCAGAGATTTATATTGTTGGTTCAATGGATAAAGTTAAATATCCTGTGATTTATTTGCTTTTGTGTCTGCACGTATTTTGAGGATTCTTTTTTAAATGGTTTTTTTTAATAGATTTGTTGTGGTCGTGTAACAATTTCAACTAGATACGTTTAATGGGTTTAGTTTTGTATTCCTTACCTATAGAGTAACACAGACACTCAGAAGTTTGCGACTTTTCGAGTTTGAGTTCGTCAAAGTTCAATAGGTATTTTATTATGGGGACGGGCTGCAGATATCGAGTCTATTTTTATTCTGCAGAAAAGAGCCATCAGAGCAATATATGGCCTCCGCAGGCGCGATTCTCTAAGGGAACTGTTTAAAGATATTAATATCATGACAGTACCTTGTCAATACATCTATGAAAACATCATGTACGTAAGGAAAAATTTAAATCTTTTCAGTAAAAGAGGTGACAGACACACCTATGGGACTAGAAATAGGGACCAATTAGTTCAACCAGGTTTCAGATTGTCTAAAGTAGACTCATCCTTCATGGGGTACTGTTTAAAATGTTACAATAAAATACCCCCCCACATACTCCAACTCAATGAAACAAAATTCAAATCTTGCATAAAACGCACACTATGCAGCCAGGCATATTATAAGTTGGGGGATTACATCGCTGACAAAAATGCTTGGCTGAATGCTGGTCCTGCTCCACAAGGGCGCTTAAACTAATTAATTAGCATTCGAAAATATAGTTGGAGCTGCTGAAGATTGAAAAAACTATCTTTGCATTGTATAAATTCAATCTCTTAGTATTGTATAATTGCATAGCACACGTGTGAGCACTATGTACCTAAACTATAAAGCTACCATTTACTGGGTACGTCTTTCATTGACTTGAATGTGCCCTTGCGGCTGAGAGTATGTCATGCTCACTCAAATGTCTCGCTGATGGTGGCGTGTGTGTTGGATCATTGGGTTCCCTTCAAAATGGTTGAGCTGAATGGTGCTGATCCATACGTCATGTTCGTGAACGGGCGCCGTCAGTAGGGACTGGTCATCTCTTAGTCGCTACGGCTTATTTTAATTTATTTTCATTTATGAACTGTTCTTTTAAGTACGAACGCCTTTAACGTGCACGTCTTTCTGCATCGTTCTCACATGTATAATTTCAACATGAATGATACATCATTCATGTTGAAACACCAAGATTTTCTTGGTTACACCAAGATTTTTGTAACAATTTTATTATTTAAAAGAGTGTCCGTGGAGTTTCTTGCCCGTTCTTCTCCACATGTACCTACACTTTGGAATGGGCAACTAGCTTCATCTTTCTGACTGACCGACCCTTGACAATTCAAAAGTGCCTATAATTGGTTTATCTATACTTATAATAAATCTGTAGAGAGGTCAATTCTGTACATGAAATATATTTCCAAAATAACTATCAGCGGGTGATTAGTGATCGATACTGACGCTAAAAATGCAATCAGTAAAATTTTTGTCTGTCTGTCTGTCTGTATGTTCGTTATAGAAACAAAAACCACTCGACGGATTTCAATGAAACTTGGTACAATTGTTCTTCATACTCCTGGGCAGGTTATAGTATACTTTTCATCACGCTACGATCAATAGGAGCAGAGCAGTGAAGGGAAGTGAAGTTTATATGTAGGGGGTCATCTCTGGAACTACTGCTTCGAATTGAAAAAATCTTTTTGCGTTAGATAGTTCATTTATCGAGGAATGCTATAGGCTATATAATATCACGCTACGACCAATAGTAGCGGAGCATCAATGAACAATGTTGCAAAAATGGGAAAAACCTTTACTAATAATAAAGCTGCCGAGTTTGTTTGTTTGAAAGCTCTAATCTCTGGAAGTATCGATCAGATTTATAAAAATCTTTTTGCATTTGATAGCCCAATTCTTGAGGAAGGCTTTAAACATCACGCTAGAACCCTTAGGAGTTGAGCAAAAAGAAAAAAGTCAGAAAACGAAGTAATAGCGCAGGCAGGCGATGCTGTGCTACGCGGTGGGTCGGGGGAGCAAAAAATTTCACGCGGACGAAGTCGCTGGCAGAAGCTAGTTTGAAATAAATGCTTTGAGTTTGAGTTTTTGAGTTTGAGTTTGAGAATAATGTTGTCTATATAACGGACAAAAAAGTATGCTACAAATTAAACATCGTCCGTAAAATGCCTAAATAAAAAATCTAAGTTCTCATTCTTAATATCGTACAGTCAACAGCAGAAGTAGATGATGAAAATCAGAATTTCAATACTAATGAACGGAGTTCGCGTCAGAACTGTGTGGCGTCGAAGTGATTCAAAAGTATGTGATTGTAAATTATACCAAACATTTACTACTTCGACGCCACACAGTTCTGACGCGAACTCCGTTCATTAGTATTGAATTTCTGATTTTCATCATCTACTTTTGCTGCTGACTGTACGCTCCGAAACGTTGGGGCAATTGATTACTAAAAACCTCTTCATTTGTATTGTACTGTAGGACCGTTCGGTCGTCCAGAAACAAGAGCAAGGAGGGCCACATTCCTCATAATCCCGCCCTAATGCCCTGTCCTCTGCAAGGGACATTTCCATTTATTATTGAGCACTTAATTTATGTGTTTTGTTATGGACCGACAACTGGCGCGGCTACCCTAAATAAATGTATAAATACTTGCGCAAAACAAAACCGAAACTGAGTTCTATTTTGAACTGCTTATGTCCCAAAATGATTCAGCAAATTGGCGCCGTTTAAGGCAATTTAGTCCAACGCTAAAAAACTGCTTCATCGGACGTTTTAAAGTTAGCATAAACAAGCAATTTCAAACTCTTGTTCATACAACATAGCGTGCAAATTCGAGTAAACCACAAAAGTTCTTTTAAATCTTTTCGGCTTCAAAAATATGAAATTTTAAAAGTAGAATTGTGGTGATGCTTTCCGAAATTCTGCCAGAAGTTTTGCTTCACAGAGTTGGAATTTGCGAATTGATTGGTGTCACATAAGTCGTTTTCGGTAATAGTTCGATCACTTAGAATTGTTTAGACAATGTACCCAGCAATCCGTTCTCTTCAGAGCCAGGTTTTGTTTAAGAAGGGGTGAAATGACATTCGGGATAACTAAATCCGAGGGACTTTGTGGAGTTTAGAGGTCATTTTTCAAAATAAGTAATCTGGCAATGGAAGTTTGCAATAGTCAGAGGATTTTTGGCAGAATACAGTTGGGAAGGGAGTTTTTGTAGTCTTTCGAATGAAGTGTCTATTTTTGAAACGGTTATCTTAAAAGTACTGGCCACAAGAAAGTTCCATAAAATTGTTTTAGGTTGTAAGACACACGTGAAGCGGGATGCGCTAAGTAGCCCGCGAAATTAAAATTTACTTACGTTTTTATGCAATTTGCAGGTCAGTGTCAGGTTGTACTTATGTTTATCTAAATATGATGGTTGAATAATATGGTGGACGATTTCTAACACTCCTTTATATAAATGAAGCAATGGAAATTACAGTTGAAAAGAAACATTGTATCGTACTCACAGATTTTACTCATCTCTCTTTGGTAAACTAGAAGGTATATTTCGATCATAAATTCGCACCGTATTTTAACGAAATAAAAAATATACAAACCAGCAAACAAAATCTACAGAGCGAAAAAAAAAACTAAATGACTCAGCTCAAAGTGGTATAATATGATATTCAGAGAGAGGAGAGCGCTTCAAACATGGCGCATATAATGCCTATGAAAGCATAAAAAATCAAGAAAATTCCATGTGAACCAAAACACATGGAGAATAAACATACGAAGTAGATACTTACAAAAATATGAAATTCACCACAACATTTGCTGGGGACGGCGAGTTTCGTACGGTTCGCAGAAAAAGCGAAACAACTTAGCCAACAATAAAAAATGTAAGTAATTGAATATTTTTGGTAATTAATATTAAACCTGCACCGTGTTATTATAAAACAAAGTTTGTCTTTAGAACCAGGCTTAACACTAAACCAGCGGACCATTTTTCAATTTCGAACTCTAGTCCAACAAACGTAATGTTCATAATACAAATCTGACCACTCAGACTCGGGTTTAAAGTCAGTTATTGTAATTAGTACTTTAATTTTATCTGAATAAAATTCAAAATTCGAAAATTACTCGTTGGTTTAATCCTGGGCCTCAAGATAAACCTTGTTTTGTAATAAGGCCGGTGAAGTTTAAAGAAATGCTGTCATGAGGTTTAACTACGAACCACAAAGATCTTATTCACAAAAGCCGGTGTAGGTTATAATAAAGCAAGTGAGGTTACCAATACATTATCCGATGACATTTACCTACTTTAAAAATGCAAAGGAAACGTCGCAATTATACTTTATAACTAATGACTACTTAGAAAAAACGAACTGGCAACCTAATAAATAGTACTAACAAAGTTTTTTTAAACTGAGAAACCTAGAACTTTCTACAAAACAATATATCAGAAGAAATATCTCTTTCAAGTTTTTTTTTGCTGACTCTACCTGTTCAGTCGTCCATAATGCGAGTTGATAGGTAGATGTATTAAAAATAGTATACATTAGACACGAATACGACATAATATAAACATACCTACGTATAGAATATTATATAATTCTACTTATACCACATAATATAAAGTGTATTAGAAAAGGATTACTTCGCACTTTGTGGTGGAGTCGACATAAAAATTTCCCGAGAACAAGATTTTTATGTAATGGAAAATATAATTAATTGCATAGCGTAACCATAATCAGCCTATAATGTTTCCAATGCTGGGACACAGACCTCTCTGTGAGGGCCGTAATCCACCACGCGGGCCCAGTGCGGGTTGGTAGATGTCACATGTCTTCGAATTTTTGGTTCTAGGTCATGCCGGTTTCTTCACCATGTTTTCCTTCACCGTTTTGAGAGCAGTGGTGATTGAATAACTTACACAAAGTCAAGCACCTGTCTGGGTTTGAACCTAAGCCAGGCTATCACTGCTCATTAGCGATATGGTCTAATGTCCCATCGTTATATTCGCTGGGCTAGCAAACCGTAAGTACAATTTAAGCGGGCCATCAGTCCAGCACCATTAGTTACCTATTGACACATAGACAGATCGCTACGTGCCGCTTGTCCAAACCGATATACTACCTACTATGGGTTTGCACTCGATCTTCTCTCGAATCTTGAATTGTGGTGTGTTCTAACTGTAGGTTTATATCCTTTAAGGACGAATTTCTCCAATGAAACTGAACGCGATCAGTTCATTTAAACCTGATTAATATTTAATTAATTAGCTGACCCCGTAAACGTCGTTTTGCAAAAAAAAAAATAGAAAGTAGCCGATTCTCAGACATACCCGATATGCACACAAAATTTCATACAAATCGGTCCAGCCGTTTCGGAGGAGTATGGTAACTAACACTGTGACACAAGAATTTTATATATTAGACTAGCTGACTCCGCAAACGTTGTTTTGCAAAAAAAAAAAAATAAGGTTATGAAAAATAGATGTTGGCCGATTCTCAGACCTACCCGATTTCATACAAATCGGTCCAGCCGTTTCGGAGGAGTTTGGTAACATCGCGACACGAGAATTTTATATATTAGAGATTATTACTTATTTAATTTTCTCTTAAACTGTGACTAATAAAATTACTGATTTAAGTTTTTTTAAGCTGTGTGTCTGTAACGGCCATCAAGTATTTTATAACTTTGTATGCATTCATCATCATTTCAACCGAAAGACGTCCACTGCTGAACATAGGCCTCCCTCAAGCACCTCCACTTCGACCGGTTTTGTGCTTCTTGCATCCAACGGGTTCCTGTGGCCTTCACAAGGTCGTCGGTCCACCTTGTGGGAGGCCTTCCAACGCTACATCTTCCGGTACGCGGTCGCCACTCCAGAACCTTTCGGTTCCATCAGCCATCTGTTCTGCGAGCAATGTGCCCTGCCTAATGCCACTTCAGCTTGGCAATGCTTCGGGCTATATCGGTTACCAGGAGAACTTCTGATTCGATTACGCAGGGAAACTCCAAGCATAGCCCTCTCCATTGAATGCATTAATTCGCTCACAGTTATACGTAGCTTGGGTATAGACAGTCTCATACATGTTGCGTCGACTCCAAATAAATTGGGATAAGGGGAGGAGAATAATGATAATGGTATAGACAGTCATACTAAAGTCTATTCAAACTTATGTTTCAAATTAATATTATTTCAAGTTAAACAAATACCAACTTTATTGTAATGGTAATTAAGTTGATTTCAGAGTGACCAGCACTATTGAAACAGTTATAAAAATGCTTGAAGTTGTTGCGTAAACTGAACTTTATTGTGTAGGATTTAAAATTATTTTTCCATAAACTCATACCTATTTGTTTACATTTTTGACAAATAAATCGCGAATGCAGATTACCTAAGTATAACAAGATTTAAAAACATCAATTATTTTACCCAACCCTATACCTTCAACTCTAAGACTTTTAGGAGTGGTTTTTTCATCGCCAGATAAATTTTAAAAGAAGAATTTTTTTTTAAGAAATTGGCGAATGGCAGTTTTTGTATGAAATAACCATCAAGATTTCAAAATAATTCCTCGAATAAAGTTATCAGATGATTGAAAAATCAGCACTTAGTCGCATAAAACCAGTAAGCCTTCTTGTAAAAAATATATGTTTTATATTTTAAATTTGCTTTACATATAACATCAATAAAAACATAACAAAATGCTTTGTTTTAACTTCAAAATCTTTCAAGAGAAAAGAGGCAGAATCTCGCACCCACTTGACCTATAGTAAAACCAAAACTAAGTGACCTCAGCGAAAACTCGTAGTAAAGAGACGGACAGTTGCTAAGATTAATGTGGTCTCCAGTTTCAGTGAAACTCTTACTCCAGGTATCCGGGGAGTTTTTGTTGAAAAAAACTGCACGTAAATCGTATAAACCATTATCTGAGAACCCTGAAATGCAACGCGTGGTCTCAAGTACCCCCGCGAGTTTAAAAGTACGTATAATGGAAACTAATAAATAACACTGACAGGTTTTTACCCTAAACAAACATCACTCCACACCTACAAACCAGTCATTGCCACATCGTCATGATAAAATACCGTCATAAGCCGAAAGCCAAAAAACTGGACCCCTATAACTGACAGTAATTTGTCTCAAGCACTGAAAACGTCTTCAGTTTAACCCAATACACTCGGTCCTAAGTAAACTTTAGGTAAACTTAAACGGCCGAGTCCCTTTCTCGACCACATTCTAAATAAATAACATCTAATGGGGGACATTCATCAGTGTTTCCACGTTTTTAGGTGGGTAGACCTCACTCCCCTAGCTGTCTGCTGTTTTGGAAAAGTCCTTTGCGAACAAATCCAGGGAATTGCGAACACGAAATTCAACTTTACACTATTACGTTAGAGTGCCATTCAGTTTGGGTAATTTTCGGACAAATTACGTTTGTTAAAAACACAGATTAGCAGTGGCGAGTGCAGAGATATGAGAGGGGGCAAGAATGGTGGGCGGCGGGGTGCCACAGGGGCCCACCCAACACCCTTTTTTGTTATTTTTTGTTGCATTTTTTTGCGTGAGCGCGTGCAGGGTTTTTGGACTGCATAGGTAAGTAATATCATTTGTTGTAATTAAAGAGCACATGGCTGTGAGTGTGCTTTTAAATTATACAGCTTCTGAGTACTTTTGTGAGATTCATTTACCTTGAAATTAAAAGAGGCCCCAAGTTTGCACTTTTTGATACAGGTATTTTGTACGTCTTAACTTTTTAGCTGGATTTGCATTTGTTTGTCAGCTGCACACGAATAGCATTTTTTTAAATCAATTATATTTCATACAAAAAAAATGTCGTCACTTTTTTTTTTCTTAAAAAAAAAACTAATTTCATTTCTCCATCCTCACGTCACCTTAGGGGCTAGGCACAACCCGTATACCCCGATTATGTAACATTGAAAAAGGTCCGTAGATAAGTTGGACAGCCACGATTCTTGAGCGGGGCCCGGTGTCACCGTGGACAGAAGATAGCGCTGATGAGGGTCACTCGTGCTTCTCGTACCCCATTTGTACTTGTACAAGCTTTCCTTATATTAAATATTGGTTAAAGGTGGTTTTTCTTTTTTGTTTGTTTTTGAGTGAAGTTTTCTTTGAAGGGAAAATGCGGAAAAGCAACGAGTGCTACTTCAATACTTTGCAATTTCGTGATTCAATAACTAAGTGATATAGAGATAGAGAATATACGAAGTATATAAAACCATAGAAACATTTATTAGAAAAAATATTTTAGACATTGTCGGATATGCATAGGTTCAACACGACCATGTTTTTCTTGAGAATTGTGCAGGGCCGTAGCTAGGGGGGGGGGGGGGGGGCATCGTGAGGCAATGCCCTACCTTAAGAAAACACCATCAACTAAGTTATGACGGAAAAAAAAATACTAGCATAAAGTGACATCATCCTAAAATCATATTTTTTCTTTATTCTGCTCATAGATGGCATTTGAAATATGTGTGCGAGATTTGTTCGTATTGCAGTCTAAGGAACGAGGAACCCCATAGCCTCTAAAATCCAAGGAAGTTCGATTTTTTTTCTTGCGAATTCTATGTTGGTCCATAGTAGGTAAAAGTTGTTAATATTGATGGGTAGAACACCCCCTTAAATTTTGCCGCATGTTTTCACAGTCAGCCTATCTAACACCCCCAGCAATTAAGTAGGTATTAACTGACACATAAGTCAAGAAAGCCACAAATCGATTGACCAGAACAGATCAAGTAACATTTTTACTTCCGCCCTACCTGTAACAACAGCTGCCCTACGTTAAATTCAAGTCTAGCTACGGCCCTGGAACTGTGGGTTGGACTTACAAGTTATACGTCGTGGGTTCGAACTCACGCACGCACTTTACTTTGTGTAATTTATTTTATCACCACTGCTCTCAAAACCGGTGTAGGAAAACATTGTGAGGAAACCAACTTGTTCTAGACCCAAAAATTCGATTACATGCGACATCTACCAACCCGCACTGGGCCCGCGTGGTGGATAACGGCCCATCGGCCCATTCCCTCTCATAGAGAGGAGGTCTGTGTATCAGCAGTATGAATATTATACATGTTATTCTTTTTTTATTGCCAAGTTGGCGTACTCATACCTGAAAAGCGATGGACGAGGTCTACGTTTATTGCAAGTAATAAGTACACATTCACAAATAATCAAGTGTGTTGCTAATTTTCAATACTCAATACTCAAATTTTATTTGCTTTCCACAATGTGTACTCAGGTAGTAAATTAAAAAATAGTGATCATTTTGGACCCTGTCGGGCACAGCAAAAAATGGTAGGAGAGAGGAAGCTTTAAATAAGCAGCTAAACTTACATCTAAACTAAATCCAATAATACCACGTTGTGTATACTTTATACCTACAAGCTAGTTATAGAAGAACTGTAACTTTATTAAATTGAAATTATATTGAGATAATCGTGAGCTGTTAATTTTGAATTTAAATGTTAAATTATTTGAATTGCAATTTTATTTTATTTTGTTATTTTTAATTTATTGATACAATTTAATTTATTGATACATTTTATATTATTATTTTTAAATAATTATATCAATCTACAGTAATTAATTATATAGATCTATCCGTACGCAAAATACGCGCATTGACGTGGAGTTGTGGACTGCACCAACCCGTATTAGATTAAGACTATGCCGACCGCACAGTGGCGCCCTCATCGTTTGTTTGGTTATTTCATACAATTTAGAATGAAAATGCAGAAAATAAGCACGTTAAGTTGTGCTTCACAAGATTATACGTTAATATTATTAGAAACAGTAGTTTTATATTGTTTAGTTTTATTGTAATCCATAAAACGGATAACAGTGGCCACTATATTCCGTTTTAAGGATTATAATAAAACTAAACAATATAAAACTACCGCTTATATTAATAACAACGTCTAATCTTGTGAAGCACAACTTAACGTGCTTATTTTCTGCATTTTCATTATAAATTGTATGAAATAACCACATAAACGATGAGGGCGCCACTGTGCGGTCGGCATAGTCTTAAATAAGCAATCACCTTTGGGAAAGAATTACATTGTAAAACTAAACAATTAGCTACCAATTTTAGTAGAATTTGAAAATTTGTAAAAGCATAGCATGCAGAATGTGTAATATTGCGAATTTGTGCTGAAACCGACCGGTAACAAGTTGGACTGTATTTCAGCAAGTTGCCGATAGCCAGAATAACCAAACGTTTGGCTAAACGCAGGACGATTCCTATAGCAATGGGTTTCATTTTGACAGTTCAACAACATTCATTGCGTTATTTACGTAGTTGAGCAGACACAATTTGGAACATATGAAGCAATGGATTAGCAATATCCTTCAAAATGATTCAGATTGAATTTCATAGTATGTTACGCAATTAGAGTGCTGTATTTACCAAAATACTGATTATTGTAATTTGTTATTATAATATTTCAATACAATTTCCTTTGTAAGTTTTATTCTGATATAATACAACAAGCATGAGAACTTCTTACGCTTTTTAAACAAAAAAAAAGTATTTTTTTAAAGTTAATATTTGTCAATACCGTTATATAAAAATTAATTTCACAAACCATCTTCCACCAGTCACATCGAATGAATCTCCTGAGACTACACACGTTTGTAATTCCTAGACTGATTTGATTTATTTCTGTTCAATGCATGTTCTACAACGCACTTTTAGAAATAACTGTCTGGCGCAAAAAAGTACCCGTTTTTGTATTTTGAACTTCATTCTGACTGAGGTAAAGTTCTAAGTACAAAAATGAGCACTTAGACTCAGTTCTAAAGTCACTCATCGAAATCGTTCTCTTGCCCTTATTTCAATTTCTATGGGGTTGGCGCAACATGTCTTTTTCTTCCGTACCTCTTCATTAATCATTATCTCGATAGTCGAGGTTTCTAGCCAGTGTTTGTACCTATTAAGAACCACTGTAGTATGGTGTTTTTCCAAAAAACAATACACCATCAAATTCTGTCCGACCCAACACCAAAAACTGACGTCACACTATCAAAAGCAGCTGGCAAAGGCTAGAGAGGAAACGGTAACTGAATGGAACTAAATTCCAGTCGCCTCCATTGGTGGTACAGTCGCGACCGTTTCACTAGCCGGACTCCTTGGAATGCTGTTAGCAGTTCTCAGCGCGACTGTACGCTTGTATGTACTGCTGGATTAGTTTGAAATGAATGCTGGAATTATTGCATTTGGAGATATTTTTATGAAAATAGAATTAAGTTTAGTTAAATTTGACAAAAAGGACTGTTGAATGTTGTATGACTAAGTTGATATATTTGGTACCTATGCCACAAACAAATAATGAAAAGATTTTAGACCAAATTGACAAAAACAGTATTTAATCTATTCATATCATAGAGTATATTTTTTTACTAAATGAAATCTAATTTTCATGGTAGAAAGTTGCATTTATTTGCTTAGGTACACAACTTCGAAAATCTCATTGCTCGATTTCTACCGTATTTTACCAGCGGCCTCATTCTTTCCCACCTGAACGGAACATTTACCAAAAACGGGGCCTAAATATTTTTCTTTAACATTCAGAAAACATACCCACATAATACCATAAAATATACTATCAAAATGCGAAAGTAAAAACCTGAAATAAGACACCGCCTTTTGTTTTCATTGTTTGCGTACCTATAACGAGACGCGAGCAACGTAACAAAAACAAAAGAAAATGGCTCTATTATGTGAAAACAACCCAGAGACTACCACGGTTATATTCACCCGTGGGCTGAATTTATACGATATACTCTGTATTCAGTTAGCCAGCCTTATGTGACACCCCATACGCGCTCAGTCGCCACCTCAACCATCTTCGTTACCAAGTACCGCGAGGGGAGTTAAGTGTCACACAACGCTGGTTAAGTGAACATATTTCGAATATCCAAAAGTATAAATTTCTCCGGTAAGCTATCGACTTACTTTTTATATTCGACGGAATCGTGGTATCGGGAATGGCCCACTGTTTTGAAGACAAACAGGGTGTGCTGGTTGAGCCGTTTTCTGAAATCCTTGTAACCTGTACGCCATGTATATCTTACGTGTTTTTGTTTATGATTTGTTCGAGTGCCTGGTACGTAATCCTGAAGAGAGAAGGAGCTCTTTGGATAACTTTTGTTGTTACAAAATCAAGAAGGATAAGTAAATATTTGCCATAATATAAGTTTCGGCAGTAAACGAGGGGTTCAGCAGAATATCAACATCAGGTATATTTGCTTGACACATGCTGAGCTGAACTCCCATTTGGTGCAACCTTGAGACGTAAGTACACCGCACTGATATTTGATTTGAAGTATGTCATAGTGTCACGATATTTCTTTAAGTATTTTTTTCAATTTCTATATATTGACACCTTGTTTATATATTTATTCATGTAATTTTTTATCATTTAATTGTGTCTTTGTGTGTTGTGCTATGCGTTTTGTGGTACACTGAATAAAATGTTGTATCTATCTACCTATCTATCCTAAATATAATCCTATTGACAATTCTTAATTTACTATTGTCAATAATTTTTATGTAATAAAACTGAAAACCGATGATATTTTTATACCCAAACAAGACTTCTAAGTTAAGTTTTATATATAGAAGTATAATAGAGACAGAACATAACGTAGTGATTTCCATATCTCATAGCGTTGATGTAAAGAGTGCTATGTTCTTCAAAGTGCTATAAAAATGCATGAGACAGCCGTGATGTCTGTAAGATGAACACAAACAGGACAAAAACTATACAGAATAAACACTAGACTGGCTAAAACAGCAACACAGTTACAATGATTATAGCTGCGCCTCGCGGTTTCACCCGCATAAGTGTCGATCCCGTGGAAATATCGAGATAAAAAGTAGCCTATATGTTAATCCAGGTGTCGGCTACCTCCATACAAAATTTTATCAAAATTGGTCTAGCCGTTTGAGCGTAAAGAAGTAACAAACATATAAACACACACACTCACAAACTTTCGCCTTATATTATTAGTGTGATAGTTAATGTTAACTAGCTTCAGTATTGTTTTTTTTAGTATGTAAGTTATATGGTATTGCCAGATTTGTGAAACAATAATAAAAAAAAGAAAGAAATTGTTTAATATTTTTCCAATAAAATAAAAACAACGTAGGTATCATTGACAAATTCGTGAACTGACTGGACAGGCCCACTCAATCTGTGTGGTTATTTGCTCAAAAGACGATTTCAGACACCAATCTACATAGATTGGTGTCTTCACCATGATCTAACCAATATTATGTCTGGCCTTTAAAAAAGACTGTGACCTCTGAGTTGGTTTCGGACCTTTTTCTCAGAATATTCAAATAGGAAGCGCCGACCTCACCTTGTTTAAAAAAAATAGGTTGTCTGTAAAGTCGGTTTACTGCCGATAGTTGAACGTGACAACGTCATAAGAAAATACTAAAATAAAAATAAAAACTTTATTTTCATTCTTTATTTTTTTTCGATTGTGCCTCTTTGTCGCTCGTTCCGCGCTCTCGCTTGCACTTCAAGCCTTAAATGGAACGCCTTAGAGCGAGGTAACGCCGCATGACGTCATGTTTTTTCGTGCGTGCAGCCAGCTTCATCGAATTATAAAACGTTGTCACGTCAATATGATAGACGTCTGTCATATTTAAAAGTACTTGTACAAATCTACTCAAAAATAAAATAATTTTTAACATTTAGTAAACGCGATATAGATAATGTATGAAACGTTGAGAAGTGCAAGACACAAAACTGAACTTAAAAGCATTAAATGTAGAACAGTAAAATTTTAATCGAGTGTATTTGGTATTGGCATTATAATCTATAACGAACTCCCAAACTGTATTAAGAATATCTCATTATTAAGTAAAGCTAAAATAATTTCTCATAAATAAAACGTATTATTCAATTAATGAATTTCTTAATGACCAAATTATTGACTAAAATTCTTTTTTTGACTTATAATTACATAGGTATATCGAAATTATAATTATTATATTAATAATTATGTCTAATAATGAATGTAGTATGAGATTGACTAAAACTTGACATGTAAAATTTATTTTTATATTATTTTTTATTTTTTTTATTATTATTTATAAAACGTAAATTGTATGACTGTTTTAATGAATGTAAAATGAGTTTCTCTAAACTGCCAATGCAATGGATAACAACCACCAATCAATTAAGAGTGAAACTGTACCTAATAATATTTTAAACATAACCAATAATATTGTACACCCCATGGGTATGTTGCAAAGATACAACAATGCTAATTGTAAGAAACCTGTGACAAACAATATATGAAATAAACAAAAGTAACCTAAAAATAAACTTTTTTTTCTAATTATGATAGCAAAATCTTTAACCATTTTCAATAGATTACAAAATTCAGCATACAATTAAATAAGAGAACTCTTACTCCTTTAGAAGGTTTAAAAAAAATCAACCATAGTAACAGAAAATGCCCAGTCAATAACAGAAGCCGACCCGCCATTGAATTGGTCCCTAAGCAACTGAACTTATCAATCAAAAGTCTTCAAGTATTCCCTTTATCCAAAAAATCAATACTATCAATCGTAGAACAGTTACACCTACAGAAGTTTCAATACCAGACAATATAGGTAAGTACATAAACATAAAACTACCTCCCCACAACTACATATTACGAAGACCTCAACAAAAGCAGTTTCTAATGCTTGCGTTCTCCAACCTTAATCTTTTTGTACCTCTAATTAAATTAGCAAAACCCAGGAGCGCGGAAACTGGACACGCACACAGGCACAGCCCCCTTTTCTTACACACACATACACCGCACACAATTAGAGGACGACGTAAAGTGAAAGGACCGTGGGGGTGTGTGAGTGAGATCGCCGTGCGTGTATATGTGTGTGTTTTAGTTAAGGGTCGTCATTTCTCTTGGACCCTCCCCCGTAGTGTCCGCAGAAAGGTGAGTTAAGATGGAGTTATATGGAGCTGTTGATACCACTTATGAGTTTTATATTAAGATAAGATTCGGTGTACAGGATCATATTAAAATGTAACTAAATAACTGACAGATTTTTCTGTGCCCAGACTTTGAATTTGAGGTTTTATTATAAAAGGATACATTTCAATATTCTTAATCATTGACATCGCGCCGTCTACGGCAAGATTTTTAGTCTAGGTATCTGTCATTTTGTCTTTTGACATTTTGTTTTTTTTTTTTTTTTGTCTTTTTTTCTTTTTTGTTTTTTCTATCGGGGCCAGCTACGCGTAGAGAATTGTCTTTCTTTAAATGTCATTTCATTTCCCATTTAACATTTATACTGCTATTAGTGCTTAGTTCAGAAACTTTGCAGAAAATACTGATATAAATAATATCTGCTTAAAGGAGATGTCTGGTGGAACAATGGGCGATTGTCTAGGTAGTCAAAGAAAATGTTCAGTAATGATTGCTATATTATTATAATCGTCCTATTTTATACTTTATCAATTAGTAAGTTTCAGGAGTCAGGATCTTGCGAAAACTGGTCAGAATAAAGGTTATATGCTGGGGATTTTTCTTAGTTTTTTTTAGTATAACGCCATCTGTGAGCGAATACGGGTACTAATTGGTGATATGATTTGTGAGGCTAGTGATACGTTTAATATTTTGTTAGTCTGAGATCATATTCTTTAGTTTTTTTGGATATTTCTATTTGTATAACAAAAATGTAAAGCACTTATTGCTTATCTATTAAATACTTACTAAGTGTTAGTAAAATATTTTTAGTACTTCCCGTTAAAAATGACAAAGCGGAAGCTACGATTGAGTACTGTTTTTTTGAGAATTATGTTACGCAAGTAATACTGAATTAATAAATCCATAGTAATTTAAATCTAAATTTTTAAATCTTAATGTAAAATCTTAAATCGTGAACATTATCGATATCAGAATTACCAGAGGGCAGAAACTGGACATGTCCTTTTAACACAACTCCATATTCAGTTTTCATCTCTAACATAATTTATATACATGCGACTCTTTGAAAATCACTAAAACAAAAAAAAAAAATACGGTATCATCAACTCTATACATTTCCATCAGACAAACAGACATCCCCCAGCATCCTCCCTCGGACTTTAATATTGATCAGTGTCCGGTGGCGGTCAGGTAGTGTCGGCCACGAGCCGGCGCATGCGTCATACCTGCCCTTAGACCAGGCTCTTTGTTGCAACTATGTACGGCTTGTAGGCTCGACCACTTATTAGTTTTGAGTATAAGTAGATATTGACAGGTTTTTTTCGTCGCGTGGTATTGAAAAGTTATGCATGAAGATGAGAATTGATTACATAAAGGATTTGAGCAAATAATTACTGTTAGTTAAAGATATCAATTTTTTTTTTTGATACAGTTGTTTGTTTTAGTTAATTTGTTGATATATGGGTAAAGCCAGATCGTTTAAAGATTCGCTATAGAGTTATAGAGATAAGAATAAGAATTCATATATTTTGCTAAGTTTGCGTTAATGTTTGGGATGAATTGGAGATATACATGAATAAGTCTAGCACGTGTCATTCTTGCACGTAAGAGTATATATTTTTTGCAACTATGTACGACTTTAGGCTCGACCACTTATTAGATTGTTATAACATATAAGATGGGTATTAATATTGACAGATTTTGTGTATTTTCTGAGTTCTGAGAGACCTTCTTGTACTGGCTACGTGAAGGATTTGGGCTTATCGAATATTATATACATATTTTTAGGTGATTGTGGATACAAAGGTGTATTGTTGCAACTATGTTTAAAACTGAACCGTAAATAGTAGTACATGTCATCCCCGCCCATAGAGCAGATTGTTTGTTACAATTATGTAATTTTTATAGGCACAACTACTTATTAGTTTGAGGGTAAGTTGTGGGTAAAAAAGTTGTAACGGTATTGGTATTGACAGTTATTTTTGAATGCGAGGTATTAAAAAGTTAAAAGATATATTTTTGGGAGATTATGACATAATTTGTTGAACGTATGGATAGGTAGGTACCTAAAGCTGGAAAATTAATTTATTTGCAATAGAATTAACTCTTGTAGGCTCGAACACTTATTCATTTCGGGGTAATAAAGTTATAGGGGTACAAAGGTTCTGTTTTAGTTGCGGAGTTTTAAAATGTTGACAGACTGAGTTGTAACTAGATTACTTGACAATAATATCTGAAGTATCTTTTTGTACTTTAGGTCAAGCTAGTGGGTTTATAGATCCCAACTTACTAAATATTATTATAAATGCGAAAGTTAGTTTATTTGTTTGTTACTATTTCACACTAAAACGGCTGAACGGATTTGGATGAAATTTGGAACACAGATAGACCATGATCTGGATAAGGACAAAGGCTACTTTTCATCCAGCAGTGCTATTCTGTAAATATCTCACCGTGAAATCTTAGGTGAAGTGAGCTTAAAGTGAGCCGTCACTAGTGTCAATCCCTAGCATCAGGTGGAATGACAACTCACTTTAAACTCACCTAAGTTATCACAGTGATCTTTTTACAGAATAGCACCGCTGGTTTGCAGATGAAGTCGCGGGCAACAGCAAGTCTTCAATAAAGTAAAGTTATGAAGTCTAGCACGTGTCACAAAGGTTGCGAATCTCCACAAGTTGTGTGGACTGTTTATTAGTTCGCCATAGTGTCTAATGAAGGAAATTCTGAGAGACGATGACTTGGCTTCAATGCTGACAGATGTTCTATAGCTCTATTAGTTAGAAATTTATTTCCCATTTCCTAGAATTGTGCATTGATCCTAAATATGATAAGAATAGGCACTCTTGGCATAATCAGCCTATAATGTTCCCACTGCTAGGACACAGGCATCCTCTCGATGAGAGGGAGTGGGCCGTAATCCAAATCGCGCGGGCCCAGTGCGGGTCGGCAGATGTCACATTTCATCGAATTTTTTTGGTTTTAGGACTTTTTGGAATTTTTTAGTTTCCTCACGCTGTTTTCCTTCACCGTTCTGAGAGCAGTGGTGATGAAATAACTTACACAAAGTTAACCTACGACTTACAACTCGTAAGTCACGGCCGTTACCACGATTTATTCCGTTCTGATCCCCTGAACCCCCTCGTCCCCCCCGATCTCCCGCTAGTTCTTCTTCTGTTTTAAACTCGTGTCTTATCCACATTATCTAGGTTACTCTATTTGACAGGTAAGTACAGTCAAGAGAAATGAAACGTTTCATGCACTTGGTCACCATTGCTCTGCCCTCGTGGCTACAGTTACTATTAATATATTACTACGTGGTTACTATTTTTGACAAGTGACAGTGTGCTGAGCTGAGGCCATTTTGCTCATTTATTTTAAATTTTATAATTTTACATCCACGAAATTAGTGGCTGTAGGACTTATTGTCTTTTACCATTTGATCAATACGGGTATACGAATAAGAATCATTGAAAATACAAAAATGGACTTAAGGTCCTTTAGCTTTCACCTACAGAAATAGTTTTAAGCTTGTTTGTTTTAATTACTTCTTCTTAGCGTTTCAATCGACTCAGCCCAGATTTCAGCTACGTGTTTGGCGCCATCAGTAGCGTCCATTAGTTCCAGTAACGTGGAGACAACAGGTCATGCAGGGCTCGATATTAAGTGTGCCATCGTTTGTGGCACAACGCCATATTTACACTCAAAGGCAAAGCTTTCTATAAATTTCCATTACTTACAGTGATCTCCAAAAATTAGTTTACATCTTCCACTTCATCTGTGACACTCAACATTATCGCAATCATCTACCGTCTTGTTTTATTTTCGTTGCTTATATATTTAGTATGTATGTATTTAATGTATTTATGTAGGTATCTATCATTTTGGATATATGTATATATCTGTGTATATATTTTAGTGTATTGTATACATAATATTTGCACCAACGACAACCCCATTTTATGTCCAGGAAAATCACTGTCCATCCTAAGGTTGCCTGGAAGAGATCGCAGAAAGCGATAAGGCCGCCCATTTTAATTATATTTTGTAGTGTTTCTTTTACTTGTTGTATTTTTGTGGTGTACAATAAAGTATTTATAAATAAATAAATAAATTATGATTTAATATTCTAGTGATCCAAAAGTTTGAACTGCTATAATGTTTTTGTTGACGAATTCAACTACGTATGACTTATCGTAAAAAATAATCAAGTAATCCCTTAGGACTACGTGATTATTTTTTTTATTTTAAATTTTAATGTGGCATCACAGATGAAGTGGAATGATCCGCGGGCCATTCGGTTTGGGCTGTTCAGACTAAATACCCACTGTATGCCAATATAGGTACGAATTTCCTTTCTCTCTTTATCTATGTATAAGAATGATCGTTTAATAAATTTGTTATGTAGAAATAGCCGAAAACCAAACACGTGCCAAAGTCGACCTTGAATGTTCTTTATGACTAGATTTAGCTTCTAAGTTTGGACAGGTTTTATATTATCATAATATTTCTGTGTTGAAATAGGTCTGACGGGCCAGTGAAAGAAGATAACAATGATATAAACCAGAAGATAAAAATAGAAGTCTTAAAAAGATAAATTGAGAATCTTGAATCCTCCTTTTTGAAGTCGGTTACAAAGAGAAACCAACACGAGGCAGCCACTATAATAGACATTTTATTTCAATTATTTTGTCTAAAGTTCGGCTGGTCTATTTTTTTGACCAAACAGTCAGCATTGCCATACAATTTGGGGCACTTTTCCTGTTGACAGCGATGCGATCGAATTTTTTAATGCACTTTGACTATTTCCCCTGCGTTTTGTAAGCTGCCTCGTATATTCATAATAAATAATTAATTTATAAGAAATCTTTCAACACAACTGACCGAACATCACAAAAGAAACTTGGATATCAACACAAAAACAATTTTATTAAAACTACCCCACCTTCAAAGAACTCCACGCACCATCCAAGATATTTACGCGAAACAGAATTTTCCACGAAATCATATAATAGTGAGGAGCCATGATATTATGTTATCTGAAAACATTATAGTAAAAAGATTTCCCCGGTTTAATATCAAAGAGAAGTTCCTAAATTCCGTATCATGTAAAGAACACTTTCAATATTGGAATTGGTATCCCTCTGGCCGTAACAGGGTTTTATTAGATCCCACTAAAGGGCATCCCCGCACAAAGGTAGCACAAGAAACCCTTTTTCTACCTTACTTCAAATATATTAACTGTCCCACTACCTTTCATGACCCGGATACGTAGCGTGCTGGATGTGGTAAAATAAAAATTGGTGTAGGTTCATCAACACTGCTCTCAAAACGGTGAAGGAAAACATCGTGAGGAAACCGGAATGTCCTAGAACCAAAAACTCGAGGACATGTGACATCTACCGACACGCACTGGGCCCGCATGGTGGATTACAGCCCATTCCTTCTCACCGAGACGAGGCCTGTGTCCCAGATGTGAATACATGACGTGTTTCGTTAGCCTGTCGTCTAAGGACGGTCACTCGAGTGTCTTTAAATTAGATTCGTACAAATGCTACACAATAATCTCAGGAGGCCACAACTTCTTAGAAAAAAAAAAATAATCCGTTAAAAGATGCCCACAGATATATATATAGCGCACACCTCACGGTTGTTCTTCTCTCGCGATTTTATGTTATTATATCCTTACTAGCTGACCCTGCAAACGTCGTTTTACAAAAAAAAAAATATATATATAGGTAGTAGCCGGTTCTCAGACCTACTGAATATGCACACAAAATTTCATACAAATCGGTCCAGCTGTTTCGGAGGAGTATGGTAACTAACACCGTGACACGAGAATTTTATATATTAAAGATACCACTTGAGTTGTCATCTATGATGTAGAAACTGATCGCTTAGGTGATATTAATTATTTATCCTTCGTAGGTGAAGTTAACCGAGACAGGTCTCACTTCTTTTACTCTATACAAAATCAAATTTAAAAAAAACCGGTTAATTGCTAATCGGACTCACGCACCGAGGGTTCCGTACAAAGTTGGTATGTAACTACAAATTTGCAGTTTTTGGATTTTTTCTTTACTTGTGCTACATTGCTTGCCTTGCTTCTTGCCTTTCATGATTCTAGGTCAACGGGAAGTACCCTACACATTTTGATTCCCTTGAAAGTGTCGAAATACACGTTTTTTGCGGCATAAACGGCCGTATTTTTTTACGTTAAATTAGAAGTCTGATTTTTTCGCAGCTTCTAGGGACCGCGGATTTGAGTAAATAAATGGTTTTAATTTCAACTCGAAACCTCCACGAGTTCCTGAGATAAAGGGTCTTGACAGACAAACAGACGGACAACAAAGTGACCATATACTTAAGGATTCCGTTTTTCCTTTTGAGGTACAGAACCCTAAAAATGTTGAGTATGTCATTCGATTCGATACCGTATGCTGGGAACTATTGAGTTGAAGCAACTAACTATTCTGCAAAACTAAACAAAACCAATCAGTGAAATTGACTAATTAACGAAACTGGTGAATTAAATAAACTGATGAGTGAAGAAAACTGACCTGTGATACGTAGACTCGACAATTCTAGTGGCGAGCTAATTTTTTTTAAAAAAAACATAGCCACTTCCAGCACCACTTGATTAATGTACGGTCTGCTATTTGTATCTGTTGTACTTTTGTCAGGGGAAATCATGCCTTATATCTATAGTTATATAGACTAATACGGCGTTGCCTGACTATCGTTGCGATGGTGACCGACGATTACTTCGATATACATACAGTGAATATAACGCTACGAGGTATAAGTTGTATCGTTTGAAAAAGAACTGATTTTTGATACACGATGCGGACTTTTTGGAGATTATTTTGGCTGTGAGGCGTAAGGAAGAAAGTATGATGCGTTGCTTAATTAATAAATGGGAATGAGTATCTAAGATTAAAAATCTTAACTTCACTACATAGTATAAAACAAAGTCGATTTCTCTGTCCCTTTGAACGCTTAGATCTTTAAAACTACGCAACGGATTTTGATGCGGTTTTTTTTAATAGATAGAGTGATTCAAGAGGAAGGTTTATATAATTATATAATACATGCATGCATGTGATGTCGTAAATAAATACATTTTTTTGCGCTTACTTTTCAAACGCTGGCTGAACCCTACGAGATAGGTCAAAATAATGTGCTACAGTATTGTACACCTTAAAAAGGTCTACAAAAAAGTCCGCGATGGTATATGTCTATCTCTTAGGGATAACCCAAAATAATCATTTTTTATCCTTTACTTTATACGAGAAATAATATATTATTTACGAAGCGATTTTAAGCAATACAGCATTAATCCTTATCCAATTAAGTACCTTAAATACATTGTGCATTTAATATAGATAAATATGGCCCTTTACAGCATGTAATTTAAATGAATATTTTCGAAGATATTACAGATTTAAAATGCAGGGACATAGCGGTTGCTGCGGTACTTAGTATCAGTATTGCACCCGTGCGAAGCCGGGGCGGGTCGCTAGTATATTATAAAGAGAAAAGATTTGATTTTTCGTATGTTTATTTGTTACCTACGCGTTCACGCTAAAATGGCTGTACGGATTTGGTTGAAGGCACATGGGTAGTCCATGACCTGGAGAAGGACAAAGGTATCTAGACACATGTCAGGATTTTATGTAGGATCGCAGACAAAGGCGGGGGCAATACCTAGTAATATAATGTAGAAAATGTAAGTAGGTGAACTCAACGGTATAAGGTCTAATCGAACTGTAGGTACTACCTGTAACTGTGTGAGTATGAAACTAAGAAGGCTAAGGAAAGCGTTTAAATCTATAGACAAAAAGGGCATTGTGTAAGTCTTTTTTTCTTTGTGATACTTTACCTTTTTATACCTTTTGTTTATGCTTTTGCTACTTTTTGGTTTTTACGTTTGAGTGACATATTATATACTTTGTTTTACTACCACGAACCAGTGCATTTTCTTTTCGGTAGTTAAAAACCATACAAGTTTATTGGCTTATAATATTATTATTTTTTGTAGCTTTGGGTAACACTATCTTTTTCCGCGGTAGTTGTAACAAAGGGTTTAGTATTTTGTCAAGAATATCACTGATTCGTTTGACTACCATGGTGATTAATTTGAATGAGAAGAGTTCTCCTCAGCAGAGGACAAAATCATGCTAATTAATTTGAATGAGAAGACTTCTCCTCAACAGAGGACAATTCCTGCGGCAATGATTAGCCAAATTTTCAAACCTTTACTTGAACTTTATCTACCAAAAAATACTTAGCTATAAAAATCACTTTCCACTCCAAACAAACATATTTACATGTACCCATGTAGTCTGCATCTAAATTCTTACAAACTAGAGCATACGGACGTAACGGAGTTCATATTTCATTCGGAACTAACTTCGGGAAATCAATGGCTCGAACGATCGGGTAGCTCGGCCAATATTGTCTGGACAGAAGGATTTATGTACGAGTATTCTAGGTATTGTGAAATAAAAGATGCTCGCGTCGTAAGTTTTAGTATTTTTAAATTGGTTTTTTACCAGCGTAATTTATGTACAGTCAGCAAAGATCTCCTTTGCTGACTGTACATAAAGTATGCAGGGTCGTTGAATATAGTTGAAGTTTAGTAAGAAACCGATTGATGTTTTCGAGTTAAATTTAATTTGATAAAATGAACTGTTTGTTTTCTATTAAATAAATTTGATACGATTTATCATCATCATTTCATTTCACATTATCATCAGATACATTCGGAACAGACCGTTAGTTAACAACTATACTTCTGTACCTCTTTTTTCTGCGTATCTGACCTCCACAACTCAGTTACTGGGTAATACGAATTACGATACCCTTTGGTCAAACTTTCGAGCTATTCACGACGACCCGTAACGACTGCTAAAGATCCAAAAATGACAGTTAGGACCAACGGCTTAACGTGCTTTCCGAATCACGGAGGGGTGTTGGTATGTAAAGATAAGTCACCCATCCACGGACCAACCGCGGCAACCGTAGGTTAACCCGAACGATCGACCCGTGCAACTGTTATTACGTAGCTACAAGCCCCATAAGCCAAAAAATAACATAATTTGCATAAAAAAAAGTTTCAAAAGGTAAAATTGCAGTAATTAATAAAGTGCGTTGTGGGAATATAGGAAATTATGGCAAAAAAAAACCTGCAAACAAAAAATCAAGATTCAAACTATTTCTTTTAGTTCTTAGTTGTATACGCTAGGATCAAAATAAATCTACGAACGACGAATCCTCGTTTCAGAGGCGTAATATTACGGAGTGGCGATTAGCAAAGCCAAGTTTTTTACCGGTACATTACATCCAGATTTTCTAACCGAACAAATAGCTGTGCTGCTGGGGAGTTTGTTGCGCCAGTTCGTCTTCCCAGCGAAAGCACTAAAAAGTGGTGAAGGGCGGGCGTTTTGGGGGACTGTCTTACATAATCTTGGCGTTCAAAAAAGGCCTGATTATCTGCCTAATTTGAATAAATTACTAAAAATACGTCACAAGCCGCCATACTTAAAGTTTCCTACGCACATCCCACACATATCAAGTAAGTCAGGGTACCACACATAAAGTATATTACGCCATTTATTTTAATTCTCCCAATAAAACAGAGAGAGCTTGTAATACAATCTTACATAACACGACACAGCCAATAAGAAACGGCCAAAACACGGTGTTAGCAAAAATGGATGCCCAGCAGAACAGAAAACATACTAATGGTATCATAAACTTACATATAAAAACCAGTCTAACATTACCTATATTACAAAACTGTTCGGTACAAAGGAGAGCTCAAGTTATGCCAGATGCGTAGATCCGAATGTACTATCGCGCCATTTGCGTTTATTGGCCATTTGGCCAGTTCGGATTTTGAAATCTGTGTTCACTCTAATTGATTCCTCCCCCTTCCCATATTCTCATAAATTGGGTTCCCGGATTTATTTGCGTTAACGGATGTGTTTCAGTTTTTTTTTTTCGAGAATTTCTTGCAATTAATTATCATTTTTACAATTTATTTGCAAGGGTTTAAGGACAATGATTTGACTTTTTTGCATTTATTCAAACGTGTGCATTAATTATAAAAGGTAATTAATACATAAGTTAACGGTACAGTAAAACAATAGAAGTTAAAATAAATAAAATGTCAGAATAAACAAACGACGAACCGAAACATACCAACTACAACCAAATCTTATAAAAATAAAAGAAATATTAAAAACCTCAATTTATTACAACTGAAAAATTCATCCAGCTTACTATATTTGTGATGTCATAAAATTATATTACATTCGTTCGTAGCGGTCGTAGCTCGTAGCAGTTGTAGCGGCTACACTTTCATGGCGTAGCGGGGCGCTACGGAGGGTGGATGGGGGAGTTACTGACCGCGACATTTGTTGCCCGTCCACCCCGGGTATCTCGGATAGCCGACTTAATGTTCTTAACTTGTGTATGTGTGTGTGAATGAGTGAGTGTGTGTATATTAGGCTTTATTAATCTGTTGTGGGTATTTTACCTGAGAATTTATTGAATAGGTTGTTTGTTTGGACGCTGTAATGAGTTTATGGAAAAAGTAAAGGTATAGGTTCTGGTAAAAGCTCAACTATAATTTCATTAACCTTTTAACCGCCCCACTTCATATCAGTTGTCGTGCCCCCAGCGCCAGACACAGTGATTCGAAAAATAAATACCTGATAGAATACAGCGTAATTAAATAAAAAATCAGATTAAACGAGCTGTGGTGTTTGGTCGTATAGATACGAGCATGGCGAAATGGACACGAAAATATTTGTCGGATTAATCCGGCGTAAGCGGTTAAAAGATTAAATAAGTTAGTATTCCTTAACTTAATTACTAACAACTATTGCATTAAACAAGTGAGTATTTATTACTTTTACTTTATAACTTCCAGTCACAGCCAGTGACAGTTTTTAAAAGCAAACTAAACTTGTTGCCAAATTTTGAATCTGCCAAAACAGATATGCTGGAGAACTTTGTTGAGCTATAAACTAAATACCATGAATTTTATTTGTCATGTAAAAATACTTCTTAATGAACACAGAAGGTTGAGCTATAATTCTCACATTTTTCAATAAAATAATAGAAAGGTCTCTTTCGTTAAAAACATACAAAGTAATTATATTATTTTTTAATATTTTTTTTTTAAACACGCTATTATATAATAGCGTCTTATAATAAATTAATCCAATTTACACGAAAAGTGTATATTATATCTAAACGATAACCCAATTATCTGCATTAAAACACTAGGTTTTTTTATTATTTGTTATGCTCCGTAATTGAGAAACTACCATCAAAAACGTTCAATTACTACCAAAATATGACCAGTACGCAAATTAAATTGTGCACATTCGCACAACCCTAAGCTGCGAACGGGGGTACTTACATATGACCGACGCCTCACCCCCTCGGGGGCGGGTCCGGTGGGGTGAACTGACCGCCACCCTCACCCCCGGCTTATTTACAACGGATTTTATTTGCACACGACATGACCGAACTTACCCTTACTTTGTATATTTTACTCTAAATGTTTGAGCTTGCTAGTTTTTTATTTGGTTTTTGGATAATTAATTTAAGGCTATATTCTCTAAAAATATAAAGAAGAGGATCTACAAAAAATTACAATAATAATGAAAGAGAAAGAGAGAGAGATAAACATGTCACCTTGGTTAACGATGTAACTAAACATTTATAACTTTTTAAATACCTAATTTCTGTCGATTGTTACAAATTGTTATATGAAACAAAATCATATAGCAAAGGACTTGAGCACTAATTGAATTAAGTAAGCAAGCAAGACCAAAGTCTAAGTATATGGACATACTATATAAGGGTAATAATAATTGGGTTAGATGTTACATTCCAAAATCAATAGTAGTATACCATTATTTCTTAGACATTGCCAGCAAAACTATGTCGAGATCCTTATACATCTTACTCTCTCACTCACTGCTAAGAAAACCCATAAAGGAAATAGTAAAGACGACATTAACAATGTCTTGTATTATCATTCGAACAAGCAAGCAGCAAGTCATACTCTTTCCGCCACAAATAACAACGTTAACAAACTAACATCGCAAACATACTCATATCATGGAATAATTGGACCTATTCGAGCAACTCGGAGAAAAATACCAGCCATCTCCTCAAAAATATGTTACGTATGTACCGAACCATTGTCCTTTGAAAAAAGTATATCGCATAACGAAGTTGAGTTCCGACTTTATATCAAATATCACGCATGACGCGACTCCCCCTGCCTCCCTGTAGGAGGGCAATAAAAAATAATATATTGGAATATGTTGGAAATAACAGCGTATCATCCTTCGTGGATACCGTATGAGGACATTCGAGCAGACGAGTCCAGCCTCCTTTTATTGTCTCGGGGAACTGCTGACGTACGTAACGACTTCTTGTTTGTTATATCGTCTTGTATGAATAAAATTATACTATCTACTCCCCGTTACAATAGACTGGGTAATAAGGAAAATCGGCCGGAAAATTTTGATGGTTTATTAAAAATGTCTAGCGTTTCGGAAGAACGAAAATCTATACTAATATTATAAAAGGAAAGATTTTTTTGTTTGTTTGTTTGTACCGAATAAGCTCCGAAACTACTGGACCGATTATAACCATTTTTTTATCAACAGAAATCTAAATTATTAGGAAGTAACATTGGCGATCAATTATTTAAAAAAAATTAGAGATCCTTAAGAAAATGGCAATAATATAACTAAAAGTAGCAAAATATTATTTTTATAAGGAAAGTACGACACCCACGCGGACGAAGTCGCGGGCAAAGTGCTAGTAATATATAATAGCTATTGTGCCGTAAGTATTGCTTACATTTAAGTACGTTTTACTTTATTAAATATTCTTATAATATCACACATCATTCACCAAAAATAATAAAACAGCAACAACCCACCTTCATCATTAAAACTAAGACCACACAACCAAGATAACACATTTCCGCACCTCAAACTCAAAACTCGATACATCACTCAATCGATTTAAAATCCGAACCGATAGATTGCGCACACGCATACTGTAGACGCGATCGTTAAGGAATGAATCAGGAAGTAAGGTAGACCTCGCGGGTCAGGTAGCGGGGTTTAAGAATTACCGGCGCGTTAAAGGGTTAAGTCACAAAGGTGTAATTATTATTAGAGGGTTAAGGGGCACACAAAAGAACGAGACGGTTGCAGGGTTACCTTGAGGTTGTTCGCGTGTTAGTCGGAAATGTGTTTTAGTGTGGCTAAATTAGTTTACTTCTTAGTCTTAGGTAAGTTCTTAGTGTTTCGCGAAATTTTGAACTTTATTGCCCTCTATATTTCTGTATAATATTTAATGTTTGGTGTTGTTAGTAGTTAGTGAGACTCAAAAATTTAAAAAATGCAAATTCTTCTGTTTAGGAGGTTTAGCTGAAGGCCAATTTCCGTAGTTAAAAACGTTCAAAATCTAGTCACAATCTCATCTTAGCGACCATCAGTGTCAAAAAATTTGTCAAAAATGTAGGGAAATTAGCGGTATTTTTGACAGATTGAGACTGAGATCAGACTGTGAACGTTCTTGAAATTACGAGAGTTGCTCCTCTGTTGAAACTTTTAAAGCCTTAGTTTGTGCCAATTTCTGTGAAAAATTTATATACTTAGATGGTTGTTAGTCTATTTTGTCCGTAATTATATGAAACGCATGCAGAATTACTTGACTTATGATGTAGGTGTAGGTACGTATTATAATAGCACCTCTGCTTATGGGACTAACCACACTTATTCAGCTCTGTTCAGCTTTTGGCCATAGAAAATAACAATTTTGTATGAAATGCGTACGCATCCGTTCATCCGCAGAAAGCTGAACGGACTTCATACAAAATCGTTGTTTTCTATGGACAAAAGCTGAACAGAGCTGAATAAGTGTGGTTAGTCCCTAATCCGTCGGAGAAAACAAACGACAACAACAACGTCTATGTATGTGCATACAGACTTTGTATCGTCTGGTGTTTATCAATCGGTTATTAGATTAAACCGTAATAATTACGCTTAAGTACTGGTATTCAGCTGCATCCAGTTAGACTGGAAGCTGACCCCAAAATATTTTGAAAAAGGTTAGGCAGATGATGATGATGATGAATTAAGTTTAGCACTTACTTGCTTACTGTCGAAGTTGTATATCTTTCCATCTTAAGGCACCGACTTATTGCACACAAATAACACAATAAAGGAAACACTATGTTCATGTGTTGAACATCAACGACAAACTAAACTAAGCGTCACATTGTCTAAAAATCTTTCACATTTTTGCAAATAAAGTCTACTTGACTACACTTTCACGTGTGACCCGACTGTCATCTTGCTAAAACTAACCCTTCACATGATACTCAATGTACCTGAAACGACCCGACCCAATAATTCATTACCGAACAATACAACATAAACTTATTTTTCTAGTAATAGTAATAACCCTTTTTCGCGCTGTCTATGCAACCCCTTGCGAATTTTGACACAAATAAAACACCCGTACCGAACACAAATATTTAAGAAAAAAAAACGCGTTCGCTTTTCAACTTTGTCTCTGGCCATAAATCAGTTTAGAAATAACAAACCGTTGCAGTTATACGTTCGATATTTGAACTGAAGCGTAATAGATTGATGTTTTAAAATTGTGTCTATTTTTTAAGTTAGTTATTACCTGTGATATTAATAAAATAATAATATAACCCGTTATGGAATATCCTAAATCGGTACATAGTAAGAATAACATATTTAAGTATGTGACAATATTTCAAAATAAAGTAACAATTTAAATGAAAAAAGAAACTTTCATTGTCTTTTAAATTAGATTACGTAATTTCTGATAAAGCGAAAAGAAACCCTTTAACCCTACAATTAGACCAATGCCATTGTTAAGAACACAACAAAAAGAATCCTATAATTTGTCAAGTAGGTACTGCACTTATAGATCTAAGATAAGATTCAAAGGTAATTTCGTCCTTGACATGTGCCACCGACTGCGCTGACTTATTCGCCTAATTTGCTTTTATTATGCAGATTTCTGATCTGATAAGTGAAGAGGCACTTCTATTCGCGTGATATATCAGACCGATTGAAAAGATTACTGAAGTGCTTCGTTTAGTACTTACTATTAATAGTTGTGATAGATTTTGTGAAGTGTCTATGAAGATTTATATTTTTGTATGGTAAAAAACTGTTATTACAATAAATCTAGGTAAGTGAATTATTTGATTAATATTAATGGGAAAGATAAAAACCTATAGGTATATGCTTGACGATACACAAAAAAAAAATCCACAAATTCAAAACTACAATTTAATATTAAAAATATTTTTGAAATATGTGGTAAGATATTTTTTTTTCTTACAATAAACTCAGGTATGTACATTATTAGATTAATTAATTTAAAAAAACCTACGTGCTTGAAAATATACCTACTAGAAAAATCACCATGCAAAACTCGTACAAAAATCTACAATTAATTATAAAAAACCATTTCTGAGAATCGAAAAAAGCGATCATCAACATTGATCAGCATTATAATTGTATATAGGAATATTCTGACGACGCATCACCAGTGCTTCCATTAAAAACCATAAAAGAGCTCTAAGCCTGCATCTGCTCGGCATTATACTCTACTAGCGAATTAGAATAGGACCCTCTATGCAAAAATTGAATAGCGTACCACCCTATTATCATAGATCAGGTATACGCAAAAATTGCAACATTCATTCAAATTAATAATGAAATAATAAAAGTAGTCCGTGAGCAATGAAAGGGTAAAGTCGGTATTGTTGAGTGAATAGGGTTCGACTATTGCGTGTCTTCTAACGGTATTCGGTGTCATATTATGCGAATTCTACGTTATGATACGTTTTAGCTTGATTGTAATGGTTATGTATCTTGATATGTAGCAGGGTTGGTCAATCTGCACCCTAATTCAGTAACACACTATCAATCGAAATCTGAATCATTTTTAAACAAATTACTAATGCATTACTTCATAAGTTCGAAAAATTTTTTTCCCTACACGTAAATAACGCAATGAATGTTGTTGAACTGTCAAAATGAAACCGATTCCCATTGATAATGTATTACGCAATTGCCCCGCTGGTTTTAAATTCATCCATATCCATTTTTTCATTCTGCAAGGTATATTTTTACCGGAACAGCACACTGTGTAAAACACCATCAATCAGAATCTGAATAATTTTGTAGGATATTGCTAATCCATTGCTTCATAAGTTAGAAAAAATTGTCTGCTTAACAACGTAAAACGTAATGGATGTTGTTGAACTGTCAAAATGAAAGCCATTCCTGTTAGTGTGTTACGCAATTACCCCGACGGACTTAGTACAGTAAAATTACTCTTCTGTAGTACTAAAATAGAAACTAACCCATTCCATTACCAAACCCATGTATTTATATTTATGTAATACTAGCTTTTGCCCACGGCTTCGCTCGCGTTAAATTCGGGGTAACACGGTTAAAAAAAAAAGTTTAAAAAAATTAGACTGTGTCACTCTTCATCCCTTTAACTATCTCCACTTAAAAAATCACGTCAATTCGTCGCTCCGTGTTGCCGTGAAAGACGGACAAACAAACAGACACACACATACACTTTCACATTTATAATATTAGTATGGATTTTGTTCATCATCTGCCTAGCCTTTTCCCAACTGTGTTGGGGTCGGCTTCTAGTCTAACCGGATGCAGCTGAATACCAGTATTTTACATGGAGCGACTGCCTATCTGACCTCCACAACCCAGTTGCTGGGTAATACGATACCCCTTGGAAAGAACACAACATTATCACTGACTAGCGGCCTGTCCCGGCTTCGCACGGGTGGACATTTTTTTTTAAACATTTTCTTTTTTATTGCAATTAAAATAGCCTATATTCATCAGTGATAATGTAGCATTCAAATGGTGAAAGAATTTTTAAAATCGGTCCAGTACTTTTTGAGCGAATTCGTTACAAACATACATACAAATCTTTCCTCTTTATAATATTTGTATAGATTAATATAGGTTTTTTTAATTGCAAGAAAAAAATAAAATGTTTAAAAATTAATGTCCACCCGTGCGAAGCCGGGACGGACCGCTAGTATTTAATAAAACCATGCAACCTAGAAACGTTTCGGCTGTGGTAGACCGCGAAATATTATTAGCGTAATTAGTTCAACTGATGAGATAATATAATTATCGAAAGGGTCATGAGAACACTCTGCTACGAACGATTTCACACCAATCGACTCTTGACATTACCAAATATTGAACAATTGTCGAAAAAAAACATAAAATCGGGGGAAACGGGGTTAAAACGTCATGTTTTGGGGTAAAAAAAGATTTGTGATATATTATTTTGAACAACACTAATTATGTTTGTATAGGTTTATAGATATGGGGTCATTTGGAGCTTTTTTTTTGTAATTGATAGGGTTCAGTATTTTGGCGTTTTTAAAAGTTTTTGGGTAATAATGATGGTTAATTTATTGCCGTGTCATGATCCTATGAGAAAGTTTAACTGAAAGTTTTATTTCTTTTTTTTCTGTTTTTGCGTTTAATTTTGCTGTCAACGTGCATTAATACATTAGCATGTTATTTGACAACTTGACGTTGTATGATAATTCCTAGTAACTATGCACATAATTAGTGCGGTAATTCAAGTTTGTCATTGTGCAGATGAAGAAAACGGTATAGAAAGAAAGAAATTAAGAAGAAAGAAAGAAAAGGAGAAGAAGAAAGAAGAAGAAGATTAGGAAGAAATTATTTAATGCTCTTTACATTGCAACCCTTTACAAACAGGGAGAAACGTACCTTGTGAAATTATTTTCCACGGCCAAAAACTAACAATAATAACTGCAACAAAACGTCAACTCTAAATCCGAACACTCCAAGTTCCTTTTTCAAATAAATTTGACACAAAAAAAGAATGTACAATCAATTCTATTTTGTACACTGGCAGCTTACACCGCTTCCAACACTTCGAACTACATTTTTTTCAAAAGCTATTGTAACTTTTTGCTGGAGTCAACGAGTGCGTTTTTTTTTTTCAAACTTTTTTTACAGAATCCTATTTCTCGGATTTAAAAGGATTTAGACACTGTTGTGGCAACAGTAGCGTTTGTGGAGAACGATATTTGTTTTGATTTAGTGTTTTTATTGTTCGGGATTTTCCCACGGATTTGCGATGTTTTATTAATTATGGTTATGTCACTGAAATATGTTATGTTGTTCAGTTTAAATGTCAGTTTTTGTTGTTTCCATTTTAAAATCTTCAAACTGAATATCTCTTATATCATAAAATTCAAAGTCCTGACTGACTGATATATCAACTCACAGCCTAAACCGCTGGTCCTAGAGACATGAAATTTGAAGGGTGTGTTCTTTGTGAAAAGTAGGTATCGACTAAGAAAGGGTTTTTCGAAATTCCACCCCTGAGAGGGTGAATGGGGGAGGGTGAAATTTCGACGAAGTCACGGGTGGAAGCTAGTACCTAATACCTAAAGCTGAATGTAGAGCTTGTTTGTTTGAACGCGCTAATGATCTCTGGAACTACCGGATTCGAAAAAATATTTTTGCATTTGATAGCCCAATTCTTGAGGATGGTCGGTTATAGGCTATTTATAAACATCATACTACGATCCTTAGGAGCTGAGCTAAAAGAATCGAAAACGAGGTACACAGAGGAACAGGGCACACCTATAGGATAAATTTTCTGTTAAAACAAGAAGAAACACGAGTATGAAGTCGCGGGCATAAGTTAGTAATATTATATTCCTAATATTTTAGCTATTTACTTCTTCAAGTTACTAACACTTCAATTTCACGCTTTTATTTCACAAGTCAAAGGACTTTTTCAAGCCCTAAAAATTGTATCATTTAAATTCTGATCAATAATGCAATAGTCAGGATATACGCTGACACCTACAAATAAAAGAAAATCGAAATACAATATTCATGATCATCAAAAATTCCGACCCTTAGAAGCCAACCAATTTTCGTCCCGAAAAAAATCGCGACAAATCCTAATTCACCCAACGTCCCCTATTATTGGGATCCAATCTTACGACCCGATACTTGGCTTATCAACATTCGGACACCATAACAGGCATTCGGAGCCTCATACATATTTTAGGGGAAGCTCACCCCGTTTGGTCAACTGTCAGTAATGATTTGCTGCCGTTTCCCTACCAAACGCCCCCAGGAAATACTTCCAAATTACGTTGAACCGTCATTTTGTAGGAGGGTAAGAGGTAAAGGGGTCAAGTTACACTGGATAGTTTCTAGGATCAGGGGCGTTAGAAAAAGTTAGATTATCTACTATTTTTTCGGACGCACGGCTGCCGGGGTGGATATCGGCGGAAAATATGGCTTCCTATTTGTATATATTTGGATTTTTTTGTATGTTTCTCTATTTGCCCATTTTATGGTGTAGGTAACACTGATGAATGTGTTAGATACCACATTTTATTTACAAATGTAAATAAATAACCAAGAATAAGAAAACCATGGAAATAAAACGTCGCAAAACATTGATTTACTTATTGAAAACATACACCATTTCCAGGTTTAACTAAATTCTGGCATTATTTGGTAAATGATATATTTCAATACTTAGAAGTAGGTCCCTTTAACAGCGACCACTGTATACACAGCCATTAGCCAACAATAGCAACTTTTCCAACACATTATTAACGTACGCAATCGAAACGTCACCGCCAGACGTAGGTTTTCGTTGCACAAACAAACATTTAGGTTTATTTGGTAAACATTGAATAACTAACAAATAGAGTGCTAAGACTAAAACACATTTCTCCCACATCAATGTAAATCATATCATGACATACGCAAGTTAAAAAAAAACAGTTCCTTCACTAGACGTTTGCTGTTGAATCATCTACCTAACCACTTAAATATTTCAAGTTTTTTCGCAACAATTTATTATTTTAATTAAATGCTATCCTGGTTAATTTTAAAGTCATTGAACGTCGATGTTTTAAATATCTACTGTGATGTTATGATAAATTCAAACGTAGCAGATATCATTTCGGTTCGGTTAATTAAATGTTAACTTTTATAATTTCTTTTTAATTTAATTTATTTCCTAGATCCCACCCCCAGTTCTAACGCACATTAACACTCCATTTCTTCATCCTCCGTGTCAACAGCGTAGCAACGTGACACCGCCAATGGCCGACGGATTCGGCACAGCAAATAGCATTTGTGGGCTGACAAACAATTTGCTTCGGCTATCCTGTTTCTTACCTAGTCAACGAAATAGGATGGAAGTTTCTGGCTATGTTGGCGAGTTGGCTGGATTTATTCATCGGATTTTACATTCCACTGAGCAAAAAAAAAAAAACTAAAAAATCAGGTAAAATCGGGGAAATTAATTGTTAGGCAAATTGACTGCCAACATAAATTGACCCAAATATTGAAATCATTATTGTCACTCTTTGACAGTTGTATGACATGGTTGTAACATTGTAAATTGACGTAGGGTGTCAATAATTAATATTGATGAATGCGTAGGTACCCTAGTAATGAAGTCATAACTAATTATCTATCAAACGCCTTCTCTGTGAATTTAAGGTAAGGTACAGCTGAACGCACATCAGTAGTAACTCTTGAAAGAGGAAAACTTCATTAATTACTGCTGCGACATAAAGGCGCTGTCAAAGTCATATATTTACTATAAATCTCTTATAAATCTCTTCTTATTCAAATAGAACGAGCTCAAAGGGCGATTCTAAAGGTTATGCATTTCAAGCGTAGAGACTATCCTACCGCCCTGCTGTACTCTGAAATCCAGGTCCTCACTGTGCGACAACTCTTCATTTTGCGTGTTGTCTTACGCCGCCACTCCTTCCTACCTCTCGACTCAAACATACTTCTAAGACGCAGAGGTCGTCCGATCTGTGATTCCGTGCAATGTCGTTCCGCATTTGCTAGCCGCCAGTACTCAGTCTTAAGCGCTCGTCTTTATAATAGGGTGCATCGGTTAATTGATATTTACACGTTGACCAAGTTTACACTGAAAGCAAAGCTTACTAACTGGTTGCAGAATTTGTCCTACGATTATACAGAAAATCTTTTAACGATCACCTCTTGAATACCTTTTACAATACTTATATATGTAACCTGATTGTTGTATTATATTCAATGTTTATGAGGAACTTTGGCTCTTGAGATACAAGTATCCTTTTACTTAGTTCAGGAGCCAGCTGTTCAACTGCCTCTGCCCTCTGCTTGTACAATCATGTTTAGTGTATATATAATTTTATGTGTTTTTCTTTGTACAATAAACCTATTATTATTATTATTATTATTATTTATTTACTATAGATGTGTGGTCAACTGTTCCTTTCAAATATAAATACACACTCTTTACTTGACATTGAATGTAATACAAGTCAAAAGGAACGACTTTCAGCTGTTTCAAGAAGATTAACATTCCATGTCGACAGGTGAGTATAAAGAGCATTTACTTGTAAAGAACATCGAGCATTCGCCATTTTATAATTTTATCGAACCGCACTTCGAACACGACTCCCGATGTTATGTTACAACCTGATTTTAAAAACCAACGAGCGTATTGGAGTAACATTGTATCGTATATCACAATCATCAACAATGAACGCAAGATAAAATAAATGTTACAGGTAAATGCTCACTTGCCGTGAGCATTGCGTCGAACGCAGCGTCGTGCATTCGCAGGAATGTTACACTAGATGAAAATGCTTTTGGAAACTGAGATTTTGCCTGTATTGTACAATTCGTAAGAACGTTAGATTACATCGAAATGCTCGAGAAAAAGCTAGTGTATACTCACCTTATCTCAAACAAAATGTTCTAAACGTTAGGTACTTACCAACTAAAATAACTTTATCAAAATAATTTCTATATAAGTATCTCTTACTAATGTAAATACATTTAAAAACATTTATAAGGCAAATGGTTATATCAAAATATTATTTGCTCAAGACTGTTGAACCATCACAAATAAGTTATCATAACTTGTTATAGCGAAGGAAAAAATATGTTCGTGTTTGTTTGCCCTCAGATGTACTGTGTAGATTAAGTTAGAGAAGCGTCAGATATGCTGGTAGGTATAAATATCGTTTGTCAACTTAATGTCAGAAGCTTCTCGATTAGCATCACCAAAATAAAATTACCTCTTTTATTTGGTGATGCTAATAGAGAAGGTTCTGATACAAAAAAAGATAGAAAATAAAGAAACTTAAAAAAATTATAGATGCTTGATAAATGAGGAATTATGAAGAGCAAGCGAAATCGTCATCATCTGCCTAGCCTATTCTCAACAATTTGGGGGTAGGCTTCCAGTCTAATTGAATGCAGCTAAATACTAGTATTTTACATAGAATGACTTTTACATAGTGTGATCTGGCTTCCATAACTCAGTTACATAAAAATATTCAAAACTGCGAAGAATCGGAATGCATCTCCGAGTCAGTAACAAAAACAGCATTTAAGACCCTTGAAAAGTCTAACAAGAATCTAAAAATTATGAGCGTAAAAATTCAATATCAGTATCTACCCATAAATGTTAAAAAAGGAGGAGATTATGCATTCAAAGCAAAGCAAAGAATTAGCATCGCCATACAACGTTGATAGCGATGCGGACAATTTCTTGATGTCCTATGTTATCCTTGTTTTCTATAATAATATTATAAAGAGGAAAGGTTTGTATGTATGTTTGTAACGAATTGGCTCAAAAAGTACTGGGCTGATTTTAAAAATTATTTCACCATTTGAATGCTACATTATCACTGATTATTATAGGCTTTTTTAATTGCAAGAAAAAATAAGATGTTTAAAAAATTAATGTCCACCCGTGCGAAGCCGGGACGGACCGCTAGTATTTTATAAACATGTACATATTATTATTTTAAGTATGTTAGTTTGTAGATAGATAGGTAGCTATAATGTAACCGTACTGTGCTCTTCCAAAATATTTACAAATCTCTTTTACAATATTGCTAATTCTATGGGTAAAACGGCGGTCTTATACTATTATCATATCTTTCAACAGTATCTTAGCATTGATAAAACATATCAAGGTGTCACCAAAAGTCCTCTCAGAGGTGCCACATGCTTAGGCACAATACTACACCCCACAAAATCTCCTTTCAAAGTCCAGACAGTCGATCACACACGCTCGACGCGTCTTCAGCTCGCTCCGTCTACCGGAATAAAAGCCTCACATGACCTGAACGCTCGAGTCGCGTCTGTAAGTTTTTGTTATCTATGTCTTAGATAGATGTAGCATATGATATTGTTATTAGTGGCTGGTGGAAAAATGGTGGTGCGTAATAGGGATGTATTGCGATTTGTTTTGTGTTTGAAAGGGTAATTTTGCAGTGTGACCGAGATTTCAACTAATGTACCTTTGCATCACGCAGATTTTAAAACAGTGATGAATAGGGAATATATGAATATTTAATAAAAAATCATTTATTTTCAAAAAACGACGACGACTACTTATATGTGCCTAGTATTTTTTTTTTTTTTGAGTAATCGGGACATTTACGAATCGGGCATAACTAATAGGAGGCAATGATGACATCATTGAATTAGTTTTATGTTCGCACGGCTACACATCAAGCTATAATAACCAGTATAAGCTGACTTCTAACTGTACGGACAATATTATACAATGCGAGGTCAGCTAAAACTGGAAATGTATTGCTTGATGTATAGCCGTGTGTACACACCGTAGATCTACTTCTTCTCTTCTATCTTAAAATAGTACTTTATTCAAAAAAAAATTTTGAATAATGTAAATATTCTTAAAGTTTTTTAAGAGCTATATATAAAAAAGATTGATATAATTATTATTTTGTATTAAAATGGTTTGAATCATTAATGGTTTAAATCAGAATGTTGGGCCATAAAAGGAATGAATGAAAGGCAATTGCATGCAGCTGAGATAAAAATGCTAAGAGTGATGGGTGGTGTTAATCGAATGGATAGAATAAGAAATGAGTACATAAAAGAAAGTCTGAAAGTGGCACCGGTAAATGGGCATGTGTTACGGAGCAATGAAGAAAATGTCGTGAGGAGAGTTTTGAGTATGAATTTCAATGGCTTTAAGAGTAGGAGAAGACCGAAAAAACGATGAATGGACTGTGTGAATTATGATATGGTTAGAAAGGGGTGACTACCGAGATGACGACTACCTAATGGAGAAGTATGGAAGAAAAAATATTTATTTTATTCATTTAAGTATGCATTCAGTCACGTTGCAGTATAAAACTGATTTACATCCGTCACCTCACACATCAGGTCCAGTTGAAAACCAGCGTCAGACACTAGTTGTCTGGGCAGCGGGATTGTCCGAAACGGTTACCGCTGCCCCGGAACATAAAGGACTAAGGAAGGAACACGTGTGGGTTTTAGTCAGTAAAAGTCTGACATTCCCTCCTGCTCCACCCTGAGCGGGAGGGGTAATTTGATGATTTCCCATCCACAAAAAAAAGGCAATAGTTATCTGGCATTTTTGCTGAACTGGGCCTTTTTGGCGCAGCCGTGAGGCACACTTTCCTGCTAATTTCTTACATCGGACTTTACACTTCTTTATTTGATTTTTATTTGTTTTTGTTTGATGTATATCTCTGGCGTACTGTGTGTCTTTTAGTCTGTGCTAAATAAATGTATTTTCTTTCTTTCTTTAAATGTTGCGCCGACTTCAAATAAATTGGGATAAGGGCAGGAGACAGATGTTTAAAATGAAATCAAATGAATGAAATGAATCCATTAACTGAATTTTAGAGATTGATTTGATATAATGATTTTTTTTACCATATATGAATGACATCACAATAAACTCATAAAGATCTTTATCTAACCCGTCATTGACTTCCTATTTAACCCTCCAAGCGCGCAATGCAAACAGTTGCATCTTAACCCTTCGATAGTCGCCAAATCCCTATCTCGTGAGAAACACGGAAGACTCAACCCTCCACCTGGTAGCCCGTAATAACAGTTAGCAGACAAAAGAACCCTTTGATATCCGCTGCGGGTCAAAAGGACCCCAAGAAAGAAAAGGGTAATCAAGGGTTAGACAAATGTCAGGTGACGACAGATGCTTCCTAATTCGCGTGAAATTATTTTTCTTTCAATTTGGCGCCATGTTTCTGATGGAATCTCACGTAGGCTGGTGATGTGTGAAAATTAATAAGCGTTTGAGTTTTTATTTTTAATGTAGCGATGGTTAGGTTAACGGTTTTTTTTTCCAGAAGATATTCATGGTAGTTATACATTTCAATCTAATATTTTATGAGGATTCCAACCGTGACGATTGATATTTTTTCCAATTAATGGAACTCAAAAAATAACTGATTTATTGTGCATATGTCTAGAATAATATCTACTAATAATAAAACTGAAGAGTTTGTTTGTTTTGAGCGCGCTAAACAAAATAAAACTACTACAAAAAACTTGTTTGCATTTGATAGCCTAATACTTGAGGAAGGCGTATAGGCTACTTCATCAAGCTAGGACTGCTTAGGAGCCGACCAAAATGAAAAAAGTCAGAAAAACACTAAGCGAAAACGAAGTAGTAGCATGGGCAGACGATACGATGCGACGGAGTGGCTCGGGGGAGCCAGAAGTTTCATGCGAACGAAGTCGCGGGCAGATGCTAGAATAGTAATAAAATCACATAAAGTGTAAATGTAATGTTATAACTTTAAATAATTATATTTATTTACATGTCTGTGTATTTTTTTTTTTTATAGAATTGACAAACTACTTATTACTGTCAGTAAACACAAAAACTTCAAAATACCGTCTTAATTGTATTAAAAGAAACATGCCTTCCGCTCACACACACAATATGCCTACAATCCACGTCAATCTTCGATACGAAACCACTTCAAATAATTAATACTCATTGAGAACATCGGTCAACCCTCCAAACGTCAAAGACCGGATATAAACTAACCGCCCTTTCTTTACGCTTCACAAAAAACGACAAAGGTGCCGCGCAAAAGGGTTGGCAAGAAAAAAACCTAGAAAAAAAAGCGGCTTAATGCGAGTCATACTCGCACTCAAAAGGTTCCGTAACACCGTACAATACTGTCACTACATCATCATCTTTCTCCTGCCCGTATCCCAATTTATTTATGGTCGGTGCAACATTTCAATAATCAACACTACATATTTTTTAAACAGGTACTGTAACTACTTACATAATCACCCTAGAATGTTCCCACTGCTGGGACACAGGCCTCCTCTCTGTGAGAGGGAGTGGGCCATAATCCACCACGCGAGCCCAGTGCGGGTTAGTAGATGTCACATGTCTTCGAATTTTTGGTTCTGGGACATGCCGGTTTCCTCACGATGTTTTCTTTCCTTCACCGTTTTGAGAGCAGTGGTGATGAAATAATTTACACAAAGTAAAGTGCGTGTATGTGTGTACTATTACTTTATTTTACTTTTTAACCGACTTCCGAAAAGGAGGCGGTTATATGCTCGACTTTATGTATGTATTTTTTTATGTATGTTCACCGATTTCTCCGTCAACTGTGGACAGATTTTAAAAATTCTTTTTTTATTAATTCTTATTATAGCAGCCATAGTAGTACACACTGTGAAAATTTCAAGTGTCTACTTATTACGGTTTAAAGATACAACTCTGTGACAGACGGACGGATAGACCGACAGACGGACGGAGAGCGGCCTTAGAAACAGGGAGTTAGCACCAATTCGGTACGGAACCCCAAAAACTTAAGAAAAAAGAACTACCTTGGCAATGTTACGCCAATTTTGCTTTCAAGGGAAATTAGATATCCTCTTACAATGGAGACAGGCTTTAACCCCTTTGTGCGTGTGGGAAAAATTGCGGGATCGTATTAGGTGTCTTGGTAACAGCAATGTGTTGTGTCTTTAGCACCTGACCTGATGCGGCGTGCGAGGCGTAGTAGCACCGTTAGGTTAACTGGATCGACAGTCTGGTGGTTTTCAGTTGCGTAACCTAACGGTGCTTTTGGAGTGATGTTTGGGAAGGCGTCCATATGTCGCGAATCCAACGAAGGGTTTCGCATCTTGAAGTAACGGTGCAGTGAGATTTTTTTTTGCTAATACGTTAGTTGTTTGTAATATAGTTAATATATTTATTTATCTGTAACTACTAATATTTGGGAAGGGTTTTGTAATTTTCGCAGCATTTTTCTTTTGTGCCAAGACGAAGTAATTTGAACCTGAAGTTTTAATAAGATCTAAACGAAGAAAGAAAATACGGTGACTTTCGGTAAACATGACGCAAAGAAAGAACGCAAAAAGAACAATTTGGGGGAAATATGCCTCACAGCCATGCAAAACGGCCATCGCTCAGCATAATGCTACGACCCTATGTGAGACAGAGTCCCAGCGCTGGTTTTCAGAGACAGTTATATATTCACATGATTGATATGATTTTTATCTTCTTCTTCTGTCTCTGCTGCATGCAATTAAACATTTTTTCTGTCTCTCATAACTATACCCTCTTTCCCTTCCTCATTCTTTCTCATCTGTTTCAATTTTAGATAAATTCTATCTTTTCACCATTTCACATATTAAGAGGAAATGCGGTCTCAGAAACCTTTGAAAAACCTAAGTAAAAAGTCATAATTCCAGGTTTGGTTCTTGCCTGCTTCCTCCTCCAATATTGGACCAATTTAAAAGATATTTCATAAAATGAATAAAAATGATATATACCGTGTCCTTATGTTTTTTTTTTTCGTTAACAGTTGTCAAATTTGTACACTAGGCATCTGTTGACAGCGGCAATTTTGAGCATTTTTGAGGGTTCTAGTGCTTATAAAATGATGTATCATCAAAAAGGAAAACATAGAGACATAACAGTAGTTAATGCTTATTATTCTGTAAAAAAAATCATTGCTTTATGGTCATTAACCAGAAAGAAATCAGGCGAGAGCGTTTCTATGGAGAAACGACCAACCGCATTTCCTCTTAACCCACGTCGTGCTACCAATACTCTCACAAAACGTTAGCATGTAAGCGCAACATCAACCCGCCAGATCCGCGGCTTGGTCGCGGCGGCCTCCCGCACGTGATTTCCCACAGGATACCTCTCAGCGAGGATGACTAATGCCCGCCGGACGGTGCTTAGTTCCTGCTAGGAATGACGCTCAACACTCACGTGCTCTTTTTATAAATATTGGTTTTATATATTTTTGAGGGGCTTGTGACTATGTAATAATAGCCGCACGGGTCGATCGATCAGGTTAAGCTACGCTTGCCGCGGTTGGTCCGTGGATGGTTGACCATCTTTACATACCAATACCCCTCTGTGCCTCGGAAAGCACGTTAAGCCATTGGTCCCGGCTGTCATTCGTGAATCTTTGACAGTCTTTACGGGTCGTCAGAAGCCCGAAAATCTGGGGTATCGTATTATCCAGTAACTGGGCTGTGGAGGTCAGATAGGCAGTCGCTACTTGTAAAATACTGGTATTCAGCTGCATCCGGTTAGATTAGAAGCCGACCCTTGATATTTGAGAAAAGGCTAGGCAATTGATGATATTTTAGAGGCTGTATTGAAAAATTATCGGTGAAAAAAAAATTGTTAAAGAAAAATTCGTTTTCTTTTCAAATGTTCCTACTATAGGTAATAACCTACACCTCTGCCTAAACCTTCAGCGAATACCTGCGTGATGTTATGGTATGTTTTGATGTTCCTGTCGTCTAACTCATCATCATCATCTGCCAAGACTTTCCCAACTATGTTGGGGTCAGCTTCCAGTCTTCCGGATGCAATTGAATATCAGTGTTTTACATAAAGTGACTGCATGTTTCATTCACTTTAAATATTACCTTTTATTGCTATTGTTAGAAAAAGCCTGATTTTTAACCGTTATCTCTTAAAATATATTAATATTACTTAAAATAGTATGGACGAGAGATCAAAGCTTAGCCATTGGATCGTTTTTGATATGGTTTTATTAATCCATCTCCGTTCGGAATATTTTAAAATGTACTTATTAAGTAAATACTTATGTAGAGATACTTATTGGATATTTTTTTATTTTATATAAATTATTTTTATTTTATTTAATATCATCTTTTTTACGTTTAGTTTTATTTCCAAGTTAAAATCCTCCTTCATAAGTTTAGTATGGGCGAGCAAATGAATATTCCTATTCTTCCATATAAGTAGTACTCAATTAACTACATATTTCAGACACTAGAACTGTATGCCAAAATATCTGTAGGTACCTAACTAAAATGGTACTAAAAATGTTTGCCAATATCTGTAAAATATCTGTTACTGCTTGTAAGTGGTTATTTACATAATTGCGTCGACTCATATCTACAAGAAAACCATTACATGCCTACACCAAAACATAATGACACCAGCATTTTTCATATGATGAACAGCCTCTTAACAATGCTGGCATAATCGAATTACCGATACATAATCGATACATAGGATATCGAATCGAATACTTGGACGTATCTTCTGTAATACTATATTGATGATTCTAGCACAGACTGATTAATGGTTCCGCAATGTTGGATACAATAAGAACTCCAAGCCTTGAGCGTTCCAGGGTTAAGCCGAAACGGATGAATCGAATAAAGTGATACACATCGCTGGATTAGTTCGAGAGATTCTTGCTGTAGGACTGAGTGAAGCGTCAATGTATGTCGTAGTGATGTGGTCATGATAAGTTTCGTTGGTTTTTAGTACAGGGGTTGAATATAGGGTTGTCGCCAGAGCGGTGACTTGTAATTTTGCGTCGTGTGTATTATGTTGCGCACGAAAAATATACCGCCATGGTGGACTTAATATTTATCTTATTTTTTTAGTTATGGGAAGATTTTTACACAGAACTCCTTTACTAGGTTAGCAGAAGTTTTAGTAGCAAAAATGGTGATAGTTTCCTTACGCAAAATATCGCCTTTGAAAGCCTACCCCAAATCTAAATTCAAAGTTATAAGTTTGGGGTAATACGGTTCTAATATGGCATATTTTTAGGATCATGGCAATTATCTTATGGAAATACCACTGTGGAAACCAGCGGGGAATTTGCATAACACACTTAGAATGCCTTTCATTTTGACAGTTCAAAAACATTCATTGCGTTATTTACGATACCAAGCAGATCATTTTGGGCAGCGGGATTGTCCGAAAGGGTTACCGCTGCCCCGGAACATAAAGGGCTAAGGAAGGAACACGGGTGGGTTTTAGTAAGTAAGAGTCTGACACTCCCTTATGCTCCATCCAGAGCAGGAGGGTCATTTGATGATTTCCCATCCACAAAAAAAAGTAGACAAATTTATTAAACATGAAGCAATAAATTAAGAGTGTCCTTCAAAATCTTTGAAATTGTGATTGACATTGGGACGTAATTGTGGTACCTGGACATAAATACATTATGGTCTAATCGTTACACGCATTGATCAAGCGTGGTTACCAATTACAACGCTCGACCCTTCTTTGTATGAGAAGCAGCCTTTCTCTTGTTAAAGCTTGTACACTAAACGACAACGCGCACCGTGTATACACTATGGTTATTTGTATGTAAAACAACGCAACGGCAGCGCTGCGTCGACGCAACGCTGTCGCAACGCGCCGTGTGGACTGGCTCTTACACAATTTATAGATTATTACTTTCTCCACAACCCAAAATAAAATTGTTTATATGTTGCATACATTTAATTGCTTACCCCCATACCTGTGTTATATTCTCGCCATGGGAGCCATCACCTACCCGCGGCGTGCCGAAATTATTGCACAGTGGGTGGTTAGCCATGCACAGACGGACAATGAAAGTAATTTTAAGTTATTTAATAATGTGGCTGTGTGTAGATTATGTATGTAAATAGTTGATAGTTTATTTTGTTTAATAAAGTTTTTAATTTAACGTGAGGAACGCTAAATAGGTAAAAAATTGGTTGTCTGTAAAGTCGGTTTACGGAGGATATTTTTACGTGATAACGTCACAAATAAACATCTATATCTATACTTATAATAAATCTGTAGAGAGGTCAATTCTGTACATGAAATATATTTCCAAAATAACTATCAGCGGGTGATTAGTGATCGAGACTGACGCCAAAAATGCAATCAGTAAAATTTTTGTCTGTCTGTCTGTCTGTCTGTCTGTATGTTCGTTATAGAAACAAAAACCACTCGACGGATTTCAACGAAACTTGGTACAATTGTTCTTCATACTCCTGGGCAGGTTATAATATACTTTTCATCACGCTACGATCAATAGGTGCAGAGCAGTGAAGGGAAATGTTGGGAAAACAGGATTTCTTTTTAGGTGAAGTAATAATAGGTTAGTAGTAGTTAGTTAGTAGTAGGTAAGTTTTGGTTAATTTATGTTCAGTTTTTTTTAATATTAAGTAGGTAAAAGCGTAGGTACTTTTATTAATTATAGGTATAGGTATTATTAATTATAGTAGTTATAGGTAATTAGTTTTAAGTGAAGTAGATTTTATTATATATTATTTTATATATTAGACGTAGTTATATATTTGTAGTTATTCAAGCCCCAAGCGGACGCCGGCGTCCTCCCGCTATTGTCTTGAAAAACGCGTTGAATGAGAAATACGCGTTCTCAAGAATCGGCAGAAGAAAGAGCACATCGGTTAAACTCTATGAGAGTTAGTGCCTCAATTTCCGGAAGTCATTATTCCACGCGGACGAAGTCGCTGGCAAAAGCTAGTTGATGAATAAATATGTCACAAGTCAATGCTTGGGCCGATCGTGCCTCTCTATCGCTTGTTCCGCGCTCTCGCTTGCACGCTCAGGCTCAGGCGGAATGTGACACTTTTTCGTGCGTGCAGCCGGTTTTCATCGATTTATAGACGTTATCACGTCAAAAGGTGTTTTTCGATACCTATATTTCTTTACCTCTCTTTTTCATACGAGGTGTAAAAAGACACATCGCATAGCCATAAACTACGCATTCTGTAGGTACATCAAACTAAGTAACATAGCACAAAAATAATAACTGGGAAACGGTTTTTATTTTTGGAATAATAATTTGCTGTTTGCGGTGGTGCTCAATGTAACACACGCAACATTGTGCATATGTGTGCATTCAACGGTACAGGGGTCGTCGGGGTATATAAGGTTGTTCTTTAACATTAAAAATTTGTTTTCGTAAACAAACGTCAACATTTTGACCTTCAATATCTTATAGTATGATATTGAAGGTCAAACGGTTGACATTTTTTTTTTTTTAATCAGAAGGTACCCAGGTATGGTCCAGTAAAAAAAAAATAACACAATGACGGGGATTACAAGTGCTTGTTCGCTAAGTGTATTTTTATACCCGTTATAATTATGTACTTTATTTACTTATAAATTATTTTAAGACTAGCTTTATAATTATGTAAATATTATCTTGGAATTTGAAATAAAGCATCATCCGTCTAGCCTTTTCCCAACTATGTTGGGGTCGGCTTCCAGACAATAGGTAAAAATCGTGTGTAGTTTTGTAACTGCTGAGTACTTATGGTATTTTAATCCTCGTGTCTATGCCAATTTTTGCGTCTCGTATATTTTATGTGCTGACTTGGTATCCTGTGTCCCTTCGGAGAGTCTGCCAAAAAATAGTTTTGTAAGTAATCAAAACTGCTGATGCTACAGAACAAGCATTGATTAATCTACCCTTCATTGTTCCTACAACACAACTTATTTTGGCTTTACTAGCCCAAACGGGTGAATAGTCACTTTTAAATAATTTAACTTTTAAATTTATTACACTAGCGCATAGAAGTGATAAGAGTTAAATATTATAAAACGGGATTTTTTTTTGTAACTTCACTTTATACAATTCAAAATGAGCCAATTGCCCAATACATATTTCTGGAGTGGTCAATTCGCCCACAAATAAATTAACTTCGTACGAGTCGCTTACTAGAAAAAATAATGTTGTTTAAAATTGACGATTCGCCCGTTTCGGGCGAGTAAAATCGTGCCAATTAACTAATAATCCCATATTTTGTAACAGATACCTACTATTCATATTATATGCTTACCCGATGCCCTTGAACTACTTACATGATAATGACGTAACATTCTGTCCCATTTATTTTAAAATTAACTGACGAGCTCGCAAGCTGTCGGTCCAAAAATCAATGGTTTTTTATCTTTAATGGTTAACCCTTTGTCGCTGAGACCAATCGATTTTCGATCCCCGACACAATACAATGCACATTTTAAAATTTAAAATCCGATATCTGTACAGAGGATTTTTTATGCGACTACGATGCATTTTTAACCCCTTCAACGTATGGACGTTTCGTATGGTTGCTATCTGGTGCAGTGTTTGTCAAATAAATGATGAGCTGTTAATTTAAAAATGTAATTTAAATCTGACTTTAAATTGATTTTCTTTTGAGTTTATCAAGTTATTACGGTATTTTATGTCAATTTACAATGCAAACTTATAGCATTTTTTCCATTTTTCTATTTATTATACGATTTGCTTTCATTAGGTAGGTACTCGTACTGATATCGTTTGACTATGTGAATAAACCACGCCAAATTAAGCCATTACCAATCTAAAACACCAGCCAAACAATTAAAAACATCCAACCGAAACTCAAAATTAAAAAATAACGGTTCATTAATAAAACTTTGGGCGCCAACGTTTGCGGATTGTGTAACCACGCGGTGTCTGTACGTGACAATTTAAACAAATTCTGGGCCATTTGGCTTCTGGGGTGGCATGCTTTTTTTAAGGACTTATTTTGAATAAAAAAAGCGCCATTGATCCACATTCACCCGCCGGATGGGATGCGGGATAAGTGTGTGGTCTGTAATGAACGAGGTTTTAGTAAAAGGTGGGTCTAGGTTTTTTTTTCTTTTGCATATTGACATGAATAGAGGGAGCTAGTTAAACGGTGAACGTGAATGAGGGCACAAGCATTAGGATTATACGGTTTCTGTTTTTACCCGACCGTGCCAGAAGGAGGGTTATGTTTTTCGAGTATGCATATTTTTTATTATCTACTTACTAAGACTTCTCTATGAGAAGCTAGAGGACATCTTTCAGCTGATAAAAAACTAGGCTTTTTATGGTTCTGTACTCAAAGGGTGTCAACGGAACCCTATTGCTAAGTCTCTGCTGATCATACGTCCGTCCGTCCGTCTATCTGTCTGTCTGTCAGCGTGCTGTATCTCGTGAACCGTATTAGGTAGACAGTTGAAATTTTCATAGAATGTGTATTTCTATTGCCGCAATGACAACAAGTAATAAAAATTAAAGGGGACGGCATCGTTCTTTGCCTTGTGGTACGGAACCCTTCGTGTGCGAGTCCGACTTGCAATTGGCCTCTTTTAAAAAAAAAAACCGCACATTTTTTGTAAGGAATCTTTTGGAATTTATTTGCATAACTTATCTCGCCTTCCGAAACTTTATTCAAAAAAAGACAGATACAATACATATTTACAGATACACCCCAAAAATCAAAACTATAACCCTGTAAGCATTCAGCGTTCTCAGCGAGTGGTGAATATTTATTATGTTCGCGCCATATGCGATCTCATTGACAATGGCGACTGGCTCCCATACGTAGCCGCGCTTTCTTCCAATAATCCCTTACCCCCGAGATAGAGTTAGCCCACCCTAGAGAGAGGATTTAGAAATGCTGAAGGTGTATAAAAACCTTGCGCAGTGATAGGGTTAATATTTTTTGTAAGATGTGACGTCAGCGAGTTTGATAAGTTCGATATTTGAAAGATTGGGATCGAGGTGAAATACTGAAGTGTGATGTGAGAAAAGTTACAAGTATTTTCTATCCTACTAATATTATAAATGTGCTTGTGAAGATATTTGTATGTTTGTTACTCAATCACGCGTAAACCGTTGAACAGATTTGGATGAAATTTGGCACACAGATAACATATAACCAAAATTAACATATAGGATACTTTTTATCCCGATATTCCCACGGGATCGAAACTAACGCGGGTGAAACCGCGAGGTGCTGCTAGTTAAGTAATAAAACGAATATTAAGGCATTAAGTACGCCTTTGTACTTACTAGAGTATGTGGTGAAGTAGGTACCAAAACGGATGAACGGATTTGGATTAAATCTGGCACACAGATTGTTTATAATCTGGATTAATACATAGGACCCTTTTTATCCCGGTAGTACGTTCCCGTTGGATAATTTCCGACACCTACGTGGCCAATGCCGCTGGCAGGAAGAAAGTAATAGAAAATGTTACTTATTTTTTTTGCCTCAGTCAAAATTCTTATCGTCATCATTATAAACGTCCAATACTCTGCTAACTGTACCACACTTCTTCATGCAGTCTAGATAACAAAGGACAATGCTACTGACCACCTCAAACCCAGTCAAAAACAAAACACTGTAGTCTTACTAAAACCGAAATCTCTATAAACGATTTTTAATTTAAAACTTTTCCAATATGAATGCAATAGCCAATCACATTTGTGTCCGAACCATCCATCACGAGTACCTCCCACACTGTGTCGCTCTCCAGATATCATTTCTTAGAGGGTAGACAGAACAATTTATATAGAGAAAAAGGAGGGTCATTCTAATTGAATGTAAAAAATCGCCTGTTGGCGCCCAACGTGGGGCTGGTATGTATTTTTAATATTAAATTATTGACGACATACGTTTTTTGAATCTTGTATGGTTGTTAAAGTTAGGTGGTTTTTAAATGATAGATGAAGTTTAAATGTGTTGACAGATATATTTTTTTGTCATTGGTAACATAACAATAATAATTTAATAATAATATTTTTTATTTAATTTCACTTCAGAAACACAAACATCAGTGTAGCCCTGGCTCTTATACAAGGAGGTCCTGTATCACAAGAGCCAGACCTCTCAATTTACAGAGAACATGATATAGAACAATTAATGTAATTGGTGTTGTACCGTTTTAATTAACTATAAATAAAGAAATCTGTTCCAGCATAGAAGCTCAATAGACAAAAAAATAATAATTGTAGTTATATGGCATGCAAAGAAGGTAACTTTACAATTATACAGGATAAAAATAAAAAAGATAAAAAGTAATATTAGAAGAGTTTACATTTTTTTTTTTAATAAGTAACCACTGCGTTCTGTTTAGAGTCTGAGTAAGTGTTACTGAGGTGTGTGTGAGGGTGTACAATAATGATAAGAATTATGTAGGTACCTAATGTCATTTACTTCGCGGTTGAGAAATAATAATTAGGTATATTTTCCACAGTCATTTAGTCGTTTCTCTATATCTCTACATATAATACAATAGTACAGAAGATTTTTTCCGTTTATATGGATGTTTGTTCCGGTTTAACGGAAAAACGGCTGAACGGATTTGGATGAAATTTGGAACACAGATAGTTAAATATAATCCGGAAATAACGTTTCCGTGGGATTTTTCCGACATGCACGCGTGCGAAACCATGCGCAAGAGCTAGTGTGAAATAAAATTTAACATAAATCATTACCACACAGCATTCTACGCAGTATAAACATCTCGCTTAATATACAAAACGAGCCATTTTGTTCAAATATTTTTTTTCTGATTTATGTTTTCTTAGATAAATAACAAAGATATTGTACGTCATAGTACAGTTCTTTAAAACTGCACAAACTATCTTCAAGTCCTCGGACAAGCAAAGTCAGGCCGTTACATATCTCTGAAAAATCCCATATCTCCCTATAAGAATCATACGCTCGCCCGCACACGCCTACATTCATATATTTGTTACTGTATAAAAGATACTGGAAGTGGCTCAGAAAATGTTATACCTTGTAAGTTAACTAGGTAGTAGGTTAGGCTTTATTAAGGTTCTTAATTCTTTAGATAATGGAGATCATCATATATTATGCCTAGCCTTTTCTCAATTATGTTGGGGTCGGCTTCCAGTCTAACCGGATGCAGCTGAATACCAGTAGTTTACATGGAGCGACTGCCTATCTGACCTCCACTATTCAGTTACTGGATAATATGATACTCTTTGGTAAGACTGTGTGTCAGACTTTCGGGCTTCTGACAACCCATAACGACTGACGACGAAACGAGCTTTCCGAGGCCATGGGGGTTTTTCAATGTATAAAGATGGTCACCCATCCATGGTCCGACCGCGGCAAATGTAGCTTAACCTGATCCATCGACCCGTGCAGCTGTTATTAATTAACCACAAGCCTCTCCAAATTGAGATCGTTCTCCTTAATAATTTTTGTAGTAGCCCTAATCAAACACATAATATTTACAGATTGTAACCTTCGCACATTGTAAAATTTAAGAGCTAATCTGGCATATAATGGGCTGCTTTGGAACTTGTCTATATCTTCTTAAAGAAAGTGTGCATAGTTTCAAAGTCAAAGTCAAAATGTTCAAAAAAGAAAATATTGCAATGGTTACTTTAGCGCTGTTGTCGCCGGAATTTTTTGTTTAGACAAAAAATTTAAACTATATCTACGCGTTTTTTGTAAAGTTTTTGTTTTAACTTATGATGTATAAATACTGGTGTATTAGGACTATGTGTGCACTATATTGTTTAGTATTAAACTCAAGTGCTGTCGTTGTCCTGAAGAGAAGCCGGGATGAATGGGTTTGTATGAAGCCGTCACCCGTGGTCCTTATACTTCGCTGGTAAGTGTCATAACAAGGTTCAGAATCTCAACTGGATAGCCAGTAACATGACAATCTTCCTGTGACAGCCAGCTAAATGGCTGCAGTAAGCGATAAGTGATATCTTTGCGTGCTTATAGTCAGGAAAAAAGATAAACTTGAACTCCACTCAAATACTTACTTGACAACCGTATTCTTAGACAAGGATGGGCAAAACTGACCGTAAACCTATTCTGGTATTTTATGCAATAATGATTATTCGAACGTTGTAGCCTTCCACAGACGCCAGCACATCAAGCTACTACAATCTGTCAAATTTCTTTAATAGATTTTCAACTTTATCAATGAAGCATAAAGTTCATAGTTGAATGGGAATTTTTTACAGCTTCATATGCTGGCGTCTGTACAATATAATTAGGCACCCACCACCATCCGTGAGTGTCACATCCAGTCATCAATGAACATCTGTGGAATGTAGTCACAATACAGCTTTTTTATACATTTTCTGATACATTTCTTTTCCAATGCATCTTCGGGGGCGATATTATTTGTGATAGTGTAGCTGATGCGTTATGAATACAGAGTGTATTTTAATAAAGTAGGCGTTATTCCGCATCACCCTGTATATGGAGGTGATTTCGTATGTTTTTCCTATGGCTGATGAGATTGGGAGATGAGAACTGCCCATTTTGTGAAATGTATAAGTGTATAAGGGGTTACAACTACGATTGCAGAGTGCGACATTTGAGTAAAGGCTATGAAGTGGTTCATGTTTTTTCGACTGCGATACATTGTGGCGGGTCATTTATTTATATAATCTTAATCTCATCATCATCATCTGCCTAGCCTTTTCCCAACTATGACAGGGTCGACTTCCAGACTAACCGGATGCAGCTGAATACCAGTGTTTTATATGGAGCGACTGCCTACCTGACCTCCACAACACAGTTACTGGGTAATACGATACCCCTTGGCTTACTAAGGGGTATCGTCGACAGGGGTAAGTCTGACAACTAGTCTTAACTAGTTGTCAGACTTTAGGGCTGCTGACGACCCGTAACGACTGTCAAATATCCATGTATGACAGCCGGGACCAGCAGCTTAACGTGCTTTTCGAGGCACGGAGGAGTGTCTTGTTATGTGGAGATGGACACCCATCCACGGACCAACCGCGGCAAGCGTAGCTTAACCTGATCGATCGACCCGTACGGCTGTTATTACTTAGCCACAAGCCCCTCTCTCTATAATTCTAATCTATATAGGTATATGAAATTCTGAAGTCCTGAATGAAGCCGCTGGTCCTACAGACATGAAATTTGGAGGGTGTGTTCTTTGTGAAGAGTAGGTATCCACTAAGAAAGAGTTTTTTGAAATTCCACCCCGAAGAGGGTGAATGGGGGGAGGGTGAAATTTCACGCGGACGAAGTCGCGGGCAGAAGCTAGTTGCAAGACAATCAAAGAGATAAATGACTTGGCATAACATTTCTTTTTGAACCAACAACTCAATCAGCCACCAACCCAAAATCCAAAATCGCAGAAAAATATTGTAAAAGAAAGTTACTTAAATAGTATCAGTAGTCTAGTAATAGTATCTATCTATAATTATCATAACATTATTGATGTTTATTTAAAGACTAGCCGCGCCCCGCGGTTTCACCCGCGTTAGTTTCGATCTCGTGGAAATATCGGGATAAAAACTATTCCATGTATTTAATCCTCGTTACAAACTATCTGTGTGCCAAATTTCATCCAAATCCATTAAACAGTTTACGCGTGATTGAGTAACAAACTTTACAAACTTTCACATTTATAATATTAGTAGGATTATTTAGACACTGACTTACAACACAACTAGATACAATAATATCAGAATATAAGACAATCCACACATACACAAAGTAATTTAACCACACAAACAACACCCACTCAGCTCCTTAACCCTCTCAAATAACACTGAAACGTACGACACAAATAAGTAAAAGTATCGAAACCGAATCATCGAACGTTTAGCACCAGCTCACGTAGAATCTATATAAGTAAAAGGTCATATTCTTTACGACGAGGTACTTGCTGCTCATGTGTGCGAATCGTGACTATACAGCACAGAGAGGGTTAGGAGTATAATCTTGGCAAACGTAACGTGAGATGGAGTAAACGTGGAGTATACAGGTGTTGTGTGCAATGAGATGTCTCTCAGATTGTATTTTGGATATGGGTTACCTAAGTACGGGTTCGCCGTATGGAAAATTGATTTTTTTTTTTATTATTAAAAAAAACGCATTTTCTTACGGTTTACAAATAGTAAAAATAGAACATTCCAGAAAAAAATGTTGTACCTACTAATGAAAAAAAAATCATTGTATCATAAACACTAGCGCCTTCCAAACTAGTAAAAATGTGTTACATTGCAAAGTTGTTCCAAACCTAAACGACGATTAGAAAAACATAAAGTAATTATTTTTTTTTTTTAATATCGCTAAGATGATGATTTTGGCTTGCTAAGAATCACATCTGCTGTTTTTTATTCAATAGTTTACTTTACTTTTTACTTTAATGTTACTCAAATTAATAGGTTTCTGCAAATATGTTAAGGGCCTTGAAATAAAAGAAATCCCTATCTTAAAATGAATTTAAATCAACTAATAATAAAAGCATTTTCCCACTTAACAATAACAGCACCATTCCAAAAATACGATAAAACATTTCAGTACAGCTTACAGAAGCAATACGTCCAAAACTTAACAAATAAAACTAACTAGAATTAAATTCTCACAAAAGTTTATGAGTAAAATTGTACCGAAACAAATAAACTAGTGTCCCGGCGAGTATCGGGAGAGATGACGTCATAAAACAAATGTAAGCCACCAAGAGTATGGAGGAACAGCAGCTCGTAAACTCGGTACCAATAATCCAACGTCGACGGAAAAAATAGCCATAGTAAAAACTCCTATCCGTACCTAATATCCTGAGAATATTATCAGAGAGTCGTCGGGTCATAACCCGAAATTGGTTTCGGGGTCCGTAAGTCCCCAGTTTTATATGTCGCATTATGAAGGCCGTCAAACGAATTCACGTAGAAAATCGAATCTATATACGGTGATATCGCAGTCTCTCCGTCCTGCCTGGCTTCAGATAATAAAATAATATACCTCTTTTTACGCTGGTGGGTGGTTCGTTCGCTCTCAGTGACCATGCGTTAGTGAGAAATGGGTTGGATTTAATTGGCTTATATCGTAGCTAAAATATCGTTCAGTTCAGTACACGACCTTTTAGTCGACGTAAAAGATTGCGTATAATGGAACTGATAAAAAATTGAAACAAAATAAGTGTTCCATAGGTATTAAGTTGGAACACAAAAAGTTTTTTCATTTCGCGAGGCCCACACGAGCGTACCTACGTGAAATAACAAAAATTTAAGAACAAAAACGTATAAAGTGCCATAAAAGAGCTTTTGTCTGTGCCGCCGCAAAAATCTCTGGGATGGCAGTAATCGGGCATTTTACATAAGAAAATAATATATTATTCAAAATCCAGTGTGGAGCACACCGCCCCATGTACTTATCGGTAATAATGTGAGCTCTCCAGCGAGGTGAGAAACACACGGGCGTAAGTCCGGAATACGGGATTTATGATTGTGTGTTTTCATGCCAGGTTAAGTTAAAGAGAAGCTAGATGGACTGTTGTTGTTGTTGACAGTTGTTTGCCTTCTTTATACAGTGTGTCTTCATAATGTGCACATATTCAAATGAGGAAAAAATAGCTTACTTTTCTCGACGGATTTTTTTTTTCAATCTAAAAAAAAACATTGGGATCATAGTGCTTATTATAGAGGTGCTTATAAGTCCATAGTTTCTAAAATCTGTTACGCGCTACGCGTAAAGCTACGAACTACGGTGTAGTTAAACCATTTCATGACGTGTCACGTTCTCAAATTAAAAAAATATATATTTGTTCAATATTATGTAACTTTAAACATAGGATTTCTTCTGGCTCTTTGCAATTAGTAATATGTTATGTTTCTCAAGGTTACGCCTAAAATAACAAATATTGTATATTTGTGTTTTTATTTTATTGCACCTGTCATGTTTTGTCTCAACATCAACTTAAGGTAGACAGATAAACAATGCCTAAGGCATTAAGTTCGCCTTTGTACAGACGCCAGCACATCAAGCTACTACAATCTGTCAAATTTCTTTAATAGATTTTCAACTTTATCGCTAAAGCATAAGGTTCAAAGTTGATTAGTTTGATTGTCTGTACTTACAGTTATTTTATGCTTGTGCATAAAGTTCACAGTTTTAGTACTGATTTTTCCATCGCCAGATAACTTTTATTCGAGGAATAAAATTGACGTTTAACTGTTTTTGTATGAAATAACTGTGAAAATGTCAAAATTATTCCTCAAACAAAGTTACCAGATGTTTGAAAAATCAGTCCTTAATAAATAAATAATAATCACCTAACCATAATCCCTAATTTCTGAAGCCTTAAACTTACCCCATTTTGCTTCCTGACTTTTTCCACCTCACGGTACATCCCTAGCAAATAAAAATAGAAGCAAGCCGACTCGGCGAGATCTATGCGAGAGCCTGACTATAATATCTCTTGATTCAAAGCCCCCTTTCACTAGTACAGGCGACGTACATCGAAGACCTTAGCAACCTGCTTGGTTACCTTTAGTAGGTATATTAGTAGGTTGGTACTTTTCCATTTAAATGTATTAAATGAGACTTCATCACTTAAGGGGCCAGCGTAGCATGCCTAGTTCATACAAACGTAATACCAAAATGATTTGTAAATCAAACATATTCTTAAGGTGGTGTATATTTATTCCGATTGGATTTTGAGGTTTATTGAGATTAAGGGCTGATTACAGATGTGATGTGGTATCGATATATGAACATGATGAAACAAAAAAACGTCTATGAAGTTTACACATAAAAACAGATTTTTCAATACTTACTGATATTTCAAGTTACGTACTACAATATGGTCGTTGACGCAAAAAATTATAATCAAGTCATTTATTTGTCTTGTTTTGATTATGGGTTTTGAGTTTCGCCAGCTAATTTAATTTGACCCTTTATAATATCTATAGGTCCCATGTCGTGACGAATCCTAGTTTAAACCGCTCTTCACGTCAACATTTCAAAACCATCCGTATCTCCTCGTGAATACCGAGACTTACATCGCCAATACCACCCAACCACCCCACATAAGTCTGTGGGGAAGATTTGGACATAATATGTTCGTGTACAGATAATATTTTTTATGATATTCATTTTCACAGTTCAACAACATTCATTGCGTTATTTAAGTAAGTAAGTTAATAGCCTCCCCGACCGATTTCGGTCACGGTGGCCAATCTCAACGGAGATTAGCCAGGTACGCAGGAGATATTATAGTGCACAAGTGTGCACGCAGACACAGGTGCACTCCCTCTTCCCTCAATCTCATAGTCCGATGGGACAGCAATCCGACACGACCGGAGAGAGATCAGGCGCAGGACCAACAGCTTTACGTGCTTTCCGAGGCACGGGGGTATCACACCGCCAACTTCAAAACTCCGGGCTGCTACTAAGAAATTCCTAATGGAAGAATTCAATAACACGTTGCCCGACCCGGGAATCGCATCCAGGACTCCACGCTCAGCGGTCACGCTTGCGACCACGAGACCAACGGGGCAGTCAAAAAAAAATGTGTGTAGTACAGAGGCCAGCACATCAAGCTACCCCAATCTGTCAAATTTTCCCAATTGAATATAAACCTTATTCCTTTGTAGTAAAGTTGAAAATCTATCAAAGAAATCTGACAGATTGGGGTAACTTGATTTGCTGGCCTCTGTACCTAATTAGCTGTTAAGTTGCAGCGTGATAGAAATATGTAAGTTCCCTTTGTTTTCAATATTTACACGAATTATTTGGTTTTCTTATAGAAATAATTGCAGTATTTTCCTAAGCAGCACGCAAGCTAATTTTTTTAGCTTTTCAGTGTCCACACAAGTATGAAAATGGGCAGAGTTAGTGTATTTGGCTTTGAAATGATGTTAACTCCTTCGGTGTGTATTTACATATGCCTTAAACACCTTTTGTTTGTACGTAGCAAATTCTTTGAGGGCTGAATTTTCCAACACCAGATAATTTTATCGGAGGAATAATTTTGAATTTTTGACAATTCTTCCATACAAAAACTGTCCATTACGAATAAAAATTATCGATAATTATTAGTCATAATATTATTCATTACATTTAATTAATCAGGTTTACTGGAACCGAAGAGGCATAGCTTCATACTTTGGTAGAGATCTTCTAATTTCGTACGAAATTCTGGGGGCCAATTCTCGTAATTTTTAAGAACGTTCACAGTCTGATCTCAGTCTCAATCTGTCAAAAATACTTCAAATTTCCCTACATTTTGACAAGGTTTTGACATTTGTTTGTCGCCGAGATGAGACTGCGACTAGATTTTGAACGTTTTAAATTAGCAGAATTGGCCTAGGTGTTGTGCATTCAAATGTTTGTACATTTCAAATGTGTATGCAACAAAAAGTTTGTCAAAATCAAAATATTTTATTTCACATAAACATACATGTCAGAAGCTAGGTGCAACGTTCCAATTGGTTGTTTCCCATGGAGAAGAGCCTATTAGAGGGCATGCAATTTTAAATTAAAATACCTTCCTACTTACTTCAATACATAGTCCCAAAAAATATGACCTTTTATTTATGCCCAAGTTCTATGTACTACCATTTACATACACCATTTATTCCTTTATCATAAAAAGCGGCTGTCACATCCACTGCTTCCGAAGGTCTACCAATATCTCATGAGATCATGAATCTTAAACAAGGACGGCAAATAAAAAGTGTCGCGTGTGTCCCCCGAATGAATTATGAAAATATCGATAAATAACTGAGGCCTGCCCGATATCCGTTACAGACGCCACTAGTTATTTTTTTTTTTACAAAGTACTGGGCGTTAAGGTTTTGTATGAATTCTCGCGCAGAGCGTGCAACTAATATTTGCTCTGTACTGGAATCGATCCCGTGATTCGAAGAGTAAGACTAAGCAAAGTTTATAGAAATAGTGCTAATAATAAGTATTCCGAAATATACAGAATGGAAAAAACCGTTAGCAGTAACGTAGTCGTTTCTAGATAATGAAACGTAAAAGTATGGCAAATAGACGTTTTACATACGCAGAAATATAGATATATATTATAAGAAACTACAGAACGCCACCTGCTACGATTCTGACATACTCATTTTGCCTCGTTTACGTTCAAAACGTTACAAACATTTTATATTGTGTTTATATCAAGACGACGTTATGTGGGTAATGATTGTGGCCACACGTCTTCAGAACTTGAGGTAGGGTACTGTGAAACTCTCCACGAGGTTCACGGTACCGGGAGGAATAAAATTATACTACGATGTATCTCGTAGGTATCTTCGATAATTATTCGTAAGGAATCTTACGTATTTTAATATTTTTTGCTTGTCAGCCTAATCTCTTCTAATTAAAAAATCTTCCTGTATGTCTCGTATTTAATGCATGTATTTTTTTATTTAACTTTCAACTGACTCGCTGAGGTTGTATGTAAGCACCAAATAGGCCATAGGCTCTACAATGACCACGAGTATGTTGTTCACAAACTAAACTAAATTTAAATTCAGTGCATCTTTTTCTTTCTATTTCACTAAGAAAAGGACAGAAGATAAATATTAGTTTAGTCCTGCCAAATTAGATAATCCATAGACAAGTTTAGACGTGATTCAAAAATTGGCTACTAAAAATACATAAATAAATAAATACGTCAATTTACGTCAGGCGCTGACTAATTTGACAGGACTAAACTAATATTTATCTTCTGTCCTTTTCATAATGAAATTTAAGGAAAAAGATGCACTGAACTTAAATTTAATTTTGTTTGTGAACAACAGAATCAGGGCCATTACCTACTTAACTACATAAAGTAACACTTGGCTACTATAGCTTTATAATCAAGTCGAAAGAGTAAAAATCGAAATCAAAACTCGACTCGACTGGTTGTCGAAATCTGACAACCAGTCCTACCAAGGGGTATCGTATTACCCAGTCTCTGGGTTATGGAGGTCAGATAGGCAGTCGCTCCATGTAAAATACTAGTATTCAGCTGCATCCGGTTAGACTGGAAGCCGACTCCAGCATAGTTGGGAAAAGGCTAGGCAGATGATGATGACTCAAGTCGAAAGTCAGGGTAGCGCGCAAAATTCAAATTTACTTAGATTTTTTTGCAATTTGCAGGTAAGTATCAAGTTGTCGGTAGGTATGTTGATCTAAATATAATTCGGAGCCGTAAAAAAAAATATTTATAGATATTACTAGCTGACCCCGCAAACGTCGTTTTGCACAAAAAAAAGGTAGCCGATTCTTAGACCTACCCGATATGCACACAAAATTTCATACAAATCGGTCCAGCCGTTTCGGAGGAGTATGGTAACTAACACTATGACACATAAAAATCATCAATCTCTTTGAACATAAGAACACAGAATTGTACACTATGAAAATAATACTTTACATTGTTTATATAAATATTGTTGTTTCTTGGGCCCCTGTCGGGTTACTAAGAGATTGAAATATAGCTCAATCGGCTCACGGCGATTTAAACATTAATTTACGGGCTAGGATCATTTACAGTTTGAGATTTTAATTTGGTTTAGACGGAAGTTCTGAAAATAAAGTCGGAGTTCCAATAGAATAAGAGGAATACTTAAGCATTGTACTGTGAAAAACATAAGATAACCAGCGGGGCAATTGCAAAACACCTTAACAATGTGAATCGGTTTAATTTTGACAGTTCAACAACATTCATTGCGTTATTCAAGTACGTGTCGAGCAAACAAATTTTTCGAACTTATGAAGCAATTTGTTTCAAAATTATTCAGATTCCGATTGATAGTGTATTACGTAATTAGGTTGCAGACTATAATGTACTCACAGCTGAAACACAGGCCTGTTCTCTTCGAGAGGGAGTGGGCTGTAAATTGTAATCTACCTCGCGGGCCCAGTGTGGGTTGATAAATGTCACATATCTTAGAATTTTTAGTTCTAGGACATCCCGGTTTCCTCACGATGTTTTCCTTCACCGTTTTGAGAGCAGTGGTGATGACATCATTTAAACAAAATAAAGCGCCTGGCTGGGTTCGAACCAACGACCTACGACTCGTAAGTCAGGGCTACCTGGGCCACCACTGCTCTCAGCTATGAAATACATTAAACCGAAGTTTGCACGGGCGAGATTTTCCCGCTACGAATTTTTTTCCCGCACTGGATTTTCAACACAATGCATTGAGAGTTGAAAATCCAACAGCGTATTTTTGACGCGCTTGGACGCGCTCTGTTGGATTCTCAATGCTTGGCTCGACACCCAGAGTTGAAAATCAAGTGAGCGATAAAATCCTTCCGCGATATTTTTACGCCCGTGCGTACTTGGGTTAAAAGTCTCCCAAAAGTTGTAGTAGGTACAGACGCCAGCACATCAAGCTACCCGAAACTGTCAAATTTTCTCAATCAAGTTTAAACCTTATGCTTTAGCGATAAAGTTGAAAATCTATTAAACAAACTTGACAGATTGTAGTAGCTTGATGTGCTGGCCGCTGTACTACCTACCTACGTACTATGAGAAAAAGTTTACACAACACTCTCTTATCCGGGCTGTGTCGATACTCAGTGCCCAATTACTTGGGTCAGAGCGTTTCTAAGAGAACTATTTGGCTCATTAGCAAGCACTCTACCGCCACTAGTTCACACATCCGATGTCCCATGATTTGGAGAGTTTCCAGTTTCGTGACTGTCGTTTGACTTAAGCCACACTCATGGTAACTTACATTCGTAGTCTGATAGTGTCATATGTTTTAAACTATTATCATAAAACCATCAACTTTAGTTAAGAGGAAATGTTTTGAGAAATGGTTGGTCGTTTCTCCATAATTCGAGGTTTGGCTCTCGCTTGTTTTATTTCTGGTTAATGACCATACAACAATTTTTACAGAATAATAAATATTTTGTATATCCCTATGTTTTGATGATACATTATTTTTATAAGCACTAGAACCCTCAAAATTGCCGATTTGAATCGCTGCACGCTGTCAACAGAGGCCTAGTGTACAAATTTCACAACTATTAATGAAAAAAGAAAAACAGGGATACAGTATATTATTATATCCTTCTTATTCAGTTTATGAAACATTTTCTAAATTGATCCTTTAATGGAGTAGGAAACAGGCGAGAGCCAAACCTCGAATTATGACTTTTTACTTAGGCTTTTTTCAAAGTCTCTCCGACCGCATTTCCTCTTAATAGCAGTCAGTTAAACATAATGTACAGTCGAACAAATTATTTGGTATACAGACAGCTAATCTGCATCTAATTACTTTTCAACAATTTTATGGGATTCTTAATTATTTTGCCCGTATAAAAAGGCATGTAAAAAAAAATTTATAAGTATAAATAAAAAAAATCCAAGCAAGCCATTTGGGATACTTATAAATAATAAATATCGCAAATAGCTTGCTCCTTTGTACATAATATGCACGTTGTTACGTAAAAATACCTATGTAATGTTCTTCTCTCACTGAAACTTTTTACGAAAAAAAGGTGTAGCCCATTGTTACTCAAAATTAAAACAAATCTCTAAGAAACAGATTACACAATTTTATATGAAACATTTATTTCTTCGCTTACGACACTGCCCACCTCAGCAAAAACAAAAGCATAACCCTATTAACATATGTAAATATATATAAATACACCATCAGAAACAAATTGCAACAATTTCTGGGCGTCTCAACCCCATATGCTAAGGGAAATTGCTATACAGGGTGTTGAATGTTGCCGGCCGTATCTGTGTTTACATCAGGCCGTTACAAATGTGTTACATCAAGACAGTGGCGAGGACCGCGTTACTTATCTAGCCGTACTGTCCTAGGGTTTGCACCTTCGAGTTTTCTGGTGAAAATTATAGGGAACCAACAGCATAAGTGTCGATCCCGTGTGAATATTGGGATAAAAACTATCCTAAGTCGTTTCCCGGGACCCAAACTAACTCTATACCAAATTTCATCTAAATAGTTCAGCGGTTTAAGCGTAAAGAGGTAACATACAGACAGACACACAGACACACTTTCGCATTTATAATACTAGTACCTATGGATAGTTTTTGGCGCACTGAAATAGACCAGCGAGGTATTTGCGTAACAATTAATGTGTTACGCTGTGGTTTTCATTTTGACAGATCAACAACATTCATTGAGTATTATAATTTACGTTGTTGAACAGCACATTAATTTCTCGTACACATATTTCGTACATATGAAGCAATGGATTAGCAATATCGTTAAAAATTATTGAGATTGTAATTGATAGTGTGTTACGCAATTAAGGTGCTGGTGTGGTCTGCTTAAGCTTACCTTTTTTGTTTAAGTTTATCTGCAAGCTGTATGTTGAAAAAAAAACTTTTGCTAAAAATAAAGCTGTATTTTCTATAATTATCAAGTTGGTAAGTAACTACAGGATCGATTAAAATATTATGTACCTACTTACTTAAATAAGAGGGGCCCGTGGCTAAATAATAACAGACGCACAGGTCGATCGATCAGGTTAAGCTACGCTTGCCGCGGTTGGTCTGTGGGTGGGTGACCATCTTTACATACCGAGACCCCTCCGTGCCTTGGAAAGCACGTTAAGCGTTCGGTCCCGGCTGTCATTTGTGGATCTTTGACAGTCGTTACGGATAGTCAGAAGCCCGAAAGTCTGACAACCAGTCTTATACCAAGGGGTATCGTATTACCCAGTAACTGGGTTGTGGAGGTCAGATAGGCAGTCGCTCCATGTAAAATACTGGTATTCAGCTGCATTCGTTTAGACCAGAAGCCGATCCCAACGTAATTGGGAAAAGGCTAGGCAGATGATGATGACTTACTTAAATAAATATTCATGTAACTCTCCCTAACACTATCATTACAATTATCTACAAATAAGTCACTTAACCAAATCATGTTTACTATTCACTGATCCATTACCCATCACAAATCAACCAATTCAAAAAAAAAATAACCCAAGTGTGTAAATTGTCCATTTGACCTTTGACCTTACAGCATCCCCTGTCCTCATTTTGATCTCACCTTTGTAACACGTGGACATTTAACCGGTTTTTCGTTAACAGCATCCCCTTGATACACTTTTGATCTTGTATCCGGCTCGTTTTGTAGACACTTGCTCGGTCTATAGATGGTCAAATTAAGACATCTTTTGATATTGATCTTTTGGAACCTAAAGATAGAAAGAAAATACGTTTGTTTGCGGTAAAGCAGGACGCAAAAAAAAACACAAAATAGAACAGGTTGGGGGAAAATTTGCGTCATATCCGGGCAAAACGGCCATTCTTTAGCATAATGCTGTGACCTTATGCGAGACAGAGTCACAGCACTGGTTTTAATACCAATATCAGATTCCAAAAAGAGCTGTGACTTTCTGCATGGTTAGATTCTCTTTCTCACTAATGGCATAAAGATAATGATGAAATTTCAGAAAAAAATGTAGATTTTTATTATAATAATATATTCTTCCCGACCTATTTCGGCCACGGTGACCAATCTCAACGGAGATTAGCCAGTTACGCAGGAGATATTATAGTGCACAAGTGTGTGCGCAGACACAGGTGCACTCCCTCTTCCCTAACTCTCATAGTCCGATGGGACGGCAATCCGACACGACCGGAGAGAGATCAGGCGCAGGACCAACTACTTAACGTGCATTCCGAGGCACGGGGGTATCACATCGCCAACTTCCAAACTCCGGGCTGTTACTAAGAAATTCCTAGTGGAAAAACTCAATAACACTTTGCAGTAGTCGCGCTTGCGACCACGACAGCAAACGGCGGGGCGGAGCGGGGAGTAATAGAGATGTTGATCCTTTGGAATCAGCTGGTCTATTTTTTACAGAAGAGATCGGCAGATGTTTGTAAATCAGCCGGTCGATTCTGTAAAAATCTCACCGTGATAACTTAGGTGAAGTGAGCGTGAAGTGAGCTATCAATAGGGGTAATCCCTAACATCAGGTGGAGTGACAGCTCACTTCACCTAAGTTTTCACGGTGAGATTTTTACAGAATAGCGCTACAGGTTCCAAAAGGAGGTGTGTGACTTTTGAATGCATGATCAGGGTCACTCACTTATGACTTAAAGATAAATATTATGAACTTTCAGAAAGAATGAAAGTTTTTATTAATAGTTACAGAAACCTTTGACCTTACAGCATCCCCTGTTCTCATTTTGATCTCACCTTTGTAACACGTGGACATTCAAAACCGGTTTTTCGTTAACAGCATCCCCTTGATACACTTTTGATCTTGTATTGGTTACAATAAGAGCTTTTGTGATAGACACTTGATGTTATTTTCCTCTGTAATGGTCAATAGATGGGTCAAGTTAGGTCATCATTTGATATTGATCTTTTTATGGAGCTCGGATGATTTAAATAGAGCAATATTGAGATTATTGTTTGTGTAATTTTAGGGGGCATGATCAGGGGTGAGAATCTGGACCATCATTGAATAAATTACTTAAAATGTTTTATTTTTACACGTTGTAGCATTAAATGCATGTCTCATCGAGCTTCGACCATGAACATTTAGATAGTTCTAAAGCAAAGACACCATTCACAATAAATTTTTGCTGAACTGAAAAAAATTTTGCTGAATTTTTGCTATTTAGCGCAGTCGCAAGACACACTTTCCTATTAATTTCTCACAACGCACTTTACACTTTTTATTTGTTTTTTTATTTATTTTTTACATGTAGTTTATTATATGTGGTATTTATGTACATTTTAGTCTGTGCTAAATAAATGTGTTTTATTTCTTTCTTTAGAAATGTGTATTTTACGATAACTAATGATTTATTTTATCTTCGAGACTGTATACACAGTTGTATATTTAAGGAAACTGATGTATCTACTCACGAATACGATGGCTACGTGTGAATCCGTGTTTTCCTTAATTACAATTTCTTTCACATCTTCGTGTCAGCCCTACAGGTACAGTTAAACACGCCATATATATATCTCAGGCAGTGACCAAACACGCGCCGCGGACTCACGGAAATGGATAGCACAGAGACGTGTGTGGAGAGGACTTCATTTTGTAAGCTGCAGCTTGATCTGCCTGTCTATTCTGTAAAAATATCACCGTAATAACTAAAGTGAAGTGAGGTTGAAGTGAGTTGTCAGTATAAGCTCACTTCACATAAGTTTCCAAGGTGAGGTTTTTACAGAATAGATCGACTGGACTTTGGTATTATATGATCCAATGCAATAGAATGGAGAATGGGACTGGGAGTAATTCTGTGCTATTTCCTAAAAAAAAAACTTTTATTTTTTCTTATAGGTATTATTTAAATAGTTTTAAAACTGGATACAACCGTAATAAGCGAAGAGTGGGATTACTATTTGAAACCTAGGCAAACGTTTAGATTAATTTAATTTCAAATCAGTAACCATCACCACCACCTTATCAGCATCACTTTTGTACCTATTTTTCTGTTCTGTTTTTTATTGTCTGTTTATATAAGTGTGTACATAAATGGTAAAATAAATAAATAAATAAATAAAGGCAAAAATATTGACTAATTTGATAACCATGAGAGTCATTCTACGGGAGGATCTGAAATAACTAACAAAATGTCTAGGTTACCCATACCATGGACATATAGTCATCTGTTTCTCAGCCATAAAAGTTTAACAACTGACTCGACTCCATAACTCCATCTGTTGCAATAGACACTTTCGTCCGCACATTTAACAAGCTGATCGTAAGCACGGAGGTTCAACGTCTCCGACTAAATAAATCCTCACTCTACGTAAACAATTATCCTTCATGAAGAACATTAATTTTCTAGAAAATCTCAGTTGTAAAAGTGAGAGTTGTGAAAATATAAGTTGGAGTCCAAAAAGGCACAACATATAAGCACTTACTGTTACTCAAAATTGTGTGTTTTTTGTTGGTTATTTCAATTATACATTTACGTTTTATGGTATACTTGCTATTGCCCGCGATTTCGTCTGCGATCCCGAATGAAAAATAGCCTATGTCCTTACTCAGGCCATGAACTATCTGTGAGCCAAATTTTATCCAAATCAGTTAAGCCGTTTTAGTGTGAAAGCCTAACTTTCGCATGTATTATAGTTATGATCAGTGTTTCAGTAGTCAATCATGATGACGTATTACAAAAAAGAATATTGACAGATCGTGTATAGATAATGTTCTAAGTGAAAATGGGTCACAGTTTTGTCACAGTAGAGAAAGAGTGAGTAGGTCAAAGTATCGAGAGCCTTAACGGGAGCACATGTCAATGTTGTGGATGTATGACGCCGCACATCATGCTACAATCTGTCAAATTTCTTGAATAGATTTTCAACTTTATCGCTAAAACATAAGGTTCAAAGTTGATTGGGAAAATTTTACAGTTTCGGGTAGCTTGATGTGCTGGCGTCTGTACATCCACATTTTGCTAGTGATGTTTATAACAATAACAATGACAATATCCATTAACTCATCTGTATAATTATGACAATGTTCTTCCATGAAAAATTATGAAATGATACAAATACCTACTTAAATTCGTAGCCGTCGTCGTAGCATTTTGTAGCAACTGTCGTAGCGGACTTTCATAACTACTATTTTTAGGGTTCCGTATCCAAAGGGTAAAACGGGACCCTATTACTAAGACCTCGCTGTCTGTCCGTCTGTCTGTCTGTCCGTCGGGCTGTATCTCATGAACCGTGATAGTTAGACAGTTGTAATTTTCACAGATGATATATTTCTGTTGCTGCTATAACAATATTCACTTTAAAAATAAATGTTTAAATAAAAATAAAACAAATATTTAAAGGGGGCTCCCATATAATAGACATGATTTTTTTGACGTTTTTATAGATAATGGTACGGAACCCTTCGCACTTGGCCGGGTTTTTTATCTAATAACGGGCAACATGTACCTATCTATCGTATATACGTTGCCTGTTATTCTGGAGGCAATAAAACATCTGAATCTACAGAGATGTTTTATTGCCTCCAGTTACAGCCATACTCCGAGAAGTGCCTACCAAGGAATCCAGATACCTACTAATGCCACATTAGTGACCCAGCCTACACAATGGCGGAATACCCAGCATTACCCAGTTATAATTCCTAGTGTAGTGGCTTGAAATCTGTTAGATCACTTTAAAGTACCCTTCCACCCCAAAGTTTTAGGTAAGGGACAGTTCGGGACCTCCGGGATGGGGCCCGCTGCTGATAACGTGGAATACACATTATACAGCGGTACTCGAGATACGATGTGTCATTAGGGTTTTTATTATGATATAGATATTATCGACGTTTTGACAAAATAGGTCTCTTTTTATAGATTTTGGTAGGTAAGCGCTAAAGATTAAGTCCACGTAAGCATGGGCTTTTTTTTCGTGGTGGCCCAGTGGTGCCAGCCGCGACTTATGAGTTGTAAGTCGTAGGTTCGTACACAGACACTCGCTTTACTTTGTGTGAATTATTTCATCACCACTGCTCCCACAACGGTGAAGGGAAACATCGTCAGGAAACCGGCATGTTCTAGAACCAAAAATTCTAAGTTATGTGACATTTACCAACCCGCACTGAGCCCGCGTGGTAGATTACAGCCCTCTCGAAGAGAGCAGGCGTATCTTACTAGTAGGACCAGTATAGGCTGATTACAGACTTTTGCGTTTTTAAACTCGGTGTTTTAACGCGCTACGGTCGCTTTGTGAAATCCAGCGCGATCGTCCGTTCTAATGCTAGGATCTTCAAGCCCAGCTTATTAGAAAGGTTGGCAGGAATAGGGTAGGTACCTATCGTGTGCAACTCAAAATGATGGTATACTGATAAAAATACTGTGTTCCTCATTGAATTAATTTTGTAATTAACCGTTCGTTCTACTTGCACCACTAAATAGGCACATCGAGGACAATTGGCAAGCTTTTGAAAAATGAGTACTTATTCTTTAAACAGAGAAATATTTTATGGGTAACGAGACCCCAAAATTCTTTCGCTTGATGTTATCCCACCAAAACCCCATTTGCCCTACCTACAACGTTTTTTTCCTCCGCCCACGACGCACAAATATACGAGCGTGTAAACAAACTCATGAGCATGTGTGCGTGAACCCATTTTATCAGCCAATGGTCAAGCGGTCAGCGCAAGAGGGAAATGAAAGATCGATTGTAATGTTGGTGTGAATGAGATAGATGATTTAGGAGGGGAGCTCAACCCTTTCATTTTTATTCGGGGACTGTTTTTGCACGCACTAGTTTGTCAAAAATAACGCGAATGTTGATACAACTTTATAAAGCTCTTGGGTTTTGTTACCAATCTTTAATTTTTGAGGCTTTTATTCGGACATTTATTCGCTTTTTTTTGTTAGCCTATATTGTGTTCCACTGCTGGGCAAAAGCCTCCCCTTTATCGTTCCAAACCTTCCTATCTTGGGCGATCTCTGGCCGAGTTGGTCTTGTAAACGTTATCAAATCACACCACCTTTGCTTTGGTCTACCTCAACAGCGATGTCCTCCCTCAGGCGTTCGGTGAGTGTCGATCTTTGCCCGTCTCCCCGGGTGCATTCATGAGACGTGCCCGACCTACTCCCAGCCTGACTGTTTTTCTCCAACACCCGCTTTATTTAGAAATAGTTCGGCAGTTTAAAAAACCGTTAAAACTACTAAAATCAGTCTCCTACGCATGACCTAAATACCTACTTAGGTAAGTTTTGTTGAGTGAAACTACAAAAGATGAACTAAAAGAACTGCATGAAAGGTCTACACAACTTTGAACGAGCTCCAACTTTCCTATTCACTCCATTTCCCACCACATAGCCAGCGACATGAGAACAAAAGTTATATCCAAGAGTAATTTAACTCAATAAACTTTACATAGGCTTGCTATAGGTATGTATATTTTTCAGTGGGCCGAGGGATTACCCACAGAATTACTATTGATTTGGGAGCGCACCCGCTCGGCCGCCTTCCAAATGAGCAGACCGAAAGTATTGCTCTAGAGTTGGTAATACCATTTTAATATTTTTTTCTGACGTTGTTTTGTGTGTAGAATGGAACATACGAGTAGTGTTTATAAGAAAGGTTGACAAGTGAACTAGTTTTATAACTTCTTCATATGACACTCTTTCAAAGCTGGCGTGGTAAGTGCCAAAGACAAAAAAATAAAGGAGGAGGGGTGCCTCTACACCGAATGGATCTTACATTTGGAAAGTCTGCTCTCCGCATTTTATTGTAACGAAGCAGTTATGAAAAGTTATTAAACGTATTAAAATGTTTAAAGCCTCAACAGCCCGGAGTTTGGAAGTAGGTGGTGTGATACCCCCGTGCCTCGGAAAGCACGATAAGCCGTTGGTCCTGCGCCTGATCTCTCTCTGGTCGTGTCGGATTGCCATCCCATTGGACTATGAGAGTGAGGGAAGAGGGAGTGCACCTGTGTTTGCGCGTACACTTGTGCACTATAATATCTCCTGCGTACCCGGCTAATCTCCGTTGAGATTGGCCACCGTGACCGAAATCGGTCGGGGAGGCTATTATTGTTTTTCCAGTGTCGATAAAACACAATACATCATAATATCTCTCACATAAGCCCGAAAATAATAGACATAAAGATTGGACTTGAAAAATATGAAGGAAATTCGCAACAGCTACAGCAGCTCTATAAACTTCCTACGCAAAAGTTCGCAAGGCCCAACCTGAATTTATTAAGCTGGACCCTAGAAAGGTTTGCCGTATGCAGATAAGGGATTTATTTAGCGGAAAGGTCCGTCCCTGGGTTAACGCTAAAACGCCTTTTGGGTCGACGATGACCAGGATTGGGACCAAATTTATTGTCGGCTTTCGGCTTTCGCGTTGATTTATTCGGCCCCGGGTGAATGGAATCAACGGACCGGTTGATAATAACGCTTGGTACGACGTTTTTGCGTAGGCATAGAGCATGTTTATGTGAAAATGTTTAATGCTGATAAATTGGGAGGGTGAGGGATGTTTGTAGGTGGGTTCGGCTGTGGCTGCTTCTCTGCGTCTAGGATAAGCGTAGTGTTTTTGCGATGACGTAAGCAGAAGCAATTCTAATAAAAATTTGGGAGTTTTATTTACAATGAACAGCTAATACCTGACACAACTTAAGCCTTTGATTTTAAGAGCCTAATCTTCCAAACGCTGCTCTAACTAGCACTGGCGAAGGGTGAATTTAAGACAGAGATAAGGCGGAGAAAAAAAAATGTCAATAAACCGTTTCATTATATTTCAATCATGAATTGACTATAGAGTGGTTGTGTTTTGTATTTTCGGGCACGGGAATCGAGTTGTATGGTACCTTCGCCACTGCTAACTAGGTATCGCAATAAACGACCATTATAGGCACAGCGACAGTCCGCAAATTGGTCTTTGTAATTTGGTATATCTACAGATACCTACCTAATCAGTGCCATTAGGAGACAGAAAGATTTTTTCAGTGCCAAACTTGTGACACTTCCATTTAGCACCTACATAACCGACTAGAAACAGGCAGACAGACAGAGTCGCACCATAAGGGTTCCTTTTTACCATTTTGATACGAAACTCTAAAAACAAGAAACAGACGCCAGCACATCGAGCCACTACAATCTGTCAAATTTCTTTAATAGATTTTCAACTTTATCGCTAAGGCATAAGGTTCTGGCGTCTGTACTTATTTTTGTCGGTCATCTCCACATACTAGGTACATACATAAACTAACACCTACCCATGTGGATATGCAGAAACTACAGAATGCCACCTGCCCCAGGCCACGCCGGTCATCTGTCGGATGTATTAGAGCAGGGATCCCCAAACTATTTTGGACAAGTGACCCCTTTTCCAAAATTAACTGTTACCTCAGACCCCCGTGGCCAAATTACCTACTTTTAAGATCAACCCCGTCGACCCCCAAAATCAGTTTTCGTTTATGTCGACCCCTAGGAAACCGATATTGACCCCAAGGGGTCGATAACCACCAATTTAGGAATCTCTGTATTAGAGCAATGAAGTTAAGCAACTTCGAAACCTGCAACCAAGTGCCGACGCACTGGAAGCAGCGGTGTAATTGCGTAACAGACTAGCAGTAGCAATGAATGGCTTTAATTTTGACAGTTCAACAACATTCATTGCGTTATTTAACAAATTTTTCGAACATTTATGAAGCAATGGATACGCAATTTGTTCCAAAATGATTCAGATTGTGATTGAAAGTTTATTACGCAATTATTTCTAACATCAAGTCTACGGGTAGGTAGGTATGTATGCAAGTGCGCGCATGTAGCGACGCGACAAAGACAGCGCTTTCATACAAACCCGTAGTCATTTTGCTAAAAGTTCGTAATCTGCTAAATTCATAATGGTCTGAAAAAGATTACTAAATTTTATGCTAGATTTCATTTAAGTAGTATATATTTTTACATATTACGTATTAGTGTTTGCAATCTGAAGTAGTAGTAAATAGCAATAAACATTACATTTATTCATTTGTCATTATGTACGAGATTACCATTTTATGCCATTTCTTTCAATGGAGTGTCAGTGGTTGACCATTGGAAAGTCATAATGACGCCATTATATTAGTAGATTACCAAACTTGTCAAAATCGACAATTATGAAATCAATGACAGATCATTCTGACACTATTGTAATAGTAGACTTGAGGCCCTGATGTGAGAGGCAAATTAGTTGCTGAGACAACTTGCTCGTGGGCTCCCTCAGGGTGCCGGTCTTATTCTTCACAAACTAAAAAGGACGGTCCCATAAATTGAACACGACATACCTAGTTGTACAAAGTTTCTCACAACATATTGGTTTGCAAGGTTGTAGGGCACGGACGTGCAATGCGAGTCGGCCGCGGGACGGTACCTAAATGGCGCCAATTACACGCCGGCCGGTACGTGATGCGACTCGAGATGGCGCGGCTGCGGTGGTTGGATGAGTGTGGATGTGGCGCCGAAATAGAGGAAATGATGTTGGATATTAGTAGTTAGTAGGACGGAGAATGAAGACTGTTTTGTTTTGTCTGTAAGAGAGAACCTGCGTTTCATACTACTTTTGAGGAATTTGAGGTAACCCGAACCTTTTTAAGCTTCTATTCTTTAGGCCCAAACAAAAATTTTCAACATTGTAACCACTCAGATAGATAAGATTTTTGATTTCTAATTGGATTATTTTAATAGAGAAGTTCAATGGTGAGCGTCATTTTCACGCTCCAGGAATTGGAATCCAAGTAGAAATTAAGTAGCGACATCTATATTTCGATTTTGAAATGTAATCGAATTCTTAGTTTGACTATTCCCTGACAGATGGCACTATAAGTATGAATTAATATTCAAAATTAGGGCTCAGACACACTGTCGAGCTCGAGCATCTTATAAATTACTAAAATAAATTATATTTTACTTCACTATCGTTGTTTTTCCTAGTTATCTACCTGGCTACACATATACGTACGTAGACTAACTACTATTGAAGGAAGTGTCAAAGATTATATTTTAAAGGTCTATTAAAGAGAAAAAATAACCCGAATAGGTAACTTAAGTATTTTATTAAAAATTCCAAGTCGCATCCACTATTACTTCACGCCAAAACAACTCGGACGGTCCTAACCCAAAAGTTCGCCCTTTAAAGTACACATGTAACAAACCAAAACACGTGCGTTTTACGACCAGGGACGCTCACTAAACTACTGAAATCGTTCGCGAATGGAACGCCATTTTTTTCCTCCGTGAAATATTAAACCGGCCGTTGTTTGCACGGGACATAGGTACGTACCTACGATGTCGGACAATGTGGTAAATGATTGATAGTGTCAATATTTTGCGGGTTACCCGACCAATAAGTGATTTGTGGGCGTCGGATGCAGGTTATTCAATCTTTTGTGTGTGCATGTTTGATGTTTATTATAAAGTCATTTGTAGGTCGTTGGTGATTTTTTAGACTATTATTTTTATGAAGGACCTACATATTTTTTGGCTAGGTTTGACACTGGCCCCGATTCTGTTCTTCACAAACTAAACTAAATTTAAGTTCAGTGCATCTTTTTCTTTCTATTTCAATATGAAAAGGACAGAAGATAAGTTTAGTCCTGTCAAATTAGTCAGCGCCTGACGTAAATTGACCTATTTTTAGTAGCCAATTTTTTAATCGCGTCTAAACATTTCAATGGATTTTCTAATTTGACAGGACTAAACTAATATTTATCTTCTATCCTTTTCTTAATGAAATAGAAAGAAAAAGATGCACTGAACTTAAATTTTGTTTAGTTTGTGAACAACAGAATCGGGGCCACTGTTCTCGTTATCTCCGACACGTGTCACAATACTCTAAAAAGTACATATTATCTTCACCGGAGCGACTGGGCGCCTACTCTATTAGTCCGTTAACAAAGGTAAGGGCTCGTCCAAAAGTGTTTCGATACTTCGGAATGAACTCTCGATTAACTAACTTTTACGGACGGGCAAAAACACATCGGGAGTAAGGCAGATGTCAAATCGTGTTCTCATTCTTAGTTCTGGCCCCGAACTAATCTTAAGTCCGAAGGCTATACGGAATAGAAAACGCCCGTATCTCTGGCCGAAACTACGAATTTCATGCTTAGAGAGTAGACAAGGCATAAATAATAAAAACAATTTCCAACAAAAAATAATTTATTTACAAAATTCTGATAATAAATTACAATTCGTCTACTTATACAAATAAATGGTTATTGTCAGTGTGATTTCATTGTAATACATTGTGAATTTAAATAGGTAGGTACACACGACGACTTAGCAAGCTATACAGTCCTGTATAAGTCTATACCATCCAGTATAAGCTGACGTTTCACTGTACGAAAAGGCTATACAATGCGAGGTTAGCTAAAACTGGGAATGTATAGCTTGATATGTCGTTGTGTGTACTTGCATATTGTTGGTTATCACTGTTATCAGACCTATTAAAGGTGCATTTAACTAGAAAATGTCTTTGAATTTTAAATTTTGCGAATTCTAATTTATTTCTAACTGGCAATTTCATTGTTTAAAAGAAATTAATACTTATTTAATTTATTACATAAACATGATTATTATTTAACTAAGTGGATATCTAATAATATCTAGTGCCTACATTGAACTGGGTTTTTGACATAACAATATTAAAGGTATTATTGGTATGAGAGATCTTGAATTTGTGTAAGAAAAATTAATCAGGTACATTTTGTGGTCAAAAACGGGGTGTTCGAATTCAGATAAATGAAAAAGGGAATAAAAACTCGCCGAATGCATAACCTCCTTTTTTAAAAGTCCATTAATAAGGATAAAATAAAAAAATATTTAGGTAGTAATCTCTTAATATTATTTTTTAATATTGGATGGCAGTCATAATACTAATTTAGTGGCTAACTAATAGCATTGTTTATTAATGTTTATACCAATTTTTCATCAAGAACAGTAAAGTTATTGCAGGAATGAAAAGTCAATGAAACTGGGTGAAACCCTTCAAACCAAAAAACTTTTCAAATACACACAATTCTCGCTGACACTAGCGCCATCTAGATAATATTGAAAGAACTTACAGCGTTTTAGTTACTTATTTGTTTAATACATTCAAAATAGATGGTGCTTTTAGAAAACATATCTGTTATTTACCAAAATGGTATAATTTTATGGATTTACTTCCTAGTGATTATTTTATGTGATATTTTATTAATTGGCTATAAAAACTACACTAAAGATAATTTAGATACTATATAAAAGATTTGTATATACTTATTGTTTAACTACAATTTACTAGTGTAATTGAATTTTCTATTGGATTTGTTTACCTACATCATTAGAGTATAACAATATATTGTAATAAATATCCCGCAGGCTATAATAATATGATCCGTCATGGAGAAGTATTGCTATACAAGGTGGAGACGACAATACCACCATAAATTAAACTTCGTATTTCTAATGACGTTCCCAGTCTACATACAAAAAATCAACCAAATATATCCAATAGTTTATAACTAATAGTCAGTCTATCTAGACAAAGATTGCCAAAACCCATAGTCGGCTCATCACTACTACGTTGTTTGAAAAAAAAACACAATATCGATGTTAGGATTTATTAGATAGTTTTAAAAGACTCCTCATCATCTGCCTAGCCTTTTCCCAACTATGTTGGGGACGGCTTCCAGTCTAACCGGATGCAGTTGAATACCAGTATTTTACATGGAGCCACTGCCTATCTGATCTCCACAACCCAGTTACTGGGTAATACGATACACCTTGGTAAGACTGGTTGTCAAACTTTCAGGCTACTGACTACCCGTAACGACGGGACCAACGGCTTAACGTGCTATCCCAGGCACGGAGGGGTCTCGGTATGTAAAAAAGGTCACCTATCCACTCAAAAAACTTTTAAAAGACTCCTATGCATTAGTATGCGTTCGAAAAGGGCTGATTCTCAGCCTAATATGAATTAATGACTTTTGATTTGATTTATTGCCAATGTTTTCATTTAGTGTCGTATTGCCGTCTCTACATTGTATATTAGGGAGATCACCCATTTTGGGACCAAAATCCAAAATGGCCGGCCAACGAAAAAAGTGAGTCACTTAAGTCGGGGAAGTCCATCCAAGCATTTTTCACTACGACACCAAATCTTTACGAACGTTCCTACAATTGTTTTCTTTAAGTTGACCTTCACCAATACCCTATTGTTTCTTACTTCTCTTGGGCTTCTTATATAAAATACCTGGTTTTAGAAAAAATCGTAGAAATACTCGCAGAGGTATGTTGTCATAGTAGGTAAATACTTGTTCAAGGTCACCTTTCATTTACTTTCGCCAATCGGTAGTTTTATATTTTATTGAAATGTGTAAAACTAGATTTTTCAACTTTAAAAAACTGCTGAAGGAATACTCGTAGTCAAAATCAAAATATTTTATTTCACATAAGCCTACAAGGGCAAGTGTTTCATAAGTATGAAACGTCAGAAGCTAGGTGCACGGTTCCAATTGGTCGTTTCCCATGGAGAAGAACCAGCAAGAAACTCCACGGTTACTAATTTAAAAATAATTGGCTTTTACAATGTTTTCTAATTACAGTAGGTATGGGAGGACAGCATAGGCCTGTAAACAAGTACCAAGTACTTGATAAAATAAAAAATGGTCTACAGATCTAAAATCTACAGGGCCTACCTAGTGATTCGGCGCAATAATAAAAAAATTATAAGGCGGACTTTCCCGACCAGGGTAACACATTTTGTTTCGCTTTGTGTTTTGGGCCCAATTTTGTATGAAACATGACTGGTCTCCTTTGATAACCACAAATTCTGAACTTAGATTCAGCACAAAAAATAGATTAAAACAATATTTTTTTTATCACTGTCTGTCATTTACAGTTTAGCACCTGAATAATAAATAAAATAAATAAATTACCGAATTGAATCGCACCTGTATTAAATTCATCAGTGTTATAACAGATCCCTATTGTGTCCTATACTTGAATTCAGAATCTTAGATGATTTAAAATCATTGCCACTTGCTCCATGTAAGCGCCATTTTATGTTGGTTTTTGAAGGATAAAAGGGTCCAATAAAAATTGGTTGCAATGGTATTTGAACTTTGTGGTGTATGACATTAAGTTTTTTCTTCCATGACTTGATAATTATCTGAGATTCTGAATTGAAGGTTTTAAATTAATCCTTTGTAACGATTTGCACTATAGTCTTTATTATCCGGTTACCTTTCTCGTAATGTAGGAGGTTCAAACCTGGGTCGTTGATTTTCTCTTCTAATAAGTTTATAAGTTCCACTCGTATCGTTTTTAGCATTTCTGCGACCTGGAGATATGAAAAGTATAGCTTAGTATCTGGTCATAGTGCTACCAGTGTGGCTATCATCGAAGTCGTTAAAGCAGGTAGAAAGGTTTCTTGTTCAATTTGAGACCCTCACTATATTCCTTGAATAGACTTGACCAATTTAGGACAAAGCTAGTGATCAAACTCATTTGTAGAGGACGTGAGGTCTGCCGAAAGTTTCGAAACTGCGTTTTACAGCGGTTAGTTAGTAAAAAATAAACTTTGTATGAACTTACTTCGTGTTTCTCCACTTGGAACATAATCCAGCCATCTTCTAACGACACTATAAATGTCCCACTGTGAAGTTCTACTGACAAACTGCAACCTGAAAATAAAAATAGATTTTTTTTTTCGTTTTATACGGTCTTTTATTCTGCGTCAATTTCGTAATTTCTTATCTATATATATAAAAATGAAACCCGTTTTCCGTTGTCACGACATAACATGAAAACGGCTTGACCGATTTGGCTGATTTTTTTTTTTTGTAGTTTTCCAATACTCTGTACAAGGTTCTTACGGAAAAAAAAATAAAGAAAAAAAAAATAATAATAATAATTAAATGCAAAGTTGTTCAATAGCGATTTGTAAAAATATGAGTGAAATTGAACCCTATGGAATAAACACTATTATGAAAATATATATGTTGTTTTTTATTTAATAAAAATTAGTAAAGTCCTCAGGTATGGCGAGACCAGGGAAATAAGGATTCATTTTTACTTCAAAATGCAAAGTTGTTCAATAGCGATTTGTAAAAATATGAGTGAAATTGAACCCTACGGAATAAACACTATTATGAAAATATATATGTTGTTTTTTATTTAATAAAAATTAGTAAAGTCCTCAGGTATGGCGAGACCAGGGAAATAAGGATTCATTTTTATATGGAGGATATTATAGATTCCAGTTCAAATTGAATAGGTACTCATACATAAGATAGGTCAGATAAACAAAATAAAGTAGTGCATCAAAGCTACGCTAAGGCGGTACGAAGTTCGCCGGGTCAGCTAGTTTTATCTAAAACATATTTAAATGGTCAAATACTATCCTATATGCCTATTTTCCAAATGTACCCAATTTGCTACGTTTTCATCATCAACTAAAATCAAGCTATAAAAAACTAAATCATACTAACCAGAAAATAACACCAGCGGCAGCTGCGGTACCATCGAACACTCCCTTATAAACACCCTGCTTGTCTTAACCTTCTCTTGGTACACCATATAAGGGCTGGTGAAGTAGCCTATAGAGGAATTGACCGAAGACGGATGTAAAGCCACGTAGCCATCGGTTTTCGTCTTGAATTTTAGTTCGTCTGGAGTCGGCTGTCGTGGGATAGCTCCGCCTGCTTGCATGTGGAAGGATTTTTCTGGGGTTAGGACCTGGAAAGTTAATTTTAGTTGTTTATTATGGAGACTTCAATTCAGAATAACACGGATAATATCCCGGCAATGATAATATAAGTGTCGTTGATTAATTTTCTATTGTCATAATTGGACATTGAGTGGAGACCGCGTATCGGCAAGCGTGGTGTAGGACGCTCCTCAGCTAGATGGACGGACGACTTAAAGAAAGTGGCTGGAACGGACTGGATGCGGAAGTCGGAGGACAGGGTCTTGTGGCGCAGTCTGGGAGAAGCCTGTGTCCAGCAGTTTAGGCTGAGTTGATTGATAATTGGAAATTCTATTGTTTGTTCAATGATGATTATGTAATGTACAGACTAGCACATCAAGCTATTGCAATCTGTCAAATTTCTTTAATATATTTTCAACTTTATCGCTAAAGCATATGGTTCAAAGCTGATTGGGAAAATTTGACAGTTCGGGTAGCTTGATGTGCTGGCGTCTGTACAATGTATATAATCGGAATTCTGATATATATTTTTTTTATATATACATACTTAGTATCTATAAATACTGAGAAATCGATTCGGTTATATTGACTATTCAATATAACTTCAGAGTTTTGGCGTGTTGCATTTCCAGCATAAATGTTACATTTTAAAACAAGAAATTAATGAATTACCTTGACTACATTCGGGTACAGAGCTGCACATAAAATAGCTGCTAGTAACTTGTCATTGTTTCCATTTGTGTTTAACTGAAACCAAACGTTTTAAATAAGACAACATTGAACAAAACGTATTTTATCAATCAGTTATGGAACAGTTTTGTCAAATATTGCCCGAAAGGACGCAACAAGGGACGGGCGACTTTGAAAATGATTACATTTTAATTGCATAAATTATTTATGTAATCTTTCTGTTGTCTAGCTGCTTTACACATATTTTTGATTTGATCAGATTTACATAATATTTTCGAGGTTCTAACGTTCCCTTACCTCATCTCCAGTCAAACTAGCCACGGAATCCTTCCTCATCTTCTTCCGTAACGCCGGCATGTCAGGGACGAACCCAATTGACGCAAGCAAGCCCAAAAGCTGGTGCTTAATATCGGCCAACATTAGCAAAGTCTTGTGGGACAAGAAGTTCTCGCTGGCGAAGACTAAGGCGGCGTGGGTACTGCTTTTCATTGCATGTTGCCATTTCTGTTAAAACAAGTGAAGTTTTATTTAATCCTATGACTTATGTAAGTGGCAATAAGGACCATTTAGTGTTACACAGAAATAAAAATATAAAATGTGACTAGCGTCGACGATGTGAAATCTTTAAAAACAATGTTGAGTAGTCTGAGTACATATTAAGTATGTATAAAAGAAAACATATTAATAGCTCACCCTATATGCCCGCAGTGTTGTTAGCTGGTCACTTTGCGAACATGCAAATTCTCTTCGTTTCGCGTCTGCTTCCGTCTGAAAATTAAATAAAATTAAATTAAAATGTGCATTAAGCTGTATTAATTGCCCTTTACAAATGACAATATCTCCCCGTACAGCACGCAGCTGTTAAATACGGCACGTCGAGTTAATTTCTGCTTTTTAGTGCGTCGGGCTCTTGAACTAGTGAGAGACATTTTCTATCTAAAGATCGCTCTGTTGCTATAAAAAAGTTCTTACATAATAATTATAATATAGAAACCTCACCTTCTTCCCAAACGGAGCAACAAAAGGACTTTTATGGCTCAAAAACGCAGCCATAGTAAGTGCAGAGTCCACACAGCAGAAAATAGCCCCGAACAGCATAAGCTTGCCTATCCTGACGTCTACGGGCAATGCGGCCAAATGCTTGCCCAACGCGGTCAGGCTGTACGCCTTGTCGAGTGCCCCTATGTCTTGGAGACGGGAGAGAGCGCCATCTATGTTCTGTTTGGTTGGTGGTTCTACTGTTTTACCTGGAAAAATAGAAAATGGAGAACGGTTAAAAAAAGGAATGGTTTCAATGATTTTCGCGAATTGTTTGGAGAATTAGATGGTCGCGAATCGTTTTCCACCCTTTTCTTATGGTCAGGGTAAAGTAAGCAGAAAGGTACTTTATGGCAAAGTTTGCTTCAGATATTTAAGCCGAAAATATACATTAAACACGGCATGCCAAGCGACGTCAATGTAGCGTGTTCATCGGTCATATTTACTACCGCGAAACCATGTCTCTAATCTGCATTCGCGATTTATTTGCCAAAAATGTAAACAAATACTAGTTTATGGAAAAATAACTTTAAATCCTACACTATAAAGTTCAGTTTACCCTACAACTTCAAACATTTTTATAACTTATTCAATAGTGCTAGTTGTTTTGGGATTGCAGCAGGGCTGGTTCTTGAGGTAATTGATGGTGTGGAAGCAGAAATAAAAGGCAGGCTTTTGGCGTTACATGAGCGAGGCTGGATTTATTGCCGACTGAACTTAATGACAGGCGTTTGAAAACAGGAACAGGAAATGGATTACTATAGTTTGTTGGAGTTGCCAACACTAGTCGCTCTGAAATCAACTTAATTATCATTAAAATAAAGTTCATATTTGTTTATCTTGAAATTATATTACTTTGAAACATAAGTTTGAATAGACTTAACATAATAACGCGTGGGGTGGCTTCGGGTGTTACATGTGTGCTGCGGCTTTAAGCTGTGCGTGTCATTCAACCTTTCTATCACGGAACTGCACACTATTTGTGAGACAAAAAAGAAGACACTTACCCAAAACTTCATGTATACTCATATCCTGGAACAGCGGTAGGATCTTAATCTTTAGCAGCAACTGTTCGAGCGGCACCCTGTGTATCTCGGGCACGGGTTGCTCCAGTATGTGATAGTTGTAGCGGTGTGACGTGAACAAGTGCACGCACACGCCCGGCATGACGCGGCCCGCGCGACCTTTGCGCTGTTTAGCGTTGGCGCGAGATACCCAGACTAGGTCTAGGGATTCCATGTTGCGGTTGGAATCAAACCTGGTGGATTAAATGGTAATTTGTTTTAGTTTTTGTAAGGTGAGGTATTTTGACGGACACATTTTAGCTTATGTTTATTGATTTTGAAGAAGGGCTTGATCAGGATAAGCTATGCTTGCCGCGGTTGGTCTATAGATGGGTGGCCATCCTTACATGCCAAGAGCCCTCCGTGCCTCGAAAAGCACGTCAAGCCATTGGCACACCCCGGACACTCCGTACAACGCGCGCAAAATAATTACCTACTACTACTACATACCCAAATGACGTTGGTACACGTGCAAATGTGTGCGTAAACTCTAGTAGGGTTGGTTGTCGTGCGGAGCGTAAAAAAATGGCGGGAACGACGACGACGCGACTAGAAAGGACTAGTTTGATTGTTTATCTAATTAGTCGGGTTCGTAATGAAATAAAAATAATATTATAATAGTTAAGTAATAAATGTAAAACTTTTTAACAATAACTTTAATTTCGGAAGTCGGTGTCTTTGGATCTGTATTTTAGTTTATTGCCACCGACTTACGAAATTAAAGTTATTTTTCACTTTGTACTTAGTGTTTTTTTGGAAGTCGGTTTTTTTTTTTTGCTAAAAAGTTTTTATTTCTCGCTTTTTAGTGGGTCTGTTTATAAAGTATCTAAGTTACAAAAGCCTAATGTCAACTTGCTCATCGCCTTGTACAAAATATTGCTTTTCCCTATGCAGGGACGTTAATTGTTGAGGAGTTCTTTTGGTACTCCATCATCAGCTCCATTTCACCATTCGCATTGTGACGAGCATAAATTGTGCTTAGCAAACATATTAAAGTAATCGAATCGCAACCTGCGAAATACTTATTATTGAGTAGTCCCGGTGGCCATCTGTGGTCTTCATCATCAGTTCCACTTCACTAAATGTTGCTATCCCAGAGCAAATAAATACCCATGCAAATAAGGTACTTAGCTAAATATTGCTTACACTAAAATATTTTCGTTTAAATGACCTACTTAACTATAAATAATCGGTTATTATATCGCATGGTATTAAAATGCGATATCTTACAAACATTTATGTAAATACAAATTCGGAAAAGCATCACAATATAGAACCATCGTGATTAAAACTCAGATAAAACTTTTAAATCGCAAAATTGTGTGTTCGTGTCAGCAGTACAGTGCTGCGGTTCTTTGTGAGCGCCCCGAGCTAACGAACCGCCGATAATGTCGCGGGTGTGCGGGGTGAGGTGCGGTATCTGATGTCAGTGCGGGGTAGGGAGTGGCCATTCTGTACGAAGTACTATTAGGTATTCTGTGCCATTGGTCCCGGCTGTCATTCGTGGATCTTTCACAGTCGTTACGGGTTTTCAGAAGCCCATAAGTCTGACAACCAGTCTTACCAAAGGGTATCGTTTACCCAGTAACTGGGTTGTGGAGGTCAGATAGGCAGTCACTCCATGTAAAATACTGGTATTCAGCTGCATCCGGTTAGACTGGAAGCCGACCCCAACATATTTGTGAAAAGGCTAGGCAGATGATGTTTATTGATTATGAAGAAAAACTATTTTCAAAAACATCTATAAACTGGTAAAATATTAGTTATTGCGTTAACGTAGGACTTTGTACTTCAATTACATTCTTCAACGTCAAATTTATTCTGGAAGGTTTATGAATACTCATAAACCTCATTAATATATAACTTAGATACTTATAGCACTGAAATCTCAATGTTTTGATATGTCACCATATAACTAGATTGCACCCGTGCGAAGCAAGTATTGGTCACTTGTAATTACAAGTGTTTTTGTTCTCCTAAATTGTGTATCAAATTAAATTACAAAAATACCTTTTCTCCTTCATCCGTCCGCAATCCACGACGAACACACAGTCGTCTATAGTGACGGAGGTTTCCGCTATGTTAGTAGATAACACTATTTTGCGGACGCCCGGCCTAGGCTTCCTGAACACTAGCGCTTGTTCCTCGCTTGATAATGTGGAGTGGAGCGGTACTAGGAGGTACTTGCCGAATCTGTGGAATTAAAAGGAATTATTTGAAGATGCAAATAAAAATATATGGCATTCTCTAAAGGCAAAATTTATGTTAAGTGAAAATATAACTTACTTAGGATTAAAAGTAGGACTCTCAGCAAGTTGGTCGTGCAACGACATAATCTCTGCTATGCCTGGTAAGAACACCAATATGGCGCCCTCTCGCGGCCATTCATGATCGCCTCTTACTATGTACGTCAACACGTGCTCTACAAGCTCTAAATTTATCTGAAAAAAAAAACAATATTTTGAACAATGCCGCTTGAAATACTACATCAGTCAGAAAATAAACAAAATTAAGACTTATTCCGTTGTAATAAGACGACAATTTAAATGTATTAAACATCAGAGTATGTATAATTATTTTTATTTTATACAGGAAAAAAATTCAGCAGATTTTTTTTATAACTGACGAAAAATTTATTCTCGACGTTTAGAATCATATGCTCAATTTATGGTTACACTATACGCTCTGTATTTTTTTTTTCCTGTATAACGTTAACAAAATAGCAACATGGAAGTGTCCAAGTTCTCCTTATTCTAGTACGAAAACGAGACAATGCTATTCTGTATAGTGCCATGCCTTATATAAGTTTTATATCTAAGATATAAGATGGGACGATGGGAAGATATAAGATGATTTGATATCTAAATTAGATGGTGTTAAAAGGAATGTGCAAGAGACGGTACTGGAATATAAATTTATACTATTTTAAATTAACCTTTTGACCGCCACGGTCGCGTATAGCCGACAAATGAAAACGTGCCCAACACGCCACCCTCGGCTAATGCCGACAAGAAAACACCATGTTTTAAGTACAAGTTTTCTGTGTATAAACACAGAAAACTGAATTTAGTTTTTTTTTTTTTTTGTAAAAACTTAAAACATGGTGTTTTCTTGTCGGCATTAGCCGACAGTGACATGTTGGGCACGTTTTCATTTGTCGGCTGTACCCGACCGTGGCGGTCAAAAGGTTAATGAATTATTTTTCATTATATTTACCTTCTCAGAATCCATAAGATACATATTCTTGCAAGTAGTCTTGCTGCAGCTCGGGTACCTAGCCACCATCTGCCCGATATTAAGGTTGTCGTCTCGTATGGACACTTTAGGAGGTTCGTTAGCGTCGGCTCTGACGTCACAGGTTTCCAACTCCGTCTCTAGGTCGTGTTTTCGGTCACCTACAAAAGGTTTTTGTAAAATATCGTTGTAAACTATTGTATTATAATTATTTCGACAAAAACATGAACATAAGAAAAATATAAATCCTACTATCCTACTAATATTATAAATGCGAAAGTTTGTGAGGATGGATGGATGGATGTTTGTTACTCTTTCACGCAAAAACTACTGAACGGATTTTGATGAAACTTTACAGTAATATAGTTTATACATCAGAATAACACATAGAATACTTTTTATCCCGATATTCCCACGGGATCAAAACTTACGCGGGTGAAACCGCGGGGCGCAGCTAGTGTTTGAATAAATACTAATTTCTAATAATTAGTTTACCTTTCTTCATTTTTCTAGTGTAAGGGCCATTTTCTTCCAATACATAGTCGGTCATCTCCATAATATCTTCTAGAAACAGTTGCTCCACTGGGAACGTTCTGCCTGAAAACCAAGAAAAAGTATTCTATAAAGTGGTTATTACACTTAACTAAGATACTGGCTATGTATTTTGACAGTACAGTCGTCAACGTCTATACTACGTTGAAAACACCCAATCTCGTCTGATCACCAAAGTTAAGCAACACCGGGCGCGGTCAGTACTTAGATGGGTGACCGCCTGGGAACACCACGTGAAGTTGACGTTTTGCTATATTTCCATGAAATGTGCTACTACTACATTTTGAAAAAAACCGTATTACCTTAAATTGTTAATTAAACACATTCTTACCTGGAATCTCCAAAACTGGAACCTTATCAAAGTAATCCGAGAACAGCTCAGCGTTTAACGTAGCACTCATAAGTATGACGGTCAAGTCTTTCCTGACTTTGACAAGGTCCCTCAATATTAACAGGAGGAAGTCGCTCTCTTCTGACCTTTCGTGAACTTCGTCTACTAGTACGTGGGTGACGGACTTCAGTTGGGGATCGTATTCCAGCCTTCGAAGTAAAATTCCGGTAGTGCAGAATGTAAGGCGGGTTTTAGACGATACTTTGCTTTCTAGTCTTATCTGAAAAGTTAAACAGTGTAAGTTAAGAAAATTAAAATATTGACTTCAAAAGTTTTCATTCAAAATCAAAATCAATATATTTTATTTCACACTAGCGGTCCATCCCGGCTTCGCACAGGAGGAAAAAAAAGAAAAAAAAAATAGCCTATAATAATCAGTTTAATGTAGCATTCAAATGGTGAAAGAATTTTTAAAATCGGTCCATTACTTTTTGAGCCAATTCGTTACAAACATACATACAAATCTTTCCTCTTTATAATATTAGTATAGAAGTATAGATAAGCCTACATGGGCACTTATGAAACGTCAGAAGCTAGGTGCACGGTTCTAATTGGTCGTTTCCTACGGAGATGAACCAGCAAGAAACTCCATGGTTACTCTTTTAAAAATATTCGAAAGTTTGATTCGACTGTCAATCTCTGATGTGTTTGTGCGGCTAAACTAAGGAATAGATTACCTAGTATTTCAGTAATATTGTAATAGAAAACAATTGCAGATAACGAACATGTCTATAATCCTTCCTTTGAATGCAGCAGATTCAAACAAAACCACCATTGCCAGTGCAGTTGTGTCAATTTTATTTATCCCCATTTCTTTAATTTTATAACTTTTTTCTCTCGCATTAATGAAACGATTTGCACGTCTGCGAGATTGATCACCACTTGCGAAAGCTCTTTCATACAGGGTGAATCAAAACCAACTAAATCAATCACAAATCAACAACATACCTGATAACCAACAACCTGCCCGGTTTTCTCGACCCTTTCTTCAGCAACCCTATCAGCGACACCAATAGCTGATATCCTCCTGGGCTGCGTACACACAATCTCGACGTGCTCGGGGCCATCTTTGTTATAGTTCTCCAGCCAATTGTCTAGGATGTACTGCGGTACTTGTGTGCTCTTACCACAGCCAGTTTCACCGCTTATGACGACAACCTGAGGGAAAAACAGTTATTTTTAATCTTGCTAATAAAATATCTTATTCAAAATTGATCAAACTAAACCGAAAATAAATATGCAATGACCATCGTAAATTGCAAACACGATACTTTTTAGCGGCCGACAAGTTTACAACTTCATGAATGCTACATCGAGATCGGGCGACGCTATGCGTTCGGTCGCACTAAAAATGGCCCTAAAAGACAATTTAGGGCATGTAAACGAAATACTCTGATTTTCAATTTGTCTGGTAGCATTTCTCGGATATTAAACAGTTCCGCATAAACAAAGCAGGCCATTCATTTGCGCGTGTTACAGATTAGCATTACTCCACTATTATATTGAGGAAATTAATTACAATATTTGCAATAGATTACAACTGAGATTACCAGATTATGTTAATTGCTTTTTATAACACTATTTTATTTGATTACAACCATTGACATTAATAAGAAGCATTAGGTAGTTAATTCAAGCCATAATAACGCCATTCTACGATGGAACTGTTGTTTTATCCATAACACTTGTAATAAGATTACTATCACTATGCTTCCGATTATTATGCAGAGGGGAAATCCAAGATAAGTACCTTCCTACACTTTACAGTGTAATAAGTAGACTCAATCCTACTAATATTATAAATGCGAAAGTTTGTGAGGATGGATAGATGGATGTTTGTTACTCTTTCACGCAAAAACTACTGAACGGATTTTTACAGTAATATACATAGTTTATACATCAGAATAACACATAGGATACTTTTTATCCCGATATTCCCACGGGATCAAAATTTACGCGGGTGAAAAACCGCGGGGCGCAGCTAGTCATATCTAATGGAAAAAAAAAATATAATAAGGAGAATATTCATTCTAGGAAGATTATTACTTTCGTGGAAAACTCAACATCGGCCTAGCCTTTTCCCAACTATGTTGAGGCCGGCTTCCAGTATAACCAGATGCAGCTGAATACCAATGTTTTACATTAATTTACATGGAGCGACTGCCTATCTGATCTCCACAACCCAGTTACTGTGTAATTTGATACCCCTTGGTAAGACCGGTTGTCTGACTTTCGGGCTTCTGACGACGCGTAACGACTGTTAAAGATACAAGAATGACAGCCGGGACCAACGGCTTAAAGATGTAAAGATTCGGTATGAAAAGATGGTCACCCATCCACGGACCGACCGCAGCAAGCGTAGCTTAACCTGCTCGATCGACCCGCGTGCGGCCGTTATTACTTTGCCACGAGACTACTCTTGAAATAAATATGGAGGTAGGAGTTATGACTTCAGTTGATAAGTCGGTTGTTTTTTTTGTAAAAAAGTTTTTTTTCAGTTTTTAGTGGGCCAGTTTGTAACTCATCTATCATCCTAATATTAACGTATAATCTTGTGAAGCACAACTTAACGTGCTTATTTTCTGCATTTTCATTCTAAATTGTATGAAATAACCAAACAAACGATGAGGGCGCCACTGTGCGGTCGGCACAGTCTTAATACTTTAGGCACACAAATGTACAGAGGCGGACTTGCCACAGGTATTTTCTATCAGTCAACCTATAGGTGATGCAGAGACAAATGGTGGTAGATGCAATTATGAAAATTGAGGCATAAATATTTTTCAATTTATAATATCTTAATTTATATGCATAAACCTATTAAAACACTAACCTGTGACTTCTTTATGGTATTTAATATTTCATTCCTCTTTTTCCAAGCTGGCAATTTTCTTCTACCGGACATCATTCTATTATATCTATCATTATCTCTCTTCTCTGAAAACCGTTTAGCTATCTCCTTATTTTCTCTAAAGATCTCTTCGAAATTAATATTAGCCCTATTATCTTTATTTCCACCCTTTTTATAATGTGATGGTAAATTCTTTTTACTACCAGAATTTTCTTTTAGTTGGGGAAACAATGCATCTGTAGTTCCAGGAAAAGTTCTTGTATCAAATTGTATAAAGTTTAATATTTCTTCCTCGTTATTTAGAAGTTCGACTAAGGAGTATACACATGGTATACCATCCTGGGCTAGGATTTTAGCTTCATCTAGAAGTCTTAATGTTATTTTTAGAAAGGTAAGCTCTGGTATTATCTTAGTTTTGTTCTCCGTTTTGAAGAATATTAAAGGAGGTTGATACGGGTAGACGGTGTCGTCGGGAAACCTTATTTCTAATTCATAAGTTATTTTTGTATTTTCTTTAGTTTCTACTGGTTCTGATGCTTTTTCTACCTTAGATTCGTGTAGGAACTTGCATTTCGCGCCAAATCTACAAGGACCTCTCAGAAACAATTTACAGACTTCTTTCTGTTTCGTTTTAACGCTGCTTGTGTAGTTTGTGTTAGTTTTTTTCTTAGGAACTTCAACATCTTTGCTTTCGTACATTTTCGTTAGATAATCGAGGTTCAATTTGACAATCCATATGTTGTCGTCTTTCGTTTTGAAGCTGGTATCGTAAATCGAATCGAGAACAGCCCTTTCGTCATTGACCATTTCAATCAATTCATTTTTATTTGGTGCACTTTCTGGTTTATCTTGGAAATCAATTTTGAAGTATTTGAGGAAAAGTATTTCTAATGCTTTCTCTATGTTTTCAGCTGCCACTTCTAGAGCTTCAGAACAGTGGACTTTGTGGAAATTGTACCTGTAATATACAAACAAATAATGTTATCTACTGGTTTTAAAACAGTAAAAAAAAGACAGTATGATGTTTATTTGGACAAGTTTGTGAGACACAAAATACAAACATCAAAATCAAAAGTGAAAAGTCTTCACATCAATAGTTTGCCTTACGGTAAATAATAAACATTGAGAATGCTCTGTTCTTCTTGTCTGTTAGTAAATGTTAGTGTAGAATAAAATCTAATAGTAAATATAAAGTAATGAAAATTATTGTTTAAGTAATTATTTTTCTTTATTAATCATGTAACTATGTAAATCTAAGTTTTAATGAGTGACAATAAGAATGAAATGTGAAAGAGAAGAAAGCAGCGGATTAAATAACAAATTGCAACTGACTGATGTATCAATGCACAGCCTAAACCGCTGATCCTAGCAACATGAAATTTGGAGGGTTTGTTCTTTGTGAAGAGTAGGTATCCACTAAGAAAGGGTTTTTCGAAATTCCACCCCTAAGAGGGTGAATGGGGGGAGGGTTAAATTTCATGAAAGAAAATTTAAAACTCATATTAAAAGTACACTTTGTAAACAAGGATATTACAAATTAGAGGATTATATCCAAGATAACAATGTTTGGAAACATGCTGGTCCTGCTCCATAGGACAATCTAGAGTCTAGACAAAACTGGTTGCTAATTTAATTTATACATACACATTTTTTTTTAAATACATTGTTTTTTACATTCTGTGACAATTGTAACTCACACACTTTTTAAAATACTAGTAAAATTTTACAATCTTTGTAAATATGTGAGCACCATGTATCTATCACATAATTGATTTACCAGTCTGTTATATTTTTAATTCTTTTTACCATTTGTGGTAGACTAAATTTTATTTTAGGTGCATCGTCTTCACATATAATTATATAATGACTGTATACAAGAACTTGTAAAACATTTTAAAAGAGTAACGGTGGAGTTTCTTGCCCATTCTTCTCCACACGAAAACTACATTTTGGAAGGGGCGACTAGAATCAATTATATTTTTTAATTTTAAATTTTGACGTTCAAAAGTGCCTTTTAAGTGCCTATTTGAAATAAATGATTTGACTTTGACTTTGACTTTTCACACGGACAAAGTCATGGGCAGAAGCTAGTATAAACAGAAAATAACAAACCTCTCCAACTTAGCTAGTGCAAATGCCCGGAGCCTGGCCTCAGAGGTCTCGATCTCAGGTTTAACAGTTAATGAGTAGTCACAGCCTCCTCGCACAATGAGGTTACCTCTCTCCATCCAGTAACGGTTCCCCAAGTTTGAACCTTTATCCTGAAAGAAAACTACATTTTTTTAAATCTGCCTGGCATTTCACTATGTTGTGGTCGGCTTCCAGTCTAACTGGATTCAGCTGAATACCAGTATTTTACATGGAGCGACTGCCTATATGACTTCCACAACACAGTTACTAGGTAACACATTGTAGAAAACAAAATAAATGTCATATTTTGATTTCTAAAACTTTAGTATTTTCACATCAATGTGGTCTGTACTCCTGATCTAGGACATCCTGTGTGACATGGGTTGTTTCTCCAGTTACATTTAATTTTAAAAATATAAGCAACAATACACAGAAATAACAACATTGTATGAGAGCTATGTTATTTAGTGTACATTATAGTTTAAAATTCTTATCTATTTGTCTATCTAAATTCTATTCCAATTAGGACCTATTTGCTCATATTCTATGGTAAAAAAAATACACAGTAAACACTTTTTTAGGACATAAAGGAATAAGACTGTTCAGGTGAAGTGTCTGACACTATTTAAGGCAACAGGCAACATTTTTATAGTGCATATTATTATGCAATCTGAACATTTTTAAATTCAAATTAAAAAGTTAACATTTAAAGCACCTTAGCCATCAAATATTATACAATGACTTAAAAGAACTCATAATCTAATTTGTTGGTTTCCAACATGATATTGATACTCTCTTAACAAAATAAGAAATGCATGTTACACCACTAAAAGAAATACAAAATATTGCACAACTGTATGACAGACAGATCCTTGAACATAAGACCTAAGTACTTACAGAAAAAGTCTAGACAATTTAATTTCACATTGAATAGAATTGAAATTCGGTTTTTAAAATGTCCACCACTTTATTAATATTTTGATAATCGTTATTTAAATACGTAAACATTTTATCTTACCTTATAAACACTGGCACTTCCAAGTTTAAAGTCAGGGCCATGAATAAACCTCAGTGTGTCCAAAACAAGTTTCTGTGAATCTGAATTTAATCGGACTGTTTGCATCTCCACCTTAAGGTTAGGATGAGGGTCTTCTTCCTGAGGCTCGATCTTAGCCTTCCTGAAAAAAAAAACACATTCTTTTACAGACGAAAAAAGACAAATTGCTGTGAGATGTTGTAAATATCAAAAACGTACCGTATCCGAGGGTCCGCCGGTTCCCGGAGGAAGAAATCCTGGGCCAACTGTCTGCTTTCATGGTCCATTGTTGTTAGTAAACGAAATAAGTATTGTAAAACAGAAAACGTAGACAAAAACTACGACAAAAACGTACAATTCACAAGACGTGTGCAGGCAAGGCAAATCGCTGTCTGCCGTCAAATGTGCGTTTAGTTTCAACCCAGAGACCACGAAATGTCACACAGCAAGCCATTAATTTCAATTGTCTTTGAAGTTATCTAATAAAAAATTAACATTTTTTAAAATAGATTAGATATTTTAAACTATTATTCTGTATTTATTGGTTTTCTTACAAATTGCAATAGTAAAAATAAAATTAGCAAAAGAAAAAACAAAACGCAGTAAAGATTCATTCCGTTTTATTCAGAAATCTCTACCTTTTTATTTTAACTTGTTAAATAAGTAAATAAGTCCTATATTAAGCATATTGTAGCGATTTATCGACAATAAGGTGCGTATCTGCTCTAAGGCGTCCATAACGATCGTCGCGCGAACATGCGATCGTCACGTTTAGCTTGTTCTGCGAAAAAAAACTTGGTTACGCCAACTGAGGGCGCATCCGGTTTTCCGAAAAAATTAGTCACATAGTATTATGAACCCGATGATTGCATATACGCTCATTATGAATAGGACGCGGGATAACAGCATGATTTTAAATAATCAATGATCCTTTTTACTCTTTTATTAACATTGATTATAATAAATTAAATGCACAACGGCATTTATATCTTGGGTTGATTAACACATAGGTACACGTGTGCGATACCTACCACAATGCTACAATCTAATGAAAATCAATGCGTTTGTTTTACAAAACAGTTTTTCTCTAAAACGTGCTTAGCTTACAATAAGATACGGTTGATCATTTCGTTTGGTAGTTAATTTGCAATTGAAATCTTGGGAGAATCCTGGCTAAATTCCATTCCTACATATCATTGCAAATGTGTGTACCTACTGACTCCAGATCCAGAAAGATTCTCAAAAAAATACCTACCTATAAGTAGCTACCCACTGGACCTCATAGGCCTCTCTATGCTTTTTTTTTGTGGATGGGAAATCATCAAATGACCCCTTCTGCTCAGACTGGAGCAGGAGGGAGTGTCAGACTCTTACTGACTAAAAGCCACCCGTGTTTCTTCGTTAGCCCTTTATGTTCCGGGGCAGCGGTAACCCTTTCGGACAATCCCGCTGCCCCGAGGTCTCTTTGTGGTCTGTGAGGTTTCATCCAGGTTCTCTCTCTCTGTCTAGCCATAATATCAATCCCATTTCATTCAGAGTGGCCTCATAATAGTCTCAGAGTAGGTACATACCTACTATCTACTAGACATTTTACGAACAACGTTACGCACTGATCCTATTTTTAACAGACTTCCAAAAAGGAGGAGGTTATCATCCTAATTAGTTCACAACGGCAATGTCGTCAGGGTGCTAATAAACAGCCAGTTACGTACGATTACACGCTCTAGAAAGATGTTCAGAGATCAAAAACCTTCAAATCACGACATTTTCGCATTCGTCTCTGCATTCCCCTGATAAAAGTAAAAGATAAAAGTTTTATCACTAGGTAAGGAGGAATCTTCAATTGCCAGTGAGACCTACCTGTTGGATTATTTTTTTTTTATTTATCATTTAAACAAAAGAATACAGGATTATTAATATTGAATAGCAACCAAAAACCACTAAGGTTTAAACTTGTGCTATCATGAGTCTATCTCAATAACGAAGTATTTTATATGAATACTAGCTGTTGCCCGCGACTTCGTCCGCGTGGGTTTCGTACTTTCCTCAAATAAATTTAACACCCTCTCCACCTCCCCCTGAAAGGTATTTCGAAAATTATTGATTACGATCTTTATACTTACTTTATTTAAAGAAATAAGTATTCGGGCCAATATTTTAGTTAAACTACCTAAGATGTTTCAAATAAACTATCCTCCCTTTTCATCACGACAGGGCTTGTTTTTGCATTTACCAAATGCGCAATGCGTTTCCATTATTATGATATAAAGATTATTTATACCCATTTTCGTGTTAATGGAAGTTGGAGTTTCTACTCCTTAAACTTTATTACCCTTTTCCACCCCAGTAGGAGTCGAATAAGTAAAACCCTAAAACTCATACTTTTTTTATTTTAAGCAAGTAAGTAGTAAACCCCTAAAAGTGACAATCTTTATTATTTACTGAGGCAAATGTTGAAAAGTTTCAACTTTCTTAACCAAAGGAATAAGACCACCTTTTCACCTTCACAGTTTTTATCCCCATAGGGGCGAAATATTGAAAACATGTTTGGGAAGTTTCCATATCTTGACTCAAAGATTATTTATACCAATTTCCCATTGAATCAAGCCACGCAATAAAATACTCCTCTGTGATATGGGCTACCCCCGTTCACCCCGTTAGGGTTAGATTTTCGAAAAACCCAGACACATTTTTTTTTTTATTTTGGTCTTAAGTATACATACTGAGTTCCGTGTTTATATTATTAGACCGCGCGATAAAATTCTTCCATACAAACTGACACCCTCAATCTCCCTTTAGAGCAGAAAAACATAAAATGACAAACTATAATTTACTTAGATAAGTATTTGTGCCAAGTTTGAAGCTTAAATTTATTCATACCATTTTTTTGGAGTAAATCAAGCTACGCACTATAATACCGGCCTTAAAAATCGAATTATCACTTTTTTACCCGTCAGGGGTCTACTTTCGAAAGACCCATTTCTTATTACTTACTTAGGCAAATATTCCTTCCAAGTTTCAAGTTTATTAACCAAATGAATAAGATTTTTCGTATAAAGTTTTTCTACACTTTTTTTCAGAGGAGGAATTTTGAAAAAAATGTTTGGGATGTGTTCATAACTTGACTCAAAGATAATGTCCAATAATTTTCGAGTTAATCAAGCCACGCAGTAAAATGGAAAACTAACTACTCCTTTTCACCCCGTCAGAGGTAGATTTTCGCAAAACCCTGATACATGTTATTTTTTACTTTTGGTCTTAAGTATAAATACTGAGTTTCGACTTAATCGTACCGCACGTTAAAATTCTTCCATACAAATGTTGACACCCCCTAATCGCCCTTTAGGGGGTAGTTTAGAAAAGCAAAAAATGCCAAAATTCATAATTTACTTAGATAAGAATTCATGCCAAGTTTCAAGTATATTAACCCAAGGAATAAGATTTTTCATATAAGCTGTATCCCCACTTTTCACCCCCACAGGGGTGGAATTTTGAAAAATCGTTTGAAATGTGTTTATTACTTGACTCACAGATTATTTATACCAATTTTTGAGTTAATTAAGCCAGGCAGTAAAATTTACCCTGTAAAATTAACTACCCCTTTTCTCCCCGTTAGGGGTAGATTTTCGAAAAACCCTGATACACGTAATTCTTCATTTTTAGTATTAAGTATAAATACTGAGTTTTGAGTTAATCGGACCGCGCGTTAAAATTTCTCCACACAAATTTTGACACCCCCCAATCCCCTGTTAGGGGGTAGTTTAGAAAAACAACAAATGCCAAACTTTATAATTTACTTAGATAAGTATTCGTGCCAAGTTTCAAGTTTATTAACCCAAGGAATAAGATTTTTCATATAAGCTGTATCCCCACTTTTCACCCCCACAGGGGTGGAATTTTGAAAAATCGTTTGGAATGTGTTCAGTACTTGACTCACAGATTATTTATACCAATTTTCGAGTTAATTAAGCCAGGCAGTAAAATTTGCCCTGTAAAATTAACTACCCCTTTTCTCCCCGTTAGGGGTAGTTTTTCGAAAAACCCTGATACACGTAATTCTTTATTTTTGGTATTAAGTATAAATACTGAGGTTTGAGTTAATCGGACCGTGCATTAAAATTCTTCCATACAAATTTTGACACCCCCCCATCCCCCTTTAGAAGGTAGTTTAGAAAAACAAAAAAGACCAATTTTCATAATTTACTTAGATAAGTATTCGTGCCAAGTTTCAAGTTTATTAACTCAAGGAATAAGATTTTCCATACAAACTTTCATCCCCCATTTAACTCCTTTAGGGGTTGAATTTCGAAAATTCCTTCCTTATTCCTCGTATACATTATAAAAGAAACCTCTGTGCAAAATTTCAGCTGTCTAGGTGCAGGGGTTTGGGCTGGGCGTTGATGAGTCAGTCAATCAGTCAGTCAGTCAGTCAGTCAGTCAGTCAGTCAGTCAGTCAGGACTTGTCTTTTTATTTATATAGATAATGAAGCATTTTATATGAATGCATTGTTGGCGTTACAATTATAAACATCAGTTATAACATAACATAATTAGCCTTTAATGTTCCCACTGCTGGGACACAGGCCTCCTCTCTATGAGAGGGAGTGGGCCGTAATCCACCACGCGGGCCCAGTGCGGGTTGGTAGATGTCACATGTCTTCGAATTTTTGGTTCTAGGACATGCCGGTTTCTTCACGATGTTTTCCTTCACCGTTTTAAGACAACGATTATTGCAACTTATTTATTAATTTATTAATAACTTTTCCGGTCTTCACGTTTTCCTTAGTTCCAACTATCGACAGACGTAAGCTGTGGATGTAATTAATTGTCTTATAACGTACAGGTATACATACGTCATGCTTGACTTACTTGGGAAAACATTTTGGACTCGCCCAGATTTGAATGAGGTAGGTAACGTAGTACGGTGGTAACGTGGTAACCAAGTAATTTTATTATATCTAATAATTGTTTTGTCTTTCATAGAACAATTTAATTGCGCTTATGAAAGGAAAATTAAAAGTGGCTGGGAGAATTATACATTTACTGATGACTTTTTATTTTTAGTTAAATCTTAAAGCTGTTGGATTACTTCATAGATAACTTACTGGAGGTAGCTGATCTACATCTATATCTATACAAATAAATAAAATTGAAGTGTCTGTTTGTATGTATACTTATGTCAAAATAACAGCTTTTTACTAAATGCATATGAAAGTCTATAAAATACGGGCAGCGGGATTGTCCGAAAGGGTTACCGCTACTCCGGCACAGGCATAAAGGGCTAAGGAAGAAACACGGGTGGGTTTTAGTCAGTAAGAGTCTGCATGACCCCCAGAGCGGGAGGGGTCATTTGATGATTTCCCATCCTCAAAAAAAAAAAAGCCGATAAGATACCAATTATTTTTGTTTTTTTCTGTTTATCTGTGTCTGTGTTTCGGCTAATCTCCGAAACGGCTGGACTGATTTTCACGGGACTTTCACTAGTCTAATCAAAATCGGTCCAGCCATTAATCCATAAAATCGTTGCTAGTGAGCAGATAGCTGATGTTATAAGGAGTAACTTAGGTTACTTTATTTGAAAAATACCTATTTAAATTATTTAATTAAGTATCAAAATAAATGATTAAATATTCTATTCCTTTGTTTTTTTTTACTTTTTCTTTCTTTTAGAAAAATAATTAGGGTTCCGCGCAAAAAAATTAAACCATTGAAATCCAATTATTTCTTTTATAAAAACGTTGTCCCACACTACCAATTTATCCTGTTTTGTGGGTGCGTTTACAAACATTTAAACTCACATCACAAACAGCCAGACCCGGAACGACTACTTGTAGGTCATAAAAATATTTGTTCCGTGCGGGTATCGTACCTACCCGCAACACGCAGCGCAGCAGTCAATCGCATAACCACTGCGCCAACCGTGCCGTCAATTGTGTTCCGACATGCACATGCACGCGAACGAAGTCGCGGGCACAGCTAGTTCCATATAATTTATTTATGCCAGCATTAACTACGTCATGCTAGCGAAGGAGGTGGCGGGACGGCTGAGGGAGAGAGCCTCACGTCCCAGCCGCCGCGGGAGGCTCCCCGAGCGTCGGGAGCCGCGTGACGACTCCCGGCCAACGTAGGCGCGGGCCTGTGGGTGGAGATTAATGGGTAACTCTCCGTCCGATCAGGACCAGGCCCGTAACGGTCGGCGCGTACGTGTACCACGCGCGCCTCAAAGAGATGTCAGCATCAAGGAAGTGGCCCGTTAGGGTCGAAGCCTGCCGGAGCAGCGGGATTGTCCGAAAGGGTTACCGCTGCCCCAGAAAGAAACACGGGTGGGTATTAGTCAATAAAGAAAGAAAAGAAAAGAAAGAAAAAGTATTTATTGCGACTCGTACAGGAGGATCACAAACTAAATTAAACACAGTCTAAATTAAAATACTAAAATAAAAACTAAAAAAAAATAAAAAAGTAACAAAAAGAAAAATGAAACAAAAAGTCCTATACGAGGCCAATAGGCTCCTATCTCAGCATGATGCTGCGATATTTAAAAATAAATATCGCAGCGCTGGTATTCTGATAGGGCCCGCTGTGGTGTCACGGGCAGTTACGGAAATAAAAAAAAAAAATAATAAAAGAAATAAAAAAATAAATAAATAACATAGAAATAAATAAATAATAAGAGTCTGACATTCCCTTCTGCTCCACCCAGAGCGGGAGGGGTCATTTGATGATTTCCCATCCTCAAAAAAAAAAAGCATTAACTACATTATCTTAGCAAGTAGGTGCCTACTTGCTTTTGTCAATCAATAAATAAATCAGACAATTGTCAATAGAATTGTTGTGCCTGTCGGTCAATTGTTGTGCCTGACCTCCGAATCGAGACATACAGAACCCATGGGTAGAGTGAAGAGGGCAGATGGCAAGCAGTCTTCGGTTGAATCAATCAACTATGATCTTATTCATTTAAAAGTATCTACTTGTTTGAAAATATTTTGGAGGTACTGTGAGCACTTTTAAATCAAGCTGAGCCTACCCGACTTAATAAAACTACATTTTGCTTCGCTGGCAAAGGTATGAAGAGAGAGGTAAGTAACAGGTAAGTGGAACTAACCAACACAATATCGATGGATTGGTACAATTCAAGTATGTATCCAGCTAGCATTAATGCACTATCAAAGAAGGAAATACCTGGTAATCATACCAGACAAGCAAGAGTTTAACAGCATTGGTGAATGGTAATCTAACAAACCCACAAGTGTCAATCCTGGGCAGATCTAGGACAGATTATGCTGCAGCAACGAATCTTTGGTAGGTACAACACGCTACCACTTATTTTATGGTCTCAATTTTGGTAGCCTGCCAGCTGCTAAATATCCCTGTTACACCTCTTAGCATTCACTTCGACCATGCATTCGTTACATGGTATAGAAATAAATGCAAAATTGCACAGAGCAGTGATTAAGGAGATGACTGGAATACTAATATCATATCGGAAGACGATCGGAATTGTTAGCATTGATGGCGAAGGGTGAGGTCATGGAGACTCGGTCTTACGGCTCGTAAGATACCAGTATGTTCTAGTTGGGTGTTTTGAATAAGACCGAGCAGCAACGGTTTCTATTTTTGTCTATGACTAGCCATTAGTGGTAATAATTACGTGAATCTTTTACGAAAAATGCAGCGTGTAGGTACTTGTCTAAGTAAGTAGTTGGTAGTTGCCATAGTCTCAGCGTAATCTTACAGAACCTCCCAGTTTTCTCCGTTTTTAGGGTTCTGTACCACAAAAGGAAAATGGAACCCTTATAAGATCATTTCGTTGTCAGTCTGTCTGTCCGCCAGTTAAGACCCTTTTTCTCAGGAACGCGTAGAGTTACCAAGTTGAAATTAATATCAAATACTCAGGGTTGCAATCCCTTGAAGCAGTGAAAAATCAAACTTCTAAGTCAACGCAGTCAAAAGATACGGGCGGTTATGTTTCGAAATCAAAACCTACAGGGTAGTTCCCGTTGACCTAGAATCATGAAATTTGGCAAGAAGTAAAGTTATGTATATAGCACAAGTAAAGGAAAAAATCTGACAACTGTAAATTTGTATTTACATTACAAAAAAAAAAAATAAATAAATCGAGGCACTTGACCGGCTTTTTTATTTTTTTATGCCTTAAACGTTTTCCACGTCTGAAGCATAGGCAGTGACGGAATTACCTACGTTTGTTCAAGGTGCAGTTCGTATATAGAATGTACTTACATATAGAGAACAATTTTCTATTATGAAAAGATTTTCAGAACCTTACCCGTGTACAATATGGCCAATGAATCAAAGCCGGTCTGAACTTTGCGCAGACAGCTTCGTAATAACATTTTTGAGGAACCAAATATATGTTTAAAAAATCAAAAGTCCTGACTGACTGATATATCAACACACAACTTAAACCGCTGGTCCTAGAGTCATGAAATTTGGAGGGTGTGTTCTTTGTGAAGAGTAGATATCCACTAAGAAAGGGTTTTTAGAAATAATACCCCTAAAAGGATGGGAGAGGGTCAGATTTCACGCGGATGCAGTCGCGGGCAGAAGCTAGTGGTGATATTTATGAGGTGCGAGTGAGTGAGTGTACAGTCAACAAAAGAGATAAGTATGCAGGATCGTCCGATATAGTTGAAGTTTAGTAAGAAACCGATGGATGTTCTCGAATAAAATTTAATTTTATTAATAGAAAACAAACAGCTCATTTATCAAATTTTTCAGTCCACAACATTCATCGGTTTCTTACTAAACTTCTTAAGTTCGGAGAGCCTGTGTTCAGACCGGTCATGATTCAATCAGCCATATACCATGCCATGGACATAGTTTTCATAGATTACTGAATAGCTACGCAAGAATGGCGCTTTTATACTTAAACTTATAACGTTTTGACGTCTAACGTTTGGTTTAGTGTCATTCATTGTTCAACTTATCAATTGGTTTGCGGCCTTTTTGTTAACGCACGAACTAGGAAAATAAATAGTGCTTTAACTCGACCTTATGACCGGTCGCGTATTAGGTAGGTTCATACTACCTACAGAATTCATGGAATCTTTCCTCCATTGCCAAAACAAAACGCCATAGTTTAGTCATAGATGCTTCATGGGTCAGTGGAAGGTTTTGAAGGAAAATTTTAATCGACACGCATAGTAGTCCGAATACATTTGCATGAAGTGTACAGTATCACACTCTTCGCACGTCGAGTGTACACCATGTGTACCGATAACAACAAAATTTATATTAAGTGGATACCACATTTTTCATCATAATGCAAACAGACTTTGCGACCGGCAGGATATGATAAAATTCGTTGTGGACTTTTTTAACCGACTTCAAAAAAGGATTCTTATGTTCTCAATTCGGATGTTTATAAGTATATATATTTTTTACTTCACATTTTCCTTATAAGAAGTTGCTACCACCAATGGAAATCTGCATGACCAAGCGTTATGCGTAAGCGTATGAAATTGTCCGGAAAAGAACCGGAATTATCGACATAGCTTGCAGAGTAAGCAAACTGATGTGGCAGTGGGCTGGCCATGTTTGTCGAAGGACCGATGGCCGGTGGAGCAGACGAGTCCTTGAGTAGAGACAGCGTATCGGCAAGCGTAGTGTAGGATGTCCCCCAGATAGATGGACGGACGACCTAAAGAAAGTGGCTGGAATGGACTGGATGAGAAAGGCGGAGGACAGGGTGTTGTGGCGCAGCCTGGGAGAGACCTATGTCCAGCAGTGGACTGCGAATACTGCTATAGGCTGAGTTGATTGAAGCGTAAAGCCAATGCGGCTGATTTTGGGAAAAAATTAGGAAAACCTCACTCAGCTCTGCAAAGCTTCATCACGCTTACCTTTCAAACTTTCAAACAGAAACGCTGCTTGAAGGCAAACAATATTCATCGATGAAATAGTTGTATGTATGATCTTATTCACAAGAGACTTCTTCTATACCTACTATAAATCTATACATATTATGTATAGATTAAAGTCACTTTTCATATCTGTATATGTGACCGCGGTGTTCTTCGAAACTACACAACGTATTTTCATGGGGTTTTCGATCATTTAGAATTTTTTCCGAAAAGTTTATAAGTCATCATCATCATCTGCCTAGCCTTTTCCCAACCAAGTTGGGGTCGGCTTCCAGTCTAACCGGATGCAGCTGCATACCAGTATTTTACATGGAGCGACTGCTTATCTGACCTCCAATACCCAGTAACTGGGTAATACGATACCCCATGGTAAGACTGGTTGTCAGATCAGGTTGGTTGTAAAGTTTATATGTATAATACACATAATGTATATTAATATTAAACTTAAATATAACAAATGAATCCCAAAGTTTTGTCAAGTCGTAAAAACCGTGCGCAGCAGCACCCTAATTGTGTAATAATTTTGAAAGATATTGCTAATCCATTGCTTCATATGTTCGAAAAACTAGTTTGCTCAACAACGTAAAAAAAACGCAATGAATATTGTTGAACTGTCAAAATGAAAATCATCGCTACTGTTAGCGTGTCACGCATCTACCCCGCTGGGGCGGGTCGCTAATAACTAAAACCTTACCTATCTCAATGTGGAGGAAAAAACTTTATCAGTTACGTATGAACGTTAACGTTATTTCCTCGCCCATTTACGCAGGTAGGTATTAAATAACGCAAGTAGTTATATAGACGTGCAGAACAACGTCACACACTTGCCATAAATGAATGGGATTTCAAGATCAATTTACCTACATAATCCATACTTAATATAATAAATGTGAAAGTGTATGTGTGTGTTTGTTTGTTTGTCCGTCTTTCACGGCAAAACGGAGCGACGAATTGACGTGTTTTTTTTTAAGTGGAGATAGTTGAAGGGATGGAGAGTGACATAGGCTAATTTTTTTTAAAGCGCGTTACCCCGAATTTAAAGCGAGCGAAGCCGCGGGCAAAAGCTAGTGATGTAATAAATTTATAGAGTTACTCATTGCATATAGGTACAGACTAACGCGTAGATATTTGAAAATTGTGACCACAATTAGGATATTTGGTTTAGATTTATTTACGCATTCGTCAGTTATATTCGCATTCCACTGCAATCCTTATGATGAGGCATCGGTAGGTATATGCCTTTACAAGTCACATGTTTTTAACTACGCAAAAAAATTAATATACTCGTCAATCAATTAATTGCAGCATTTTAAAAATCGACTTTTAAGCTTAACCCATTCACTGCCATTCACAGATGCCGCCATACTGTACTATGCAGCCCGCCCAAAGGCGGGCTCGGCATGACAGATTAGAATTGGCTTTTTTCAAAACTTCAAATATCAGCAGGCCATTTGAGTTGCCAGTAAATTTTAATGAAACAAATCATTTCTGACGGTATTTCGTAAAGTTGTTGCAGTTAAAATCAAGCCGCCCATGGGCGGTCTCGGCGTGAAAGTTAAAAAATATTGCCCGCCGATGGGCGGCCTCGGCGCTGAATGGGTTAAGCCTCTCTTGGATATTCTTCGCAACAAACTTTATGGCGGCTCTGAAGTGCTTCTCGCTTCGCAGTACCCACCCCTCCCCCGCTAACCCATGAATTTGTTATTTTGCAGCGACTCGCCTCAAGTTCCGAACCGCCAAAAAGTTTGAATCGGGCTGTAAATGGCACCACAAACCTGCTCTCTGCTATCTGCACCTAGTCAATCAAAGCCACCAACTCGGACGACAATCGTCGTGTGTTTATTTGCACATATGCTAAATGCAACACGCTAATAACTAGCTCTCTAAGTAATAAGTATTAGTTAAGTACACAGGGAAGTGTACCCAATCAGTGAAATAATTGGTTCAGACGACGACAGTGTAATCAGTGCTAATCACTTGCTCACTACCAATTAGAATAATGCATGATTTATGCAGCGGCATAAGTTCTAAATGATGACATTATGTCTTTAGCTTTGGTTCGGAGGTACCTACCTATGTTCGCAATAAGAAATTATGGTAATAAAGGAAATGACAGAAATCCTGTAACCAAAGCCGAGAAGCCACTTAGTGCAAGTAGTGGTGAATAAGTCAAAGTCATCTTTTATCGCATGAGTAATGCATTTAGAGTACTTAGAATGTTAGTAACTATCGAGGTAGATGGGTATCTTTTCAAAATAAGTAATCCACACGTAGCATGACCACCAAAGAAACGGATTTTATCGACGGAAGAATAGACAAAATGACAGATTGTAAAAGATTACTACCCCCATAAGCATGGTGATGAAGAGAATAAATGTTTCTATTCTTCAGTCGAAAATAGTCTACAATGTCAAATAAGACGATATTTTTTTCTTTGTAGAGAAAAATTTATCGTCTATATCGTATCCTATCGTATCGTCTAACCTATAACACATTTCTCCTCAACAAGTGTCAAATGTGACATAACTTTGGACGTAGACAAGAATCTATATTGATTTTCAAAACTCCCCGTTGATATGGAAAGAATAAATATGTCTTGTCTTCATAGAAACGCGAGCCTACGGGTCGCCCCATGCTCGGGCAGAAGAGATGTCGACTAGCATAGAAAGAACTTTGCCTATTCTTGGTAGAACAGAGATCTAGAATATAGGTCGTTCCACACTAGCAGATCTAACTAGCTGGACCTGTGAACTACAGATACTCGTAATAAAATGTTCATCAGAACAGATAGCTAGATTAAAAATATGTAGCACGTGGGTGAAATAAACTTTTGTAAGTATACAGAGATGAATATGACCCCATTTCATTCAACTGAATTTTAGAAGGAAATGTATGTAGGTTGTTTTAATTTCCTAAACAGCAAAACAATCGTAAAAAGATCATAAGTAGGGGAATAAAAAACTATAGAGTTATGGTTTCGGCAAAACGTTGATAGCTTTGAGTTAAATGGCCGTGATCATTTACCTGATTAAGAGCTTATAATGCTAAAGACGCTGTAATAAAATGATAAAACTTCAAAATACGAGACATTGACTACATTCCTGTAAAATTTGCAAACAATGAACTATGTTTACCTCGTCTTGAAGATGACAAGGAAATATGACGGAACAAGGATATATCAAATATATTGGAACCTTGAATTTATTGCCAAAAATACAAGTCTATATGTGACAACGCGTGTCGAGGAAATAGGAGTAAATCAGTCACCTCAAGACATGTTGGATCAATAGACTTGTAAATACTAATAATATTAATGGATATCAGTACTCAGAATGATATTTTCGTGCCAAAATACTTGCGAATGGTAGAAAATTCAATATATCGACTATCATTATGCTATTTATTAGTCTAATGCACAGTAGGAAGCTATAACTTTTTTTTTGTGGATGGGAAATCATCAAATGACCCCTCCCGCTCAGGGTGGAGCAGGAGGGAGTGTCAGAATCTTACTGACTAAAACCCACCCGTGTTCCTTCCTTAGCCCTTTATGTTCCGGGGCAGCGGTAACCCTTTCGGAAGCTATAACTGGAGTTAATAAGGGAGTTTACAATATAGAGGGACAAGATTATGGAGTGGAAGAACATCAAAGATTTGTCTACCGAGAATTTAGCAAAGGCAAATAGTTCGGAACAAATATCAAAACAATCAAGCAGGACAAGGTGTAACAGAATAACGCAGGTCCTGAAAGTAGTTTGTTCATAACTGACTACTGAATCGATTTCAGTAACTTTTAATACTTATAGATATTTAAAAAAAATGTTTTTTCATACTAACCGCCGACTGAGCCAAATAAATTTAAGTCTTATTTTAAGGCAATAAGACTCAATTTTAAATGCATAAAGCAATGCTAGTGTCAACACGATTTTCTTAATTAAAATAGAAAGCTTTAAAATAAAATAAGTTTTGGTCATTGTATTGTGCTTTTAACTCAATACTCTAATTGGGGTATATGAGGTCTTGCGTTAATTATATTACACCTTGTAGAACAGTCATTCTCAAACGTTTAACTCAAAACTGCAATGGCTCTTTCTACAAAAGGCCCTTTCAGACATGGCCCTGCATTGTTAGACTCACCGAAAACTAAATAATAATGGTTGTGAGTACCTCTGAGTTTTTTTCAGCATTTCTTCTCAAGGATCAGCCAGTTTAAAAATAAAATTTAAAAAATTAAAGAATAAAAAAAAAATATTAAAAAATTAAATTAAGTTTTAAAATATTGACCAAAAAATGCCGTGTGTCCTAAAAGATCTTACAGAAATAAACATTCATCATTTCATATAATTTCCGTTGTTTCCGCTTTTCACCACATGAAGACTCTTGTCTCATTTTTGAATATTTGCCTGTCATTCAATGACAGTCTATAAACCTTAATTAGTCATTGTTCAACCTTCAGATGACCCCAAGAGTGACGCGTGAACTAGATCGGGCTTTCTCGTTAATACCTTTAAACCTGAAGAAGGATTAATGCGAAGATTAGCACGGCGAGGCAAATATTTGTGACTGATGACTGTGACGAGTTTACTCCTTTGACCGCCTGTGGCAGGCATTTCAAGGATCTTTTGGAAAAATTGGAAGATTTACGTCTTGACGAGTTATCGAATAATCCATTTTGAAATGCTGGCCACAAAGAATTGCCATGTTTTGTTGCTTATAAGCATAATCAACCTATAGCTTTCCCACTGCTCAGACACAAGTTTCTATTCTGTGAGAGCGAGTTTTGTAACTTGTTGTCAAAGCTTTTATTTGATCAGCATTGTTTAATTTAGACTAAGGCCTCGTTCACACAGCATCAGCAGCAGTGTGTTCAGTAAGGTGGGATCACACGTCAACATCCCACTGTTCATATGGTTTAAAACATGCAGTTTGAAACTTCCATATGATCTAAACATTTTAAATATCGTACTGAACATATATATCATTTTCAATCATTTTGATGGCTCGCAATTATATTAATTTCATCTTACTGGAAGTAGATTCATGTTGAACACAAAATAGTAAAATTCGAAAATTTAGTTACAGGTAAGGAGCTGTAGGTCAAACTTCGACGTTGAGTACGTGATTAAACTCTTGTACTGCATAAACTGGATGGAAAAGTGACTGTTGTTGTGAAATCAATAAGTCCCTAATACCTGATCCAAAGGTATTTAGAGGATACCGTTTTTTTTTTCTTGCGTCATTGGCCGCACCTTCATTTGATTTTAATGAGATTCTGAAATGGTCGTCATTCTATTTCGTATCGCGACCCCACGCATACATCCATCACCTACAAGATGAGATACTTATCTAAACTATATAATTTAATATATAAAATATTCTAAAGAAAATAGATTTATTTTTTTACTTGTTTGTTACGTTTTTATACTAAAACGGCTGAACGGATTTGGATGAAATTTGGCACACGGGCAGAACATGACTTTATATACCGATATTCCCACGGGATCGAGACTTATGCGAGTAAAACGGGGGGGGGGGGGGGTCTGCAGCTACTTCAGTAAGTCTTGAAAAATACTTGTCGTAAAAACTTGTATTGACGTTATTTCAGTAATTTTTTGTACAAGTTTTGGATACAACTTGTTTTAGGTGTAAACGATAAACGAAAGCAGTAGACACAACCCCTGTATTCCCGTTGTCCCCGTAGACTGTGTCCCCGTTAAAGAGGACAAAGGGAAATTAATAAAATAATTAAAATTACTTTCCATTGTCCCCTTACGCTGTCCCCGTTCAAATCATATTTTATACCTTCGTGTAAACGCGGGGAAAGACATCGCTTAGCCTGTTATATTTCAAAAGGCGTTTTACTTAAATGAACATGACGTGAGCAGTCCTTCCAACGCGTTTCTTTATCAGCACTAGATCCTGTTACCTTTGCTTCCTTCCTTTCTCTTCCGGCTTTTCCTAGTATTTAAGCGTTTGTGTATCCTTCCTAGAACCAGTGCTAAATGTCTCACTATTGTTATTATAAAGCTACGGTGCAAGATATTAATGACGTAAATGCAAAAACGTCATTGGTAATAACTTCTCTATTGACTACTTATGAGAATTTTGTGTTTTCCTTGGCTGACTAATCAAGATGACCACCCATAATTTTTGTGTGAATATTGTGTGCCTTACTTAACCTGGGTCATCTAAAATTGTTTTCTTTCTTTCTTTCACGGATGTAGTTTTGGTTGTTTTTAGGGTTCCGTACCTCAAAAGGAAAAGACCTCGACTTCGACCCCGTCTTCGAAACTTCGTTGTCCGTCTGTCTGTCCGTCGGTCAAGACGCCTTTTCTCAGGAACGCGTAGAGTTTTTGAGTTGAAATTAATATTAAATACTTCTAAGTCAACACAATCAAAAGATACAGGCATTTAGGTTCCGTTTATGCCCCATATTTCGACACTCGCAAAGGAATCAAAACCTATAGGGTACTTCCTGTTGACCTACTCGTAGAATCATGAAATTTGGCAAGAAGCAATGTCATGTAGCACAAATAAAGAAAAAAAGCCGAAAACTGAAATTTTTAGTTACTTACATTACAATTATTATTTTTTTGTAAAGACAAACTTATTTGCAGTTGGTAAACTAACCGCGATCAATGTTCATATATGGGGATAATAGTTTACCCACGGCAAAGTTAAGTTTCTCCCTCAATCCAGTTTATCTTTTTGTTAGAGCAACATTCAGTGCTTTCACAATTTATGAACTTCAGTAGTGTTACCTAATTACTTTGGTGAATGTAGCTGTATATTACCTAACTGCTTACACTGTCATACGTCTAAATCTAGATCTATGTACTTATAGTATTATATAAGTACATAGATTTGTCTCTAAATTAATGTATAAGTAGATAATAAATAAAAATAATAATAATAAATCTTTATTGAAATTAATTAGAGTTACAAAAACCTATGAAGCCTCTGAAACCCATACCAGGTTAAAACTTTTATGTCAGATTTCAGAAAAAATGAATATTATCGTTGTTCTGGGGACTGATTTTGGGGGGAATTAGAACATAATCGGAAAACACGGGATACATACTTATTCGAGACACGATTCCCGTGATAAACTATTTCCATGACTACAAATAATAATAAATTTGTACGGAACCCTCGGTGCGCGAGTCCGATTCGCACGTGACCTGTTGTTTTTTTTAATATGATGGTTGAGATATATATCTAATATATAAAATTCTCGTATCACAGTGTTAGTTACCATACTCATCCGAAACGGCTAGACCGATTTTTATGAAATTTTGTGTGCATATCGGGTAGGTCGGCTACTATCTATTTTTTTTTTTTTGCAAAATGACGTTTGCGGGGTCAGCTAGTGTATAAATATAATACTTTATTTTATGTTTTCTTTCTCGGGAGTCTAAATTTGTGCTCGGTTGATGACTTTTTCTTGTTGGCATTGATTCGTATGGCATTTTTCTTGTTCTAGATTCTCTTGTTGCTTTTAGGGCTGAATTTTCAATCATCTGACAACTTTTTTCTAGGATCATTTTAAAATTTTGACAGTTATTACATACAAAAACTGTGAAACGCCAATTTTATTCCTCGAATAAAAGTTTACAAACCTGAATTATTTGAAGAGTCACACTTCTAGAAGATTGGTACCAAATGTGGTGAAACACAATTACTGTTGAAAATTAGATTAAGGATTACTTATCTACCAGGACAGTCGAGTAATTTTACCATGCTGCATCACTCAAGTACTTTTTCTGAATTTCGGGTAAAACATAGTCTTAATGATGAAGAAATGCGTAATTTATTAAAGATAACTCGTTTATTAGCAACGGTAAAACTAATTAATGTTATCATAAGTTTAATATTATCTCATCAAAAAATATTACCCGTTTTTATTGACACATTGTTAATCTGTGTTTGATCACGCAGTACATATCTACTGAATGTTAAATTATTACAGATATAGAGGGAAAATACATGTGATATAGCAAGGTAATTTTGATGAGCTGGTGAAGTGTTGACTAGATCATTGGCTTGATAAGACAAAGGAGGTGACGCAGTGCGCATGGCGCGAATAACCTGGCAGAGGCTGATGTAAAAGTAGATGGGAGTTCCCATAGAGCACAGAGATGTTTTGGCGGTCGCTCTAGAGGGGGCGTTTTCAACCCTCTCCATTCAAATCAAGCGTGTCACCGTTTACTCACACTACGATACAAATGACCTATAGAATTTGACAGCTTCGAATAGCGGCTCTGCTCACGATTTCAGTGCCACGAATTTTTTAGGTACTGCCGTCTCTAGACGGTGCCGGCGGCGCGACGATTCCGCGCTGTGGGAGTCACAAAACTGTTGCTTTATTAACATAAAAATGGTTAACTTTAACAGTTAAACTTATCAAAGTCCATTGTCCATCATTGGGCTCTTCCAAGCTAAGCCAGTTGTATTCCTTTGTTTTCGTCATGTAGTCATCAGTTGCCGTCTTATAATTATTATTTCAAAACCCGGCTGACGCCAGTTGCAAACTGTGGCAGGATACTCTTCCCTCTCCTACTTACTATCACCGCCAAAGGAGCTTTTCCCTGCAGGGTATAACCCTTCCATGGCCCACTTGGAAGTCTCTGAACCGTCTCACCGAACCAGGTTGGAGTAACATCTTCCCACTTGTGTACCAAGTGGGAAGATGTTACTCCAACCTGGTAAAGTGGCGCTATCCCCGACGGAACGGCAGTAGGGTGTAGTTGTGAAGCTATGTCACAAACCATGCTCCACCTCCTATCCTGCCCTCTGTGTCCCAGTTATTCGGTCAAAGTAACCTCTGCGCTGCAGGGCCGTAGCTAGGGGGGGGGGGGGGGGGTATTGTGGGGCAATGCCCTACCTTTAAACACTAATGCCCTACCTTAAAAGCCTACACTACCTCAGCTAAAATTCACTGTTTAACTCGCTCACACGATGCTGCTGGCGGACTGAGTGAGAGCGAGACAGAGTGCGGCGGCAGGCAGCGCCAATAGTTTAGGTATTTGCTTTTTACGGTAAAAATAATGGTAAGTAATTAAAAAAAGTAAATAACATAAGACCTGCTTTATAGTTAGTTCGGTTAATAAACAAAGTTTAATTTTCTAATTTGAAGTATTTTTTGAATACCAGCGGTTTATTGTTCGGTTTAGAGGTAACTTTGGATTTTTTTCTATCGAGAAAATTTTATGAAATCGTGTTTTCGTCTAACATAAGACCTAAAATTAATCCTCAACTTTACCATATATTTATTTCAAAATTAATGCTGCAGTATTTTCGACATAACGGAGGATCATGCTAAGCCATTTGAGGTAGTATAGGCCCTTAAGAAAACACAATCAACTAAGTTATGACGGAAAAAAAATACTAGCTTAAAACGATTCCGAATTAACCACGGCATTTTACAATCATAATATATTAATTCTTTATTCTGCTCATAGATGGCATTTGAAATATGTGTGCGGGGTTCCTCGTTCCATAGACTGCAATACGAAGAATCATATTGCAGTCTATGAAACGAGGAACCCCATAGCCTCTAAAATCCGAGGAAAGTTGATTTTTTTTGCAAATTCTATATTGGTCCCATAGTAAAAGTTGTTAATATTCATGGGTAAAAAAAACACCCCCTTAAATTTTGTCGCATGTTTTTAACGTCAGTCTATATAACACCCCCAACAATTAAGTATTAACTGACACATAAATCGAGAAAGCCACAAATCGATTGACCAGAACAGATCAAGTAACATTTTACTTCCGCCCTATCTGTAACAGTCTAGCTACGGCCCTGTTGCGCTGCCATTGACGACGCCGTGGAATTGGCGAAGTTTTGGGCCAACAAGATCTTCGTCGTGCGAGCGACAGGAACAAGAACAAATGTCTGACCTACGAATAATCTGCTGAATCCTTAATTATCTGTTTCATTATAAACGTAGACGTTGGCCAAAGTCAATACTCGATGAACCAATGACAGTTGTTACTCTGTTATAAATATACATATCGTCGGCTAAATATTCTAAGCTGCTAACTCCATTTTGGCTAAACTGACTTTTTGGTATCAAATGAAAGAGAAAAATATTTTCTCTTACCAAAAAGTCGGTTTAGCCAAACAAGCTGCTAACTCGATATTTGGCTAAACTGACTTTTTGGTAAGAGAAAAGAGTTAGCAGCTTAGAATATTTAGCCGACGATAATATGTGTTCTAAGGATTTGACGTATTTCGCAAGGTGTGGAGAAGAGACCGAGGATAGAGCTCCTGTTTAGTCGTGGATTGCTTTGTCGTCGTGAGACTTTCGTGTGTATTAGGTGTCAGTACTACCAAATATATTCATACCATCACGCCTGTAATTTCCGAAGGGTTAGGCAAAGCTGTACCTACTAACCAATAGTAGCAGCACAGATAAACCTAGATAACACAAGAGCAACTACTTCGCGTGCCCAGCTTACGTACAAAAATCATAAGCCGCCACTTTCACGCTCAATCCTGAGTACTGCTGGCTGGGTGAGCGTGAGCGCTAGGCCCCGGGAGTTGCAAGACGGGTGACGCACGCGGCGGCATCACAGGGGCCGCATCTTGAATCGATTTGATTTTCCCATCACTAAATAGTACTTGTGACATCGTAGTAGGTAGTCAAAAAATAAGCACACTTGGTTTTCATACAGATCATGATACTTGCGTTATCTAGGTCTAACAGCCACATTTCGCCAGTTATTTTTAAGTCCCATGTCAGGAGGCGAACCAATTTTTTGCAGGTAAATAAATACACGTCAGCTTTGACATCTAAATGGCAATGAAAAAGTTGACTTAAGCTTAATTTTCCTAGAAGTAAATGGGCTAAATAAAATCCCAATTATTACTTTTCTTGCTACAATTACATAGGTACCTACTCACTTATCTAGAAGTCTTAAGAATAAAACAGATGTACCTAAGAACTAAGTACGTAATTACAAAAGCACGGAAAACGTCCGGGTTCACGCAAAAAAGTACTTCCGAAACCAACAAACGCTTTTAACTTTAACATAAGTATTTTTTCTTTTTTTTTAACTTTAACATATTTTTTATTCGACTAATTCGAATAAAAACGCTTTTGAAGATTTTTGTGGAATGCTGAAGTGGCTCCTGTAAAAGTAGGTAAGTACTATTATAGGTAGATATTTACTTAATATATATATTAAATTCACTGGTAGACAAAGCACAGGCTAAACTCATTAAATTAAGCATAAGAATTCTATACTTACAGATGAAAGGATTTCTGAGAATTCATCCCCTACAGGGTTATAACTATAGGGAATTAAAATTTGTACTTATGGAATTGTATTTGTACTTATTTGCCAATGGGAAATCTCATCGGGCCGAATATTTAATGTACAGTCAGCAAAGGAGATAAGTATGCAGGGTCGTCAAATATAGTTGAAGTTTAACAAGAAACCGCTTTCTGTTTTCAAATAAAATTAAATAAAATTAATAGAAAACAAACTGTTCATTTATCAAATTAAATTTCATTCGAAAACATCAATCGCTTTCTTACTAAACTTTAACTACACACATCAAAAGTGTCTAGGGATCAACATATATTTTTGCAATAACTTTTCTCCTGATTGATATTAATTAAAATTTTCTTTAAGGATTCATCAAATAAAGTGTTTTCGTTTGTCACAGTAACGATAAACCAAGTCACCTTTGCATTAATAAAGAAATTTGCCATTTTCCTAATAAAGGGATTTTTGACATTTGAACCACTAACACAAAAGTTCGAAAAAAAGACTGAAATAACAGTTTTCTCTAAAATTTTATTGGGTAACTTAAACAATTAATAATCCGTGTTTCTACCGCGAACACTAACAACACAAGAACATCGGTTTGGCATACTCAAAATGAGTTCATCCAAATCACGCTGTGGAATGGCCGCCCATGTTCGTTGCAACAACAAAAAAAGGTCTTCTTGCGACTGGATACCCTCCATATTCGGCAGAGCTCTTCTCTGTAGCATATCCCATGCATGCTCAATCGGGTTCAAGTCTGGCGACTGAGCAGGCCAGGGCAGGACATTGATGTTAGCTGCGGCGAGAGTCTGTCTTACAACTCTTGCGGTGTGCGGTCGTGCATTATCATGCATTAACTGAAATAAGGGACCGATTTGCACTTGTAGAGGAACGATGACGTCTGATACAATCGTCTCAGCATAAATTTGAGCGTTGAGGTTGCCTCTGATCCAAATCAACTCAGTTCTTCCGCCGATCCAAATACCCGCCCATACCATGATGGTTCCACCACTATAAGGATGGACTTCCTGGCAGGATTTTAATCGCTGTTGGCGTCCAGGGGTTCTCCAGTGTCGTATACGTCTTGTATCCGGTCTCATACCAAAACGAGACTCATCAGAAAAGCACACGAAACGCCATTGTTCTTCTGCCCAATTTCTGTGTTCAAGAGCCCATTGATATCGAATCCTACGATTGTGCATTGCTATAGGTGGTACCCGTAGCGGTCTTCGGGAATGAAGGTTCACTTCATGCAAGCGGTTTCTGACTGTTTGGTCGCTAATTAAGTTCCCTGAAGAGTGATGAAGCCTCACGGCTAACATCATGGCGGTTATTGTTGGAGCTCTTCGAGTTAAGATTTGAATGTATCGGTCTTGTCTCCGTGTGGTGCAGCGATACCGTCCTCCATGGCGCTCAGCCACGGTACCAGTGCTTCGGTAACGTGTCCAAAGTCGACTGATAACACTCTGACTTGTATTCAGAGCTAAAGCCACAGTACGTTGCCGGGAACCAGCTTCTATCATTCCCACGGCTCTGAGCATTTCTTCCCTGCTTAAATGACGTCGCCGCTCCATAATAACGTTGGTTTTAATCAGTAGTAGGGAAACAGTAGCACTAATAATGTCTTCAATGCGTTGTATGTTTTTATAGGGAAAATATTGACAGCTGATTTTCATCTTTTACTCGAATTTGATTCACAGTTCCTGATTCAAATTATGAAATGCACCAAAAAGGATCCATATAAATTTATAAAATCATAAATTTATTACAAAGCCACATCTCAATCTCAAGAAATCCGCATAAAAATGCTTGATCCCTAGACACTTTTGATGTGTGTATATTCGACGACACTGCATACTTATCTCCTTTGCTGACTGTACATCGCCAAAAATTGCCATTATCAAAACGGTGTAGAAAAAAATCGTAAGGAAACAACAATTCGAAAATATGTGACATTTACCAATCCGCACAGGGCCGTGTGGTTGATTACAGCTGACTCCCTCCCGCTCAGGGTGGAGCAGAAGAGAGTGTCAGACTCTTACTGACTAAAACCCACCCGTGTCCCTTCCTTAGCCCTTTATGTTCCGGGGCAGCGGTAACCCTTTCGGACAATCCAGCTGCCCAGAGGGGAGGCCTGTGTCCGATTAGTGGAAGCATTATAGGCTGATTGCCAAAAGTGGTTCCGGAGAAATATGCAAAATCTATTCAATAAACAAAAAAAACTAAGTTTATTGCCGAATCTATGATGTCAAATTCCGGATTACGAGAAAGCTCGTGAACTGAACGACTAGAAACGTAGTTATAATTGACAAGTGACTAAAACTCGGACAAATGTCGGTTTTCTAAAAACCAGTTAATCAATCAGGCGCCCACTGACTCACATACGTTCACTTCATACATAGGGATGTATAAGGAAAGCCCCTAACTTTTAGCTTCCTCCGTACGTCATTGGCTTGGCATCGTCATTTGCGTAGTCTTGCCCCAACCATGTCAATTTCTAACAGGATGCAGCTGAATACCAGTATTTCACATGGAGCAACTGCTAATCTGCCTTCACGACCCAGTTATTGAGTGATATTGATATACCTCTTCGTAAGACTCATTGTCAGACTTCCGGACTTCTACCTGTAACGAACGTCAAAGATTACAAATGACAACCGGTAATAACGGCTTAAAGTACTTTCCGAGCCACGGAGGGATTTCAATATGTTATGGATGGTCACCCATCCACGGACCGACCTTGCTAAACCTTGAAGTCGAGCAGCTGAAATTACTTAGTCACGAGTCCTTCGCACTAACCTTCAATTTAATACATTATGACCAACTGTTCACCTGTAGCGATATATGTACAGATCAATATATCGATATAGCTACCCGAAAATGTCAAATTTTCCCAATCAACTTTGAACCTTATGCTTTATCAATAAAGTTAAAAATCTATTAAAGAAATTTGACAGATTGTAGTAGCTTGATGTGCTGGCGTCTGTACATACAATTCAATGGAATATGCATTCAACTTTCCTGGTATAATATCTCAGGAAGGCCAGGACGAACAACGTCACTAAGCAGCTCAAGCGTGTTGGTCTTGTGAAGTCCTTCGCCTGATCTTCTTTGTGACGATGGGAAAACATTTTGATTTTCTTTTGGAACAAAACTTTGTCGGTGACAGCATAGAGGTTACTTTGGTTGAAGGTTTCAGACAACTCAGAAATACCTAAGTGTTGAGACAATTTGCAACACATCTTCACATTTGGGGATCTACTTCCTGGGCACGAAATCCGTCGTTTTAACATAGCGGTATCTACAACGCACATGCGAACAACGCGTCATAGTGACGTCACAAAAACCTGCATCTCGCAAGCAGAGTTTACCGCGCAACTCGCATACGTCACAAAACACAGAGAGTACATACGTACAACGGCCCGGCATGAATCATCGGGCAGTTGCCCGCCAGACACAACACCTGTCTGGTCGGAGAATCCTCCCATTTTCATATAAACTATGAGTGAACTTTACACCCTGTTCCTCATACCTCTATAAGCCGAAGTGGCGTTTTCTATTCCGAATCACTTACGGAAATAAGATTAGTTCGGGGCCCGAACTAAGAATTAATAACAGCACGATGTGGCAGTTATCCCTAGTCCCGTTATGTATTTTCCCGTCCGAAAAAATAATCAGGACTTGAAGAGTAGGCCCCCGTGCAGGACTCTGCTGCCGTTTTGTCGAGGTAGATATAAGTGAATGATCCTAATATTTCTGTAGTCGCAAATGTTGAGCTTACTGAAGTAAAGAGAAATGCAATAAATAAACATTTCTTGCAACTTGCAACAGTCAGGACGTGATACTAAAGTAATTCCCAAAGACTCTGAACCCCACGTAGGCTCGACTCAACAGAGTCTACGTGGGGTTCAGAGTCTATAATAGGATAAGAGAAATTAAATCCCGAACTTGTGACGTCAGACCTTAGCAATAGTAATATTGGGAAATGTTTAAAGGTAACAATAATATGTGGGCAGGTAGGTACTATGGTTTCATACAATGCATCACCCAACCTTAACTTCATTCGTGAGCACACTTTATGTGCGGAACTCCCTGATTGTCTTTGAATCAACAAGGTAAAATTTAGACAAAATCATCAAACTAAAACATCATGGGTACGTGAATTACTAATCGTATACGCTATTAAAACACAATTATTAACTTATCATTTTTGTATATTTACCGTTTCCAATTTATCACTGAACAGTTTCTTCCATCGTCAACATTGGGAAGCCTAATTAATCGTGCGTAGGCTTCGTCAAAGTTGGGTGGCTAAAGAGTTCGCTATCAGCCAGTGATGTAACCATCTCTTTATCAAACGCAGAATCCCCTTTAATCCCCGGTTATAAACGAAATCTTTCGCCTCGAAGTGTTAGCATTGTCACTGCGTCAGAACTAGTGCTATAACTATGTCGTTAATAACCTTACTTATTATCCTTTACGACGAGTTAATTCGTGTCGTTGTCACACAAATATTTAGAGCTTACCGTATAAAAAAAGGACGTAAGAGCAAACGGCGCACGATTCGCAGGCGCGCGCGCTGGGAAACTCATTCTAACGCATCGAGCGCTCGAGCCGAACGTCGGTCAATCGGGAAGTGTCATCTCAAGTCACTATACTATTTACCACGATGTATATACGAACAATATAATAAATACAAATTCCAAGTGTCTGTGTAATTATCTTCAATGAAGACCTTATTAACATGTGGTACAAAAAGAAGAGTGTGTGTCAGCTAAATCTCAGTTTACCCCTGAATCGGTTCATAGAAACTTTAGAGATTTTGAGATTTTTATTGCTCCAGTTATTAATTCCTCTACAAGGGACGATATGGATTATGAAACATCTGTGATTGTATGTAACAATAGTATATAAAAACAGTTGTGATACGAAGAAGTTATAAGTGTAAAGATTTTTTTTTGAAGAAGTTTGTATTAAAGAAGCTAGTCAAGATGATGTCCAAAAAGCAGCTAACCTGCATGCTTGCGCTGCATATCATGTATTTGTTGGTTGGAGCAAGTATATTCTACCACATCGAGAGCCCACTTGAAGTCAAGCAAAGGGCTGAAGATAAGCTAGAAAGGCTTGAAATTCAAAGTAAGTCAACATTTAAATAAATGTGTCTAATATATTCGTTTATATAACTATGTATGTACGATTTTATCATAACACTTTTGCGTTGAAACTCTAAATTGTTTAATTTTTTCGTGTCAGATTAGTTTATGTTGAAAGCGAGAAAAAATATTTTTCTGGTATTACAAAGAAATGATACTATAGTAATTGGTTAATACTGTATAGATCTAACGAAGGAATCATATGGAAAAGTCTACTAATCCCAAATATTTTTGATAGGTACCTAAATTATTGTTCGACTTGCATCACAAATGAAACATCAAGCGTGATTGGTTATTAATTAATGTTAGATTATTATTAAACTAGAACCATTAGATGTGACAACCTACCAGTCAATTCTGATAATTTAATAAAATCTGTTTTCAATATATAACTACTTAGTTAATAACACTTGATCCGATGGTACGGCCTATCGAAACACTTGTAAAATAACTGTGTTATCTTGATAAAAAAAAATAAAACAAATGAAAATAAACGCATATTGTCTCTGACTTACAGTTATTCTATTTTCAAATAAATACTCGTAGCATTCAAAGGCGTTCTATAGAAGAAAAATAGAAATGTGTGCCAGTGTTATCTCTGACACTATTGGATCTATTCTGAAATATTTTTAGAGAAACCTGACGTTAATTTAACTATACACATTATATATCTATTTTCCTAAAATCATGACAATTAGCCTGAAAATTAACCTATATATATATATATAGATATATTTTTCTAGATAGTTATTGATAGGTAAATAAACTGCGTTTAATTGTCATTGTTCTGCAACGTGAACGATTAAGGATATCAATATTTTTTCCTGCAAACATCAGGTGCGATTCATTTGTTTTAGTATCTAGTCTAGAAAGATAAAACAATAATAAACATGATTATTTATTTAACATTATCGTTATTTCTATTATAATAGTGCAATGTTTTGTAATAACTTTCTTTCATTCAATATCATTGTGATCTTCAGTAAAAAAAAAACATCTTCGGTTCACGTGATTCTCTCGGCCAACCTTTATTACACTCATCAATGCAGGTGTGATGAAATTAAATGTTTATTTCTATAAATCTTTCGAGATACTTTTATATGTCAATATTTTCTTGGTCAATATTTTAAAACTAGCTGGTAGTAGGTACCTTGCTACCAAGGTAGAGATCCATAGGGAACTGACTGTATAGTTGAAAGATTTTGACAGTACCTAGGTGAAGCTTCAAGCGTATCGGAAATCCCCTTAGCCGTGCATTTTATCGGCGATTTCATTGCAATAATTGGGCCATCGGCGTAAGCTGTTTGTCGTGTCCCTTCTTGGTTGGAAATCAGCTAATGCCGATGAACAATTTCAACTTAATTGCTTCTTCAAAAGTTCAGTAACGTATCGGCACCTCTTTGGCTGCGAAGGTTTCTTTTACTACTGCTTAATTTAAAGACTTCAATAGTCCAACGACTTAGCCCAAGGAAGCCATGCCAGCATTAGATGACAAGCTAACCGGGCGTTTGCTATTCTTGGACAGGAAAGGCCTGTTCTTGGTGACGGGGACCATCACGGGATACTGCTCGCTAAACGAATACTTCCACATAATAGGCATAAAAGACAGTCCCCTATGTGGCAACTGCATGGAGGCCGAGGAAACCGTTGCGCATGTGCTCTGTGAGTGCACAGGCGTCACCTAGATTAGGTCAAAAACCCTCGGTACACCCAGATCTTACACAGATGTTCTCAACAGGCCAAGAGACGCTATCAAATTCTGGAAGGAGGTGGGCTGGTTGGAATAACCACCGACGGCCGCTATGGCCCACGGACAACGGTCCACTTGACGGACTAAGTGCGGAAACCAAACCCATAACATAAAACATAGTACTACGACTATATCGAACTTAGCATAATTAGAGATTGCCAGAAATACTAGAATATGTAACGCACAATGCTGGCAGTCTTGAAGAAACCCTTTTCTATATACAACGGCAGGATCTTTTCCTTCCAACTGGTACAATTAAGTCTATCTCCGGAACTCGGAGACCTCTCTACATAATAGTCAATGTGTCATGCTATTGTTATTACCACGCGACCAGATAAAAAAACTTGAGACTATTGTCTATGGCTATGTGAAACTGTTAACTGCAACGTGCACTTCAACTTACCAATCAATAAAGAAATGGTGTGGGACCTTTATCGTACCTAACTTTTTTTTTTGAAGAAAAATATTTCCTTTTCCAACAACGGTCCCAAAATTAAAAAAAAGGGTTAAAAAATTTAATTCGGTTAATAATCAAAAATATTCAGAATAATGAAAACTACCGGATGAAGGTGGTGATTCAAAAAAAAACTTAAAATAATTTTGAAAATCAGAAAAACCATTTTATCATCAGACGGTATTTATCACAGGGAAAATTAATTACAAATATGTTCTTTTGTTCTTATACATAAAAGATGTACCAACACGTTTTAGTTTAAATTAACGAAATGAACTGATGTTAAAGAGGATAATTATTACAAAATTATACTATGTCTTCACCCTATAAATTAAAAACCCAATAAAATCCACAGTCAAGTGAGCGAAGCCGCGGGCGCAGCTATTGGTAACAAACAAACATATCAACACTTCAGTCAGCGTGGGGTACAAAGTTTTAGCTTTCATCACAATCTGTCGAGATCACTAAAATGTATAGGTATATCAACCGTCAAAAAATGTTAAATTTTTGGTTTCCCCTTTGCCATCTTCCAGTTAGTGGATGCAAAGGATGATGTGTCAATGTCATCATTATCATCTGCCTAGACTTACGCCAACAATTACGGGCTCCCAATCTAACAGAATGCAGCTATATCAGTATTGTAAATGGACCGTCTGCCTATCTGACTTTTACCAAGGGATATCGCATTACCCAGTAACTGGACCGACCCTAACAAAGTCGGGAAAAAGCTAGGCGGATGAAGTTGTTAAGGCTCATTGTCAGACTTTCGGGCTGTTATTGCAATATCCTTGTTCATCATACAGTACAAGATGCCACAACACTACCACTACCGCTTGGACCTCGTCATCATCATCAATCTATAGGAGTTCACTGCTGGATACATCCACCAGATGAACGCCTTGCATCTTCTAGCTCAGTGTTTCCCAAACATTGTTCTGCCGTGGCCCGGTAATTTTCATATGTTCGCCGCAAATGATGAATGTTTTAGCCTGAGGTTTGGTTCCACATCAAGTCTACTAGTGTTGAAAACCCAGGCTACTCTCGACAACTCTCTTGGGCCTATTTGAACAATGATCATAAACATGATTATAAAACATCATGTTTAAGGCATTAATTACGAGTAACACAGACATAAAATCAAATGCGCTTTGAACAAATACTTGTAATCTGCTTATAGTAATATATATGTAAATAACAATTATAAGTCACTAATGCATATATTATAGCTTATAATAAAATAATCTCAGTGGTATCCTATGTAGATAATAGGTAATACGGGCTGATGTCCGCAACTCCACGTCAATGCGCTTGTTTTGCGTACGGGTGGTATCCTATGTATTAAGTATACCTATTATAATTCTCAGTTCAATTGAGTTTCTGCTACGTACATACGCATATATAACTTGGATTTTCTGTACATAAACTCTAATATATAGCCATAATTCATATTCATAATTAAGTTCTATGAAATAATGAATATTTATTTGGACAGGACAAAAGAGACACAAGTAACGAAATCCATTAAAAGGTCGATATAACAAAATTGTAAATACATAGGTACGGTATTAACAACAAAAATAACCGCATATTAAATCTACATTAGGTATGTCTTCAAAGGACCTGTCGAAGTAAAGTAAGAAATACGTTTTTAAAACTTCACCCTTGAGTAAGGAAAACAGGAGATGTTAATTATTGTTTTTTTGTAAATCTCTACAAAGCATTATCTACTTAGCAAATTCCAAGCTAGGACTAAATGTGACGCATGACGCGTGATCGCGGGCTCGCTATGTTTGTCGAAGGATTGATGGCCGGTGGAGCAGACGAGTCCTAGAGTGGAGACCGCGTATCGGCAAGCGTAATGTGGGACACCCCCCAGCTGGATGAACAGACTTTTTTTAAGAAGGTGGCTGGGACAGACTGTATGCGGAAGACGGAGGACAGGGTGTTGTGGCGCAGCCTGGGAGAGGCCTGTATTCAGCAGTAAACTGCGATAGACTGAGTGGATTAGTTGATTAATCTCAAAACAACAATTTATTCTTCTAAACATTCTTAAAAGTATTTCTGTCTCTACAAACCTTAAAGTGGCAGTTGCGTTTGAAAATGCGGCCGAACTAGAATGTATTTTTGAAGTAAACAACATAAAAAATGTATAATTTTAAATTAGGATCCAGAGATGTCTATAAACATTCCTTAGTATTTATTAACGAGTATGTTGTTCTTATAATTCAAAATTAGACTAGTCATGTTGCAAAAACAAAAATGACCTAAAAGAGTAAATTATTCTATTAAATTGTTTTCATTTGGTTTCACACTGAGATATATAAAAAATGTAGCTCAGCTATTTATAGCCTTGCAGGTATTGCAAGCATTGATGTACCAATGTTATTTGCTGAATAACCTAAATTCATCTTGATTTATAAGTACCATGTAAAGGTGAATAATGATAATAATCATATGATGCAGTAGTGAATTGGAACGAATCTTTAAGATGTATTTTAACTTTGAAATGATATAGTTTGTTGCCAACAAGGACACTTAATCGTTATAATACTGTAATTACCGTAAGGTTCTTTTTGGCGACAAACTATATTATTTTAATGTTAATTTATCCATTTCAAGTTTCGTCCCGATTCACCCCTGCATCACTATCCACTCGTTTTATGATACTGCCCCATCTTGAGAGTCTCCCAAGAAATAATTAGTATAAGCTGAAGTTCAAATTAACAATCAAGATTTAATCAATTGGGATAGAGACACACTAACATAAATAACATTAGGCTCAAATCGTCGATAAATTAAACCGAATCTGTTTCGATAACCCCAGAAAGTTGATTGAAAGAATTGGACCAGAATGCTATTATCCTAGATTATTTAAAAGCAATTATATCGATGATGTCGGTGCGTTGTGAAACGAAAACGATTATTATAGCACACTATCTGAATGAAAACAAACATTTTGTCTATAGTTTTTCTCTCCGTTAAAACGTCTGTATCTTGGGCAACTGTAAAATGAGCAACATTTGTTCATTAAGTGTGTTAAGAGCAAGAATGAAAGGGAATCATTGTTATGAGAATTCAAATGGAATATTTTGGACGTTAGGCTAATTCAAAACATTTTAGCAAACCCTAGATTGCAAAGAGGTTGGATATGTTGTGGATGCCTAATCAATGATTCTATTTCTTACATAGTACCTATGTAGTTACCTCAATTAAAGTTAAATTGTTGATAGGGTACGATGGGGTTGGCATATCCGAATGGATAAAACCCCTTTTTATAAAAACAGAGTGTAGATTGAATTCTAATAAACAAATACCTGTGTTAAATAACTATACCTCGTTTAATACATCTAGACATTTAAATCAAAATGATGGCGTAGTCGCCTATATAAAAAACTGCCACTTACCCCAATCGGCAGAAGTTAATTTGATACATGCCTCAGCTTTGAAAATCACAATCTCCAACTTCACCATTATTGGTATTTATCGGTCTCCATCGAATGTATCCGCAGATCGTTTCATTGCCTCGCTTGATCAATACCTTCAAACTATCGACTCACATGGAGATACTATTATTACGGGAGATATAAACATTAATTTAATAGGGAAACCGGCAGAAACGTCACAAATACGCACTAACAGATTAAATTATTTAAATATGGTGACTTTGCATGGTTTCCTCCCAGGACACTTTTTGCCTACCAGAGATGACAGCTGCCTCGATCACATGATTCTTAAGCTAGATAAATAAAAAAACTCGGCTTTCGTGGCAGTTTTAAACACGTCTGTTACGGATCATGCAATGGTACTACTAAATATATCCCACACGTACCAGACCAAGTCTTATGTCAAAACTAAGACCGTGACTAATTTGGAGAATGCCTACAGGCACCTCGTAAATGCGGAAACATCTTTTCTTAACACATATAGAGACCCAAACATTTTAGTAGACGGGTTGATAGATGTGATTAGGTCATCTCTCCTTCAAAACACTAAGGTTGTCTCACTCTCTAGCTCTAAGCGTACTCTAAAGCCCTGGATAACCACGGGAGCCCTAAGATGTATTAGGCTTAGAAATAAACTGCAACTACAGTCGAGGAGAGACCCTTTTAATGTTATTTTGATCATAACGTATAAGCGTTATCGTACATTTTGCTCTAATCTTATTAAAAAACTCAAAAGACAATATCATAAAAACCAAATTTTAATTTCTGTGAAAAATCCCAAGCTACTTTGGCGTAAAATTAACGACATAACCCATTACAAAAAACCAAAGACATCTAGTGTACACCTACTTCAAATCACACCGCATCCTCTTGACTCGTTAAATCGCGTAAACCATTTCTTTGCAACTATTGGAAAAAAGTTGGCGGAAGAAATCATTGCTCTAACTGGGCAAGGATATAAACCTCCTGCTTTTAGCATCTCAAATGCACCATCTCGAGCCAATTCATTTGTGCTACTAGAGACAGATCCGGCAGAAGTGGACGGTACACTCATGGCACTTGACTCAGCAAGTGCTTCGGGGTGGGATGGCATATCAGTGAGTTTCCTTAAGTTATCTCGAGACTTTGTAGTTCCTCTCATTTGCAAATTAACAAATCTTTGTTTTGAAACGGGTGTATTTTGTGATGCATTGAAGCGATCTATCGTCACGCCTGTGCACAAGGATGGGGACAAGAGCGATGTTAATAATTACCGACCGATTTCCGTCTTACCGTCACTTTCAAAAATAATAGAAAAAATAATATATAAAAGGCTTATAAATTACTTGAATAAATATAACATTCTTTCCGACTCACAATATGGTTTTAGACAGGGGCGGTCAACTCAGGACGCGGTCATAGCGTTAACGTCTGAAATCACGGATAAGGTGGACAAGGGGTATAAGTGCGTTACGGTGTTTTTAGACCTGAAAAAAGCTTTTGACACCGTATCTGTTCCCATCCTTTTGAGGAGACTTGAGGCTATAGGGATTAGAGGCAAGGCTCTTTCTCTTTTTGACAGTTATCTCCGGGTTAGGAAACAGCAGGTTAAGGTGGGTAAATCATATAGCAATGAGGAAAATGTTGATTTCGGTGTTCCGCAGGGCTCTGTACTCGGCCCGCCACTGTTTCTAGTGTATATTAACGAGCTCTGTAACCTACGTAACAGTGGCGGGAAAATCTTCTCATATGCAGACGATACGGCTATTGTCTACTCTGGCGACATTTGGGAAGGGGTACGTGATAGGGCTGAACAAGGGTTAGTTGTCATAGATGGGTGGCTCAAAGCTAACTTGTTAACCCTTAACATTGCTAAAACTAATTACATTTGTTTCTCTCCAAGTGCAAGATCTAAAGCATTTACCAATTTCAATATTCGTATCCATATTATGTGTGCAAATAGCTTGGGACAAAATTGTGACTGTAAGCCCATCAAACAATTATCGTCTGCAAGATACTTGGGAGTCATAGTTGACGAGCGTCTAGCGTGGCACTCGCATGTCGAGGTTATTATGACACGTGTTCGAAAATTTATATGGATTTTTAAAAATCTACGACATGTGATGCCTCGAAAGACACTCAACAACATTTATGTGGCACTCGCGCAGTCAGTAATCACATACTGCCTACCTGTTTGGGGAGGGGCCACTAAAACTAAATTCCTAGAGTTAGAAAGAGCCCAAAGGTCACTTTTAAAAGTAATCTATTTTAAGCCATATAGATATCCCACAGTCGACCTATATAGAATTAGTGGCCTATTATCAGTCAGGAAACTATACCTTTTAAACATCACTCTATATTTACACAAATACCTTCCAGTTAACTCAGACAGACAGGCTAAGAGACGAAAAGACATTGTGGCTTACTCTCCACGGGTACGTACGGTTTTTGCAAGGCGACAGTATGTATGCCAATCGGCCTTCATATACAATAAAATTAACGCAAAACTAAAGTTCCACCAGGAGGCCTCGCATCAATGCAAAAAAGTTATAACTGAGTGGTTAAAAACTCAAACATATGATGAAACAGAGCATATTCTAGTCAGACTTGCATAAATACTTGTCTTCTTTATCATAATGTTATACCTTGTGATTTTAAAGTGATATTTTTATCTTTGATTATAATGGCACCATCAGCAAACACGCAAACACAAACGCACACACCCTTACACAGACACTAACACACACATCCTAACATAGACACAAACACACCCTTACACACCCTCACACACACACACCACAACCCGCACTCACAAAGTTCGATAGTCACACATAAATATACTCATAATTACAAACTACACAGAGCTGCTAATTACCTTATAAATCATTGTTTAATCTTTTAAGTTTTGTTTTTTAGATTAGTTCTTAATTGAAATTTTTATAAAGTCTCAATATTGTTAACTATCAATTAAGGGAAGGAGCGAGACAACCCCAACACAAGTATTATTAATTACTTACTGGGGCTGTTTCATTCACATTTGTAAATGTAACCGTTTGAGACACAATAAACAATTTTTTTTTTTTTTATAAAAAGATTTTCTTAAAACTGAGCACCACCGACTTGAATTTTATGTAGGAATCATTGTCTTTGTGCGTGTACGCAAACTTACGACTAAGACAGCATCTTCAATACCTCTGACCTGTTAATACATATAGGTTTGCTGTTTAAACTTGAACATGTATATTACTGTTTCATTAATTTCCTAATTATAATTCTAATTTATTTATTACTTTGACGTACAAATAAAGTCAGTTGTTAGTGGTGGTATGGAAATTCCAATGTCATATGGTTGTCGACAAGTTGACTAATTTTTTATGAACTACGCTAATAATAATATTACATTATTATTCAAGAGAAACAATGACGCAACTTACTAGCCAGTAAACAATTACAGGAGAATCTAGTATTTTTTCTTCATTTATAGTGTTCCTAGAATTCTATATTTTCCTTTAGTTGCTAAGGAAAGAAAGAGGTTACACCCTTACTCATTGAATACTCAAGAAACAGCAAACTTGGCCCGTTGTACACACACGTTTTTCTTGCCATGAAAAACTTCGGTTGATTTACCGTGTGTAGACACGGTCGTCAGTGTTGTATAATAATAATAACTGTTTATTTATAAAAAGGGCATACATTTACAATGAATAGCTTAACAATTAAAATAACGCACAGTTGCTAATTTGCCTGAACTAGGTTGAACCTGTGCTTCAGGCTAGAAAGTGCATAAATATTTAATGTAATAAATTAACAATGAGTATAACGTAAAAAATAAATTAAAACTTAGGTAAATAAAAGTAAAAGATGATGTTAGCAGTTCTATTTGCAGACAATAAGTAGGTCTTCTGTCTGTGCATAGTCGATGGTTAGTAAATATTTAAGTACAATTTTCTTACAGCTATAGTAATATAGATACTTAGTTTTCTATTTAATCTATTGTACAGGAAGGGGCCTGAGAATGATAAAAATCTTTCTATAAAGACATGTTTTGAGCATTAGACATGCATACTAGATCATACCGTCTCTTATTATTGTTGTCGGCATTGTAGGCAAGCATGGTGTGCTGTTTTAATACTAAGTGCATAATAAAAAGCTGGATAACAGTTAGTACATTGCAGGATTTATATAGCAGATTTGTGTGAAAAAAAAGGGATGGAAGTTTGCTACCTTTAAAATTGTTCTCTGAACTCTTTCAAGAGGAAGCAAATTAGTTTTGGTGTATGGATCACAATGGAAGCTTGTTGACAGACATGGCGGCAATACGTCGTCTGGTGGTTTGAAGTGTCATGTACAAGCTTACATGATACCTACTAGCGCACCGTACCGTAAATAATTATTAAAGTATTTCCGTTTGAGCACCTATTTTTAGAGCACCTATGCATAGAGCATCAAAGGTATTCCCATTTGAGAATACCTTTGGTGGGTGCTCTAAAATAGGTGCTCAAACGGGAATACTCCACCGTGCCGTATACAACGGATCTTATGAACAGAAAGAAGTAAAAATCGCCATTAAAAAGACAGAAAGAAATTTCCAAAAATATAGGTGAAATTATTTGTATTGTAGATACATGTAACATCATATCAATGTATATGACTACGTACCTCTAGGTATACAGTATGACATTGGAGAGTGCTACGCCCCTATGTGGTAACGCAAGCCTATCAGACAAAGAATTTAGTAACACAATTACTCGCAATAATAATCTGATAATTCTATATCCTATCTATAGCAATTTGCAATGATGATTGCATTACTCTCTCTTCACTGGAAATGAAAGTGAACGGGAAATGTGTTCAATGATTTCTTTTGCATCATCATCATCTGCCTTGCCTTTTCCCAACTATGTTGGGGTCGGCTTCCAGTCTAATCGGTTAGACTTGAAGCCGACCCCAACATAGTTGGAAAAAAAAACAACTGACTTCCAAAAAAACACTAAAAAGTGAAAAATTACTTTAATTTCGGAAGTCGGTGTCGTTGGTTCCGCATTTTCTTTTATTGACACCGACTTCCGAAATTAAAGTTATTTTTCACTTTGTAGTGTTTTTTTGGAAGTCGGTTGTTTTTTTGTAAAAAAGTTTTTTATTTTTCACTTTTTAGTGGGCCCGTTTGTAACATAACGAAGTTACAATAGCCTAATGTCGACTGCTCATCACCTGTTACAAAATATTGCGTTTCCCGATGCAGGGACGTTAATTGTTGAGGAGTTCTCCTTGTGAGAACCAGGAGAACTGGAGCGGATTGAGAAGTCACCATCAGCTCAACTTCACGATACGCATTGTGCTTATTAGCAATCACATTAAAGTACCTAATCGAATCACAACCCGTGAAATGTTTATTATTGAGTAGTCAGGCCTGTTGGTCTAGTGGTTAGTGACCCTGACTGCTATGCCGGAGGTCGTGGGTTCGATTCCCACCCAGGACAAATGTTTGTGTAATGAGCACGATCATTTGTTCTGTGTCTGGGTGTAATTTATCTATAATATTTATGTATTTAGAAATATATAAGTATGTTTATCAGTTGTCTAGTACCCATAACACAAGTTCTGCTTAGCTTGGGACTAGATGGCGTTGTGTGATAGTTGTGGAATATTATTATTATTATTAGTAGTACCGATGGCCATCTGTGGTCTTCATCATCAGTTCCGCTTCACCGAACGGTGCTTTCTGAGAGCAAATGCACGAGTTAGGTACTCTAAAAAATACCCAAATCTCTATAGATGTGCCTACAAAATTTGAGGGTTTCCCTCAATTTCCATGGGATTTCCTCATCAGATTCCGATTTGGTGACAATGGGACCATTTCGAGAGCATACACTTTCAAATAAAAAAAGAATTTTGAAAATCGGTCCACAATTGGCGGAGTAATCGCGAACAAACACACAAAAAAAAAACATATCGTCGAATTGAGAACCTCCTCCTTTTTTGAAGTCGGTTAAAAAGGGTAGGCAGATGATGATGTGGGTGCCTCAATAAATTAAGGCCTTCAGCATAAAACTTATGAACCAAGCGACTGTACGCTCTAAGGACATCCCCTGTGTAGTGCGGCTAAGGTCAAAGAGGGCAGCAAAGGACAGGCTGGATCGGATAAGTCTTTATCTAGCGCTGTTGTGGCTGTTTTTATGAGTGCCACAACGGGTTCTGGAAAACACAGAACGGTCACAACGCGTTGTAGTTGTTTAGGAGATGGCCAGAACGCGTTGTGACCTATTTTTATTCCAAACCCAACCTATAGGTATGTGTTATCAGCTCCAGTACAATAATATTTAGCCTCAATTATATTGATCTGTTACCTATGTCGTTTACGTACAGTTATAGCTCGGCCATAATTAACGGTGAATCCATTGTCATTTACCTCATTGTTCTAACGTATATTTTCACGTTAGCATTTATGTTGCGTTGGCTTATATACTTAGATCTATTTTCCTTGTAGGCTAAAAAGTAGTATCTGTTACAACGGCTGTTTGTTTAGCGTCTTCAAGTTTAACCGCTCTAGCAGGTGCTGCAAGAGCTTCGCGGTCCAATAAAAGGCGTATTTTTATAGAAGTCATAGCATTGAAATTACTTATTTTACATCATGACTGGAACTGTCAGCTCTCCAAGATAACCCTCTTCTATTTTTGCTACTCTTCTAAGGGCTAAATTTTTCAATCATCTCATAACTTTATTCGAGGAATAATTTTGAAATTTTGACAGTTATTTCATACAAAAACTGTCAAACGTCAATTTTATTCCTCGAATAAAAGTTATCTGGTGATGGAAAAATCAGCCCTGAATATGAAAAAGTGTTTATCTCTTAAAACGTACCACCAACTTATTAAATACCAGCGGCCTGTTCCGGTTTCGCACGGGTGGATATTTATTTTTTAAACATTTTATTTTTTTCTTGCAATTAAAAAGCTTATATTAATCAGTGATAATGTAGCATTCAAATGGTGATAGAATTTTTAAAATCGGTCCAGTACTTTTTGAGCCAATTCGTTACAAACATACATATCTTTCCTCTTTATAATATTATATTATTATTAATTAATAATTATTATTAATATATTAATATTATAGTATAGAAGTATAGATTCGTGGAGGTGGCATAAAAAAGCCATTCAGACTATAATCTCTACAATAGCATAAGTATAATCAGCTTATAATATTCCCACTGCTGGGACACAAGCCTGCTCTGTTCGAGAGGGAGGGAGTGGCCTGTAAAGAAAAGAAAGAAAGAAAGAAAAAGTTTATTTGGACACATTTCGTGAAACACAAAACACAAAACTAAATAAAAATAATGTTGCAAACAACAATAATAATAACGATAATTGTGCGTGCCTCACGGCTGCGCCAAAAAGGTTCATTTCAGCATTAATGCCAGACAGATGCTGTCTGACGCTGGTTTTCTAATGAACCTTAGGGGACAAGTGACGGGGAGTACACACAGCCTCAACATACCTTATACGTACTTTTTACCCTTATAAATAGATTAGAAAACTGTGGGTTGATTAAAAAAAAAAAAAAAAAAAAAAAACAAGAAATAGTCGTAATAATAATAAAAACTAAGATAAAAAATTTACTCATTAAAATTTAAATTAATACTAGCCGATGAAAGTGACGTACCTACCTTTATACAATAATCCTGTAATCTTGTAAGCCTGTAATCTTCAACGTGGACCCAGTGCCCGCTACCGCTACATTATCCACTGTTAATTATATATCTATAGTTTGAGGCACCCGAAGGTGTAAGCTCCATGGTATTACTGTAATTTAGGGATGTGAAAAAATAATCGATTATAGAAAAAAGCGATTTTTTTCCCATAAAAATAGATTTTTATAGCATAAAAATCCATATTTTTGCCATAAAAATCCATTTTTATAGCAAAAAAATCGATTTTTCCCGGAAAAAATCGATTTTTTGTATAATCGATTATTTTTTAACATCACTACATTAATTGGTTTTCCTTTTGATTAAAGTCGTTTTACACCTAGGTATATGTTCGGTTACTGGCGATGATACTTACGATATTATTAAGCCATATGAGCTCATGATCTTACAATTGTCTCTATATTTCTTAAAAGTATTTTGCTAGAACCTAAATTAAATAGATTTAAAAAAAAAACATCATCATCTTCTGCCCTTGTCTCATATAACTTACTTCGAGTTGGCGCAACACGTTTTCTTCGTCCAGTCTCCCGTATCAATCAATCAATCAATCATGTTTATTGTGGATCATAGGTACAGAAGTAGATACAGGTGTTAAAATTTACAGTGATGTTGATTAGCTATATCCCGCCTTTTGGGCATACAATACAAATTATTCAAATTATCAACATTGTGTCATATTATTATATTAGAATTTAACATTATTATTTTAATAAATTAACAAAGAAAACTAATAACATTACTATTGAAATTAATGGAAAAATTAAATTAACTAGTTAGGTGGGTAGTTACAAACTAATTTTACAACAAAAGAATAAACACAAAATAAAGGTCAATCAAAGATTTTAAAATTAATAGTAAGCAGCACCATCAACCATCAAGCTATTATTCACTCTCTTTTCTTTCATAGCATTCCTCACACAATCCATCCATCTTTTCTTCAGCTTTCCTATCCCTCTGCTCTGCATCCTTCTAAATTTATACTCATCATTCTTTTTAACCAACTTCAAAAAAGAAGGAGGTTGTCAATTCTGTGGTTCGCATTTTCATGGTTGTTACCACTGACTTCCGAAATTAAAGTTATTTTTCACTTTGTAGTGTCTTTTTTGGAAGTCGGTTGTGTTTTTTTTTGTAAAAAAGTTTTTAGTCACATGCGTTTAAAAACTAAATGCAACAACTACATAAACAGTCCTAGATAACAGCAGGTCTCTTTTCATAGAAATTTAAGTCTTTCTCTCTCTTCGTTACAACAAACGGCATTACCATTTAATAAATCAACACATTAATTATCCAGGATAAAAATAAATGATTATCTTATCATAATAATCAAATCATCCAGCTACATAATTTATGTAAAACACATTTACGTATATACTTCGAAAGATTTATTGAGTGAGGTTACTAAAATAAAGTTGTTATTAGTAAATATGTAACTAGATAAATAATTACATTAGCCACATACATATTACACACTCCTGAGCTTTAATCAAATTAGGTTATAAAATAATTGATCCATTTATGTTCCGATTTCATTGCCTTCCTTGTTCTAATTAAAAATCATCAAATTAAGTGCACATCAAAGAGTGCTCACTTTTTAGATATAGGTGATATAAACATGGTCTAGTTTCTAATCTAGTTTTTAGTCCACTGCAGGTCAGTGTGTTTTCACAAGCTTTTGGAACGAAATTGACGAACGAGAGTTACCGCAAAAAGTGTAACATTTTGAATTTTTGATCGTCACGATACTTTTACGTAGTAAGTACCAAAATAAGTGCCGTGACAGTCAAAACTTCGTTCCAACCGGGTGTTTTCCAAGCTCATGCTATTATTACAGTCGATGTATTCTGTAAAAATCTTACCGTCAAAACGTAGGTGAAATTAGCTGTCAATAGTGTTAATCGCTAGCATCAGGTAGCTCACTTCAAGCTTAAGATTTTCTCTTCCACTATAAATTAATGACAATAGAATTAATTTAATGATTTCCATATTTGCATTATTATTATTGCCAGAGTTTTATGGCTCAATCAATATCTACCTATATTTTTATTTACAACACGTATTGGTATTGTTTGTTGAAATTATTATATTTTAATGTTCAAATAATTAAACATTATTATCTTTTTGGATAGCCCTGGTAACATGGGGAATGAATGTAAGATTTAAACAGCGTGTATCAGAAAGGGGGTGGTACTCATTCCATGAAAGCAAACAACTTTCTTCATGGGACCAACATCGTAATCGTTTAGTAATTTATTTTCTTTGAATACATTAGTATATAAATTATAATATAATATTAATTTACAAAATACAAACTAACAGTCTTAACTAATAATAATGAAAAGGAAATTATTTCAATTATTTATTTTGCTAGAATTAGTCACAAATGAATTCAATTGAAAACATCTTGTTAGAAACTGTTCCCGCGCAGCGGGGTAGTTAACAGTAGCGGTTTTCATTTTGACAGTTCAACAACATTAATTGCATTATTTACGTAGCTGAGCAGACAATTTTTGCGAACAAAGAAAGCAATGGATTAGCAATATCCTTCAAAATAATCGTTTTTGACAGTATGTTACACAATAAGGGTGCTGTATTCATTCAAATTACTTAAGTTGCAATCGAAAGTGGTGACAGATGTCGACCGTGTTGCCAACAATATTGTCATGTATTATGTGTGTCATGGCTTATAAATTACCGATAATTAGTTTTGTAGTTCAGGACAAAACCGATGACGTATGAAACATAACGATCGTTTAAACTAACTGACACGTCTTAGCAAATAAAACCCGTAATTACAAGTATTTTTAGACCTTATGGTAAATAATAGGTAAATGTATGTATAGGATGTGTTGACTATATCCTTCAGTTTCTGTGTTATTGGATAATAGGAATTGCCATTTAGGATGATGATCTTTTTTTTTGTTCTTCAATGGCTACTGGTGATATGTTTTCGAATAGTTTAGTAGTACGAATTCTTTGGTAAAGGTATTTTTTATTATACCAGTTATTGTTTACGTAAAATCATAACTAGAACTATTTATTCCTTTCTGCCGTTATTTGTTTGCGTCAATATTGTCTGTCTTGCGTAGGTACTATTGTTTACCGGTTCTTAAATGTTTCTCAATATTATAAACATATAAGTTGATTTATCTAGCATCCGACATCGATTTTCCGAGGATTGATTCCTGTTGTTCTATTCAGCAAAAGTCTCACAATATACCTAAACTTTGGTGAAGTGACCTGTCAATAGTGTCAATTCCTAATATCAGCCGGTCTATTCCGTATAAATTTCACCGTGAAAAAATAGATGAAGTGATATGAAATAAACTTTTTTTTTGTCTGATGGCAGTGATTGAAACTATCGACAGCTAACTTTAATAATAATAATTCTTTAATTCAGGTAACTAAGATCCAATGTGTTAGTAATTACAATAATGACTTACAACTATTGTTAGTAAAGTGACACAATATCGGTGGTTCATTATGACATATTAATTTATCACCGTCCACGCCATTTTTTTTTTAATTGGAGAAGTAACATCCTCCTCTATTATCTTGAGGATGCTGTTGCTAGTTTCCCGTACTCTGCTTAGTAGAGGTGCAGTTTTTTTGCGAATCACCTCATCAAAGCCATCGGCTCGATTCTGCACAAACATTTCTGAAGCACTACAAAAACGAGGCCTTCGCAACAGCATCCTAAAAATATTATTATACTGGACGCGCAAAGTGTTCATCGCTCTTTTGACCTAAGCGACTCACAGGTAAATCCCGTGTAGAAACTTTGGCAATATGCCTTAAAAAGGGTGATTTTGACACTAATTCCTAGTGTCAAAATCGACAGTTCACTTTACCTAAGTTTTCACGGTGAGACGCTTACAGAATAAATCGGCTGGTCCTTCTCATTTTGTCTCCATTTCCTTGCCTTGCAATGTTTTTCATATAATCATTTATATAGCTTGTATAGTCTCACTGCTGAGTAAAGGCCTTCATCTTCCTTTTCCACACAATTCTGACTTTTGCCGGCCAGTCCTATCGACAGGAATCAAGCTCGTCCTACCATCTTCGTCTCGGCCTTCCGCGTTGGCGACGTGTGTTAAGTGGGACCCAGTGCTTCTCATACCTAGTTAATTTTGTCTTTATGTATGGAAAAATCAACTCGTCCAGAGTCACAGTTCTTATTCTGTTGATAAGCCGCCCACACGTTTGATCACAATAATTCCGTTACCTTTAAGAGTGATACAAAATAATTCAAACCTGCACGGATTGAGTTGAGACATTTAATTGTTTCTAACTAACTCATAATGGGTGTACAACATAAACATGGCGTTTAATTAGAACATTTGTATTATCAAAGTGTTCAGTGATTCATTGCTTACTTCACTCAATCGATTTGATGACGCAAATTGTAGTAGATAACACGTTAGTTCAATAATTAGTCCGATGTGTTAGTTCAACAATTAGTCTGATATTTTTATGAGTGATTTTCCCAAGATCCTCAAGCGATTCTTAAGCAGTCTGAGAAATAGCGTGATCTCTTTCTAGACAGTTTTTATCTGTTGTAGCTTGATGTTTATTTATATTGCAATATAATGTTTTGCGATAAGGTTGCATTTAAAACGATTCCTTACTCGAAAACACTTCAATTCTTTCGCAAATCCCGCCAATCTCAAGCACTTCACGCGGTTTTGTCCATTGTGTCATAGAGAATAAAGCCCCAGTATGGTGATGAGTTTATTTTTATTTATTTATTTGCACAATTTATCACCTTAAGTATACTGTTGACATTACACTAAATAAGGCCGCCAGTAACAGTCACAATACCCCCTGTACTAGTTGATACTGTATTACAGTAGGGTATTACTCCTCATTCCTGCGACCCATAGAGTAACAAACGAGTGAGAACTTAAGAGTATATAGGCTCTTTAAGAAAAGAAACTTATAGTCTTAAACTAATATTGAAATGAAATTACTACACTTAATACTATTTTGGCTTTTCGTGATTTAAGGATATCATTCATAAAAACTATAGTTTTCGCGAGTAGTAACACTTTTGGCGCACATGGGGCAGTCAGGGAACTACCACCTTGCTAGCATGATCAGCCTATAATGTTCCCAATGCTGGAACACAGGCCTCCTCTCTGTGGGGGGGCGCGGGACCAGTGCGAATTGGTGAATGTCACATGTCTTCGCCGGCTTACGCACGATGTGTTCCTTCACCGCTTTGAGAGCAGTGGTGATGAAATAATTTAAACAGAGTAAAGCGCCCGCCTCCGTTCGCAGCTAAGACCTACAATCTCGTAAGTCGCGGCCGTTTGTAATGGGTCATCACTACTGCTCCTCCTGCCTTGGTAATATTTTTATCAGACCATAAGCTAATTGCTTAAATGGATTCTCCCCATTGTAATTAAAATAAGTTATTTAAGATGATGCAATAAACATTTTTTTTTATTTTTTATTATAAGCTATTCTCATTGAGATTAAAGACCTCTTTTTGATACAAGAGAAGATAACTCCAAGATCAAAAAGGAAGGTATGGTCACTATTCCCTTAGGATTGTTTGTTGTAAATGATTTGGTTGAAAGTGTAGATCTGTAGTCTGTACATTCAGGAGCTCACATTCTTTTCCGTTATTACATTTGTCTTTCCGCCCAATCCGCAGACTACATCTGCTGCCAATCTTGCTACCCAGTCTACCATCATATTAGATTAGATCTCATAGAGCTCCCCGCCCACAAACTTGAAAAACCCCTTCATAAAATTAGAACCCAAAGTATCCTCTAAAAGACAACACAATCAAAATCATATTCATAAGCGTGACCGCGCATTACTAGTCAACACACTATATTAAGTACTAAACTCGTAATAAACACATTAGGGATAAACAAATGTTTACGTCTCCAAACAAGCTAGATTGCCTTAAAATTACAACTCGGTCATGAGCAACTAAACAGGTCCTAGAATGTTGAACGACTGGATGCGTCACTTGGCTTTTAATATAGATAATAGATATTGTATTTTTTTGTGAAGTGAAAACTTCTTTATGTGCACTTTGCGCTCTTTCTGGGCCCTAATTCACTATGACCACATAACGATTCCTTACTTCGAAACCACGTCAACTCCCTTAGCAAATCTCGCGTTCATTTCGCGCGGTTTTGTTCATTGTGTCATAGAGAATAAGGCCCTTAAACGGTGAACCAAACTGAACGGTCACGGTCGGGTCGGTGACGCTGAATCGCGTATTCTCGGTGCTGAATTACGTATACTCGGTTCATAAAAGTTTTCACGTCTATTGTGAGGTCAAAAGCACACACCCACTATTTTATTTTTATAAAATTGTAGTAGTGATCCATTTAGAGGTCCTTGGGAAATCCTAGGTGTCTTTCAATTAAGGAACTGCAAGTATACTTTTCTTTGAATTTAAATTGAATGACTATTGTGAATTTGATACTCAGAAAAATCCTACTTTATTTTTAAACTGCTTGCTCTATGGTAAAAAGAAACCCACAAATACATTTTATTATGAAAGTCGAAGACGATCGACACTGACGATATTTTATTATTTTTACATAACTAAGGGCTGATTTTCAATTGACAGATAATTTTTATTCGTGGAATGAAATTGACGTCTCACAGTTTTTGTAATGGAAGAACTGTCAAAAATTCAAAATTATTCCACCGATAAGAAAGAAAGAAAAATAGGTTTATCTGTCACAGAAACACGTGCAAACAAAAAGATAATTAATTCTAATGACAGCAAAAAAAAAAAGAAGAAAAAAAGAAAGTTATCTGGCGTTGTAAAAATCATCCCTTATAGAAACAAGATACACAAATGACATTTGAATAACTAACTTTTTGTCTTGAATATCGTTATTTTTATTCAACTTCTTTTTAAACATGTTACATAAGGATTTGTGATTTGATTAAAAAATCACAATTGTTTAGAGCGCATTCGTGGGCTGCAGCTAATAAGCAGTCAGACGGTTGTACCTAGTGTTGCCATCTGTCATTATGCTCAGCTGAGGCGCTTTTGGGCTAAGTCATCTTTCTCCTGCACTTATCCCAATTTATTTGAGGTTGGCGCAACTTTTCTTTTTCTTCTTTACTTCTCCATTATTGATCATCTCAATAGTCACCCCGTTTCTAGCCATATCATTTTTCACACAGTTCGTCCATTTCTTTGGTCTTCCCCTGCTCTTATAGCCATTCACATCCACATAGCTCTTTTGGTATAAGTACTTTTTTTTTATTACTTTAAGGTATTTCATTATATTTATGAGAATAACCGCATTTTCTTTCTATCTTTCTTTCTTCAATATTTCTATATCCATGAGTGCTCAAAATAAAACTCTCTTCTATGTAAACGCCATCTTTCACTCGTTTTCATTCTTCATTCATATCTACTAGACTAGTAGATCCTGTTATGAAATTAGGCCAAAACTAATATTCATCAAAGTCGCCCGACATAGTACTGCGATAAATTTTGTATATTCTCGTGTTTTACTGGCAAGTTCATACTCTGTAACTGCATGTTCTTTCAATACTTTATCATCGTTTTCAATCTTAACTTCTTCAGAATAAAGTTCAATATTCTATACTTTTGTGGCGTTATAAAAAAGCGTCGGGTCGAGTTTTTCTTCGTATTAACCTATAACCTAGCTTTAAAGTTTCCTTATTTGGCGGGAGCAACATTTTATCTGTCTCGTAGTGCTGATTTATTCAATCAACTTTTTCAACTGTATATATAACATAGGCACGTTACATATACAGTTGAATTTGAATTATAGATTTGTTTATTGTATGTATATGTGTTTATTTAGAGCCTACCGACATTTTTTTAAACCACTGACTTGATAGAAAATTTAAACGTTCCAAATTGAAGATCTGTTGCGTAAAAATTTTTATAATATTTTTACATCATGAGTGAATCATAAAATTAAAAAATAAATAAATAAAACTTGCACGAGAAAGATGCCACAAAGAGTCGCACCCAGTCAAAAATTCCTTTAACCAGACATTATAAGGACGTTAGCCTTTACAAACCTGATATGATACACATTTGGCTTGTATAGAATACTAACCACTGACCGGACTGAACTGACAAATAAATTCCAAAATTCAAGTCACCTTGATGAAATCGCGCATCCAACCTTCTAGAAAAGAGTTCCTTGCCACAATTTCCTAACTCAAACCATAAATTAGGAACTAGTCTCCCGTTTTATGTGGCTACATTAGAATTCTTTCGCCGTCTGAGGAAGGCATAAGGATAATGGCACAACATGAGGCCGGCCGTACAGACGTCCTTATGTGTAGTCGGCACCAGAATCTTTGATGATAAATGAACGAATTGTTTCCTTAAACATCTTGATCTATTACACTATTTAATTGTGTAACGTCTTCTGGAAAGTCACAGGTCAAGTTTGTGTATTTAAATGTATGAGCCGTGTCTCTTTAGTTTAATAGATGGTAGAGGAAAATGGTTTATATATTCGTTACTTTTTATTGTTGCTTCAAGTTTTTTGGTGGACCTAAAGGGTCAATTAGGCATTTCCAACTTTAAATTAGGTGATTGTGGGGTTATTATTCTATGACTTGCTTGGCGCACTGATGTGTTGTAAGTATGCATAGTGGTTGATATACAGCCCGCCTTAGCTCTCTCCACCTTATCTTAAGCAGACCAAAACTTGAAAGATGTTATCCACATAATTTGAGCTTGGCAATTCCTTCATCTTCTAGCAGTGGTGGCCCAGTGGTAACTGCCGCGAGTTACGAATTGTACGTCGTATGTTCGAACCCAGAGAGGCGCTTTACTTCGTGTAAATTATTTCATCACCACTGCTCTCAAAATGGTGAAAGAAAGCATCGTGAGGAAAATGGTGAAGAAAAGCATCGTGTGGAAACCGACATGCCCTAGAACCAAAAATTGGAAGACATGTGACATCCAACAACACGCACTGGGCCCGCGTGGTGGATTATGGCCCAGACCCTCTCACAGAGAGGAGGCCTGTGTCCCAGCAGTAGGGACATTATAGGCTAATTATGATAATTCCAAAGATTTTCGACAACTTGACTAAATTAACAATATTCTGTCGGTATGATTCGCAAAGTTATAATTCGGGACTTTTTTTCTGTTAAGGAAACCAACAGGTAAATATTTTATTATTCTGGTGATGTAAGTTGTAGCCGAGAACTGATGTGATACCTATCTGAGAGAGATCTACTACAGGTAGCGCCACGCAAAACATCATGACGATGGTACATGATTCAACGATGACCGCAATGATTTAAACCCAGTATCGTAATCAATTTAATCGTACATAGATTTACGTGACAGCGATCAGACCATTACTACCTATTGGACGTGTGGGAATCCCATCTAAGAGTATAAGAAGTACCTATGAAAGAGCATGTCTGGGGAAGTACTACGATCATCCCTAACCTAATTCTGCTGGCTAGCTACGTTGCTAAAACAGACCAGTACACTGATTTGAAGGTGAATTAAGGGCTCATGAACCATTCCAACTATGAATGTATTTGGAATGGCAACGCCCTTGGACGCCCTTGGCCCTCCGGTATTTCAAATGTTCATAGCTGCGTTCATCACGTACCTTAAAGACGATTGCTTGCTTGATTCCAACCTAATAACATACAAATTATGAAACTGTATTCAAAACATACAATAAGTAGGATCCTTAAAATTGTCTTCATCATGATCGTCCTCATTATTAATTTAATTGGTATCGTTACTGAATTACATGTAATTACTGCTAAGTCTTGTATCTACTAAATAATCATTTCCTTTGATCTTCTAGTTAACTTCAACAAAGTAATGAATAAAATAATAATCTGATTTCAAGAAATGTCGTTCACTCCTAACCTTAGATGACCTCCAAGCTGCATTTCCTTAGAAACAAGGTAGTTGTCGCCATCACAGCATGAGTCCATTACCTCTAATATCTTTAATATGTTCATGTGACATCGGATTCATAAGTAAACATATGAAGGCTTCTGCAAACCAAGTGTCGTGCTCTGAAAATTAGCCTTAAATTAGAATTGTCGTCTGCCATCCTTGCTTCATGAAAATACAATGTCAGTTGAGCAAACCGTTTTGTATATTTCCTTTGTTGAGTTTTGGAATGTCGGAATGTTTTGACGAGTTTCAAATTTGCCAGTAGCTGGTAATGATACAATCTTTTTGTGGTCATTTACGTCACTTGAGACTGTTCCCAGTTGCGAAAATATAGAGAGTATTATTTATTTTTTCTGCAGAAACCATAAATTATGTTCAAAATATTGAATCACAGATGTTGCTGTTTGTATTGGCCTCGTCCGAAAACTTAGAAGGATTATCCCGTGGTTTTGCCCTTAAGTCATTAAAATGGAAATTCAGTGAAGATGACGACAAGTGGAAATTTGCGGAAAATTATCCCCTATGAATAATTGATCGCAATCAATATTTTCAACCACCGAGGTCGGTGCGTTGAGAGAATATCAATTACGAGTATATTAATGACAACAATATTTTAAAGGAAAACTAAGTTGAACCTCCACAGTCTACACTCTCATAATTATAATCAGTTGAGAAGACAAGTTTACGAGGCGCGATGCAACGCTGCGACGCAATTCTGGTAGAATACTTACTGCGAAGTTTTTATAGAAATTGATCTAATAAAGTCGCATCGCGCATGTCTGCGGAAGCCTTAAAGCGTAACTTATGAAGATAATAAAAAGAAGAATTACAATAATAAAAGCACTATTATTATTTGCCTACAATGAAATGATGAACGTACCTAGTGAAGCGTATAAAAAACGTCAAAAATTCGAAGACATTCGTGACATCTAGCAACCCTAACTGGGCCTGCGTGGTGGATTTCGGCCCACTCACTCTCTCACCGAAAGTAGGCCTGAGACAGAGGTGGGATCATTATAGGCTGATTACACGTTATTCGTGCAAAAGTATGGAGTAGGTAATACATTTTCCAAAATGGACTTTAGCAATTTGCTCTGTAATCTACTTGACAACTACCTACATAATTTACGTCCACAACATCACTTTACATAGATGTCCCTTTTGTCCATTTAAAAGCATGTTAATTCTTTAACAAAAACATAATGTAAAAGGCCCTGACAAATTGCAGAAGGTTAGAGACCTCTTAAATTAATCAAATATACCTACAAAAGGGTATTTTCAAAGCCTTAAACACCATAAAGAAACTCATGAAGCATTCACGATTTCTCAAGTCCCTCTGTCACATGCTTAAGTAAATAGTAACGATATTATTGTCGTCGATAAAACGGTTAACATGTTAATTCATGGTTGATGTGATAATTAAAACGTTTTGCCTGTTACGTGAGGCGATTGCACATCACGCACCAGTTTGGCCAAAAGTCGTGTATTTATTATATTTATTCTTTACGGACAATTTTTGCTCTACATTCTACTGAAACTGCTTTACCGTCTCCAATAATTGTAGGAGAGTGAAGATATTCAAGCATATCTGTAAGCACTGGACCTTAAGGCTCGCTCCCATACTATCTGATTCTTAAGAGCCCTCTTATATTTTGGTACTGAGCGCGCATCTTTTATTTTTTATATATATAAATGGCATCTCGCAGTTCAACCTATGGGAGGTTGTCGTATGCTTAACTGGGCTTGCCTGTGGATGCCTCAATAAATTAAGGCCTCCAGCCAGGGCGAGCGCGCATCAACTTTTATTTTATATATTAAAATATCAAAGTATCAATATATTTTCTTTTAAATTATTGGAATTTAAGCAATTATTGGAGACTATTTTGGTATAAATACTACGTGAAAATCATATAGAAGTTCGGCGATATTCAGACTTATTTCAGTAGGAATTTGAATTAGGTCCAGTCGTTTTTCTTTATTTATAAGTCATATATATTAAAAAATGTATTCTAATATTACAAAAGTATATGGTGTTTGTGATATAAGAAAAATTGCTTTGATGGATTATAATCCATCAAAGCAATTGCAACAAAGCAACATGCATCAGGAGAACGATTATTGCTAAATAAATAGATAAATAATAAAAACATCGCTTTATTATTATTGTAGAAGAGAAAACGAACTATCTTTGCCAATTAATTAATTAATTGTTATTTATACCAATTAACGAATAGTATTCAAAATCAACGAAGAAATCGTGCATCTACGCGCTTTTTTGTAATACTCCTCTTAAATATTTTCACAACAGCATGTGGCATCATCTTTCTATACTGTCAAACATTAAACAAACATTCGTGTTGTCTACTAATTAGCCGTCCCCATTGATTAAGTATCTCAATTAAGTCTCTCAATTAAGGGATCAAATCCGACTGCTTGTTCATCTTGCCTATAATCTTCGTAGTCAACATCATTATTTCAAAGAACTATGTTTAACAGTGGTTCTTCAGGAATTGTTATATACAAACTTGACTGGTCCACTTAAATCTGAGTGGATACCATCGTTGTGGTATTTACTTATTTATTTTTAAATACCAGTATTATGCTGAGATAAGAACCTTTTTGGTCTCGAACAGGTCTTTTTTTTTTTTGGTTTATTTACTTTTTTTTGTTGTTTTTAGTGTAACTTTGTTAGTTTTAATGCTCCTTTTTACTACATATTTGTATTTCCTGTGTGTGTCCCAAATAAAATATATTTCTTTCTTTCCTCAAAAGACCATTTCAGATACAAATCTTTATGATCTTCACATATTCTGACCAAGATTATGTCTGGACTTTAAAATAGATTTCGACCCCTGAGTTTATTTCGCGATTTCTTCTCAGGGGTAGTCAGATAGAAAATGTCGACTCCATCATGCTTAAGTATGGCGTGTGGAAGTGATTCCGATGTCCTATTTACAGATTAATCAATTTCATTTCAGATTCATAATATAGTTTAAGTATTATATAAATTAAATCATTGTTAATGACACAGTGTAAATACACCTTTTCTTGCATTAAACACATGATTACCATGTACAACTAGTTGATTTCTGTGTCAGCTTCATTACCTTAGAATCGATTCTCTTATCTTGTTATCGAATAAGTATGTAAGCACTAATTGTCCTCGATTACTTAGGGTTGGCAGAGTTGTTCCAAGTGGGCTGAATTCTATTAACAATGGAAAATGGGCTAGTGGCAGAGGTTCAAGGCAACAAAACAGTTCATGATCAATCTACAGCAGTCCACTGCTCGATATAGGCCTCTCCTATTGCACGACATTCAATTCGATTTTCGGCAACTCTCATCCAGATGCTACCAGCCATCCTGCGAAGATCGTCGTCCACCTATCTTAAGTTTGCTAATTCGCGGTCTCCACTCAAGAACACAGAACGGGCAACGGTCATCGGTTCTACGGCTAATATGGCCGGCCCATTGCCACTTCAGTTTGCAAAACAGTTCGGAAAGTTTCAAATTGTAGGTTCAAATCCCACTATGTTAGCAACTCATGAAAAAAAAACAAGAGATGAATTGGATTTTAAAAAATCTGACGCCATTGCGTTCCTTCCAAAAATGCACGCTCTCGTTTCAATCGGCAAGCTTTTGGTAAGTGACGGCTCGAATAATGTGGGTAATTTTGTCTTCTCTAAAATCAAGGAAATCTTTGAAATGGTGTGTCATCAATACGTTGATATTCAAAATCCCAGTATATTATTAATCTTCTAACCCTAACTATTGACGCCACTGTCACTTGTTTATTTTGTATCTTTAATCCAGTCCTCTTGATTTTAAGTGTTGCAATTGAAATTAAACATTCCATTAGCTACTGTATCACTATTGATGATAGCTTTGTTATCATTAAGGGGTTTTTGACGTAATAATGGAATCCTTCATTCAGTTTTCTGACGTGTGATCTGAAATTTATACTAGATAACATCAATAATTGAGGACTTGAGTATAATAATTGAAGCTCTACTTTTCACGCCATGTCTCGTCGTGGCTAAATGATAATAGCCACGCTGATCTATCGAAGATTAAGTTATGTTTGCCACGGTTTTTCGAGAATAGGTGACCATCCATTACATCTCGGAAAGCACGTTAAGCCGTTGGTCCCGGCTGTCATTTGTAGATCTTTGACAGTCGTTACGGGTAGTCAGAAGCTCGAAAGTCTAACAACCAGTCTTATCAAGGGTATCGTGTTACCCAGAAACTGGGTGGCGGAGGTCAGATAGGCAGTCGATTTATGTAAAATACTGGTTTTTAGCTGCATCTAGTTAGACTAGAAGCCAATAATGATTGTTTTTTAAATCAATCTTATTTTATTGAATGTCATAAGACGAGATAATTGACAACGCTTTTGTCATGGCGAGACTTGGTTGGCAAAATATTCATTTAATAGGTAATGAACTACTTAGACCAAGTTCACTATGATTATGGTTCTTAGGTAACGAAGAGGTGAAAGAAAATGTAGTGACGGAACATCAGCATATGTAAATTTGTGCTAATTCTTAGTCAAACAAAATAGGATTGATAAATTACTATGGAGCTATACACGTTTTATACTAAGTTGTGCAATTTGTCTGATAAATTAAATCAGATTTGTACTTAATCCAGTCTGACCTAGCACACAGATACTATTGAACTAGCTTTAAGGATTGAATCATGTTATTATCAACAAAAAATAACAAAATTAAATCCTAACTTAACTAAAAAAAAAAAAAACTAAAATATAGCGTCGAAAAATTCATCCGCATTGCTGTCGACTGGTAAAGTACCCAAGAGACTGGCGGCATTACCACGTTGAATAGCAATGCTTAGCCTCTGGCCAAGGTAAAAGCCAGCCCTTGGGTCATGGGAAGTGTCAACCAGTCGTTTTGAAATTTAAAATAATAATAATAATATTTTTTTTGTTTTTTTACTAGCTTTAAGTAAATTATTTAAAATGGTACACTAGTACACATGGTATTCCAGTAACTGGGTTGTGGAGGTCAGATAAGCAGTCGCTCCATGTAAAATACTGGTATTCAGCTGCATCCGCTTAGACTGGAAGCTGACAACAACATAGTTGATTAAGGGCCTATACTACCTCAAATGGCTTAGCATGATCCTCCGTTATGTCGAAAATACTACAGCATTAATGTTGAAATAAATATGTGGTAAAGTTGAGGATTAATGTTAGGTCTTATGTTAGACGAAAACACGATTTCATAAAATTTTCTCGATAAAAAAATCCATAGTTACCTCAAACCGAACAATAAACCGCTGGTATTCAAAAGTTACTTCAAATTAGATCATGAAACTTTGTATACTAACCGAACTAACTATAAAGCAGGTCTTATGTTATTTACTTTTTTTTAATTACCATTATTTTCACCGTAATAAGCAAATACCTAAACTATTGGCGCTGCCTGCCGCCTAGCACCGCACTATGTCTCGCTCTAACTCAATCCGCGAGCAGTATCGTGCGAGCGAGTTAAAGAGTGAATTTTAGCTGAGGTAGTGTAGGCTCTTAAGGCTGGGCAGATGATGGTATTCTGATACTATATTCGCTTTCTTGATTAAAATTTTGTTTACAGCCTTATTATTTCATTAATATCTATCTACCTTTCTTAATATCTTAATATATATAAATTACGTGTCACGTTGTTTGTCCGCAATGGACTCCTAAACTACTGAACCGATTTTAATAAAATTTTGCACACTGTGTGCGGTTTTATCCAACTTGAAAGATAGGATAGTTTATATCTCAATTTCTAATCGCAATATTATTTTATTAAGAATATTGCCAGGACAATGTTTGTATGAAAGAAAATTTCGAAAATTTGAAAGAAAAAATGCACCTGTGCGAAGCTGGGGCGGGCCGATAGTTTTAATATAAAAAAGATGAAAAATATTTTCCGTTGTTTGTACCTTAGGTAACCTTTCTTTACAGAAGCGTGTTTTATTAAAAACCTGCTAAAGTACTTTGGTTTTCATATTATGATAATTAGCTTTCACGCCACCATTCAAATGCGTACCGAATATACATTTTGATCGTTCCGGTACTTATTCGGTTTGCATATCTTAATTCAAACTTCATTCATATAGCTGTCGTCCACGTGCATATTAAAAATCTATTAATCGTCCTTTGCACCGGTCTTGGCAGTGACATCGACCTTCAAACCACAATAGTTCCATTCAATCGTCTTCTGTATCGTAAATCGGTTTTATATTCATTTAATGATATTATCACAACAACAATGAAAACCGCGCCTTCTTTTCAAACACATTGTAAAGAGGTAGAATGGATGCTACTATACTAAACCACAAATGGCTTCCGTAGATTTCAGAGGGATTTTGATTAATCAGGTTGTTTGATACAAGTAACGTCGATATATATGGACATTTGGCCAAACTGATTTCAAAATTCTAATAGAAAAAAATAATTTAAAAACTAAAACCCGACTACTGAAAAGTATGAAACAAGAAAGTACCTTCCCGTGGTTGCATGTCGCTTTATTAACGTACCTATAAGCTATGGTAGCATGCGACCACGGAAAGGTACTTTCTTGTTTCATTCTTTTCAATAGTCGGGTTTTAGTTTTTAAACTTATTTTTATTTAGTTATTTTAGGGCTTATTTCAGCAATATTTATGTTTTAAAATGTGCTAATTAAGCCCTTTCATTTGATACCCAACAAGGCACCATTTCAAAATATTTATTTTTAAATTAATTACTCTCTGTCCTCGAGAGGGCGCCATATTGAATTTAGTGTGACGTCACATAACCTATAACCAGCGGATAATCAAGACGCTTCTAACGATACCTCATTAGTCAAATTTATTTTAGGTACTTTTGAAGTTAAGAGGGAACAGACTGATGAACATACACACATATATACGCGTTAAAATCATTATACCCTCCGTAGTCGGGTAAAACGAAGAATGAACGTCAGATGAAAGCTTCACCTCATGCCTATAGTAGTGCGTTCATATAATACGCCATAGTAGTCCCTATTCCCTTAGTAGCGGTTATTGTACTATTTTAGTTATAGAAGGTAACGTAAAAGGAAAATCTGTGTTCCAATCCCATTACAAAGTGACAATTTAACCATTTCTTCGCGCTCTATCTCAACGACATAATGTGACTTCTACGGTTCAATTACTACGATACGTTTTCTCTCATTCATACGAAAATCAATTAAACCTTTTTGCCACCCAACAGGGCAGCGCTCTTTTACTTTTTACAACCTCTAATCAATACGTAATCCCATACAATTTGTGATAAAAACAACTAATTTGTGTTGATTCGCGCGTAAAATTGTCATTTGTAAAAACTCGGTTAACTGCTAATTAGGGCCATATATTTTCTTATTGTCGTGGCAATTTTGTTAGAAAAGAAACGCTAAATGATTATGTTACGGTTCGACATTGTTTAAAATTATTGGGTTAACTAGGAGGTCACGATATGTTATAACAATATGTGTATTTGTAGCTTTTGAACAACCTCGTTGGTATTTATAGCGAGAAATTAAAGTAAAAAATCACGACTATTTGCATAAGAAACTCACATGCTGAAGAATACTTCCACTACCTATGAGAATTCCAGCAAAATCTCCTAAAATCGTTATTCATATATTGTTTATTCGTAATACCTATTCAAACATTCAAGACATCCACCTCCTGCATCGGTTACATTTAATACTGAACTAAAAAGCATATTTTCATAATTTTAAACAATTCACTTATATACCTATCATCTCTTAATTCCAGACCTTTTGTACGAGAACTACATTCCTGATGATCCAGAGAAACAGGACACGATTCTTCGGAAGCTGTCTGACTACTGCGGGAAGTCCATGTTCAACTACACCACGGAAGATGCTGAACCTCCCTTCAAATGGGACTTCTACCATTCCTTCTTCTTTTCCTACACCGTTGTCAGTACCATTGGTAAGTTTTACATTATCAGCTCTTTTGCGTGAACTAGTATCGTGCTTTAAAACTTTTCTTTCATTTTTGGCTTAATAAAACAACACAAGTGCTGTTTATTTTGAGCTACTCTAGCAGACCAAATTATTTATTAACGTTGGCATTATTATATTTTTTAATTGGATCTGATTTTTTTTTATCTGATTGTTTTTGAGGGTACGTTTATGGTTCATACGTTGTTTCTGGTAATTTCTCTTATTCTCGATCTATGAAGTTAAAATACACATAAGTATTGTGATAGTTTAGGCAAAATATGTTTTGTATTGTATTTAAATAGTAATTGTAGTATTAAGTATAAGTGTAGTATTTAGTTAATAAGTTATATAATAGTGGTTCTGTGTTATTGTTATGTGTAAGATTTATATAATTTAGGATAGGTAGTATGTTATAAAAGTTCCTTATTAGGTTAATTTAATATTGTATGTATATAAATACCACACCATCGCATTAGGTTAATCCTGTTGTGATAGTTGTAAAGGTAAATAAATAAATAAACGATCATGCGGCACTAAAAATATTTGCCAATCCACGATCGCGTATCGAAAGTTGGGAAGTCATTTTAATGCATCCCTGGCAGTTGATCTGAGATTTTTCACGAAATCAAAAATGTTTTTTAACAAGATGTAGATGCTGCAATAACACATATAAACCCTATAGTTGTTGTAATACCTATTGTAAGCAGTATATTGTATCATTTGAATAACTAATACAATAATATGGGTTCTCTACTTAGATCTGATTTTAATATTTATTAATATCATCATAATGATACATCTCCACATACTTAGTTCAAGATTTATGCATTTACCCTATAGATATTTTCCACTATTGTCTGATTTGCAATCCAAAGACTCTTTATTTCCTGTATCATTAAGAATCTTATTAGTTACTTTGTGTTCAACTTTATAGTTTCTCTTTGTTTCCATTTCTTTTCAATGCCGCTCTTTCTGAAACTCATTTCTCAACCAAAGAAATAGTTTTGTTTTTGAAATTGCCATGGTGATGAGAAGTTAAATAATAATTATACAGGGTGTGTGAACGGGAGACACACTTTAAGGGAATGTAGTACTCATGAAAATGAGCAAGTGCTGGTTATGGGACCAACCCTGAAATCGCGGAAAAATAGATAGAATACTTTTTAATATGTACACCATAAAAATTACAGACATTAATATAGAAATATTACATAGGGTGACAAAATGGGCGGTCTTATACCGATAAGACCGCCCGAAAAGCGATCTTTTACAGACAACCTTTGTATGGAATGACGGGAGAAGAAGGCCAGAAAAAAAAGATAAATACAGGCATTTGCTTCATAGTATATTTGTGCTCATATAACTCAACAAAATGTATGGAACAACAGTTTTTTTTTTTCTTCATATATTTCAAAGTTTTGGTCCCACAGTTAAAGCTGTTCTTTATCGTGTAACCAACCACTGTATAAATAAAATACAATAGGTATGATCAGTTTAGTTCTAAGGTAGTTAAAATAAAAACAGGTTTGTCTTTTGAATAACTGTATCTTTATCATGATTCCAGGTTACGGTAATTTGGCGCCAACGACGCACTTGGGCAGAATCCTGATGATATTCTACGGGTTGTTCGGTATCCCTATCAACGGTATCCTGCTTGCGAACCTCGGTGAATACTTCGGCATGCAGGTAATTTGATTTAATCATTCATTTCATCATACCTACTTTTTGCTGATATTGTGGAGACATTCACGGCGTCTTTTCCGATAATATAGCAACGTTGCACAAGTATGTATTTACATAGATTTTGATATGTTCAAAGATATCTAAAGCACAGTCTTCGAAGAAAAAACATGTCATTTATCTCCAAAATTAATAACTTCTAGTTTTTGCTTTATTTACTTGTAAATAGTTTATTTAAAAAAAATATGTCTCTGTTTCAGCTAATATCAGTGTACCGCAAATACAAAAGAAGAAACGAGAAAAGAGCCCACAACCTTGGCTACCACTTCACCAACCTTGGCATGTTAGGTCAGATCTTCCTGTACCTTGTGCCTGGCTTCTTGTTCTTCATCTTCTTACCTGCCTGCATCTTCATGGTGTTCGAGGGATGGGACTACGTCGCTTCCATCTATTATGCCTTTGTCACACTTACTACTATTGGTTTTGGTGATTTAGTAGCAGGTAAGAACTGTTTATTTTGATTTGACAAATAAGAAATAATAAGAGAATAGGAAAAATACGGGGTAACCTTGGGCTCAGCTGTGGACTTGCATGGGGCTCACATAATTTTTCTTTTAGACAATGCTTTGTGATTGTTTAAAAAAAATTCTATGTGCGCCCCTTGCATGTCTTTATATAGAGAGTCACACTCATCACCTATTCACGTATTTTTACTTTTTTTTAGGGGTTTTTGTTCGTAATAATAATAAGAATATTCTTAATAATTTCAGGTACGGTGAACAACGGCTTCAAGTACGGCTACTTCTGCACATACCAGATATTCCTAATCGTCTGGATTACCTTTGGTCTTGGCTACATTGTCATGTTACTCGGGTTCATCACCAGTGGCATGAGATCGGAGCGAATCCATCGAATAGAACAGAAGTTTGCGTTTCAGTTCAAGACCACACAAAACAAAATCTTGCAAGGCTTCACGAAGGATCTATCAGCACTTAGAAAAATAATTAATGAAGCAAATCTTATAAAAATAAAGGTAATTTTCATAATATTTTATTCAACTTAGATAAACCAGATAATATGTACCTTGTTTGTAGTAAACATTGAATGACAACTAAATATTTGTTTTATCTAAATTACTGCAAGAAATAGTCATGGTTTCAGTCCTATAACTAGAATTAATAAAGTTCATGAACCCACAATTATCGCAAAAGTGACACTAATTCTGTTTACTCTGAAAGTAGGTAAAAACCACTAAGAACTAATATTTATCTCTCTTTATCTTTTCAGCCGGTGTACGTAGAGGCCTTACCACCGCTCTACCGAAGTTCGAGCTGTCCCATTTTCACATATGACGTTGAACCAAGATTCCCCATTTATGAGAGAAAACGAGCGAACTCAGAAAATATTCAACTTTCTGCAAAAGACATGCTTCGAATTCAATCTGATACTGATTTACTTGGAATCGATAAAGAAAAGACATTTACTGCCTCAGCTATAGTCAAACCAGCAGAACTGTTAGCACGGGTAGTAAATGTGCTTGGAGGATTGGAACAAGCACAGAAAGATCGTGTTGATAAAGGTGTCCATCTATTTGATGATGAACATATTTTAGCAAATGAGAGGCCACCTAAGTTTAGTATAGGGCACGGCTATTTACCAAACAATCCAAAAAGAACTAGAGCATTAAGTGTAGCTGTACCTAATTATCAAAAGGAATTTATACCACAGGATGTTCATGAACACACATGGACTAATGGTGAATCTGCTGAGAAGTTTAGAAGGGAAGCCAATATTAGGAGTGGTAAATTATCACTGCCATCTAAAGTTATGCCGGAAGAAATTGTATCATCTCAAAATATAATAACGAGATTTTTCTTGCGAAAACGAAGTTCTAGTGAAATCCCTCCTTCTCAAGCTATTAACGAAAATGTCAAAGATACCCCACGACGAGGAAATATGTTCCCCTCATTTAATGAAGAACGGAATGAAGCGGAAGCATATAAAGAAAAAACAAGAAGAGGTAGACACAGTATTTTTCCTACGTTTGATTTTAATAATGACGATGAAGATTATCTAGCTAAGTCCTACCTTGACAAAACAAATCGTGGTCGACGTAGCATTTTCCCAACATTTGACTTCTCTGAAGATGAAGATGCAGCCGCTGCAAAAGCACATCGTCAAAAGAGTAAAAGACATAGCATTTTCCCTACATTTGATTTTAGTGAAGATGAGGAAGCAAAAGCTTACAAAGACAGGACCAAATTCGGTCGACATAGCATATTCCCTACATTCGACTTCAGTGATCCTGATGATGATGCAGAACGTTACCGAGAAAATACTAAACGAGGAAGGCGAAGTATTTTCCCAAGCTTCAATTTCAGCGGCCTATCGAGCAATGATGAAGATACTGTAGATGAAGACGACGTAAAGAAATATCAAAATCGTACGAAAAAAGGCCGCCTCAGCTTGTTTCCTACTTTTGGCCGATCTAAGAAAAACGATGATGACGTCATGCCGGAGAGTTCAGACGAATTGGTCGACTATAAAAATAAAACACGTTCTGGACGCAGCAGTTTATTCCCATCATTTGGAGCGTCTCGCAAAAATAGTTCACCTAATGTAATGTCAGGAGACTTGGAAGCTACCATAAAACAATTCAACAGCCAAAAAAGACTAGGTCGTAATCTGTCTCTTGAAGAACCGGGTGAATTTTCAGGTGATTTAGAGCATTATAGAAACAGAACGAAACACGGTCGTAGAAGTTTGTTTGACCCTGATGTTAATATAACTAATCTACCTGAATCTGAGCAAGTAGAAGTCCTAGAGAACACAAGTGTGGCTGATCTTCTAAGAGCTTTAGCAGTTTTGGAAACTGCAGCTGGTTCATCTACCGACCCGCCTGGATTATTGGACTTTATAACGGAACCCAGCGCTGTTACATCTAGAAGGCGTGGATCAGTCAGGCCAGATTTTTCTATACCCACACCTCCAAGTAGGGATAGTCTTGAAGAGAATAAATCAAGGCGTACAGATGATTCCGGGCCACGACGGAGAAGGGTGTCTGCAAGAGCTGCAGTTCCGCAGTTTACTCCAACACTAGCAACTGTGGTTGCTGGGGCGGAGTTGCAGATACCAACAGCGACTGCTGCTAGAGAAAGTCGAATGTCAATGTTGCAGCAACCGCCTCCTCCTTATTCAGAGACTGCTTCTGAAGAAGAAACGCCAAAACCTCGAATGAGGAGATATTCCCCCGCTCCGGCAGATGCTGGACGGTCCAGTACGGGTCCTGTACCCAGACTCTTTTCTCGAATGCGACGAGAAAGTGCTAGTGCAGAAGAAGGAGATTCCAGACGTTGTAGTTTAACCGACATAGTTGTAGAAAACCTTAAAGACAAAGACAATACGTAACCCAAGTGCCTTTTTAGCGAAATATAGACAACTATTTAATTTATCTTTATTAGAAATAAGTTAGGTTTAAGTAAGTTATGAATATAAGCCGTCCAATACATCATTGTGGTTTTAATGTTTTATTTCCAAAATTATTCTAGTTCACTTATCATTCTATGCCTACACTATGCTTTACCCGCGGCTTTAATCGCTTGGAGGTATGAAATAAGCCCACGGGAACGTGCTACCGAGATAAAACTATCATATGTACTAACCCAGGTTTACCTGTGTGCCCGATAATTAGAGATAGCGTTTTGGCGCTTGTCTTTAAACACCTATTAGGTTTGAAATACCTATCTAACAATTTTTGATAAAGGTCGCAGTCCAGGTTATATAAAAGTCATCCATTAATCTGTAGACAAACATCGCGGTGGATGTAATGCAAGAGGAGGCCCCCTAGGTCTTCTAGTTTTTGAGATATTTGCTAAAAACCTCAAAACAGGGATTCCATATTATATACTTACAGTATTACGTCAATAAATAGACAATATTATAAGCATATTTTACCATATGTGGAGGCTTGTTATTAGCAATTTTTTTAAATATTATATGCTATATATCAGTGGTATGTTAGTCTGTAAGCCTTCTTTAAAATTAAATAAATAAATAATAATAAATAAATATTTTATGTGAAAGCTTGTCCTATCTGGTGGATAGTAAAATCATTTTGAATATTACCTCATGTGACGGTTGATTTTATCTGGTGGATAATCACATCCCGTGGATATTCGGTTCTGTTCAAATTGATTTCTGAGCTTTCCGGATAATCACTTCAAGTTAAAGATGTTTTATCTGGATCTTAGAATACCTAATTACTTTTGCGTTAATAAACGTTCGTTGTTTATTGATATTATTATGTCAAAAGGTAAATAGGCCATCGTATAAGGATTCATTAGATACACACACAATACAACCGCTGTTATCTTCATAGCCAATTATTTTTAAAATAGTAACCGTGGAGTTTCTTGCCGGTTCTTCTCCATAGGAAACGACCAATTGGAACCGTGCACCTAGCTTCTAACGTTTCATAAGTGCCCTTGTAAGCTTATGTGAAATAAAATATGTTGATTTTGATTTTATAATAGAATAGATTGTTACTGTTATAGAATATATAATTATTTTTATATAGACTAGTATGGCCACCGGCGGCGCGGCGTGAGTCAGCAGCCTAATTGCGTAACATTCGTTCGATCACAATCTGAATCATTTTGAAAGAAATTGTTGATGCATTGCTTCTTAAGTTCGAAAAAATTGTCTGCTCAAAAACGTAAATAACACAATGAATGTTGTTGAACTGTCAAATAGAAATCCAGTGTTAATGTTAGTGTTACGTTATTACAAATGCATGAACGTAAACGAAGCAAGGAGTATGTAAGGATCGTAGAAAGTCGCGCTGTGTAGTTTCTGCCTACCCCTATACGAAGAAGGTGTGAGTATGCTATACAACGTGTAACGTTAAATGCGCAAAACCTCATACACTCCAATTAGAACATTGAGTTAAAAGCATAATACAATGAAAAAAAAAACTATTTTTTTTTTAAAGATAACTATTTTTATTAAAAAAATCGTGTTGATCCTAGCATTGCTTTATGCATTCAAAATTGAGCCTTATTGCCTTAAAATAAGATTTAATTTTCTTTGGCTTAATCGGCGGATAATATGGCAAAATACATCATTTAAAAACAAAAACCTATATTAAAAGTTACTGAAATTTATTCAGTAGTCAATTATGAACAAACTATTTTCAGGTTTTGCGCATTTAACGTTACACGTTGTATGCGCGAACTGTTCAGGAAGAAAGGGATCAGTCAGGAGCCAACGAAGTGCGCATATACACAGATGGCTCAAAAACACAAAACGGTTCAGGTGCTGGCGTATACTCCCTTGACCTCAACATACCACTAGAATCTTTCAATGTGAATGTGTTGCCTTAACACAAGCTGCAACAGCAGTAAAGCGCTTAGCCATCCGGAACTACGGCATTAAATTCCTATCCGACAGCCTATCTGTGCTCAAAGCTTTAGGGAACAAACAAACTAACAACAAACTAATTTTTGAGTGCCATCTAGCCCTGGAGAGTTTATCGACGTTCAATCGCATTACCCTCCAGTGGATCAAAGGGCATAGTGGATCCTTGGGCAATGATGCTACAGATGAACTTGCGAAGAGAGGCTCTGATATGAGGGTGCTAGGCCCGTACCCACTTCTACCTCTGCCTTTCCCGCAATTTCGTGCGTGGATTCGCCAAAGATCGGCCGAACTCCATAACAACAGGTGGTCACGGGCAACAGACTGTAGACAGTCAAAATTAGCCTTACCAATGCTAGACCCGCGATTAACCAAAAAACTTCTCAGCTTGAGTAGAAATAACCTTAGAATAATAATAGGAACAATTACGGGCTATAACCCCCTTAACAAACATCTTTTTAACATAGGCGCCACAGACAGTCCCCTCTGCAGGGGCTGCCTTGACGCCGAGGAATCAGCCGCCCACGTCATCCTGGCTGTGGCTTCTCAACGCGCAGAAATCCTCGGAACAGTGAGGTCAATCCGCGAAGCCTGTGAAGCTCCCAGGAAGCTTCTGTGCTTCTGGGCGGAGTTAGGCTGGCTCTGTTAGCCAGAATCCCCACGTACAACGGACCGAATGAGAGTCTAAGTGCGGAAAAGGGAGTCCCATCATCATCATCATCTGCATTCGCGATTTTTTGAAAAAAATGTAAATAAATATGAGTTTATGGAAAAATAACTCTAAGCCCTACACAATAAAGTTCAGTTTACGCTACAACTTTAAACATGTGCTAGTCACTCTGAAATCAACTTAATTACCATTGTAATGAAGTTGATATTTGTTTAACTTGAAATAATATTAATTTAAAACATAAGTTTGAATAGACAATACATAAGTATATATGGTATGGCCACGGCAGGTATACTTACTTCTATTATTTTCTCTTTGTTTTTGTTAGTTGAGAACGAGGAATAAATAAAAAACAGAAATGACGAGATATTACTTTTATTTAGTACCTTCAGATTGTTTTAAACTTAAAATATTGACTTTCAACTAGTCATTACACTAATATAGTGTACTTAAAACAAAATAAATATCTATTTATGAATTTACTGTTATTGTTTCATGGAACATCTAATTATTAAAAACTATGGTAGAAAATTGGAGAACAAAAACAAATCCCTCCATGCAATTACCTACTGCATTTCAGTTCTTTCACACTAGCAATAATTAATTTGTTCTACAAATTGATCAGAATCCATTCAGTTTTAGACATTAGGTAGTTGAAATAACCTTACAATATATTCATTACTGAAACAAAAACATTAACACTATTGGTGGTGCCCAAACCTTACCTAAAATTGAGTATTTTAAACTTAACAGTAATACACATACATTTATAATACTATGGATTATTTACAAGAAATATAAACAAGTATAGGTACGTAGTCGTGAAGGGGTGCGATCAAAACGATCGCGATAGTTGACATGTTTTTGCGATGCCCAACTTCCGTCTGCTCCTCAATCCAAGCTTTCGTTATAAAGAATAAAGTTTCTTCTTCAAGCTGTTACTTATTCACGCAGAGTTCAGCGTCGCATAAACAAGCCATCCGATTTGTACAGCTCAGTACAACTACTGAAAATGCATAACAGTACACCATCACTGTGCACAGTCAATTCTCACGAGATTTCTCTCAAGTCGCGATACTTCAAGTATCGAAGCTATCTTTTCGAACATTTTTTTCTAAAGTAACGTTAGCGTTGGCGTAGCAATTGTCTATGTTACCATTGTCATTATTAATGAGAGATTCGAAGATTGAGATGATGTGGTTCAGTCCGATGAGGTAGCCATCTTCGTGGTTGCCAACTTCCCAGACAGAATTGTGGTCTATGCTTACATTGTCTGGAACGGGGACAGTCTTTGCGAAGTCTATCATCCAGATGGAAGCCCGCCTTTTGTCGTGGACGAAGAGTAAGGAGCTGCCGATGAGTTCGTGAGATCTGAAGAACGGTGACTCTTTCAGTGTATCCCTGATGCTCTTCAGTCTTTCTAAGTATTTCGGCTGTAATAAAAAAGGTAGGACATTAAATAATGTTACAACAATTAGCAAAAAAAAGTTAGCGTTGGCTGAACAAATATTGTTTGGGACCAACTTGATTGTTTCATGAAAGGAAATTATATTCATTTTTAAAATAATTTTTAAGGCGGTAATACGGGTAACATTTTTAAAATCCAATAAAATATTCTAAAGCAGTTAAAAAAATAGTTCGTGGAACTTACCGCAGCATTTGGAAAATTGCTTGTAAACTCTGTGAAGGATTCAAGAATTTGTTCCCTAGTTTTAGTAGTCTTAAAGTCTTTGGAGCTGGTGCCATCAGCCTTTTTGACACCGTCTATCCTGAAGCCGAGGGTCGCAGTGGAACTGATGGTCTCCCTCCAGATCATGTACCTCGGCTTCGTAACGCCTTTACTCCTATGCTCTTCTTCCGTTGGCGCTGCAGGATCTATCTGGATCATTTTTTCGTACATGTCCTGGAAAAAAGAGATTGATTTTCTTTAGAATATTGAATCTTGATGTACACAATACTGAACAGTGGGTGGATTTATTTGGGCAGTCTTGATAAATATAGTTTGTTTTGTATTCAAAACCACTGCAATGACTGTGAAGCTTAAAAGCTTTTATGAATTAATTTTACTAATAATAATACGTTACAAGTTGTACGTCGTACGCGTCGTCGCCGTACTGCATACGTACAGTATTGTCAGAGGCTTAAGTGATCTTGGGATCACTTAAGCCTCTCGCGCGTTTGTTGGCCCACGAGTTGACAAAAATCAAATATTAATATCCAAGACGCTATACATCATCACGTACCCATTGACCTTTCGACATTAATTTATTATAAGTTCAACTTCCCTTCTCATGATCTATTCATAGGCTATTAATTACTTGCTATTTATACTACAATAACAACCAATAAGTAAAAATATCATTTCAATGAGTATTATCGACTCTAAGATTATTTTTATAACTGGTTTGCTTACAACATAATTACGGTTGTATATGTTTCGTTCCATATCATTGACGTACAAACTTGTAATTAAGACGGGTTTATCAATGCGTCCACACATTCTCCTGACATTGTCGGATAAGCAATGAACTCTATTAAATGATACTATGGAGGTCGCTAAAATAACGTCGCTGATTTATACTTTCTATCATTTATTTAAAGGTTATTTTTCCTTAATACCAAAATAATGCCTGACGGTTTTTTTTTTTTGCAATTTTTGGTTCAGACGTTCATGACATTCGGCACGTTCACAATTTATAAATACAACTCCCAATGTGTGACATTGAAAATTTAGTGTAAGATACTTTATTTAAATACGCAACTAATACTATAGGTACTCTTCTATCGGTAAGTTATCTGATTGAATTTACGAAAGACCGTGTTTGGTTGGCCTTAAAAGTTTTATTGATGAAAATGAAAAAATCGATGTTGACCATAAAAAGTAAATAGAAAATCTCAGCAACAATATCTGACGTAGTAATGACGTAGATATCTTAAAAAATAAAGCGCACGTCCAAACAAGTAGTACGTGATGTCGTTAAAGTGAACAGTATATTATAGGTAGATAATAATTATGTAAGAGCAATATAAGGCACATATTGAAAAGATTATTAAAAAAATATCCAGTGCTTGCAACGAATTGTCAGTTCCGAAAGAAACTACAAATCCAAGTGTTACTAGAAATGCTTATTTTGGAAATGTGTACCCACTGTTAACTTCATTCAGTCATTTATTGGGAGAATTCGACAAATGTACAATCCAGATTCATTCTCCAGAAGAAATGTCTTCAGAAAATATATAACATGCATAGTACCGAATCATTAAGAGATGTCTTCAGGACGGAGGGTTTCCTGACACTGACTGGTAATTATATACTCGAATTATGTTTATTTGTTAAAAACAATATGCAATATTTTAATTTCAAATCAAATCTAAAACAAACATTCGGAAAAAATATAAATACTTACCTATGACCCGGTTATTAAAAATATTATGATGTATAATATAAGTACCTATGTTACTGCTATTCATGTATTTGTATACATGAAGAGCAGTAACTAAGTAATTGCTTAATTGCTGGCGGTAACTGATTCATGTATTTGTATACATGAAGAGCAGTAACTAAGTAATTGCTTAATTGCTGGCGGTAACTGATTGTTCAGTTACCGCCAGCAATTAAGCAATTAAATGAAATATGTATAAAAATAAATTTAAAAAAATTTAATTCATAATGTTTTTAATAATCTGCATGAGTTTTTTGATAAAAAATAATATTTGTAAGTACAGACGCCAGCACACCAAGCTACTACAATCAGTCAAAATTCTTTAATAGATTACTTTACGGCTAAAGTATAAGGTTCAAAGTTGATTGGGAAAATTTCACAGTTTCATGTAGCTTTATGCGCTGGCGTCTGTACCTAATTTCTTAAAATAATATTGCATATCCGACTTGGGTAGACTGTTGAAACAAAAAATGTAATCTCTAAGAACTTAATGTAGACAGTTATGCAATAAATATATCTATAGCATTATGTTTATAACGTGATGTCAAAATGTAAGATCACTGGCTGATCAATCAACTTTGGCCGTTGGACATGGCAGAGTGTAACTCCTTGTAAGAACCCTCATATAAGGAGTTACACTGCCAATTTGTATACCCATACAAATAATAATGATGATTATTCCAAATCACATTAAACCGAAATGAATTGGAAAAAACATAAAAAAGGGGAAGATCTCTTGGAAAAAATGTATATTAGTTGTCAAATATACGTTTGAATTTACAAATATCAATAAAATACCAATTTAGTTTCATTGATTAAAAATGTAACTTGAACTAAATACTATAGATACATCTGAGAAAGGACAAAAATATGTATCTAGTGAGATTAAAAAGAAGACTTTATATAAATATACATTTAATATCTGAGGTGCTCATGCGCATATAGAACGCCTTGATTAGGGGAAACGAACAATTTACTTCAGTGTCTTCATGTTATTTTATTACACTATGTAAATGGTCTTCGAATAGCTCATCTACTATTATCACAATGTTTTATAGTATCCTAACCACCTTCTTCGAGATTTATTCGAGTACCATCAACAAGGTACATATTCTTCAGGAAAAGCCCAACAGCTCAAAATGATGGTTGGAAACTTGACAAAATATCGCCATTTGTCACCATTCAACATGATTTGGAAGATTCCACCCAGATTCCCAAACTAACTAACAACAAAAATAAACAACCCATTATCACAGAACTCTTTCCTTCTTTTACTCCCTAATGCATGGATTGAGTAGAGACAATACAGGTATAATTTCGTCAATAGACTATAACAATTATTGTGTAGTACTCACTTTTCGTAACTTGGTCTTTTCTTTAGCCTTCGCGAGCTCTTCTTCAAGGTAAGTCCTGACGCCAATCTTGCAGTCCATGACGCACGGACTATCGAAATCGCTCAGCAAGTCTTGCAGTTGTAAATACACTGTATTGGAATGCTTGGTTAAGGAAATATTTTTTTTTATGTGATTGGATGAAATATTCAATGGTGTTTTACAGTGATACATAGAATAGAATAATCGCTCATTTGTCTCCAGTATTACAGCTGGTAATTGGTTTTCTCAAAAGATTTTCTAATTCAAAAATTAGAGTCTTGTGAAAAAAAATATAATACAAATCCACATTATTATGTGTGCTTCTCGTGGATATAGCGAGTCATTGCTATACAGAGTGGGTAAAGAATATTTGGGGCGATAGTTGGGGTTATATGCAAAAAACGAAAAATTATTTGTAACTTAGAACCTTACTCTAAACACTCAAATTGTCATAACTTTTAAGGATATCAAGTTATGGCTCTGCCACAGAGATAGTTTTTACTGCAAATAACAACTATCGCCATGTTTCGTTTGATCCACTATTATTTGCCCGCCCAGACATGAACACCAAAATGAAGTTTCTAGCTCTATGTAGACGCGAACATTAAATAGCATTTTTTTGCCTTTGGTTTGTTCATAATCACATTAAAGATAGGTTAATAGTTTGTTTTGTTGTACATTATTTGAAAAAAAGGATACATTCTCCGTCTTCACAGGTGAGATGTCCCTTGTATTCAGGTACGAATGGCCTTAGAACATCTTTCATCAGCAACTGAAATTAGAAAAAAACATTATTATAATCAAATTTAATATATACTACAAAAGGAAATCTAGATTCATTAATTGTAATTTATGACGGGTTACATAATAATAATGCTTTTAAAGCAAAATAAGAAATATAGAAAGCATGACCCAACTATCGTTTTCTTCGTAGAATATTATCTAATCTTCAGGCTTGATTTCCTTTGAGAGGTCAACAGAAATGTAAGCTATGTCATCATTAACACTGGCGCCGTTTTTAAGCACGTGCTGGAGTATAAGGCTAAAGATCAGAATTTGAAGTAAGTAATGCAAGTAGATGGAGACGAAAAGAGGAATGGAGAGCAATGCTCAAGAAAATTTAAGTTTTGTAGTAAGTAAAGTACATAAAGTGGGAGTCGATAATAATAAAATGACAACTGGTAAGGTGGAGACGATACTGAAGAGAACAGAAGCTGTAGATGGTGATTGCACTGAAGCCAAAGATTCTGGTGAAATATTTCACGGCAACATTGATTTATAAAACCAAACAAAGACAGTAATGTATCGTCCATAAGCAAGTACTACCTACAACTACCCAATTCAAATGATATCAAATGATACAAATACCAAATTCAAATGATTTTGGTGACGTGTGATTTACGCGTTCTTTTATGTAACGTTCGCACGACGCCATGTTTTATTCAATCTTTGCAAACATAATACACGTCAAACGCTTGTCTTCCAAACTTAGGCTGACTCAATTTGCTCTATGACGCGTATAATATGACAAGCCATCATACATGGTTATTTTCAACGATTTCAAATACACATGAAAATTTCAATGTAAAACACTATTCAAACGAAGCGTTTCTTTCTAAGCATCTTCTTACAAGGTGTGCCTACAAGCATTGTAATTCAAAACAGATTCATAATCGGTTCGGAAATTATCTAAAAAGAAATTCGCGCATCCAAAATGTCATCGATTACTTTAAGAACTTACAATGACGTCAAAGTATTATCTGCGTTTGTTTGTACATAATTATTATTAATCCGAACGCGACTCAATCTAACCAATTTTGGGCCTACTCATTATGATTTCTGTGATTCAAAGTCCAATGTTGTATTATCTATATGAAAATATACAATGCTATGACGCTGGTCAAAGTCAACGATTTTGTTGACATTATATCAAAATTTTAGGTTTATAACCATAGCAATAGAACTGCGCATAATCCAATAATTGAGAAATCAAATAAATTGTTATTAATCTACGACGTTTTGCAGTTTGGTCAAGGAAAAAAAAAAAAATTAACTATCTAGCAAAAACTCTGTCAAAACAGGTCATAAGTTTGTTTGTTATATAAAATCAGCGGGTCCTGAACTTATTTGGAAGATTTAATATTACTATTGGATTGAAGAAGAATAACGCACAGTATATTATGTAATCTGCAGGTGATAACGAGACTACAACGTTGCATTGGAACAATAGAGCAGCGAAAAGTTTGTTAGGCAGGCAAGAAATAAATATATTTGCAACACACAGGCATTACTCATTATTATAACTTTTTAAAAGTATGACATATCAGATGAACATACGTTAGAATTGAGATAAAGCTGACAGCACAATGTAGGTATCTCTTTTCGTGGATGTTCCTATTACTCTGGCCTAGTATATCAAGGGTAAGACTCAATGTTACAGTGGTGTGTGTTATGTTGCTATGTTGTTATTTGAGGAAAAAATTAAATGAAACCGCACATTCTAGATTATTTTGGGTTGTGACGTTATTTTTTAAGGTTTATGACTTCATACCCCTCATTGGTTTAATGACACTTTGTGGTCAAGAGACGTCATGCACAACTTCACAGAGTTAATTGTTATTTGATTGAACTTTGTAATATTATTAAAAACCACTGCTATTATAAGTAATTAGTCGCTTTGGAGTCAAACAATGTTCAATTAGCCAAAGTTCAAAGGTTTAATAGATTTTTCACACATTTTTTGTTTCCAATTGTTCTGAGGGCAACCATCTTTTTTGCAACGGTTATTGACTTGATTTAACTGCGACAGTCGAGAAAAAATCTGCTGATTCACAAATTGGGCAACTCTTTGTAGTGTTGAATTTTCAAGTAAATTAAGTGAATCATTTGTTATAAGCTTAAAGTGATTTTAGTGAATCATTTTGTGAAATGAAAACCGGATGCATTAAAGATCCTGCAGTTAATCACACTGTCTATGATAAGCATAAATTACTGAACCAAAACGGCGGCTAAAGTGGTTTTTCAAGAGGATAATTCAAACACTGAACTATATACATAGTATGATATGAATATATTCATATCCTTTAAATGTGAAGAGATTTTGCGTACCTATAAAGGTGAAGATATTTTTCTACGCATGAATGGCTTCACAAAACATAACCAAGTGTAGCAAGTCGTAATAGCTCCAGTAGTATTGACTAATGCTTCTAAGAAGTTTAGCTTTTGGAACTACTAACACACGTAACGTTATACGTAAGTTATGCCTAACAGATCAATTTGTCATACTCATCATCACTTTTATTGGAAATGATGATTGCCCAATTCGTTACATGAATTAATAACATGTATGCACTTATGTATCCGCGGGATGCTTGAAGCACCGAACCCATTAAAGTGGTCATGCTTGAGGGAGGCCTATATCCAGCAATGGACATCTTTCGGCTGAAATGATGATGATGATGATGACGCATCTATAAAGCTTTTGGTTAATGTTGTTAGACTATTGATAAGGGACTATAGTAGAAGTAAAATCTGTAAAAAAGATAGAATACGCAACTACAGAACAAGCAATATTATAACCAAGATGAAGCGCAGTCTAATGTCCCTAACCCCAATGGAACTTGGAATTTCAGTCATGTATACATTTGACTTAAACAACCATTTTTTCCTTGTGATCCCATTACAATTGTATAACATGTACATACGTACATACGAATTACGAAACAAAAATGTTTTATTGATATATACCTGAAAACACCTCTCCTCTTGCGGACTAAGTTTCTTCAAAATGGTGCCTTGGTCAGGTCCTGCCTTGAAGTTGCCTTGATGACCTGCAAGCTGGATCCAAGGGTACCTCTGCTTCTTGTATGTCTGGAAGAATGGCGTCCACTGCACAATGTTGCGAAGCTTACGCCATCTTTCAGATTGCTGAAATGTAAAAAGAAGAAATTGAGCAACTTGTTGAAGCATTGATTGATCTTTGTGATATTGCAGATAATTGAAAAGACAGACAGTGTTAAAAGACTTTTTTATATGCACATATTTAAAATATAAGGCCGAATTTTAATTTACATAAGTATTTAATTTTATCTAATATTTTATCTAAAATCTAGTTGCTTAGTTATGATAAGAGATGATTTGATTTACATATTGATCTTACTTAACAAACTGTTATTCAAAATCAGACTTCAACCTTGGCATCTTGTATTGAGACGGTTACGTACATCAAACCGACACTACAGTAAAAAATAGAGCTGAGTTCACACAGGGCACAACAGCCGATGAACAACACAAAAACTTGGAGAAAAAAATACAAAGATTCGATGAAAACAATGGAACCATTGAAAAAATAAGAAAGAAACCTACTCCTGCAGGCCCCTATTTTTCCCACATTACGCGTGTATTGATTATCTATTAGTTGACGTTATTATAGATAATTATGATTAATGTATCGCTTGTATGTTTCCTACGACCCACTTTTATACAACTTATATTCATTTTGCAGAATTGAGTAGGCTTGCGAATGACGTGCAGTGTTTTATGATTTTGTTATAACTTTTAACATAAAAATGTCGTTTGTGTCGTCAGGCTGTGTTTTATTGTTGCCTTATTGGTTTTGCGATAGCAAAACAGCTGGAAACAGCCTTGGGTTTAGTTCCCGTGTTTAGTTTAATTGGAAATAAGACTTAGAATTAAAAAATAATATGTTCCTTGTTACATGGGGCCTAGTATTGTACCTTGAGCAATCTCTTAAAATTATAATAGAAAAAACTACAGCAAAAATTTCAGATACACTGAATAAATATGTCGAGGTTATTTTAACCGACTTCTTTATCATGTACTTAAACTGAACCATTAGGTACTCCACTGTACTTGTAAATACAAGGAAATAAACCCTTGTGCTATTTTAAAATGTTCCAACTAATGGAACCGATCAAAGTTTATGTCAATACGGATAATGGATTTCTGTTAATTAACAATTATTATGAAGGATATGCAGGTACCTAACTAATTAGTTCCAGTAAATAAAGATATAGTCCACAATAACACAGTTAAATATTAAAGTAATATTTGTAATGGACAAATAAATTCCCCTGTATTTACTGATTTTGATGACGTATTCTGTATGCGCGATATTTAGTTGTCAGTTGATGATGCTGCATATACGCATAATGATAATATAGCCGTTCTAAAAACTATAATGGAAGGAGATTGCATGTTTTATTTCAAGCTAGCAAATACTTCAGAGCATAAAGGCACTTTTGCATCTAATGAATGCCGTATTCCTAATTAGAACATTTTGCAACTCTATGTATCTCTATATAATATGTATAGAGTTTCAAAAGGTGTCTGAAGAGTTGTTGTGTTCAAGGCAGTGACAGCACTTTCAACCCTCATTAATCCCTTTGTCGTCGAACCTATATCTTTGTCAATGTACTGCCCATTTGTTGCTGAGCGTGAAAGTTCTCCATTTGATTTAGAATTTTTTTTTTTATTTCTAAAAATCCTATTATGTACTTACATAATGCTATAGCTCTTTCTTGTTATTAGGTACTTTAAAAAAAACTGGTCCCATCAAAATTCAAAAGGCAATATTATGATAGTTAATGACAAGAAAAAATTGTGTTAATGAACAAATGAATTAAGGCAGTTTATTACCTCATATTGGTTTAGAAAACAATAAGTGTCAGTTATGAAAATGTTGTTTTTATGTAAGTATCTGAATTTTGTTGTCATTTAGGCATTGAAAACATCGAAACGATTTAGAAAAGGTCTTTCGATCCAAGGAAAAACAAGATTATAATCTTATCTATGCAACTCCAACTATATACATTAGTTTTGAATTAGAAATTTTGAATAAATAATCAACCTCGCATCCATAATTGAATGAATTATAAGAATATTATCTTATATATAAAATTCTCGTGTCACAATGTTCGTTCCCGTACTCCTCCGAAACGGCTTGACCGATTCTCATGAAATTTTGTGAGCATATTGAGTAGGTCTGAGAATCGGCCAACATCTATTTTTCATACCCTTATTTTTTTTTTTTTGCAAAACGACGTTTGCGGGGTCAGCTAGTAAAATATAAGAATATATTAAATATGAATATAATGAGTAGCGATAATTTAAGCTATATCTATGTAATTATTGAAGGGAACGTTAAACAATCCAAACAAATAAATTCCAAAAAAAAAAAGGAAAGCGTTACCAAAAATATATTTGCAAGAGCCTTGTAGAACCTTCATAATACTCTTGTGATGCAATTTTAATGAATAAAAATAAACTACTACAAAAAACCAACCTTTTTATGACTGTGCACATAGGCACAGAAAACAACATCCATAAAATCCTCGATAGTCACACAAATATTTGCCGAATACATTTTTAATAATCAAAAACTCCACCACAATACAAAAACGAAAGCTTGAAACAGCTAAAAACAAAACACAACGTCTACGCAAGGATAACAGTCAAGTAATGTCTTTGCAACAGCGCGAATCACATCACACTGAACAGCCAGTCCGTTACTTCGCCAATATAAACATATTTAGCAATCCACTGATTCACTGGGGGACGGTATAGACCGCAGCGACCATACTATGACGTCAATGTACGCAACGAACCGACGGCCACATTAAATCTATCGATTTATGGAAATTCAATTTTTCATCGAGGTGTTCTAAAAACTTTAAGATTATATATTAAAATTCCTGCCAATTCCTTAGTGTATGTAGTGACGCACGTATTAAGAATTAATGAGGTTCAATGCACTAATTAAAATGTACATGTTTTTATTTTAACCAGTTATTGTTCGTTGTAACTTGAAAACATGCAATTTAAAAGGGTTCACTTAATTTATAGCTAAGTAGTGTTTAGGATTTTAGGGAGGGTTAGTCATTTTTAGGTACCTGAGGGGCAATTCTCGTAATTTTAAGAAGTTTCACAGTCTGATCTCAGTCTCGATCTGTCAAAAAAACCACTAATTTTCCTACATTTCTGACAAGTGTTTTGACATTGTCACTGAGATTTTGTATTGTGTATATTTTGATCAGCGACTAGATTTTGGACGTTTTTGATTACGAGAATTGGTCTTCTGAACCACTAACGAATCATTTTCTAGTTTCGACGACCTTGACACGACCAATCTGCAAATTACATCATCTCCTACATACATTTTATTTAAATAGTTAAATATATATCTCTTAAGTTCTTCATTTTACCATGTCTTAGGAGAGTTTTATTTTACTATAATATATTTATAAAATAGTCTGAATGGAATTTCGAGAAACTTCTTATATATTATGGTATTATTTCATAATAAAAGCTCCTTATAAAGATGATCAACCATATTCTAGTTACTAGTTAACAAGCAATTAAACGAATTGTTTCTCTGAAATGGTATATGTCATTGAAGTTTAACTGATGATTTTATTAACAGTACCCATCTTGATTGAGGATGAGTCTACTTGGTGGTAATAACGGATGGTCCGTAAAATTAAAGCTTACTCAGATTATTAAATATGTGGAATCGCTATCTATTATGGACTCAGTTGCTCCTTCATTCTAGAGTTTCCTACGCCAATTGTTAGGGGAACGAAGTTGTTATCCATGTCACTTATATTATTGAAATTGTAGTAAGGCGTCAGATTTTGTGGAAGCTTCTTTAAGTATCTATGGAAGTATGGTCTTGTAAACAAATTCATAGTGTGTGATCAACAGCTGCTTAGGACATAAAGGCTGGCTTATAAACACCTTTATTTTTTAGTTGCCATTTAGTGCCTTAACTGGAGTGGCGGTGGCCCAGAGGTAACGGCCGTAACTTATAAGTTGTAGATCGTAGGTTCGAACCCTGACTGGCGCTCACCGAGAGGAGGGTTGTATCCCAGCAGTGAGAACATTATTAAGGAGTCGCTATACGTACTTGTTCAAGTCGGTCGTGTTGCTAAACGTTCCTTATATGAAATTGCCAAAGTGAAGAAAAAGTGCTAAAAACAACAACTAAAAACTTATATAGTGACATTCAGTGTTTTACACCCAATCAATCAATATGGATTCGGATATTAAACTGTGTTATTATATACTTATGCTATGGGGCTAACAGGGCCCAAGCAGTATAATATATGTAGATGTACAGCCGAAATGAAAGGAAGAAGAGGTATTATACCCCTAAGAACAGTGGCCGATAGAGGGCCACAATTTGTTGCCTTTTATCGATTTCTGCTTCAACAATTAAACGGAAAAAATATAACTATTGAGTAATATGCAATTCCATGACCTATTTTTTTATAGTTGAATCATACCTTTACAGATGCATTTACGTAGTTAGATACTCGGCTTACGTCACAATAAGATACTGTTGTTGGTGATTACAAATAACAATTTGTAATCAAAAAAGCAACGAACAATGCAGCAGAATTTGATGCGAAATCTGAATCTATTTGTGTGGAAACCGTTGCAACAGTACTACGACCTACGAAACTACTATAAAGTTTATGATGACAATAAAGTTAACAAATTCATACAAACGTTGAATGCTAGGCAGATGATGTTGATTAGTTCCGGTGGTGTATTCGACGAAAATGACGTCATTTATTTTTGTGTAGACGTCATGATATTGTTTTTGAATCGAATTTTATTAGCAGACAGGAAAAAGGAAAATGGTTCGAAAAGAAACCGAAACGAAAACTAAAGTCCTGTTACATCCGAGCAACGTTAAATTCAATAGGTAGTTACTTGCCTAAAAGGTAGAACATATCCATAGCCCTTATAAGAAGTCTACCCATTCAATCAAAACGTGGGCTTTTCCAATGAGGAGGATAATATACAGGGTGGAATCGAAGTCATGGGCATTATTTTAACCTAAGGCACTACTCACGATACTGATTGCATTAGGGCTATTAATACGCAAATCAAAAATATTATTAATGCAAGTAAGGAAAACCTTAAAAATGTAGTAAGTCAAATTGCACAAGGCTTATTATTGCAAATAAACACTTAAAGTAATTAAAACAAAATACTTCGTTAACGCCAATAATTGTTGAAATATCAAAATCTTAAAGCGCAGTACAGCGCAAAGCGAAATGTAAACAAACATCACCTGCGCGCGCGCGGGTTTTTCCTTACAAGTAATAATAACAATGGGCTACAAGACATTCCGTCCGGCGGGATTCCCTGAACTCTCTCCGTCCCACTCCCTCACTCGCAAAAATACGAATATCACCCCCGCGCGGGGTATGCTTCCCGCCGCAACACGAAGTCACGAACCCGGAACCAGTGTCATAACGACTGCGCAGGTGCATTGACGCGTAATTGATTTATTAATCCCGTGACGTAATCGCCGTACTCGCCGCTCGCGGCATACGGTGCTTGGATTGCAGTGTATTAAGTGTTAGTGTAGTAGTTGTGTGTTGTGTGTGTGTTTGTGTACACGATGCCTCGACCGCGTAATGTGCAGGCTAGGTACACCAACCAACAATACCCACAAATGGTTGTAATTTACGATCGCGCAAGAAATTTAGTATGAACTCGTGAAATGTTCCATCGGCGCTACCCGAACGACCCTATTCCTTCACGGGGTCTCATTCCACCAGAACCACTCAGAACCTGTTGGATTTTTCGTCTTTTCACGTGCCAGCACATGCACAAGCTCGTGGAAGAGCACCCGTTTACCCTCTGTCACTTTACCGACAAATAAGGTTTTTTCAAAACAATCCACAAGCTAGGTACGTAAATGTTTTTTTTTAATGTATGTTAGTTGACGTAGTTTTGACCGTCCTAAGCCGGCAAAGTACGAAGGGAAAATTGGAATTTATTATGAATCAATTCATTGGCAACTTACGAATGTCACGTGAGTCGGGCGGGGTCAATGAATTCACGCCCAATGACGCGCGTACGGCGTAGTGTACCTACGCATTTGCTATCGAGAAGCGCAACTAATTTGATACTTTGTATGACTTACTACATTTTAAGGTTTTCCATACTTGCATTAATAATATTTTTGATTTGCGTAATAGTAGCCCTAATGCAATTAGTATCATAAGTAGTACCTTAGGTTAAAATAATGCCCATGATATCAAATGCACCCTGTATACCTATAATAATGATTACGCTTGGTAGTGCGATGTAGTGAACGCGTTTGCGTGGTTTCATCGTCCCATTTGCGTGAAATGATTCCTTAGTCATTGGCGACTCATAAGCGTTACTGCAATAAGCAGCACATAAACTAAGGCGACATTAGTCGTCACCACTACTGCGTGTTGGCGAATCCAGGCCAATCGTGTTTCCTTCTAACGTTATACATTTGTCAGAAGAGTCTTAAAATAACTTAGAAAGTTTTTATGATGACGTTAAAAGAATCAAAGTCAATGGTTATTGATGCGTAACCTAATATTCTAGAAAAGAATAAGCTACTGGTAGAAGTAATATGTGCTCTCTCTGTGTGCACTATTCTGCCCCCGATAATAAAAAGGATGTATCTAACATTTTTTTAGAGAGTTAGTAAGAAAAAAGTCATCGACACGTTAGCACCTTAATAAAAAGAAGTGGTCTGTGAGTAACGGTTTTGTGTTCAAAGGTTATTAAAATTATGGGAGTACTTTTTTGTGATAACGTAGAGTAGCTTCTTCATTGACGTCATATATGATAACCTAATAGCGGATTTTGCCCCGCTCAAGTCGATTTGTCGTAACTAGAGAGTTGGTAAGAAAAAAGCCATCGAAACGTTAGCTCCTTAATATAAGGAAGTGGTCTGTGGATAACGGTTTTGTGTTCAAAGGTTATTAAAATTATGGAAGTACATTTTTGAGATAACTGAGAGTAGCTGGGCGTGAGGACTTATATTGCACTCACAGACACACAACACTCTCCAATGACACACATAGCACATCTCCTTTGTTTTTTATTAATTCTCTTCCTCTCAGTACTTGAAGATTTTATTATTTTGTAGTACGTAAGTGCAATTAAATATTATAATTTTAAGCCTGGAAACCTGTCATACAGGTCCCGAACCCAGTACAGACTCCAGCTGTCACAAAGGATAAACTTTAAAATGTGATTTGATGCTATAAATCAAAATTGTACCTTATTGAGAAAAATAAATTACTTACTAATTATTGTATTGTATAGCTTCTTCATTGACGTCATATTAATTATGATAACCTAATAGCGAATTTTGCCCCGCTCAAGTCGATTTGTCATGACAAGTGATTTTTTTTTTTGTTACAACAGTAATTTTCGCCTCCTAAACGTCAAATACGATCACAAATACAATTTACAAAAGCTACAAAAATGATTGGAAGTTTAGGTGTTCTCAAGGTTTTTATCTTTGGTCCTTTCTTTTTTGCACTGTACTGATAGAATTAAATTCTGGATATTTTGTATTCAAATACTATTTATACAGGGTGTTTGGTAGAACGTTGAACATACGAAAATGTTCATGGTGGGGTCATATGCTACTTACTCAGCCCTAATTATTCTTGCCCTGGCCCCTGGATATTTTTTAATTTTTTTTTTGCTTTTTTCTAGTTTCACCACTTTCTTAACTTTAAAGAAAGTTCTTTCTTGCGTTTTCTCATTTTTAATAAAAATTACACTTTAAAGTTATGAAAGTGGTGAAACTAGAAGAAAGCAACCACTTTCTTAACTTTAAAGTATAAAAATGAGTAAAACAGACATGGCCTGTTTTACACTTTAAAGTTAAGAAAGTGGTGAAACTAGAAGAAAACAAAAAAAAAAAATTTAAATATCCAGGGGGCCAGGGCTAAATAAATTAAGGCTAAGTAAATAGCAGATGACCCCACTTATCCACCATTTTCGTATGGTCAACGTTCTGCCAAACACCCTGTATTATAAATTGGCTTTATTCATTTCTTCCCATTATTTTAGAGAACTGATGCACATTTAGTAAGATATACACTATTAGGTATTATTAGCAAATTATTTCTAATCTAAAAATATATAAAAAAAAACATAGTTAATTTAAAAATAGTTAGTCTTTAATCTAATCAAGGCTAATCGTTACATCTCTGAGAAATGTCATTGATTTTTTGACGTCAAGTAAATCGAAATGCAAAATATTCGCTATATAAATATTTAATATTTAAATAATCTAGGTGGAATATTTATTGTTTCTCTTGAATAATATCCGTGAGAATATTTTTTTTCATACGCACGACATGTCAAGCTATATATTTCCCGGCAAATTGCGGCGGTGCGGACCGACCTCCGGCGCGATCTCATGGCGGCATGGAAAGAGCGACTGTCGCAACCCAGCGCAGGGCACGCCACGACAGTGGCGATGAGGTTCCTCTTTTAGGAGTGGCTAGAGAGGCGCCATGGCGCCCTCACCTACCGCCTGACGCAGGTCCTCACCGGACACGAGTGTTTCGGGAGGTTCCTGCACACCATCGGGCGGGAGGAAACGCCCGGGTGGCACCACTGCGGGGATCGCCCAGAGGACACGGTGGAGCATACGGTGGAGGTCTGCCCCACTTGGGCGGAGCACCGCCGTGTTCTCGTAGAGGCGATCGGTAGCGGCGGCGACCTCTCGCGCCCGGCCCTGGTTCAAGCCATGGTCCAGGACGAGAGGGAGTGGGAGGCAGTCACCTCCTTCTGCGAAGCAGTCATGCTAGCAAAGGAGGTGGCGGGACGGCTGAGAGAGAGAGCCTCACGTAATATGATGCTGATGTGGCTAAAGAGAAAGGAATCATGGAAAAATATCTAGTGAATAGTTTAGTCGCTCCATGTAAAACACTGGTATTCAGCTGAATCCGGTTAGACTGGAAGCCGACCCCAACATAGTTGGGAAAAGACTAGGCAGATGATGAGATGATGAGTTTAATAAAATTATGGCCAAGCGTGCGCAGGCGACGACCGTTTTATCTCTTACCACCAGAGGCGCTATTAAATAATAGCTGCGCACTGCGGGATAAAAAGTATCATATGTCCTAATCTAGGTTATGGTGTAACCAGGTGCCAGCCAAATCTGTTCAGCCGTTTTAGGGAGAAAGCGTAACAAACAAATATAAAAAAATCAAATCTTTTCTTTATACGAGTATAATAGTGTAAGAGTATAAGAGTGTTGCCTCAGAATCAATAAGCCGTTAATTTTTTGGTGATTTTTTCGCTTGTTTTAATAGTTATTCTGCTATTCGGGGCGGAGAAAAATCCAACAGATCAAAGATCATAAAAATCGGTCCAGACGTTCTTTAGTTATAAATGATGTAAATAACCCGACTTTGTTTTATTTATATTGAAGATCTAAGATTAGTTGACTGATAATGCAACATATTTGTCAAATATATAATAACTTCCCGACGGCTATTAAAAAAGCAGAAAAAGAATTAAAGAAACTTGTAATTTTTTCGGATTGTCAGTTATCGCCTGTCACCAGTCGCCCGTTGGTTTCATTAGATAGGACCCAAGTGATATAGTTGTCAAACAAGTCATAAACATTCTCGACGTCATCATAGTTTTTTTTAAATCAATATCCTGTTCTGATAAAACTAACAACGTACGACAAACAAACACATTTTTATACTTAGTATTAAAATAATCCTATCCCGTTAATATAACAAAACAATGAGGAAAACCCCGACTACACAGAATAGGAAAAAAACAATGCTTATATTGAATTTACAATGATAACATATTCCCGACTTCGTCGCCATGGGACCTGATTCCTCATGGAAACTTTATGGGTACTTAGTACCAAGGTACCTGTATAGTTTGTTCTTTTAATAATAGGAAATAATAATAGGAAATTGGATTCTGTTCTATTCTTAGTATGGCAAGTAAGACTGATGTCGACCATTCTGCCAATGTCTAAAGGGAATTGCGAAAATAAGTGTACATAATAAAAATAATCTAAATTAAAGGTTCAGGAAAATTAAAATAGGAATAATTGTTGTTGCAAATTTACATCCTACATCAATTTGTCATGTTATACCTACCCACTTTATACACATGTCAAAAAGGACAGTTGTGATTTGAATATATCGGCAATTTAAATTGGTTGTCAATTTGCTTAACAACTACTTTCCTTGGCGTTTATTTGTGTAGTTTCTTTGATAGCCTCTTCTTTTTCGTGAGCAAAAATAACGTGATTTTGTAAAGCCTAAAAGATCTCTCAAGGCAGTCCATTATACTTAGATATAGATATAATTTTTTTGTGAGGATGGGAAATCATCAAATGACCTCTCCCGCTCTGGGTGGAGCAGAAGGGAGTGTCAGACTCTTACTGACTAAAACCCACCCGTGTTCCTTCCTTAGTACTTTATGTTCCGGAGTAGCGGTAACCTTTTCGGACAATCCCGCTGCCCCGAGATATAGATATCTTAGGTCTAAAATTATTATGTTTTCCTTTTTTATCTTTGAAGTTGCTTTCTGGTTTCATCTTAATTTATTTCTAAAAACACTGGTGACCCTTGGACAGACGATTATTATTCCGGTTTGTTTTTTTAATTTAAATAATTTTATATTCACAATGTTAAAACGGTCTTAAGAATATGTATTGAATAGAATCGCAAGAGAATTTCACACGGAACCAGTCAAACTTGTTACTATTATTGCCAGTTAGATGACGTACTTTTGGAGTAAAAATTAAATAAGAAAATAATAACACATCTTGTTTGTCAAATAGGTACTTAGAACTACGGAATTTAAAAGTTTTAAAGAAGCGAGACTAATAAATACCGCTCATAATAAATAATAATACATATCTCAGACAGAATGTTGGGACTCGTGGTTAAATGATAGGTAACAGCTGAGCAGGTCGATCGATCGTTATACTTGCCGCGGTCGGTGACCATCCGTTACTTATAAAAGACCCCTCCGTACCTCAGAAAACACATTAAAGCCTTGGTCCCGGCTGTAATTCGTAGATCTTTGACAGTAGTCATAAGCCCAAAAGTCTAACAACCAACGGGGTATCGTGATACCCATAAGTAACTGGATTATGTAGGTCAGATAGGCAGTCACTCCATGTTAAAAACCGATATTCAGTTGCATCCGATTAGACTGGAAGCCGACCCCAAAATAGTTAGGAAAAATTTGGGCACTGATTAATTTTTTGATTACACAGAATGTTGAACTTATATAATGTAAAAAATAACAAAAACAGCAGTGTCATTAATTAACACTACAATGTAAATGAAATTATAGACGCTAACTTTATGATTATATAATTGGTGGCTATACCACAACAAAGCACTCCTTTACAATAGATCCGATGTTAATCAAGCAAATTAGAAAAGCATACAACACCTTAAACTCACACCACGCAACTAATTTTCTCATACTTTCTCTGTCCTTCCTGTATTGTTTTAAATCATCAGAGAGAGACGGAAGGCAGTTTCACACGTACGGGGAAGTGGCCAGATGCCATTATGTCAAGTACATTTATGACGCACGCGCAACCTTTGACAAAACGCATCTGCTAACAAGTTGGTCCTTTACGTATATTTGTATATTATTTTTGTTTGTTTATTTGACGTTGAAGCGAGGTGATTTAAATTTGATATAGGAAATGGGAATTCGTCTTCGATATTTTGGGAAGGTTAGAGTATATATTACAAGGTTCTCCATTTATGGTTACCTACGTGAGAAATGTTATGGATCATTGACAGGTTAATGATCATAATCATTTAAAGTATTTAGCTAGTAAGTGCTCAGTAATGTTTTGTGGATCTTAATGCTTATGCCTAATTTCTGACTATGCTTTTTGTGTTTATGCTTTTTGTTGCCAATGTGTTCCAGGTTCATATTCTACATTTTTATGCATTATACTAGCTTCTGCCCGCGTGAAATTCCATCCTACCCCCATTCACCTTCTTAGGGGTGTCATTTTGAAAAACCCTTTCTTAGGTAATACCTACTCTTCACAAAGAACACACCCTCCAAATTCCATGTCTCTAGGACCAGCACTTTAGGCTGTGCGTTGATATATATGAGTCAGTCAGAACTTCGAATTTGATATATATATAGACTAGTATAGTCCCCCATACAGACCGTAGGGTCTGTGTGTAGACACCACACCATCATATAAACCCTATTAGGAATAAGTATACAGTGTGGAAGGGCATCGATGGCAAACTGTAACCATGCTAGCACAGCATCATGCTGAGTGGAAGCCTTCTTGTCACAGTCATGACGTGCAGACGTCGACTATTTCTGCTTTATGCTCGTGAATATAGATATATTTTGTGTTTATTTATCCTGTTATTAGAATTTATTATCTCTTTGTTTGCACGTGTTTCTGTGACAAATAACCTATTTTTCTTTTAATAACCTATTCTAGAACCCTAGCGTAAAAATTTCAACGCATGAGGGTTCAGAATCATAATGTTGAATACATGGTAACAGGCGACGCGTTGATGTACAGACACTAGCACATTAAGCTACTCGAGTCTGTCAAATTTATTTAACAGATTTTCAACTTTATCGCTACAGCAAAAGATTCAAAGTTGACTGGGAAAATTTGACAGTTTCGGCTAGCTTGATGTGCTGGCGTCTGTACCCTGACACCTTATTTAAGGGGAAGTTTGAAAGTGGCGCCAGTGACAGAAAAGTTGAAAAGACATCGTTTGGCTTGGTATGGGCATATGATGAGGAGGGAGGAAACTAAAATAGTGATGAATAATAAATGTGGATGGATAGAGAGGGAGAGGAAGGCCAAATAAGAGATGAACGGATTGTGTGAGGAATGATATAAAGGACAAGGGAGTGAATGATAGATTGACGGTTGACCCCAAGTAACAGGGGACAAGGTCAGGGAAGATGGTGATGGTAGCCTTAGAAACCATATTTTGCATATATCCTGATGGTAGATGATCACCGGTTTCTATGGACATCTGTATAATACAAGCAATAAAAAATAAATCATATTATCACGTTCACGTTCGCTCACGTTATTATATAATTACTATCAGCGCCCCGCGGTTGCACCCGCATAAGTGTCGATCCCGTGGGAATATTGGGATAAAAAGTATCCTATGTGTTATTCTGATGGATAAGCTATATTACTGTAAAGTTTCATCAAAATACGTTCAGTAGTTTTTGCGTGAAAGAGTAACAAACATCCATCCATCCATCCTCACAAACTTTCGCATTTATAATATTAGTAGGATAATATTACAAAATCAATATTTATGTATACGTGTTTTCGATGGAAAAATAATAATATTCGATGTCATATAACCATTTAACACGATCAAGTAGTTTACACTAATAGCATTAGGTATTATAGGGTAAATGTTTTTTAATATCTTCAAAGTAAGTATTGGATTGTTTATAATACTTTTGTTTTTTTTTTCTTTTTATGTGTAAGTAAATACTATTTTTTTGTCCTTCTTAGGTTATTTCACTTACTTTTAATATTAAAAAATTAAAATATTCTAAGATTGATAAATACCATATAAAAATTATAAAAAAAACACTAATCTACATGAATGATATTTATTTCGCAAAAAATAGAACTAAATCATCGCCAATATTAAAAGAACCTATAATAATTTCCGGTCCTTAATTAGAAACAATACGTGCGCCGACGCATGCTGTTAAACTCAAAATTGATCCATTATAATATGATATATGAGAAGGCCTTGAGGCTAGGCCTTAATTCAATAAACACGAATGGAAATGGAATTATCTACTTGAAATGTCAAGTACATATTGAACTGATTGAATAAATTGATGATTGAAATGTCTTCTCAAACATTCTTCTCCATAATAAACCTACCTTTTGAAAGGGGCGCCTAGAATCAATTTATTCTATTTTCTTGTAAATTTTGACGTTCAAAAGTGCCATTTAACAGCTTACTTGAAATAAATGATTTTACTTTGACCCTCTCATAATTCTCTTCTTTTTTTCTGTTTTATATTTGCGTCATCTTTTACCAAAACAAATAGCTAAACGTATTTGTAAGGGCGTCCCTCAATGCGGACGAGGCTCGAGTCTCCATGCAGGCCCGTCAAGTGCGCAGACATGCGCATCTTGGGCCTGGATGACTCCGTAACGGAGGGAGAGGTGGTGGCCGCCGTCGTCAGGACGGATGGGTGTCTGACCGAACAGGTGAAGGCGGGCAGCATACGTCCTGACTTCACGGATATAAGGTCGAATAACCTAGTCGAATTATATTTCATAAATTCCTGAGTCAATTATGTTTATTAGAATTGGCCAAATTGACCTTTTGTACCGTGTGTGTACCCGGACACCTAACCTCATGGTGTTAAATTCCTTTAAAACACATCAATCACATTCCTAGTACTAAATATACTTATATAAGTTTATGACGTCTCAAAGCCATAGATATACTATGCAAGTTTCCTGTATACATTTTCCTCTCGATGGAATGATATACGTCATCATTGTGATGATAAAACCATTTGTGTCAAATACTAGGCTTTATTTCGTAGAACGAAAGCGTTAACAGGGATTCCCTTTGTACATACTTGGCAAATTAGACTAACGGTATTTTATTTAATAATTTTTAGGGTTCCGGACCAAAATGGTAAAAACTAGGAACCCTTATGGTGCGACTCAGTCTGTCTGTCCGTCTGTCACAGCTGGATATTTCGAGAACTACGAATGCTATCAACTTGAATTTTGGAACAGTTTTACATGACGTTTGCCCAACTAAGAAAGAAATTAAAATATTTTTTTTTTTGCAACAGGCTGATAAGCATTCTTAAAAATTCAAAATTGAGCTACTAGGGCATGTGGTGTATCATATGAAAAAATGCTGTTTGCACATTCAGACATTCTCAAACATTTTTTTTTTTAGGCCGCATAGTTTCGACTTTTGATGAAAATTGTAAAAAAAATAAATTCCCCCCTTATCTCCGAAGTTTGCACAGAGAAAAATATTAAATTATTCTATGTGATAGAAGTTTATTTAATTTAACGATGAACGATAACGATAACGACATTAATAAAACGATGTCTCTAAAAAGTACACTTTTTCAGAAATATAATCAGCAATAATTACATTAGGTCCACTATCGGTCAAGAGACGGCGGTGACCTAAAACTTTTTCTACACCGCAGTGTTAAAATTCTCTAACGATTATAGGCCTCGCCGATGAAAATTTAAAAGCATAATTATGATGGTACGGAGTCCTCGGTGCGCGAGTCCGACTCGCTAGTCACCGGTTTTTTTTAATTCATTCGCCCTAGAAGGACTTATAGTGACGTTATTTGGTGATGTTCTTCTGACAAGTCAAGTGCGTAGTGATTGTGACCGGAGTGGATGTATGACAAGCACTCTAATTGCGTAACACGCTATTAAGAGCCTACACTACCTCAGCTAAAATTCACTCTTTATCTCGCTCGCACGATACTGCTCGCGGACTGAGTGAGAGCGAGACAGAGTGCGGTGCTAGGCGGCAGGCAGCGCCAACAGTTTAGGTATTTGCTTTTTACGGTGAAAATAATGATAATTAAAAAAAAGTAAATAACATAAGACCTGCTTTATAGTTAGTTCGGTTAGTATACAAAGTTTCATGATCTAATTTGAAGTATTTTTTGAATACCAGCGGTTTATTGTTCGGTTTGGAGGTAACTTTGGATTTTTTTTCTATCGAGAAAATTTTATGAAGTCGTGTTTCCGTCTAACATAAGACCTAACATTAATCCTCAACTTTACCATATATTTAGTCAATAATTAATGCTGCAGTATGTTCGACATAACGGAAAATCATGCTAAGCCATTTGAGGTAGTATAGGCCCTTAATATCAATCTGAATAATTTTAAAGGATATTACTAGCCGATTCTCCATAGAAACGCTCTCGCCTGTTTTCTTTCTGGTTAATAACCATGAATCAATGATTTTTTACAGAATAATAATTATTAACTACTTGTATGACCCCATGTTTTTCATTTTGATGATACCTACATTATTTTAAGCACTAGAACCCTCAAAAAATGACGATTTCAACCGCTGTCAACAGAGGCCTAATGTACAAATTTGACAACTATTAATAAAAAAAAACTTTTTACCAAAAAAAAAAACCGACTTCCATAAAAAAACACTACAAAGTGAAAAGTAACTTTAATTCCGGAATTCGGTGTCTTTGGATCTGTATTTTAGTTTATTGCCACCGACTTCCGAAATTAAACCATCTACTTTCGAACAAAAAAATAATTTTGAAAATCTGTCGACAATTGGCGGAGTATACGATGAACAAACATACAAAAAAAAAAAAACATAAAATCATCCGAACATAGTACCTCCTCCTTTTTGTGAAGTCGGTAAAAAGGAAAACACAGGGACACACTTTAACATTTTTATTCCATTCATCAAATATCTTTTAAATTGTTCCAATATTGGAGGAGGAAATAGACGAGACCTCGAATTTCGAATTTTACTTAGGCTTTTTCAAAAGCCTATAATAAGTAAAAGCCTCTTAACCTAACTCTGCAATATTGTTCATGCGAAACCTTGCCACAAGCTCAACATCGATGTGGAAAGTTTGCAGCAGCGATTCACTTTCAAGCAGTCCAGTCTGCTCGCGATACACCGCAATATAATGTTGGGGCTGGCATCCGGTGCACCAGGGAGGTACAACTTTTTCGCATCGTAGCGTAGAAGCAATCGACACGAGCTTCAGCAAACGTTCCTGAAGCGCTACAGAAGCGGAACAGCCCCATCAACACCCGGAACGCATTATTATATTAAAATAATGTATGTATGACCTACAAGTTCATAGGTCATATCATGCAAAATCACAGATAAAATCCAAATTGTATCGTTCACACGATAAAACTAAAGATATCATTATATTTGAATATCTAATTTGTAACAGTATCTTTTAAACCTTCAATATTCATTTACATGTAATCTAAACTGTATATTTTCATCTCGTATTTGCTCAGAATAATAAACCGGTTTTATAAATATCTTTATGTAACAGACGCCAAGCACATCAAGCTACTAAAATCTGTCAAATTTCTTTAATAGATTTTCGACTTTATCGTTACAGCATAAGATTCAAGGTTGATTGGGAAAATTTAACAGTTTCGGGTAGCTTGCTTGATGTGCTGGCGTCTGTATAATAAAAACCATAATTTCGGACTATTGTTTAAACAAAAATAACTAGAGGTAATGAATGACCTTTTGTTACCTATCAGGTTAATATATAGGGAAAAATGCCAAATTACTACATACTTGTACAATGCGAAATCCCGTGATTGTATGAAAACCACGTCACGGCTGTACTTGACATGTTTATTAGAGGACGAGGCATTGACAATCTAGTTAAAACCAAACCTTTGACATTGAATTCGTTTCGGGTTTTTGCAACTAGGTTTATTATTTGGCAGAAATAAAACAAAACACTAGAGAGCAGCTGATCTATTCTGTAAAAATGGATTACTAGCATGTCTTCAGAAACGCAAGTGGTCAAATACGCATTCCGTCAGAAAACGCATGTTGATACACGCATCTAGTCAGATTTACACGAACACGTAACTTGACAGATGCAACAGCGTCAACAGTGTCAATCCCTAGCATCAGGTGGAATGACAGCTCACTTCACCTAAGTTATCACGGTGATCTTTTTACAGAATAGCACCGCTGACCGTGTAAACTTAGGTGAAGTGAGCGCAGTTCATCTAAGTTTTCACGGTGGCACCTGCCAATAGTGGCAGTCCCTACCATCAGGTGGAATAACAGCTCACAGGTTGACAGGTTCGAACCTAGACAGGCGCTTTACTTCGTGAAAATAATTTCGCGCGCAGTCATTACATGTGTTCAAAAGACTCGTAAAGGAACACTACATATCGTTGTGGTCTTGTTGTCCTAACTGCAATCATCTACTGTCTTCTTTTATTCTCGTTGCTTATATATTTAGTATGTATTTATTTATGTATCTATAATTTTGGATATGTATATATCTGTCTATATATTTTAGTGTATCATATACATAATATTTGCACCAACGACAGGAAAATCATTGTCCATCCTAAGGTTGCCTGGAAGAGATCGCAGAAATAAGGCCGCCCATTGTATATTTTGTAGTGTTTGTTGTATCTTTTACATGTTGTGTTTTTGTGGTGTACAATAAATTATATATATAAATAAATAATTACATCACCACTTCTCTTAAAGTTGAAGGAAAACATCATGAGGAAACCAGCATGTCCCAGGATCAAAAATTCGAAGACGACGTGTGACATGTAGGTACCAATCCGCACGGGGCCCGCGTGGTAAATTACCGCCCACTCCATCTCGATGGGAGGAAGCCTGAGTCCCAGCAGTGTGAACGGGTAATTTCGGGCTGTGGTGATAATGACATCAGAACACGCACCGAAATGGGCATAGCTTGAAAGAGGGCCTTTCAGCATCAGACTGCGATGGAGGGATTTATAAGAGCACTGAAAAGCTGTTTACGGTATCACTGAATGCCTCGATAGAACTTACCTATATGCAATAAATCAAACCTTAATTAATACTAATCCACAGAAGTGTAGCAAAAATAAATATTAAATTAAAAACCGTAAATGATTTTTGGGAAGATTAAAACCAAAACAGTTTTAGGAGGTATGACAGTCAGATGGTACCTATTTCTTTTTCTGTCTATGTCATCATTTGAAAACACCTTCTAATTTTAATTTGATGCAGCTCTATAAAAAAGTAACCTATGTTTTATTTGAATATGCTGACAAGAACCAACCAAAGATCAAAATCAAAAGTCATTTAGTCAAACTAGGCTGAGTATCAGCACTTTTCGAACGTCAAAATTACAAAAGACAGTCCCCCAAAACGCCCGCCCTTCACCGCTTCCTAGTGCTTTCGCTGGGAAGAAGAAGTGGCGCACTAAACTCCCCAGCAGCACAGCTGTCTGTTCAGTTAGAAAATACTTGATTATTGGTATTTCATTAATAAGTCACTCGGCAACACGCAAACTTCTTTAGCTGTTAGTGGACATACGACTAAAATAACAACAAGATACAACGTCAATTTTACGTAACTAGTAATCGTGCATGATACCTACATAATATACTAATTGGCCATTGTTTCAGTTTGACCCTCAAAATTCCTTGGGTCACGGTGGGCGTGTCCAGGCTATCAAAACAATAATTATCGTTTAATTCTTTAACACTAACGACGAACAGGGAATTTCGGCGACATTACTAAACTTCAGCTGAATAACACATTATGTTGCAAGAAATTGGGATTATTAGGTATCATCATCATCTGCCTAGCCTTCTCCCATGGAGCGACTGCCTATCTGACCTCCACAATCCAGTTATTGGGTAATAATAATAATAAATTAATTACGTTAGGTATTTTATTATCTATATAATATATAGATAATAAAATACCTAACGATAATAAAATACCTACCTAAATTTTAGGAAATACCGTAAGATACAAGAGAGGGACTGTGTGTGGATAGATAGATAGATAAAACGTTTATTCAGTGCAACAAAAGACACAATACAGGTAGGTAATAAAAATAAACATCAAAAAAGATTTAAAATGTAAATTAAACCCTAGACACCTCATATACATGTATAATGGTCGATCACTACTGGGCGGTCTGTATCTCATGGTTGCACCAAATGGGAGTCCAGCTCAGCATATGCCAGATACAATACCTACAATATTCTGCTGCATCCTGTTAGTGACACACGGATGTGGAGAAGACACATCTGAGTTTCAACAAAATGGCACCTACATAGTGCGGCGCGGTGGATGACAGTACCTATTGTTATTATTACAGTTTAATGTTATACCTAAAAGTAGGGGAAGACCAAAGAAACGATGGATGGACCGTGTGCAAGATGGTTAGAAAGGATAGGATTGACTTTCGACGCTGCTAACTGTACCTATTTATGATTGTGATGCTTATCAGAAAACTGTGAAATAGGACTTTTAACACTCCTGGGTAAATTTTTACTTTTGCTAAAATCCACATCATATACCGCTAATAACTACTAACGTACATAATTCAACACAATTATCAAGGCAATAAATCGGACATTGGAACTTATCTATATTTATATATTCGGGTCTAAGCGACCTGATAGGACGCCGGTTCCTTTCCTGGACATACAGCGCACATTGACGGACAGACAGACAGACAAATTGTATGTTTTTTGTACAGACAGATGAAAAGATAGCCGTGTTTAGGTAGTTTTAAGTGTAAATACCAGAAAATTGCGATTTCTCAGAGACTTAAGGAGAGTTATTTAATAAAAATGTAAGTAAAACATTCAAGTTTTTACTTTGATTGTATGTACAGTCACGTGTACGGTGTACCACAGTTATGTATGCCTTTAGAGAGGAATTAAATGATTTTCTTCTAAAGTACAGATAGGTACACACGACTACATAATTATCAAGCTATACGTTTCCAGTTTAATTGAATTGAATTGAAATGAAATACATTCTAAAACATTTATTATTGGTTTTTAACTAACAGACTTAAAATAATAATAATATGTACAAGTATATAAAAAGAAGAGGAAATAATCAAAGGGCATCAAAAAATTCGTCCGCATCGCTGTCAACAGGAAACGTGCCCAAAAGGCTGGCAGCATTGCCACGTTGTATGGCAATGCTGATTCTTTGGCCAAAAAATAGGCCAGCCCTCTGGTCACGTGAAGAGTCGACCAACCGCTTCGCGATGTCTCGAAATACTAAGTGGGCACTCGGGCCCCATGGCCCAAACCCCAAACGGCTCAAACAAATAAGTTCCAAAGAGATTGGAGTATTTGCGCCGTTGAAATTTTATTGAAATTGAAAATTTTTAATTCTCAATTTACATAATATTAATCTTAATTAGGAATGCCCCAAGCGTAAAAAATACTAGATTAGAACCAGGCAAAATGTAACGAATTAAAAACTTTTAATGAGGACGCTATACCTATAAAAACACAAATTTATTTCAAACTAGCTTGCGCCCGCGAGTTATTTCTTAAAAAAAAATTAGGTACTATTTCAATCATGATTCGAAAGACACGTAGCGCCATCTAGCGTCCTAAAGCAATTGTGACCGTCGAAAGTTATTGTTCTTTTCCATGGGAACAGCATTTTTTTCTAAATCAAAAGGTACCCTATATACTTTATCAAAAGGTACCCTTGACAACGTATATGCAAACTTTCATAATGATCGGTTCAATGAATTAGGCGTGAAAAGAAACAAACTTACTTTCGCATATAAAATATTAGTTAAGATAAACCAATTACAGGCACTTTTGTATTGTCAAGGGGTCGGTCAGTCAGAAAGCTGTAGCTAGATGGCTCATTACAAAGCGTAGTAAAACAGGCACTGATGGACGAACGTGTAAATGTGGGCCGAGGCGAAGCCGAGGCACACATACGTAAGTCCATCAATGCTTAGTTGTGGCCAAGGCTTGTATAGTACTTTTCTCAAATAATGCGTGGAAATTAAAACTTAGCTTAAAAATTAACTTATTAAAACTTATTTGAAAATACAATTACTTTTCAAAATCAATGACGAACAACGAATAACAATAATTTTTCCGCGTTGAAGTGTTCATTTATTTTTTTTTTTCTCTTCTATTTACAAGCCAGTTCGAAATTTAAATAAAACCTTTGATAACCTCCTTGGTTGCCATGTTTCGGAGTACAAGATCGTTCCATTTTTAAATTACACGACAGGTATGAGTTTACTATGGTAATTTATTTGACCGCTAAACCACGACAGATATGGATTTTCATACAACTATTGCCGGCTGCTGCTCGCATGTCTTTTGCCAGTACAGCAATTTCGATTTATCTCGAAGAAGGTTGTCAAAATAATGCTGAAATTTTCAAGCATGTTTGAGAAAACTACTTTTAAATGACGTCAATATTTCCAATAATATATGTAGTTGAAACCAATACTGTAATATATTTTAATTAAATAACGATAAAAATCGACACCAAAGCCTTTATTTACATGACTTTCGCAACGTAAGGTAATTCAACATTTTCTTGTAGTATATAAATGTTTAATATGGTTAAATTTAAATGGCGCGAGTGTAGAAAATAGCCAGTATTACTTGAACTATGGAACAGTTGAACTTTTTAACACGGGCAAAGTTGTTTCATCATTAATCCAGTTATTTAACTCAATGTAATATGGGGTGAGTGGCACGATAATTTTATATGAAATTCATTTTATGTGATTAAAAATGTCTGTATGTTTTTTATCAATTTTACTTAATTTTTGTTATAATTTAAATATATTTTTTTCAAAAGTGTCGGGGTACATTTTGATGTCGTCATTATAATAAAGTGATCGGGTACATGCGTATTTTGGGTATTTTTTTTAAACGAATAATATATTGCTTTGGAGATCTAAGTATTTTGCCTTTATTTTGCTGATTTTTTTAAATGGCTGACATCACCCTTTGTCCGCAGTGCTACCATTAAGGACCAAAGAATAGTGGTATTTTTAAACAGCCACTAAAGAATGTATTGGTGATGTTAGCAAGTCGGTTCTAATGTATATTTTAAACATCGTTACTTTCCTAATAAGATCCGTGTAACATGGTAATCTTGTGCATTTAAAATGTTTAATTTTTTTGTGGGCGGTGTAGTACTGGTAAAGCTTAAGACGGGTTTTGCATTTTACCTTTGGATTTGTATGCAATGACAAAATTTAATATAGTAGATATCAAACTTTTTCTTTTTTGTTTCCAACCACGAGGCAGCATTAATTTATGTTCATTTTGGTAAAGAATTCCCAAATTTTCTCTGCGTACCTACCAGTTATATTGCACCGGTTGACGTCATCACGTCAACGCCGACTGTTGCTGAAAACCAGCGCTGGGGCTCAGTCTCACATAAGGTCGTAACATAATGCTGAGCGATGGCGGTTATTCGTGGATTTGACTCATATTTCCCCTCAACTTGTTATTTTTTGTTTTTGTGTTTCTCTCTGCGTCATGTTTACAGCAAATATATTTATATTTTTCCTTTATATTTCTTTCTTTAATTAAACAAAATATATGACTATAAGTACCACTTACTTATTCCAAAATGGCGAAGAAAATCACACGGATAATTTCATTACCTGAAAAAAAAAAAATTATTATTAAAACAATTCAGTGATCTAAAAAAGCCATAACAAACACGGTAAAAGCCTAATCCAATTCTCTAGCAACATAACAAAGCCTCAATTCCTATTTCGAATTGATAAAAAGTAACAAAAAACTGTCGTTATTTTCAAATGACGTAAATCGCCACCGGAAATTGGCGTGTAAAACGCGTATCTATTGAAAGTTGCTCATGCGCATCGAACCGAAACGGACAGTGTCAATTATCACAATGAGATAGTTGCGAGACATAGTAGGACCATTTTTTCGTTTGCTGCCTGCTGCCAGTTCACCTACTGAATGGGTTGGCAACTGGGCATCGCATCACCACTAAAACTTAGGATTATGTGTAAATCTTATGGTATTTCGCATTTCTTTCTTGACCCACCTACAATATATTCTATTCTAATTCCTACAATTTCTTCCTATGCCAGCCGTTACTCAGAATTTTTGCTTTGAATACCCATGTGTCGCTACTTTCAACAGATTTATAAAACCACATTGTATTAATAGTGGTGGTCAGTATCGATAAAAACTTGTTGTACCTCGACGGCGTTTAGAAAAAAATATTTTCTCTATCTCCAGCGAAGGCCAACTTCCAAGCTATCTTTCTGCCTATTTCCTAAGCCAACTCGGAAGCTCAATTAAGAAAATCAATAAAAATTACTTTGAACAACACATTCGCATTTTTAATAATTATTAGAGTGGTTTTTTATTGATACAGCCGAGCCGAAAGCCATTTCAATCCAAAACCACCCGCTCATGAGCTCGCAATTTAAAATAGCAATACTAGGCCAAGGCAATGGCCGTCAATGACGCTAATTGATTAATTTATGTTATAATCGTTTTGCTTAATTAAAATGTAAACTTACATAAAAAAGAGATAATAATTACACGTCTCAGGCTCTCCTAATTTACTCTGACATGTGAGACGTCAAAATAATGAGTAATTAAAATTTAAAAAGAGAATTGTAACTGGTTGATATTTAGTGGCTATAATTATATTACATTATACATATAATCAGCCAGTAACTGTATCGATATTTACGATTAAAAAAAGAAAGTAGTGGGGTGACAGAGCTTTATTAAAACTAGAGCAAGCAAAGAACAAGATATGACCTTTATGTACTCGTTATTTCTTTGCCGTTCTTTTCGAGGTAATTTCAAACGTAATCTCATTTTGATCAATGCAAAACTAAAACTAATATGTTGCTCACATTTTTCCATTTGATAGTTCTAAGAAACAAGTCTCAGAAAGAACGAATAAGACAATATTGTTGACAGAATAAAATGATTTATTAAATCCCAGACATGTAACATATCATATTAAATCATAACTAATATGGATCATGTCAAACTTATCAGCTTAATTCTAAACTATATATTAGACTGCTATAAAACTATGTTGACAGCAACTTTAGTTTTATTATATGACCTTTCGTAACGTTATTCCAGATTTTTTGTTCATCGTCGTGATCTATTTTGTGTAGACTATGCCGATGTACTATTCGTTCTGTTAACTATAATAAAAGATTTTAAAATCGGGCAATGTATTTAAGCAATTTACAAGGAACCGCTATAAATCAGTTTGAGTGCAGCAGAGGTGTGTTAATTAGAAAGGCCTAAGGAGGAATTTCACCAATCAAACAAAACGCGATCAGCACATTTAAACCGCGATCAAGAGCTGTCAGTCTCAGTATTCAACAACAATGATGATAGTGACAGCTTTTGAACGCATTTTAGATGTGCTAATCGCGTTCAATTTCACTGGTGAAATTCGAGGTTAGATAACCAATAGTGGACTGCTAGATGCTGATTTGATGATGAGGAACCAACCATCGAAAATGCGGCCATCAAATACAACACGTATGTTATCAATGTTAGTACCTACAGATGTAAGTACCCCTAAACTAACAACTACTAAAGCTTCTAATAGACACTTCAAACAATATTCACTAACCTTCAGACCATATAGTAATATCAAACAAAATCCACCAGCTATTGTCACTTCCATCTACGCTCCGCTAGTTTTGTTTAGACAGACGTCACACTTGATATTGGGGCAACAATACTAAGTTTACATAGTCATACGTATGATGTAGAACTGGGCCAGCAATGACGTCAATGCTCATTAACCGTGCAATGCATAAAACTATTGAGAAATGCGAATTTTGTGTTGTAAATATTGTTCACCTGCAATAATGCGCTCAGTAAGGGTTTAAAGTATATGAGGTTTGTGATGAAAATTCTCATGACAATTCTATTGTTTAATTAATAGTCCTATTTAATTAATAATCTTCCACAGAAGAATTTTAAATATTGACAAAAATAAAGAAGAAATAATATTTGATTTGATACATTCAGTCAACCTAGAATTACTGTTCTACTAAGTAATGATTCAACGCATAGTGTGAATCTTTTAACATAAAGTGATTTGCAAAACCACACAATTTGGAGAGTTGACATTAAACACCACAATCATGGGGCTCTTAAAAGAAACCTTCTTTTAAGACGGAACGCTATTACATTTCACAAAGCAATCAATAGCTTTGAATTCTAGAATATATATTATTTTAATCACATAACTGACAGAAACATCGTTAGTGCTGAACAAATAAATATAATTACAAGTACAATATTAAAATATCTACGTAAAACCAGTCAAATGAAACAGGTTGATGTCAGCATCGTTACATATTTTGGCATTTATAAACAAGGTCAACTTTTTTGTTCCAATTAAAGTTAATAAGCATTGGTTGGTACTGGCTGGAGAGATCCGAATCTCAACCAAAAAGTGCTTATCTGTAAAGCCAATAAAAATCTCAAGTTAACTAACCGAAGAGATTGTAAAATAAGAAAAAGCCATAGCTTTAACAGAAGTCATAAACATAAATAAATATCCGTGAGCAGTGTGAAAATTATGAAAGTCTCAAAATAAATTTCAAAATGATTACATATATATGAATGGTCAAATTCCTCTAAATTAATATAAAAACGACTGACGTAATACACGAAAGGCCAATTCATGGCATGAAGTCAAAAAAACACGAGAGTGTAATTAAGCCAAGCATACACCATGAAGTTAGGAACATATAAATGAATCCTAACCAAAATATGATACACATTGTTATGAAGAATGAATAGTCAGAAGCCCTAGTAACTGGATTATGGAGGTCAGATAGGCAGTCGCTCTTTAGACTCTTCTGATTAGACTGGAAGCCGACCCCAATATAGTTGGGAAAAAGCTAGGCAGATGATGATGATATTATAAAGAATTAAAAATAAAAGAAATGGATCATAATAACACGGTATAGTAAAAGGTAGTAAAGATCATTGACCTAACAACTAGCGCAAGGTAAGCAGGTAACAAGGAATTGATGAACCAAGTGTTCATTGAGACATAACATTTTATGTATGTATGTAGTGTGGACGACATTCGTCAAATTCTACGCCGCGGCGATAGTAACCAATGGGCAGACGGCCTGTCACTTTCGATTAAGCAATCAGAAACGACATACTAATTCCGACATAAGGACGAATCAACGTTACGATTTAACTGAATCAAGACATTATTTTGCTAAAGTGTAGTTTTGAAAACCCCAGTGCAATGCCTAGGTTTTGAAGTCTCCCGTGGGGAGATTAGACTAAACATAAAAAGTTATCGCATAAAAATTACAAAATTACCTCCACTTTGTGCAGAAATCAGAACAAACTTTTCGATCGACCACACCGCTGAGGTTATTGTTAAAGGTCATCATAATCGATTTGGCAAATAGAAAAAAAGGGTATATAAAGGTCTTTCCCCAACGAGTCTCGAAATTTGTAAAACCTGACGTCGTCGTGTAGACTTTAGACTCCACAAACCCAGTGACACTTTTTGGGTTATTAGCTGCAATTTTTTTAATTCACCAAATCACCATAATATCTCTATTTAATTTCATGTTTTTTTTTTGCGATTGACTTCCAACTCCGGATTTTAACGAAGTGTGTATCTACGATGAATCACGTTTAAAAACATACTCGTTTGAAGTAAACGGGGAACGATCGTTACGGGGATTCGTAAACACTATTGGTTTTTACAGATATCCTAGTTGAAATTCCGGTTTGTAACAAAGTTCGGTTCTAGCTTCGATTTTGAATCAAGTTTTATTATTGAATGGAGTTTTAGAATCTCATAGAGCGGGACAACTTGTCTTCGTCATGTCGATGGCACGACAGTGAATTAAATTTTGTTGACCCAAAACTTTGCAACAACAAAATTATATGTATTAATATTGCTGCCTGCAGGTGTCTGAAACATTGCAAATATGGATTCTTGAGATACCTATGTCACTGATGCCACTAAATTAATTCACACCATTATGTAAATGAATACTGTACAATTGTACAGAGGCCAGCACATCAAGCTACCCCAATCTGTCAGATTTGCCCAATTGATTATGAACCTTATTGCTTTGCACTTAAGTTGAAAATCTATCAAAGAAATTTGACAGATTGGGGTAGGTTGACCTGCTGGCGTCTGTACATCCCAACCTCACGAGACCTGTTAAATGTATTTTAAAATTGTAATACCGATAAAAGCAATATAGAGCTGTTTGAAAGAAATGGTTTTATCATGTGACCGTTTCTTGCCAAACTTATAAAATTTCCGGTTTTTCTTCATTTAAGTTCGGACTAACTGTCTATAACGACGAAAATTGTATACCAGACCAGAACCCTAATTGCGTAATACGCTATAAATCACTATTTGAATCATTTTGAAGGATGTTGCCAATCCAATGCTTCATGTGTTAGAAAAAGTCTAACAACGCAACGAATGTTGTGGAACTGTCAAAATGAAACCCTTTGCTACTGAGCGTGTTACGCAATTACCCCCCAGTAAGTACTCTTACAGTAAAAAAGGCTGTCATACTTAATATTCCACATGTTCACATTTGAACATTGCAAATCGTAGGCAATGCACTCAATTTAATTATAGTCTATCTAATTGGACTATACTCAATCTAATTGGACGTTTTATCATTAAAAACAAGCATAACAATATTAGTCATTATAATATTTCCTCCTGTATTTCCAATAACTGCAAAGTTATATTAAAAGGAAATATTTTAACACAATGCAAGGAAAGTGGTCAACGTTAAAGGATTGACCGGGCATTCACAACATAGCAAGATACTACGCAATTCTATCTCGTTGTACCATGCACGTACGTAGTTTTAAAATAGGCATAAATAGTAATAATAATAATAGTCGGGTAAATGACTGAGGTTTGTGACCTAATTTTATGGGTAGTTATCTTTCCTTTTTTCCTCATCCTTCCAGGTAAAAAATAGGCAGGACATATTACGGGAAAAAACATGATATAAAATAGGGCAAAACCTCAACAAAACGGTGGCCGAGGCAAGGGAAAATAACGGGACGATATCTATCTACTTGGGCCTAACAACGTTCTGAATGAGCACATAGAACTTGCTACTAATACTAATTAATCTATTTTAAATGGAACTGAATTAGTTATAATGCGGTTTTTCATTAAGCAATCTTAGAAAATGTCTTCAATATTCAAGATGATTTTCAAGATCGGATAGTATTAAAAGATGACAGACATACTGTGGTTACATAAACTAAAACTACCGGGTAATTGCATAACACACTAGTTAACAGTAAGAATGGCTTTCATTTTGACAGTTCAACAACATTCATTGCATTATTTACGTTGTTGAGCAGACAAATTGTTTGATCATATGAAGCAATGGATAAATTAGCAATATCCTTCAAAATTATTCAGATTGTGATTGGTAGCGGGTTACGCAATTAGGGTGGAAGATCATAATATAATACAAACCCTTGTTACATTCGTCTTATTCTAAGGTGTACATCGTGGTGACTTAAAAATAGGAGATTGGATATTGGAATACAATTTCAATGGGTACTGTAGCTAGGGCTTATATTTGGCAAATAAAGTATAAGTATCCCTGACTCCGAAACTAGGCATAGCCTGTATCTTCAGAGCTAAAAGATAACAGGGCAGTAGGCAAAAAAGATGTCACACAACTTTCTATATACTCTACAAATTCTTTATCACAACACAATTACTTATTTATACAATGTCATCAAGTTATTGAAGTAAACAGCGGTTGGTTGGTTGCCCAAGCAGCTGTCTGCATCAGCAAATTGTGTCTGTAATGTGACGCATAATGTCATACTGCTGGAATGCAGACGGCGTGTACTCTGTATTTACTAGCTGATAATTATCAGTAAAGCTATGTGCACGGATGTCGATTTCGGGGCTCGCTTACGAATTTGGAAAAAAGTCAGAAGTTTGCCACGGAATTGGGTATAGCTCGGAGGGTGTTTTAAAATGTATAGAAGGGCGTAGGATCTAGCTCATTTAAAGTTAGATTTTACTTGCTTGTACTCTCGTTACTGAAAAAAGGTTTTTTTTTTACTATAGATTTTAAAGATGTGGGTGTGCTACAGCTGCACTTCTGCCTAACCCTTCGGGGAACACACACACACAGGCGCACTGGCACAGACACAGGCATGATGTTAAGTTATGTTAATTCAGATAAAAAATATGAATCTTTTAAAATATTAGTTTAATAGTCATTGGTTAGGTACTTCATATTTTCGCGATCGTAATTAATTTGATAAGGATCTCGAAGCTCGCGATTTCGTAGAACATCTTATATAGTTTTAATAATGCTTATTCGCAAGGTCTGTCAATCTAAACAAGCCCTAACATTCGCCGAACGTAATACACCTCTAGTGGGACATTAACAAAATATATTAACTACTATAGTACGTAGAGAAACCCGCCAGCCGAGATTGTCAGATTCGATACAAAACATAATTGCTTATAAATACACATAAAATCTTTTTGTATAATTTAATGACAATTATTGAATGATTTAGTAAGTAAAATGATAGTTTGCGTAGTTTAGTCACGTTTTGGCAGCAATCTCGTGATTTTATGCGCGTTGGCACTTGTCTTGTTTCGCGCACTCCATAAACATTTGAAAGTATTTATTAAAAGGTTCGGCTACTAAATTGGCGAGGGTCCTTTACGATTAATTAAATATTAGTTAAACCGATTTTATACACTTTTTAAGGTCTTATTAGTCGATTCGCACTATACAGGTTGAAATTTTAATCACCGTTATCCTCGTATGGGGTCATTGTACTCATCATTATCAACAACTTTTACTAAGAACCAAACATAAAATCGTCAAAAAAATCAGCTTTTCGGGACATTTTGACGATTTATGCGAACATAAATGTAGGGAACAACTGATTTTTTTTCTCAATTTTAGGTTTAGTCTCATAGTAAAAGTTGTTTGTAATGATGAGTACAATTACCCCTTAAGAGTCCTTAAGTATCCTTTTTCTGTACTTTATTACATAAAATTCAAAATGTACCAATTCGTGCGTGTCGCCTATAGAAAAAATAATATCATTTAAGTGAAAATTCGCCCGTATCGGGTGTGTAAATTCGTGCGAATCGACTAATAAGCGTTCGTGAAATCTGGACTTGATCGTTTATAATTAAAATGGGCAAGATTTTTATTATAGATGGTCTTGGTTTTAGTTAGTTATTAGGTATTTGGTTTGGCTTTTCAACGCACACGACTACAGATAAACAAGTAATGCATTAATTAAAAACTTGTTACCTAAATATTTTTTTTTGTAATTCTCGTTTGTCGGTAGACGAACACGTGTTTACTTCGATACAAAATAGATGTAGGTAGGTTCGTATATCTCATACGTCCATTTGTAAATTAGCAATATAAATTGCGTTCTAAAACTCAGCTGGACAACATTAACGTCATTTATATGAGGCCAGACGACCACAATATATTTTATTTACGCTGTCGCATGTTCAACTGAACTAGTAATGTTTTAATCAGCTCCTTACACAATTTATTTCATCGTTAATCTAGAAGTAGAGACATTCGTGGGATTCTTAAAGATATTAGAACATCAGGGGGTTATTTATTGGGCAAAACTAAAATGTATGTAAGTACATGTTTAAAATATTTATTCCTCAATTTTCATGATTGCACCTACCACTCTGCATCACCTAAAAGTTGACTGGTAGCAAATACCTTAGATGGCATTAAGTCCGCCTCTACAGGGTGGAATCGAAGTCATGGGCATTATTTTAACCTAAGGCACTACTCACGATACTGATTGCATTAGGGCTATTAATACGCAAATCAAAAATATTATTAATGCAAGTAAGGAAAACCTTAAAAATGTAGTAAATCAAATTGCACAAGGCTTATTATTGCAAATAAACACTTAAAGTAATTAAAACAAAATACTTCGTTAACGCCAATAATTGTTGAAATATCAAAATCTTAAAGCGCAGTACAGCGCAAAGCGAAATGTAAACAAACATCACCTGCGCGCGCGCGGGTTTTTCCTTACAAGTAATAATAACAATGGGCTACAAGACATTCCGTCCGGCGGGATTCCCTGAACTCTCTCCGTCCCACTCCCTCACTCGCAAAAATACGAATATCACCCCCGCGCGGGGTATGCTTCCCGCCGCAACACGAAGTCACGAACCCGGAACCAGTGTCATAACGACTGCGCAGGTGCATTGACGCGTAATTGATTTATTGATCCCGTGACGTAATCGCCGTACTCGCCGCTCGCGTCATACGGTGCTTGGATTGCAGTGTATTAAGTGTTAGTGTAGTAGTTGTGTGTTGTGTGTTGTGTGTGTGTTTGTGTACACGATGCCTCGACCGCGTAATGTGCAGGCTAGGTACACCAACCAACAATACCCACAAATGGTCGTAATTTACGATCGCACAAGAAATTTAGTATGAACTCGTGAAATGTTCCATCGGCGCTACCCGAACGACCCTATTCCTTCACGGGGTCTCATTCCACCAGAACCACTCAGAACCTGTTGGATTTTTCGTCTATTCACGTGCCAGCACATGCACAAGCTCGTGGAAGAGCACCCGTTTACCCTCTGTCACTTTACCGACAAATAAGGTTTTTTCAAAACAATCCACAAGCTAGGTACGTAAATGTTTTTTTTTTAATGTATGTTAGTTGACGTAGTTTTGACCGTCCTAAGCCGGCAAAGTACGAAGGGAAAATTGGAATTTATTATGAATCAATTCATTGGCAACTTACGAATGTCACGTGAGTCGGGCGGGGTCAAAGAATTCACGCCCAAGGACGCGCGTACGGCGTAGTGTACCTACGCATTTGCTATCGAGAAGCGCAACTAATTTGATACTTTGTATGACTTACTACATTTTAAGGTTTTCCATACTTGCATTAATAATATTTTTGATTTGCGTAATAGTAGCCCTAATGCAATTAGTATCATAAGTAGTACCTTAGGTTAAAATAATGCCCATGATTTCAAATGCACCCTGTATACATTTATGTGCTTGAGGTATGAAATAAATAAATATTTTGTATACAGGGTATTTTGTATTTGAGTTAAGACTGCAGGGCGAAAACCATTTTAAATACTCGTACTGCATATAATATGGTCACAACAATGTCAAACCATTTTTTTAAACCGAGAATGCTATCGACTTCGATACTTTACTCGATTCGATACCGTCACAATAGTAGTACATTGACTCCAAATCTTAACACATCAATCAAATCGATTAGCCCGTAACGTTAACACCAATCAAAGCCCAAACCAATACGTATCACGTTCAATTATTCTTAGAACAAAAAATGAATGGAGCCGATTATCTTCCTAAATAAGGCTAGGAACGCGATACAATTAATCACTCGATTTATTAGCTATAAACGTTACATGCCTTACTCCGTAAACGTGCACATTAAACTTTTTTCGGCCGCCATTTTATAATCATAGTTCGTAAGTGGTCGTAAGTAGTCGGGACTAGTTACGATTTGCCGAAGGTGTGGTTCGACATACGAAAATAATGTTGGTCGCTAAATTAATTGAAGGAAACGGGTTGACATGGATCATAGTGATTAGTAGATTATTATTGGTAAATAGAAATGAATGATCTGTCCCAAAAGTGTAAAAAACCCTGGTCAGGTAAAATATTTACGCAATCAAAGATCATCGACGAAAATTGAGGTTTTTAAATTAACCTCAACTGTCAAATGAAAAAGATCCTTAAGGTGGTTTAAAAATTGAATTTCGGGTTTTAGTATTCAAATAACCAAGTTAAAGCACTCAATTTGTAAGAGGTACTACAAATTGAGAGGTTTGTGGACGGTACTGTTGCAATTGCGGGTAAAACCTGAATGAGGCTGGCACAGGAGTGTGGAGATTGGTACAAGAAAAAAAGAGGCCTATGCTCAGCAGTCAAATCATTTGTTTCATCAAAATAGATCAGTCATAAATTATAAAATAACTTAAAATTAGATTATTAATAATTAGATGGTGATAATAAAAAATAAAGAACAAAAACAATACTTAACTAATTCTTTACAATAATAAAATTAATTAATAGTTGTTTAATATAGAAATATTGTTCATACAATGTTCGTGATTGATCACTTTTATGATTGGAACTTTTACTAACAATATCCACATTCGAAATTCAAATCACTTTTAGTCCCTAGGGATTAAAGTGCTATGTTATTCCCCGTTTACGAAAAATACACTAGCTCTTTTTGAATAGATATGATTAAAAAATATTTTTGCATTTCCCAATTCTAGATGAAGGTAGGTTATTTATTTTGTGTTTGTACACTTGCTTCTTTCTTATATCTATATTTGGTTACCACAAGTACTGTATAATACTCTCGAAGGGGTGCGTGCCCTTCGTGAGATAAAAAAAAATACTGCGGCTAGGTAGGAAAGATCTCAGTTATTATATTCATATTTTTTCAGTTACGTCGTTAGGGCCTACATTTTTAATATTATGCTACATGCATGGAATCAGGGCATTCATGGCTTTCATACCGAACAATGTCGTCATAGACTTATTCAAAAATATACATTTGTAACAATAAAACGGTTGTTTTTATGGAACTCTCCAGTTAATAATAATATAATGTTTTATTTGCACCTTCAAAAAAAAACATAAAAACATTTGGGTTTACAATAAAATAGGCCGTTATTGTTTTTATAAAGTATTATTGTACCCACGTATTTATTTTTATGATAAATTATTAATGTATATCCGGTTTGTTATAGGTAAATGTGTTATTTTATCGTTTTAATTTTTATGGCATGTTGTGACGTTTCGTTACTAAAAAAATTGTGGTAGGATATGAATTAATAAGCTATAAAAATATAATTTAATTGGTGCATACATTTTAGCTGCTTACTGTCAGCTGCAAAAGGCTAAATTAATAAAAAATATGCATATTATTTACAAAAATACAACAGAATGACGTTCAGAAAAGGTTCTGTAAGGCCACCTACAGACATCTGCAATATTTAGCATAATCAATATATACTTAGTTATCGCAGGTGCGTTCCTATCTCAGAGACAAAGATAAAATTGCTCTGGCTTATGTACAGTCAGCAAAGGAGATAAATATGCAGGGTCGTCGAATATAGTTGAAGTTGAATAAGAAACCGATTGATGTTTTCGTTTAAAATTTAATTTAATTAATAGGAAATAAACAATTCATTTATCAAATTTAATTTAATTCGAAAACATCAATCGGTTTCTTCTTCGACCCTGCATACTTAACTGCTTTGCTGACTGTACCATCGCTAGTAACGGCAGTTGACCACTCTTCAGTCTTCACCCGTAGCCCGTTATGAGGTTGAAATCAACCGCCAACATTTGCGGTTTAACTTAAGCTTATTTACAGTCACTTGTTTGTAAAAGAGTTCATTGCTTCTTAATCTATACTAAAAATAAAGCTGAAGAGTTTGTTTGAACGCGCTAATGTCTGGAAAGATTTGAGAAAATATTTTTGCATTTGATAGCCCAATTCTTTAGGAAGGCAACAGGCTTAGACTTTTAGGAGCATGTTAAAAAGAAAATATCAGAAATAACGCTTAGCGAAAACGAAGTAAAAGTGATGGGGAGTTTTATAAAAATGCGGCTGTTATTTTAGTATAGGTATTATGTATCTTACGACTACCACGCGAACGAAGTCGCAGACAGAAGCTAATTTACAAGTAAAGTTACATTTTAATACACAGGGTGCTAGGCGGAGGTATGCCAAAACTATTTAGGAAATACATATTTAGTTTGAAGATCCCTCTTATTTTTTTTAGTTAAGTAGTTAAAGTTGGGCTATGGCCGATTCCTATAAATTACGGACCGTTGTTGGTTAAAATTAAGACTCTTTGTATCTTGTATCTGATTGTATCTTTACCAAGAATGATGCAAATATCTCATAGCTTTCCATAGTAGACCCTCCCTTAAGAAAGTAGCTATCACAGGTAAAATTAGCTTAAGAATCTATGTATATGCCCAGTTTGACCATAAAAACTGCTACCATTGGTAAGCAAAACGATTCTTTTTTGTTTATTGGAACCGTGCATTGATGAGGTTTTTCTCGTTCCTTTAACTTTGAGAGCTCTAAACTAATTACTTAATTAGTTCCTATTTGCATCTACCATTACCTTTGCTAGACCAAGAATGCATCATACACCAAAAACACACAAAACTTGAAAAACTACAAAAAAAATTATATATTAAAAAGATTGTGTACCCTTTAGGATTTTCAAATTAAATATGTTTTTCCCCAATTGGTAACACTCTGCATGGTAATTATTAAGTACATCATCTCATTACCGGAAATCCATATCTTAAGCTCTTATCACATTATTTCCCGAATCATTAGTGTCTATACAGTTTTCCCAGGTCATTCCAATGTCGTGACTTATTTATAAAATAATGTTTGTAGCCTCAATAAGCTCTAGGCATTGTTTTACTTTTTTTATTTGTCTGGCTAAAGGACTGGCACAAATATGGCTTTCACAGAGTTCATGAGAATTGTAATATGCGGAGGAATCTTAGAATAGACGTGGCTTTCTGTAGTTTAGAAATGAAAATTGTGAAAAACATCTACGGGGTAATCGCGTAACACACTAACAATAGGAATATCTCATTTTGACAGTTCAAAAATATTCATTGCGTTATTTACGTTGTTGAGCAGACATTTTTTTCGAACATATGACGCAATGGATTAGCAATATCTTAAAAAATTATTCACATGGAGATTGATAGTGTGTTACGCAATTAGGGTACAGGATATGACGAACTCGGAATAAATTTAGCTAAAAGCGTAAAACTCAAAGTTCGGTAAACAATTAAAGATATCTATTAGAATAATATAATCATGAAGGCATAATCAGTCACCTTTACAACCGGTATCTTACCAATAAATCTTAATTATTAACTCATTTGTTCATTAACTACTGACTGATAAATCTGTTTATTTATGCAATGTATTTGATAGAATTCCTATATTAATTGATATAACATAAACAAAGCCTTAGGGTACTGTTTATGAAAAACTGATGATCTTAAGAGGAAACGCGGTCACGCGGTCGTTGGCGTTTATTCCATACTAACGTAGGTATTCCTCTGCTTTCTCCCTGGTTAATATATAATGTATATCAAAAACGCAAAAAACGACCCCCGGCTGTTATTATTTAGCCACGCGCCCCTCATAATATTTTTATTTTATTTAAGCCGGGTTAAAGCTAGAATTTTCGAAAATGACGGATGGAGATTGTAACTTTTTGCATATATGTATTACAGACCTAGCTTCAATCATGTTTGTCTATTTTTAATGAGGAAAACTGCAAATAATGATTTTATAAATTAATAAAACTAGACCAGAGAATTTTTTTTTTTTTTTTGTTTTAATGTAGCCATTATCGTTCTTATTATCAATATCAAGTATTTTGTAAATTATATGTAAGTAATTTAATAATTAAAAACTAACATAGAAAAGTGGACGCCCCCCAATCAGAACTGGAATGGGTTAAAACAAAACATCGTATCGCCTCCTAATCACCGCCGGCAACACTGACCGTCACCAATCAACACTAACTGCATAATGGCACTATAATTATTTCGATCATTTTCTCTGACGTCAATTACTTTTGTTATCCTACTCTGACAATTATCTATTTACTGAACTGCATTCAACGCGTTCCATTGTTAAACCAGTGATCTGTATTTTGTGGATGGACTTTCTAGATTATTTCGTTATCTATGACGTTGGCATGATTTATGACTTCATTGAGGTTTGTGTCTTTGTCGTGTAATCGTGTTTAGTTAGACAAATTACTTACTGTTCTCGATACCTACTGGCATTGCCGTTGCTTCGGCTCATTCACTTAATGGATATATACCTACCCATTAAGTGAATGAGCCGAGACTTCGGCGGTGGTTTTGGTGAGCTAATCTTTTAAAGGTCGCATAGATAATTATTTTATTTTGTTTTGCTTCGTTCAGATTTTAAGGATGTTGTAGGTATGATTTCGTTACCTAATTATGTTTGGTTAGATCATTTCTAGAATTGTATCACTTATTGATTTTCTCAGATATGGTAGGTATCAGAGAAGTGATTTTTGGTAAGTAGGTTCATATCTTAGATAATAATTTAATTTGCAAACACAAAAAGACATGTTTATACTTACAATAAATAAACACATATACCAATAAAGCATAAATTCTAAATTACGCAACTCGAATCACGTACATTCGCACACAAAAATGGCGTGTCTATTATCACGGACCACCGCGTCGTTTCGTGCCTATACGACTACAGGCAGAATACGTGACCTGCAATCTAAAACACTGTAAGTGCCACTTACGTGGTTCCTTTAATTACGACTTTGTCCTATGTTTAGATATCTACTGTTTTTGATACTTAGGGCATGTTAGTGTGATTAAGAATGGAACTGTTTTGTTTGTCATTTATTTATAATTAGGCTTTGCAAATACTGCTGGCTGACTAGCACACTTGGTAGATGGTATATTTATCGTTTCTTTTATTTTTTGCTATCTGAATAGCGATTTTAGAGGCTGAAAGAGAATCAACACTTTTTCAACGTCATTAATTCAGCACTTCCTAGCATGAAGAAATGTTTCCATTGCACCTCATTAAAGCAATTATAAGAGCATCATCAATTCATCATCAGCCTAGCCTTTTCCCAACTATGTAAGGGTCAGCTTCCAGTCTAACCGGATGCAGCTGAATACCAGTATTTTACATGGAGCGACTGGCTATCTGACATCTGACCTCCACAACCAAATTACTGGGTACTACAATACTCTTTGGTAAGACTGGCAGTCAGACTTTTGACTACTAGTAACGACTGTCAAAGATCTACAAATTAATGACAACCGGGACCAACGGCTTAACGTGTTTTACAAAGCACGAATATAAGAACATTGAGATCACTAATATTATCTTGGCTTGGCGGTTATCTACAATAGAGTATATGGTTTATAAATAAATGTATGATAATACAATATCATAACAAGTATATAGGAACGTGACGTAAATTAATTGTAATATAAAGTGTCACTTACAAGTTATCTTTGGTTACAATACTAAGTCCAATGTGTACTCTTTGATATCTACTTTTGTACAGTCAGCAAAGAAGATAAGTATGCAGGGTCGTCGAATATAGTAGAAATTTACTAAGACACCGATTGATGTTTTCGAATGAAAAATTTGATAAATGAACTGTTTGTTTTCTATTAATTTTATTTTATTTTATTCAAAAACATCAATCGGTTTCTTACTAAACTTCAACTATATTCGACGACCCTGCATACTTATCTCCTTTGCTGACTGTATATAGTTAAAACACTTATAAACTTTCTGCGTCCTTTAAAGTTATTGATTTGTAACAAAGTAATAGTAGAGCAGTGGTGGCCAGTGATAACGACCCCGGCTCACACGTTATAGGTCGTGGGTTCGAACCCAACCAGGCGCTTACTTTGTGTAAATAATTTCATCACTACTGCTCTCAAAACGGTGAAGGAATATATCTTGAGGGCTTCCTCATGAGGCATGTCCTAGTACCAAAAATTCGAAGACATGTGCTAGGTATCTGCCAACCCGCGCTGGGCTCGCGTGGTGGATTATGGCCCACTCCCTCTCACCGACAGGAGGAAGATACAGGTTGATAATGCAAATCTACGTTTCTTTGCACAGAATCATTGGCAAATAATGTTTTTTTGTTGTATAAACTGGAATTCAAAGCATTTATTTCAATTAAACCACAGGCAGTTTGAATCGTCAAGGCGTCGACCAGTTAGCCAGAAAGTTGAAGCTAGTTGCCCATTCCAAAACAAAGACCTTTATGGAGAACGGGTAAGAAACTTAAATGGGCATAAAAACAATTTTGGTGTTACAAAGCTTGTAAACAATAATAAAAGTAATTAAAAGTATAATAAATTAACAAAACCGACAAAAACAAGCGAATGTTAACACATAACGAACCAATTAATATTCAGCGAACATACATTGTAATAATTTCAGGGTAACACTTTACACTTCTTTTCGTGTATATTTTTCGCAGAAATAACTTTATGAAAATAAATTTATTCACATGACATTTCACATAATTAGGGCTTACAGCGGAATTAACAATAAAGTAAGTGTTTATTTAAACGAGGCAACAGTTAACAGAACAGAAGGTATATGCCAAGCCATAATATTTACAAACACACTGGCTGTAAAATTATCTTAATATAATATCTCATCAATAAACACTGAACGCTATTAAGATGGAGTAAACTTCATACATAAGGACATTAAAACCCAGAAACTTCGTTAAAATGTTATTCTCTCGACATCTATTAGTACCAATAAGTTTTATTTTGCCGCTTTTCTGGAAAAAAAGACGCTAAGTTTTTTTATTAATCGTAAAAGTGTTTTTTCTAAAATTCGGTTACACGAATAAGTAAACAAAAAATAGCGCTTGCAGCCCCGTATACGTAATAGAAGAAAAATGTGAAAAAAAAGAGAGATTTAGTGTGAGAGACAGAGAGTGAGTTATATCTTTCATCTCTCTCATGTAACGAAATGTGCCCAAACATGACGCGCCATTGAAATTTCATTCTTAAACTTCGTCCAATTATCGAATCGCCGCATAAGAAGAATCACTTCAAAAACAACATGCGTTTGTTATAAAACTAAGGCCTCATTCTCGTGGTTTAGATACGGAAGCAGTCATAAAAAGAGCAAAAGCAAAAAAATATGACGCAAGTGACGACAACATCAAATGACGACGGATTCTAAATGTTATTACTTGAGGACAATACCAAGACATAACTGACTTACGAGACTTATAAAGTATAAAACAAATGGATGACGAATTTCAACCGGTTGTCTAGCAGAGTCGACCTGAATAATCGATGTTTGCGTCTGAATTTTTGATTTTTTTACCCATGAATATTCATTAGATATTATTTTATAATTTTGATTCATAGGAATTCACGAATTTAAAAACAAAATTTTAGTTCTACACTCTTACACTGTAATGTTACAATTGGCATGTCTGATCTCTTGCGTTTATTCTGTAACACGCTGTTTATGAAATTAAAACATTTATTTTTAAATTTTGTAATTTTTTTTGAATACGTCAATACCTAAACTCAACACTGTTATTAAGAGATATTAAAGAAATATATTTATGACCGCAACGATTTAAATGGAAAGTTGTGAAAGCACACTCGAATGAGGCCGGTGCATACGTCATTGTGATGAAATCATTTGGCTGCATAATCTACTGCTCCCGTTAAATGTCTGTTCCGGATTTGTTCATAGGTTTCATCAGCATTTTTTTCGGAATCTTTAAAACACTTTTCTTCATGAATTAATACATTTTGTAAGGGTCGATTAATACTGGCGCAGAGTCGAAGCGCATTGAAGCGTTAATCAATTCACGTATAACTCAACATGTGATTGATTAGTTGATTACAAAAACAATGTCTGTCAATAATTTTTCATTTACAACCTTTTTGTTAGAGGGTTAATTATTGTAGGTATGTAGGTGTACATCTTCTTTATAGGTTACCTAATAGCGACCCGCCGCTGCTTCGCACAGTTTTTATGAATTTACAAAACATCGATATTTTCTTATTATACTTATTTAACCATTTACTCAGCTGCATCCGGTTAGACTGGAGCCGACTCATGGTAAGGAAAAGGCTAGGTAAATGATATGTACAGACGCCAGCGCAACAAGCTACTACAATCTGTCAAATTTCTTTAATAGATGTTCAACTTTATCGCTAAAACATAAGGTTCAATGTTGATTGGGAAAATTCGAAAATTTCGGGTAGCTGCGTCTTTGCCGACGCAGCCGAGCAGCTAGCCGAGGCAACAAGCCGAGGCAGTTAGATGACGACCAGCCCCAACTGACGGTGCCCGTTCACTAACATGACGCAATGTAAGTTTAATCTGTATGACCACAGACAGGCACAAAAAAAACTTGAATTTAAAATATGTATGTATCTATAGACGTTCAATAGGAACATATTTAGGTCAAACCAATCGCGTTTCCTTAAATTATTGAAATATTTAAAAGTTTCTGCGGTTTTAACAATAGGTGATATAAAATAAACACGCAAAACTGAACACGTTTGCTTTAAGAACAAGAGAGATACTTTTATTTTTTAAACCGTTGTCAATAAAAACCTATCAAACAGGTATGCAAAAATCTGCATCTATTTAGGAAAACCATTAAGGACAGTAAAAAAAACTAGCTAGCTGCTTGCGTATTTACCTACTATGGTGATTGGTTGTCTGCATACTCTACATAGATCAATAATAAAATAAAGCTTTACAGAATTTCAAATCCATAAAAAGACACAAAGAAAGATTTTGCATTGATTTTGCAAGAGAGATTTTGCATAGAAATCGTCTTGATGATAGCAAGTTTAGATAATAACCACTTAGGAGGAATTAACCGCACTTTAGATAATACTGGTCGCATAACTGTTCTCAGTATGGTCAAAATAATGGCGTTAAGTGATGCGCGTACTTAACTGAAGTCCCCGTCACGAGAAGATATAAATTTTGTAAACACATCTTCAGTGGTTTGCAACCTTTGACTCAAATAAAAAAAAGGTTTTGTAATGATTCTTATTTAGGGATATAATTATGTTAACACAATCACCTTAATTCCTGTCGTCAGACGGTTCCGAGTATTCTACATCTGCATTCTGCAGCAGTGACAGCGTCAGCGTGAACTTACTTCAAAGTGGCGGCCCAAATGTTTACGTTCCATGAGTAAGATGCGTTCAAGTAACACAAAACATTAGACGACAGCGCTTTATATCGCTAAAATATAACCCGACCAAGTGATTTTGCTTCTTAGTTTCGTATTACACGTATGTTACTTTGAGTTGATTAAAGGGATTATTTGTTTTTGATTGAATTGTCGCTACGCAACTTAGTAAAACTTCTTTATTTACAAAATTTATAGCTTCTCGTGACGGGGACTTTATTTTTACTTATGACTTGGCTTGCCTTTAATGAATAATATTCTTTTATCAACTTGACAAATCATAGGTCCCAATTAATTTGGAGAAACTGAGTTTTGGAATAAAAAATATTCGCGAAGAATTTTCTTGAAAAATAGAAGATAAGAGAAAGAGTCTGTTGAAGTTCTTAAAATATCCAAGTATGAATCTCCGCTAAAATACCAACAGAATGGCTCAATTATATACTAAAATCTACTTTTAAATCAAAATCAAAAGTCATTTATTCAAATAACGCTGAAAATCAGCACTTTTCCAACGCCTAAATTACAACAGTCTCCCAAAATGGCCGCCCTTTACCACTTCCTTATAGTGGTTTCACTGAGAAAAAGAAGTGTAAACCAGATTCATGCTTCGGCTCTAGAATCATTTTTCTGACATTTATGGAGTTTTTCATGATAATCGTTTGCGAGGATATATTGTTACTTGCAAAAACAAGTATCTCCATAATTAGGACCTATGATGGCACCTTTTGCATATAGATTAAAGATAAATGCCTTATAAAACCATGTAACACGTATGTGCTACATACGGCAGTTCAGCTAATGCCTAAGCTAAGGCACTTTACATAGGCTTTACATAAGATCTATGTACTTAACTAGAACAGATATGTAGTCAATGTAGAACATTATGTGATCATGTTAGGTTTTAGTATTCATAGAGATTATAATTTAATGGTCCATTCGTTTAATAAATTATACGGTCTTGGAAAAACAAAAAGGGGGAAAAAATACCTACACATGAAAGAGTAACGAAGTCAAACATTGAACATTTCTGAAAAAATGTAATTCCTGCGAGGTGTGGCAACGAGTCTGATACCGAAAATATAGTTTGTAAAACTTTAATCCATTTGTCTGAATGTATACGTTCCAGGTTGGCGCAAAAACGGCTGAACGGATTCGGGTGAAATTTGACACAAAGATAGTTAATAACCTGGATTAGCACTTAGGGTACTTATTCTGGTAGTTCGTTTCCGTGGGATGATTTCCGATATCTACGCGGGCGATGCCGCCGGCAATAGCATAATAAGCTATTAAAAAGGTACTGACCCAGTCTAAAGCTACTTTTTCCTAGAAGAGCGATGGACGCCACAAAGCGTCTTCAAGTTACCGGCGCATGACGTCACTGAAGCGTTATTAATGAAAGTATACTCTTTTTTATTTGTGTTGATTTTATATCCCATCTTCCAAGCACGGTGAGCTGTGATGGGGCGGCTGCTGCAGGTGCAGAAAAACTCAAACGGCGCAAATACTCCAATCTCTTTGGAACTTATATGTTTGATCCGTTTGGGGTAGAAACACTAAGGCTATGGGGCCCGAGTAGCCACTAAGTATTTCGAGACATCGCCAAGCGCGTTGGTCGACTCTTCACGTGACCAGAGACTCAGCATTGCCATACAATGTGGCAATGATGCCAGCCTTTTAGGCACGTTTCCTATTGACAGCGATGCGGACCAAAATCAATTTTTTAATGCCCTTTGATTATTTCCCCTCCTTTATATATACTTGTACATATTATTATTTTAAGACTGAAAGTATATTGGTGTGTTTTCCTAGAGAGCACTTTTAGATACCATACAGCCTAACACCGCTGCCATCACTTCCATGACAGATGTCACTGGGGCCGTTGTGAGGCGGTCACCGTACTTCTATAGGAAACTGTAGTTTAAGGCACCTATTAGATACGTACATTCAAGGATAAGATGAGAGAGAAATGCCCTGCTGTCCAGGAAAAGAAAGAATTAAACTAAATATCCTGCTTTAATCCTAATTTATCGATGGAATAACCACTAACCACATTATTATACAAGATAAAAATGGAAACTTATACCACAACACAAATGCCAATGTATTTTCCATGAAACAGGAAATCAAAAACTTGACGTAAATTGGAAATATTTTCTTTACTTTTTCCAATCGTTAATTCCAGTGCGTTAAAATATTATAATGACATACCTGTGTATGTGAAGATACGTAATAACTCATAATTAATATTACCTAAGATTTACACGTAGATTTAAAATACATTTCAATCTGTCAATAATGAAATACCCCATTGTTTTAAAAAGTTTACATTTATATCTGTAATTTATATGGTGAACGTAATAAAGATTATTCTTTATAACTCTGGTACCAACAACCGTCACATTGACAGAACATCATCATATTTATCATCATCCTCCACAGCCGTCAATATTCCATTATTGGACACAGCCATCTCTTTGCCATTTGCCACAATCCTGTGATAATCAGGTTTGACGTGCAATTCGACAACTGTTTGAATTATCTTCACAGTTCGTACCTTAATCATTGCATAATCAACCTATGTGAGAAGGGAGTGGGCTGTAATCCACCACGCGGCCCCAATGCGGGCTGTTCGTAATTCACCACGAGGCTCAGTGCGGTCTGGTAGTAATCTTCCACGCGGGCCCAGTGCGGGTTGGTGGATCTTAATAGTAGCATGAAGCCTGTATGATTCTGTCCAAGTTCATACAATTGATTCAGACCCTTGACGATCACAAGAAGAGTGAAGCTACTCTATTTTTATCAAGAATCACTCCAAGGAATCCCCAACTCAATTAAAAGTAATAAAAACTGACATTATACTCATTTAGCGTTCAGATTGTTAATTTATTAATCTGACATTTGATAACCGCAGGAATTCAAGCAGTTGGTTTTTGTAGAGCTAAATAGATATCAGATAAATGATATTTGCTTTATAATGCAAAGTTTGTGCTCGGGATATTTTCAAATTCGCGCTAAGTATTAGCGATTTTATAGGCGTCAGATACGCTCAGTTTTAAAGAATTGTTCTTTATAACTTGTATATGTAGGTATATAAGAGACATACCAAGAGGTCTTATCCACGAGTAGGCAACTAATTGTCAAGCCAATATAAGCGTATCATACATTGCACCGACAATAATGAGCTGGGAGAAGATAAACCCTAATTGGTAACAGTAATAGCTAGCATAAAGAAACCCGTTGTTTTCTTTATTTAGGCACTGAAAACACAATAGTACAAGATTTAGGTCACAGCAATCAGATTATCTGTATTACAGTATTTGAGTGCAGCCATATTATATTATTCCATCGTAATATTCCTCCCTGGAGGAGAGCTTTGCCCAGCGGTGAGGGGACAAAAAAAGTTACCTGACAAAAAAGTGTTCCTCCCTCTTACAGAGAGGAGGCCTAAATTCCAGCAGTGGGAACATTATATACGCTGATTGTGTTATGTATAGATATACAACGTGTAACGTTAAATGCGCAAAACCTGAAAATAGTTTGCTCATAATTGACTACTGAATCGATTTCAGTAACTATTAATACCTATAGGTTTTTGTATTAAAAAATTATGTATTTTGCCATACTATCCGCCGATTGAGCCAAAGAAAATTAAGTCTTATTTTAAGGCAATAAGACTCAATTGTGAATGCATAAAGTAATGCTTGGATCAACACGATTTTCTTAATAATAATAGTTAGCTTTAAAAAAAATAGTTTTGGTCATTGTATTATGCTTTTAACTCAATGCTCTAATTGGGGTGTATGTGCTTTTGCGCATTTAACGTTACACGTTGTATAACGTGTCCCAAAATTCAACGATAAGCGAGCACTAGAGGATGGACCTGGGCCTCAAGTCTAGACATGGAGCGACTGCCTATCTGACCTCCACAACCCAGTTACTGGGTAATACAATACCCCTTGGTAAGACTGGAAACAAGTAAATTATAAATCAAATGTAAAGTATTAATCAGCATAAAAAAAACATATATCACTATATAAATTTTCATAATTGGTTCATGTAGTATGATTTAAAATCGGTCAATGACACGTTTGTGGCACATTAATCCATTCAATAGTAGGTACATTCTTTGATACCCAGTACATACGAGAAAAACTGACAATGAGTAGGTATTGTAAATATGTATGTCACATTCAAATTCTGAAATCTATAAATAACTTCAAGGCAAAAATCCCGTTGTTTTCCGAAAAACCATGCAGAAACACAGTGGCACTGCGCAGATAAATATTGTATCGGGGTAAGTGATAGGTGACAGGTTATCTCACCAATTAAACTCTTATCATTCTACTGATATGGTTGGTGAAAGCCAGAGCTGCATTTGTCTTCAATAAATTCTCTTGACAGGAGAAAGAAGCTTAGTGCATCTTAATATATAATCAACGAATAAAATCTCCAGAATGTTTTCATATGTTCATTTGTTTTTCGTAAGTGATGACGCAATTTGTGATGCAGCAGCCAGCATTAAAAGCGTTCTACACGATGATCAGGCAGAAAATTTAAATAAAATCTGTATAGTTCAATGCTCGAGGTGAAATCAGCAGTCAGCAGAGGTCACCGTTCCGATGGAAACGCTGATTGACTTTAACTAGTCTTTTTGATTTGCAGAGACGATAGATCATTGATTACTAGCTAAGAAGATACCTATATAATTTTGCCTACACTAAAGTTTCCTAAGAAAGCGGTGAACGGTCACACAATAACGGTTGCCAAATACAGAGCGTTTTTTGATACCTCAATGTCAAATACTGGTGAAAATGACAGATTTTCATGACGGCCACGACCGCTTTGAAACCGTATATCTTAACAATATAAGAACAAAATAGCTTTAGTAATATAGTTCTTAGGTTATCTATACAATGTGTTTCAAGGGGGTGTGACCAAACTTGGGGGTGTGGTACAGGCCATCAAACTGAACAACTTTTTCCCGGGGACCAACATCGTAACCGTGAAAAAAGCATCAGTCGTCCCACATAAAACTTCAATACCTACTTGACCAAATGTATATGACGACTGATTTTTTTTTTCACGATGTTGGTCCCCGGGAAAAAGTTGTTCGGTTTGTTATCTTGTACTTACCACACCCCCAAGTTTGGTCACACCCCTCTGAAACACATTGTATAAAGACCATTTGTTGCTCAAATGATATGTAGGCAAACATTGATCAGCCTCGTTTAGCGTTCAATATTCAAGTAAAATATGATAATTTAAGTACCAGTGTTCTGAGCCATTCATTGTTTCATTACAAAACTGTTGGAATGACTCAAGTTCACATAACTGTGCAGTGACTGAAACGACTGAGGTTTACCTTATTTTTGAAGTTAATTATTGTGCTAAGGAAAATAATAACAGCCGTGGTCTAGACTTCTGAAGGTTTAAATTTAATAAAATTTGGAAAATCCAAAGGTGCACGACTCATAATGCTCATTTGATCGTATAAAAACAATAAATTTAGATGTTATATTAATATAATTTTTTAATAATTATAATTAAACTACTTTGAATAAAAGAGTGATTTTAAATAGGGTTCCTCCTGTGGGCGAAACAAAACTATTGAAAAAAATTGACTCAATTAATTGTTTTTTTTTGACTTGATTAACAAAATCCCGTTAATCAAGTATGAAACCTGAAAACTTTTAGAAATATTATGATGCTTTTTTCATTTCTACTGCATTAAATAAATTTTTGAAAAGTACAGAATTAATCTTCATTAAATTATCTATACAATCTATACTAATATTATAAAGAGGAAAGATTTGTATGTATGTTTGTAATGAATTGGCTCAAAAAGTACTGGACCGATTTTAAAAATTCTTTCACCATTTGAATGCTACATTATCACTGATTAATACAGGCTTTTTTAATTGCAAGAGAAAAAAAATGTCCACCCATGCGAAACCGGGATAGGGCGCTAGTGTTATATAAATTAAGTAGGTTCTGTGTACTAGCAGGAGTATAACAATAGAAACAGTAGCAGAAAGTAGGCAAAAAAAATTCGATCGTAAAGCACTCTCTAATGCTTCGTATTTATGAGTAGTGCAAAATGTTTTTGTTTGTTTTTATGAACAATGACTATTTTATCATTTACAGTTATACAATGACATATGGTTGACCTCTAAAACTATTTTTGGTTAAAATTATAATTCTTTGGTTACTGTTAATAATATATAATACATACATAATAGTTTTGTAAGCCGGATTTGTTGTAAGGCACATTAATTAAGTTAGACCGAAGTGGATATCGGATAACAATCATGCCCATATATTATTTTAATATTTATGTGTTTATAGGTAGGTTCTGTTAGGCTAGCTTGTAATCCAATTGTGGTTAACTAAGCAAAAAAAACTTAATCACTAACCGACTAAGTAGGTATATACATATATTATATTGCTACTCTAAATGTAATAAGAACATCAGCAGTTGTTTATTCATCGTCTCGGGAAATTTTCCAGTTTTTTTTTCTACTTATAATCAATTCTTTTACTATAGGAATAAAGTCCAGTTTCGCGTAAACTTGTTGAACAGTTGACACCAATATAAAGTCAGACAGACCACAAAGGTTATCACGGAGTTATAGGAGCAGACGACCATTGCATAATTTGAGTCTGGTGTACGATTGATATATGTGTTTTCCAATTAAATACTCTGTTTTTACTGTGAAATAGAACAAGTAAATGTTTATGACATTTTCCATTAAACTGATTTAATAGTAAAAAACGGCCCAGACAATGACCAAGATGATAATATAAATGCATCAGTGAGTCTGTCTGACCTTCAAACCGATTCTGATGTATTTGATGGAAATACAGTTTGTGACTTGATAAAACACGGCCACGGGCTAGTTAGTACTAGCAATATCTTATTGATAAGTGAAGGATGGACATTCAGTGAAGAAAACCCAAGGAATGATAACAATACTGATGAAATTATAACTGCAGCTAGAGAAAGACAGAATGTTTTAGTAGCTTTTGATCCCACTAAATAGATTATAGTTTTACTATTCTATCATGTTTTTAAATCTCACTGTCATTATGTCAGACCCGGATTTAAACAGAATTATTTAGTATTCTGATACTAATTTTAACTCTTATTATATTTTTACTATCGCCTTTTAATATATTTTTTGTTAAATGCGTGATCCTAGGATAAATAAGAATCGTTTTCAATTCCAAACTCGTTCAATGTTTTATTTTATTTGTGGCTAATATTATTTTGTAGAATATTGTGGACACAATTCTTCACTACTTCATATAATACGTGAATTTCTAAAGAATCATAATAATACCGTGATTTAATATGCCCAATGTATAAACGTGGATACGTTTATATTAACATTGGGAATATTAAATAAGTGCCAAGAGTCATATCGCACTTATGTGTCGCGGTGACGTTCAGACATTATTTTATTATTTTTAGAATTTTATATTCCAATATATTCTTATATTGATTATTCTTCAAACAAAATATCATTCGTTATCGTTATATCATTCGTTATTCGTTATTTGGGATATAATACCGGTGAATCCTGCTGTTAGGCTGTTTCCAACAATCTATGTTCAACATCAAAGGGGCAATTCTCGTAATTTTAAGAACGTTCACAGATTGAGACTGAGATCATCTGTCTCAATCTGTCATAAATACCTCTAACTTTCCTACATTTTTGACATTTGTTTGTAGCCGAGATGAGACTGCGACTAGATTTTGAACGTTTTAAATTACGAGAATTAGCCTTCAGATGTTTCAGTCCGAAATGATGATGACAGCTATATCTGATCTTTGATCATGTCTAAAAAAGGGCTTTGTGCTCAATTATGTGCTTTTCACGTTTTTTCTACCAAATTGATATATAATTTGAAGCTATTTATAGTTTCAAATCATGATTGTGACTGACGTGAGCAATTTTATCAACTACCTAAAAAGGGGCTCTGTTCGATAATTCTAGAGAAACAAGGTACACTCATCAGAAAACAAATAGTGATAGTTGAAATTACATGGATTTTCAAAAATGGAAGTACGATTTACACCTTTTACGTACCAAGACTTGTCTTTAAGTTCCATAATATCATCTGTAACAAATTTTACATAAATAACTTCAACCTTTACATGCTAAGCAAGTTTATAATTATTATTGTTTTTTACAATACCTACTTGACTGCCAAAAATTTTGTCATGAGGATGTTTTTTGTAGCTTAATTAATTTAGGGAAGCAAAAAGTTTACGACCGAAATAGAACCATGTGTGTTTGATGTTAATAAATTATTAACTGTGAATTCAATTTAATAGCCGTTTTATTTTTAGCTGTTTGCACAGAGCGACTGCATTTGTTCGATTGACCTACCTAGCTTTTTTTCTTGATATTTCACGTTGATTCTAATAAATTCACTATCTGAAAATTCCAGAGACACGATTTGAATATGTTTTGATGACATTTTTGCACTTTTTTTGTAACTCAATTAAGATTATAAGAATCTTTACGTTCGACGATCTTTATGCAAATTCAACAAGTTGTGGCCTCATAATCTAACCTTAAAACTTGTTAAGTAGTAGTAATAAAACGACCGACGTTTGGCGACCACAAAATGTTATAAAAATTAATAGAATTTGGCAAATAAATCAGGACAGAATGCAAACCAAGATCATATCGATGAAGATATAACATTGCGTAACAAAGATGCTAAACACTGTATTGACAATGAGGTTGCTACGCTTCATAATTATGATCGATACGACATCAATGATCTAGGTTTTTTGAACGATAAAGGACCCAAAATCTTTTACGCTTACTAAAGAATGACCTACAATGTGTAACGTTAAATGCGCAAAACCTCATACAACAGAATTAGAGCATTGAGTTAAAAGCATAATACAATGACCAAAACAATTTGTTTTTAAGCTAACAATTATTATTAAGAAAATCGTGTTGATCCTAGCATTTCTTTATGCATTCAAAATTGAGTATTATTGCCATAGAATAAGACTTAATTGTCTTTGGCTCAATCGGCGGATAGTATGGCAAAATACATAATTTTTGAAAAACAAAACCTTTATTAAAAGTTATTGAAATCGATTCAGTAGTCAATTATGAACATACTATTTTCAGGTTTTGCGCATTTAACGTTACACATTGTATACAAAATAAGCAGAGACCATATCCCAATTTCAGTAATTATTCAAATTGAATATACATACTTACAGAGAACTGCGCAGTTCCAAGTTTTTTTTAATCTAAATTAATTAGATGTACGACGAGGACGTTTGTATGATCTATTGTATTGATGTTACGCGTGGGTAGTTGTTCCACTCCAAAAAGAATAATGGGCATTTGAATTTGAATAATTGGTTTGTTACGTTTGGTACTGTTATTATGTTTAGCTTTAGAAATACCAAATAAAACCGTGGATAAGTTATGAAGAAGTGAAATAGCATCTATCCGGGAGTTCCTAGTTGTTCAAAGAATGTACTCTGAAATGCAAAAAGCATTGCAGCAAAGTTTTCTTTGCCCTCGTCTCTCTTAGATTATTTTCTTTTATATTCTGAATATAACTGACGTGAGAATCTCTGGCCTTTATCTTTCTCTTACATTATTTAATTTATACTTCTAATTTTTTCATAGATAGTATTCTAAGATCGTGATTCAAAATTTCAAATGTGTAACATTAGTAGGTTCTTCCATTCATATATAACAAATGTGCAAAAAAACTATTTTTATTATGTGTTGACATTTAATAACGTCTGTGTTTATACTATCCATATCTACATGTACAATATCTATACATATAATAAAATCGTAGGAAAGTCAAAACTGTACATTGAATATTTTTTTAAAAGAATACTTGAGGCGTGATCTACAATCGATGTCGAAGCCAAAAATATAGTTTTTAGAATTTTTGTCTGTTTGTCTGTTTGTCTGTTTGTTTGTTTGTCTGTTTGTCTGTCCGGGATAAACTCAAAAAGTACTGCATGGATTTACTTCAAATTTTGCATGAATATTACTAAGAGGTCGGGTCAACATATAGGCTACATATTATCACGCTATCACCTACGGGGGAGGAGCTGTGAATCTTTATTTTTCTTACGCATTCTGTGACAGCGTGTAATCTAACGACGTATATTTAAATGTTGTTTTTGAGTAATCCATGCTATTATCTAGCTTTACACTATAAAAACTACGCCATTTAAGTAACTAGGGCAGAGAAACATAGTTTAATGAATGTTAGTAGTATAAAGACAATTTTGAAACAGCGCCATCTATGAGATTTCATAAAAATCAAATCAAGTTACATGTTAACGTTTTTTAGAAATTAATAATTTAAATTTGATCACGTTGGCGAGGTAAGTAGTTAGTTATTCTTAAAATTAATAGATGGCAATGTGCATTTTCTTCATAAAAGTTGTATCGTATAGTTCGTTTTGAGAAATTCAAGTTCCAACACAACCCTCCAAATCTTGAGCAGAGTTGAGGAAGACAATTAAAAAAAATGCGGTGTTAAGTATTACAAAAAAGTTATGTTCATTGATGATGATCATTTCATTTCATTTCATGACACCCTCGCGGAGGCGAGCGTCAGTGACAGTCCCAGCCGCATGCGTCATCTGTTTTTTGTGGAGTCGCGAACCCGGTAGCTTTGTGGGAGAAGTATCGCCATCATCTGTCTGAAGATTTTCTACGAGCTTTGAGGCGTGCTACTGGAGACGAAGTCGAAGTAACTCGTCGTCGATGAACGCGTGCTGAACACCTGTCTCAGTTCACTTCAAGATGATTGTGGTCATTTCTATCGGCGGCAATCCACTGATCGAATATGGGTTACCAGCTCCCCAATCATCACCGCATCAAGACCGTGGAAATCGGGAGTAACGCTGAAACAAATTACGATCCGGGCGAAATGACCACCATACGAAATGACCATGTCGCTTTGTTCTCTTCAGAGCAAAAACAAATTTATGACACCGTCCATTTGTTACCACTGGCACACTTGCAGAGGTCAGGAGGCAAGGCAAAATTGCTATTGCTGTAGCGTCGTCGAGAATCGCTGCCACACTGCTTCCGAGTGGCAAGACAGCACATGCCGTGTTTAAAATTCCCATCGATTTAGAGAGCGCCGAAACGCCTGTTTGTGGTGTGGCGTTAAGGGACACGTGCTCAAGGATTGCTCTCTGATCGTATGGGATGAGTGTACGATGGCCAATAGGAAGGCAGTTGAGGCCGTGGACAGAACCCTGCAGGAAATCCGTAGGAACGAACATTTGATGGGTGGTGTCACAGTTTTGTTCAGTGGCGATTTCCGGCAAACGCTTCCTGTGGTGACGCGGGGATCGAGGGCTGACGAGGTGAATGCTTCGTTGAAACGATCTTCGTTGTGGTCACGAGTTCGTACGCTGCGCTTGACCATTAATATGAGACCTCGGCTCGGCGCCAATGCACGTGCTCAAGAATTCTCCGATGTCCTTCTAAGTCTATGCGAAGGCACTCTACCAGAAGAGATAGGTGGACAGGTGGTGCTTCCAGAGTCTCTCGGTAGAGTGGTACCCAGCTTAGAAGAACTCATTCGCTGTGTGTACGGGCACATCAGTCGTATACCGCACCAGCAGAATTATTGGGTGTGTGAGCGGGACATTTTGGAGGGGCCCGTGGCTAAATAATAACAGCCGCACAGGTCGATCGATCAGGTTAAGCTACGCTTGCCGCGGTTGGTCTGTGAATGGGTGACCATCATTACATACCGAGATCCCTCCGTGCCTCGGAAAGCACGTTAAGCCGTTGGTCCCGGCTATCATTCGTGGATCTTTGACAGTCGTTACGGGTAGTCAGAAGCCCGAAAGTCTGACAACCAGTCTTACCAAGGGGTATCATATTACCCAGTAACTGGGTTGTGGAGGTCAGATAGGCAGTCGCTCCATGTAAAATACTGGTATTCAGCTGCATCCGGTTAGACTGGAAGCCGACCCCAACATAGTTGGGAAAAGGCTAGGCAGATGATGTGAGCGGGACATTTTGACGCCCAAAAATGATCAGGCTGCAGCAATTAACGAATGCATTCTCTCGGAAATTGAGGGGAATGAAGTGGTCTACACCTCGATAAACACTGTTGTCGAGCAAGATGACGCCACACATTATCCCGTGGAATTTCTGAACTCCCTGTCAGTAAGTGGACTTCCAGCGCATACCGTCAAGCTGAAGGTCGGTGTTCCGATTATGCTTCTTCGGAACCTATCTCCTCCGAAGCTGTGTAACGGGACCCGCCTTAAAGTTATCTCGCTCCACAGACACACCATTGAGGCGGAAATTCTTACGGGTTGTGGCGTCGGCGAGGCAGTATTCCAGTTCAAGCGCGTACAGTTCCCCATGAGTGTTGACGACCATCAATAAGTCGCAGGGGCAGAGACTGAGGGCAGCGGGTGTCGACCTCAGGACGAGTTGTTTCTCACACGGGCAACTGTACGTCGCTTGCTCCCACGTCACCAGTCCTGACTCTCTTTATATTTTGGCTCCTGGCAGCATAACTACCAACGTAGTTTATAGGGAAGTGTTGTAAGGTATGATACCTTTGTACTTAATTTTACTCTTTTGTGTCCTGGAATGTATTCCTGCATTATTTTCTCTATTTCCTTCAGTCACATCTTATGACTGAACTCAGCAGGATTCCCATATAACTCTCTTCACTTGCTTCGCTTGCAAAAAAAACTTAATTTTAATGCTATTTTAAAAGTTGTGTACCTATAATGCTATAGCGACACTGGCATCTTAGGTATTTTTGGTGCCTTCACGCAGACGACGTCGCGGGCAGCAGCTAGTCCTCAATAAATAGCGGGTTGTCTCCAATCACGATTAATGTAGTATGGTCGGAATGTAATTCAATAAACGCGATTTAATTATTCTATTGTTGTTTGATTTCTTTGCTCTTGTTTACCATTAACTAATGGCTGAGAATCATCATAATTGGCTTGCTCACATAATACAGTTATTATATCGATGTTTTCAAACAATAGCATATATATAATTCTCGATTTTATTTATCAAAACAGTTTTGTCATATATCAGCAAGGTTTTATTACCTGGTGTAGTGACATCATCAATAACACTAAAATTATTTTATGTCCTAATTAGGAACTCCTTGAAATCTTCTAATGGCTTAAAGACATTTCTGATTATGCTTTAATGATTATATACTTAACTTTTAGCAAGTATATGTATATTGGATATGCTAGGTAAGTACATATATCGAACCTAAAATATTTCTAATAGCTTAAAAACCTTAAATTGACAAGTGTAATATACCTACTGTTCTTTCAAAATTCCAACGGTTTTTCAAACAACAATACAAGGACCTGAGACCATTCATCTACCTTCAACTAAAGTAGATGCCGTAACACCCAGAAATAGAATAATAAGCCATTCTTAGTCTCAGGTTATTAGGTGGTAGACGGAAGTCTGGACCAATCTTTATGGCATAAGTGGCGTGGGAGATGATAAAGATGAGCATGCTTTAAAAATTCGGGGTCATATCAATCTGGTTTTCAGCAATTGTTGCAAAATGTAATGCGCTATCAGACTATAAAGAAATGTTCTAGATATTATGTTTTGCATTCGCACCAAGACGCCATAAATAAAAATGATAAAAGGTGGTTTGTATTTGGTATATTGGAAAGCATTTTATGTACTGACAGACAAATTTTGCTGAGGCTGATAATATTGCCAACAAGCAGTGTGCAATCGCGGTGATAGAGATAGATTTTGATCAATGACACCAAAAGTAAAAGAGATGATCATAACCAACACACAATGATTAGAATTGAAATGGCTGAAAATATTTCTGTAGTTTTTTACACACGCAAAGCCGTTAACGAATGTTTAATTTCAAACATATTTTTATATCCAACTGTTCTTGGTTACATAGTTAGTATCTCGTGTAAGCCATTAAAACCATCATAAGAAGGAAAAGCAAGCTGCATACACGTGGTGTTAATAGAAACCCTCGTTAATAGAAACTGACCCTTATAACTTAACATCATTAATAATTCCCATATTTTATTGTTTTAGCCTTTAGGTCGCTGTTTGACTAAGCTGATTATTTCGTCCTTGTTAGAACAGTAGAGGGAGGAGTTGGTAGTATAAACAATGTAAGTAAGTATAAACAAACAGAAGATTATGGTACTGTTGGTACAGAGAGAATCATTCCGGTAGTTAACTTTATCGGTTTGAGCAAAATTGTAACGAGGACACGTTTTTCGCAGTAAAGATAACTTTGTGAGTATAAGTCGAATATCGAGGTCTTTTAAAGCAATTACGTTTGTTTTAAGTTTCAGTTTTTCATTTGTTTCTTTTTGTATTTTTACCTCTTCATAATACGGATCAAATTTAGATAAATCCAATACTAGTTCACGTTTAGTAAAAATTACCAAAGTATATAGTATTACCCAGAAACTGGGTTGTGGAGGTCAGATCGGCAGTCACTCCATGTAAAATACTGGTACTCGGCCAGTCATAGTTGGGAAAATACTAGGCAGATGATGATGACGTTTCGTAGGTAAAGTCTAGACCTTGTTTAAATAACTTTTGAATAAAACATAACTTATTGACTATTTAAAAATATTTAAATAACAAAACCGCAAAATATACCACGGAATGCCTATTATAGTTAATGACAACAAATAATAATGGACCAGTAATTAATTGCAATGACGTCATGGACACAATGACGTATGCACTTTACTGACGGTATTCATTGGTTTAATGACCATGTGACACAGTCTTAATTAATTTATGAAAAAAACAATAATGTCACGTGTTATTCATAAAACTGAAACAAGTTGCGGTGTAGCATTCAATTTAGATGACAAATATACATGAGAACATAATATACTTAGGTATATCTTCTTACGAAAGTGATGAATAATTTATAGAAGTTAATAAAGACCGGAAAATTGACGACCAACGAAAATTGTCCGGGTAATAAAATCACAACTGTTATTCTTTGACATTTGTATGAAATGGCTATAACACGACTAATTGGCGAAGTAGGACTGTACATAGAGCTAAAAGAATGTATACATGGTTTTTAAAATGGTGCAAAGTTATTTGGTCATAAACTACGAATGATCACAAGATCCTGAGTGCAGGATCTGCAGTCATACCTCATTTAATTACAGTAATTTTATAACACCTTAATAATGATTTCCATAAAGCCCACGATACCTAATGAAATCAATCTGCATTACAGGTGATCAATTAATGACGACGACTTTATTTAAAGAATAATGATATTAAATGGCCTACTAGCTCATTAATCATTGCTCAACCTTGAGTTATAAATTTTTCTTGAGTTTATATGTACACTTTAACTTTGAAGTATTTTTTTACTATTGTTGTCTATTTTATATTTTATTTTTTTTATTTTTTATTTTTATTTTTTTTATTTTTTTTATTGTTATAGTCTGTTATAGTAAGCTAGGAACCTCGGACTTCAATTTCTATGTGCTAAAGCAGGAATAATTTTAAAGCTTTGTATAAGAAGCAAACTGTTTAAACAGAACTGCTTTACATTGAACTTTTGTAACAAATAACGCTTTGCGTGCTAATCCAATTAGTTTTAGAAATGCATCAAATGTCTGTAGAGTCATACAGACTGATGCGGTAACAAACCATAATGCATGCGATAACAGTTCTGTATCGGATAGGAAATGGGTCTATCCCCTAGTTGATTGGGCTTGGCTGTTATGATAAATAGTTTCATTATGCTCTGACCAAACTGAATCAGCCATTAGGTAAGTATGAAAGGTGAAGAGATCAAATAAGACTGTAGAAGTGTAGAGCGTTTCTGGAGAAGCCAATTCAGATAACTTTTGTCTAAATCACAATGAAGTAAAGATAGGCAATAGAATAACTCTTCACGAAATAATACATTCACATTAACGACATGATTGCACTCAAGGAGCACTTGGCATAAACCCCGTATTGGCGTATTATACTACAATACACACAGAACAATGAGAGAACCGAGAAAGTGGGTTACCGGGACAACAACGGTTAACGGTGGTTTGCCAACTTCGAGGAGAGAGCATCGATAAATAATCGATCGTTGATAAATGATATCGATACGTTACATCACCCGCAGACAACTTGATGCGGGTGATGTTACTGATGTTGCTGGTTTTGAGAAGATATCAATAAAAGTCTGAAAGAAATACAAGATCTGCCAAGTATTGAGGATGGATTTTAATAGTGTTGTTAGCAAAACCAGATTATAGCTCCAAATTGATTTAATGATATAGCCGATCCAGGCACAAACCAAAATTAATACATAGAATTAAAAATAAGTTTAACGCCAAAGCTCTATTCCCAAACCATTTCTCAATCTACATGAAAAATGCATACAAATGACATTGGCATAGTTCAACCAATATTTATTCAATGTGCATTACTCGTGATTCGCTGATTCTAAAATTAGTTTAAGTAAACCGGCACTACTTCCAACCACGTGGATACAAGAACGTGATTTAGTTATTCAAATTAAAATTGTTACTGGAATAAATGGAAATTAAAAAGCGGATACAGGTGATGAAAATAGCGAAGAACAGTCTGTGCATTATAATAACTGTTTTTTCGTTTGTTCAAATATTCCCGAAATACCAAAGTGAAATTTGTTTCATAAATGTGAAGTCTCGATAATAAGATTTTTTTATGCATATTAGACGGAATTAAAGGTTTTTTTTTTAAAGAGTGTATAGAATTAGTCAACTTCTATGTCAGTGAGATATGCAAAATTATATCTCAATTAAACACACAATATGAAGAAGGTGTGAGTTTATGTATGTAAAATGCAATATATCGATCTCTGTCTAGTGATATTTAACATTTTTTTTTTACAATGGTCAGTAAACTTGTTTCAGATTTAAATCTAGGAATTTATTTTGGCCAAACCAACCACTATATTTTGGAAGATTAAATACATGGTTTAATTCTAAAATTAGACTTGTGTGGTCTTGGAGGTGGGAAATCAGGTCAAAGTCGATCCAGAACCGGAATAAATACACTGTTTATCAGTTCTATGGTTATGATAACTACGCAAATTTGCTTTTTTATGCTGACAATAAACATAAAAATCCGGTTTAGTGACGAAATATATTCATATTAAATTCTCACCAACGTCATTGCAAGTTTTTATTCAAGTTTAGCCTGCGTCAATACATTTTTCTTGTTTAACCAAAAATGTACACAGGTGGGAAAAAATGGCCCCTCAGTTATATACAAATTCAAAGTGTATCTTGTAGCATTTGCAATTCAATGTCCAATGTTAATTACCTATTGAATTGTTTCGCAAATGTTCGTTATCACATCAATAGTATGGACTTCATTGACACTTTCAAATCTATTGGTGATACAATCAGCCATTATCTTTATTAAAAACCTGACATATAAGCAACGGAATGCAAGTTTAATATCTCCATTATAATTGCCTAGTATGTCATGCGGGGTATACCTAAAGACGAATTGAATTGTCGATAGAAATAAAATGCAATAATTCGATAAGAACCACCAAAAACCAGTTTTTTGTGTATAATTTGAATTGAATTGATCATTCATGATTTTGCAAAATGAATGAACTCTTGGCCAGACGTTTTTCAGTTCAATCAACTATGTGCCAGCTGAAAAACTTTGGCATTCGTCATGCAATGCTAAAATGTCTGAAAGATCTGTAAAGTTGTTGCAAAGTATTCTATCAATGATGTTTACCTTAGGAGGTCCTGGCTCAGGAACATCGGAATCCCACTCCGAACTGAGATCATCACTGGACGCCTCCGTGTAATCCTCATTCCACGGCACTTCCAAGAGGGACATCTTCATCTGGTCGTAACCAGGAGACAAGGTCTGCGGTCCGTAGCCCGGCGGCAAAGGACTACAGGCCCTACAGTTCTCACAGTTACACGGTTTAGGTCCAAAAGTCTCCTTGGTAGGAGGATCATCTTTGCCGACAGTCTTACTTCTTGAATTTCGTTTACGCGCACTCCTAGGTGATAGTCTGTTATTGCACTGTGGTGGTATATAATGCCTGGTAGGTTCAGACGACCTCCTGCCACTTCTCCCGCTGTCAGGGGTCTCTATCTTCACGGGGGTCAACAAGGACATCTTCTTGGTGCGCTGTTGCCGCTCAGTGTCTGTCGGTCTGTCCTCAGCTTCCATGGTGTAGCGTATAATGGGTATGGTGAACGTGAACTGTTCCGTGCACTCAGGCATTATTATGAACAAATCACTTCACGTACTGCATCCAAATATTTGGACGACAGGGTAACGACATTTTTATGCAAGGTCACATTGATTGTCACTTGTTGTGCGCCGGCTATGGTGCGACGGACGCGAGCGTCGTTCGCGCGGGTAGAGCAAGCACTGCGCGTGCGTGTGACCCGGTAGGCTTCACACGGCGCGCGCGCGCAACTGAACTGCTCTAGCTCTACCAAATACGATGTACAAGATATGCGGGTGATAGCCCGACACCCAACGTTTATTTAGAAATCAGTAGAGCCTTGTGCGTGGCTTAAATGTTAAATTGCTCCAACTTGTGTATTGCAATTTGTATCGCTCTATTTTGACGACAAATGTGGTATTGATCACAACTAATAACTGCGGTTCCTTTTGAGTCCTTGTATAGGTTCTTATACTTTATTGATGACGTATAGTGGGGCTATTAATTAAAGTTCGTGTGAACACATTCCAAGTAAGACTCGTCATGATTTGTTACAGCTTCGTTTATGGGAATGATATTGTAGGTTTATTGAGATCACACATGAGTTGGCTGTTCAGTTTTTAAATTACTGCAAACCAAAAGAGTTTGTTTTGGTGATTGAGTTATTTTGCCAAAATATTACTGTAAGTAGTTAGTTATAACTTTAACGGTTGTGAAACAAACAAACGGTTAAATGGAGACGATAGTTATGTAAACAATTACGTCTGACTGGTTTTAATTGACGAATAGATGTTGATGATGATAACAATTCTCGTTTCTAAACATGAACCGCGGGGCAAGGCGGTGGACTAGTTAAAGTTCGCATTGAATCTATAACGTTGTGTTCTGTTGTAATTAATCGAATTCATTCTATGAACACTGTTATCTTTATCAGACCTTCCGTGTAATACTAGAAGCTGACTGTGTTACACATAGCCTATTATATAGAGACAATATATGTAGTAAGGAAACACTAAGTAATGATACTTAATAGTAAAATTTTCATTGAGTCAGTGTTGAAAAACCTTTAAAAACAGAGAAGTCGATATTCCATTTAGTAAAACCAAATGTATTCAGTTCATACTTTATTAAGTATGAGATGAATACATTTGGTTTGGTTTGTATTTATAATATTGAAAGCAAAGGTTAATAATAATGACCTAGCAATAACAATGGTTGATTTCAAAAGTTACACTGATTTAAAATTCCTTTACGCAGGTAGTGGTTGCAAAATCGAGTAAATATCGACTCCTACTCAAACCGAGTGTACAAGAAATACCTATATATTTTAAAGACAACGAAACGATCCATTAAAATAATAGAGAATTAAGAATAATTTACAGCCTTTATTGCTTAATTCAGGAAACCTTCTTCTTATAAATATGTAGGACACCAAAAGATAGCTTTCATTGATGGTTACACATAAGAATATATAGAGTTACAGCTCATTGTCATCTCCCTGCCCCTCGATATCATATCATTCCTCTCCCTCTCCATAGAGTTACTACTACTTAATAAAATGATATAATTCACAAAACTTTCCAGACCAGTAATTATATAAAAAACTGCCTTCAACATGAACTTTCAGTAAAGAAAATTGGAACACACTTGGCAATTTTTTGCATCACCTCGTTACAATGTAAAGGGCACTCGCTCCCATACAATAGGTAATAAATTGACAAAATAATTTACTATACCTGTTAAATAATATAATACAACCGTATAATATAACAAGCAAGACTTTACGATCTTTTCAATGTAAAAATTTAAACAGGTCATAAATTGTTGGGAAAAAAACTTGTTGATACTTATACCTACATATATCCAAGGCTAGTATTATCAAACTAAATATTTTAATGAGGTAAAAAACAAATGTTTGACAAAAGATAATGTAGGAAAGGTACCTACTTGCCTAGTATTAACAGATAAGAATAGGAGGTAATAAGAGCAACGTCAAAAAATTTTGGGATTAAAAAAAAGAATGCAACAGAACGAAGTGAATGATAGCATGGCTTTTGGCAGGGGAGAATGGAAGAAGAAAACTTGCGGCGACGTCAAGTATCATGGGACAAGGCAATAAGATGATGATGATGATGATGATGATGATGAAAAGGAAGGTTAAGGAGATATTAAACTTTTAACCCGTCTTCAAAGCAAGAGTGAACAGATATCTACTAGGCAGACTTGGTCCATCATAGACCTCATCCATCGCAGCCCATCAGGTGTAATCGAGGTCAAGAGCAGATTGCAGATTAAAAAATTAGGAAATCCAGAACCTAATGATTTAAAAAGAAGAATTGTTAAGTAAAGCTTCAGTGATAACTTTGCTGGAAGGAGATTCTTTTTTCAAAGGTAGGAGGGCAGAATGACACGACATGAAAAATAATAATCGGTATCCGTTGTCTAACTCTTTTTTTAGGGTTCTGTATCAAATCGGTAAAAAAGAAACTTTGCAGTGCAATTTTATCTGTCCGTCTGTCTTTACTAACATTTAATTATGCGGTCACAAACGTTAAAAATGCAACTCTGAAAATGAAAAAATGTTTTACCTCCCAAGGTACGGAACCCTCGTTTCTTGCCGGTTTTTAAGTATACGTCTTACTTACAATTTATAAACACTTTCACAAAGTGTCGGCGAAAACCTTCAAATTCTTAACCACTTTACGACAAGCACCGCAAAATTGAATTCATACCCATCTCATTTTATTTTATTGCACTTGGTCGAGAATTTTATGTGTAAATTGTGCTGTCTGAACCTTAAGGTCTACTTATTTATCACTTATCAAGCTATAAATCAATAAATAATTTACTTTCAAAGATATCTTCCTGTAGGTATTAAGTATTATTATTTTTTTGTTTCTATAAATTTATTACGATACAAAATAATCTACATATTACAATAGTACTGCCAAATTATTGGTTAATTAACGAATAAAGCAAGTTTATTTATCTACCGCGATTTATTGTAATCTTCTCAGTTCATTGGTCGCATCTACATCAGTCTTGTCTAGGTAGGGCTGCTCCATCATAGAAGCTGAATATTTAAATTGGCTATTGGTTTAAATTTATGCCTTGTGCCACGAATGCACATGCTAGTGGCACGTATTATTGAGATGATGATTCTTGATCAAACCAACCCATCACTACGCTAAAAGATTATTCCAGCGGTCAGCGATTGCAGTTCCAAGATGATTCACGAAGATAACATTTATGGAGTGAAAACTCCGTCAACAGATGCAACAGGGGGGGGTGAATGTCGCATGTCGCATTTCACAAGCGTTACATTACTTATTTTTTCTTCTTCGGCGGATTTCAGTACAAAGACGACAAGGCGTGCAATATAAGGAGCGTCAGTGTTTGCGACACGGATATCAAATAACGCCTCCCTCTGAGCATCCCAAACGCCACGACAACAAAGACCTCCATGTACTCTGCAGTCTCCTTCAGAGATGATGGATTCTTTGACTATGTTTCCCCATGTTGAGTAAAGTTATAAGTCATAGAATAAAAAAGTCCTTCACCCATATATACCAAGGAAGCGTGAACCAGTTATGATGGATATGTTAATCCCCTTGAAAATATGTTGAGCTGTTTGTTTGTCGTTTTCGGAAATTATTAGGTATGATTATTATTATCTTACTGTCTTTTAAACATGTTTAAATTGTATGTAACGTCATACGCTTTGTTGAAACATTTTTATTTAAAAGTTGACGTCCATATTTAGTTTTTTTGGTTATTCAAATGTGATTATGGCATTAAACGTATGCATTGATCAACTATTTTAATTAAGATAATTTCGGATTTTAATAACAATTAAATACTGTTTTTTCTGGCAAAATCCTAGATCCAAAATTAATTCAGTAGGAAAAAATATAAAGCCTAATTCTGTCTCATAGATATGATTTTTTTAAATACTTTTGAATAAGTTTTATTTAAATCATGGTAAATTGATTTTTTTTTTGTATTTAGGTATTAACATTATTTTTTAATCAATAACTCAGATGGTTAAAAAAAAATTAGAAGGAATTTCTGTTATGTCATGTCATATGAATTTTTGAATATGGTAGCAGCTAAGGCAAAAGTAACATTGAATGAGATTTCCATAACTTTACTGAAAGTTTATTGACATTATGTTTTAGGCAAAGAATAGCATGTTGTTGTTTTCGAAATAAACATGAAAACAACTGTTTATTGTTATGAAATTTTATTCAAACACGTGAACTACATATAAAAACTTTCATTAAAAATTTCAAGTCATCGATTCCATAAACAACAATTTCATGGAATAGACGTTATCACATAAAATAGATAATCTAAAATTGCATGCACTAAACGATTTAAGTAACTCAGAATTAATAAAAATTATCGACAATTCTTAGCTCATAATGTCTAGATTTAAATCTCAGCTCATAAGCCGGAATAAATATTGTGTTCTGCAACAAAATACCAGTTCAAACCGGTTCGTTGAGAAATTACATCCATAAATAATCTAATAGATAATCCAATGACATACAGAGATTCAATCAAATAATATAGCTCACTCATTGACATTTGAAACTCAAATAAAAGTACTTTAAAAAAAATTTCGTAAGTGTAGGTACCTAAAAACTTTCCTTTAAACTTATCTGGGTTTAAAAATGTTGCAAATTAGCTCTAGTAGTTATTCTAAGTAATGTAACCAAATACCAATCACTAGTGGGGCAATTGTGTAACACTCTAACAGTGGCAATATATGGCTTTCATTTTGACAGTTCAACAATACTGATTGCGATATAATTGTTGAACAGACAAATTTTTCGAACATACAATACACAGAACACACTATCAACACGAAAACAGCAACACACTACCAATCTGAATCTGAATCATTTTGAGGGATGTTACTAATTCATTGCTTCATATGTTCGAATAATATGCCCGCTCAACAGCGTAAATAACTCAATGAATGTTGTTCAACTGTCAAAATTAAACCCATTGCTACTGATAGTGTGTAACGCAATTACCCCGCTGGTTACACACACACCGGTTGCTAGAAATTCGCACCTTACCTTTGTGTAGAACATCACCCATAAGGTTAGAATATGTCCTTCTATGGTGTCCTGGCATTTCCAATCACATCTGCATTGTAAATACCTTTTGTTAGTCGCCTTTCATTCATTATCAACACAAAAAATATCACTTAGTACTATCGGCCTGTATTAATTTGTCCCACGTCTGAGCAAGGCTTCTTCTAATGCAAAATTAACTGGTTATTCTCATCATCATCATTGTTTCAGCCGAAAGACGTCCACTGCTAGATATAAGCCTCCCGCAAGCACCTCCACTTCGACCGGTTCTCTGCTTCTCGCATCCGAAAAGTTCCTGCTGTCTTCACAAGGTCGTCGGTCCACCTTGTGGGAGACCTTTCAATTCTGCGTCTTCCGGTACGCGGTTGCCACTCCAGAACCTTTCGGCCCCATCGGCCATCTGTTCTGCGAGCAATGTGCCCTGCCCACTGCCACTTAAGTTTGGCAATTCTTCGGGCTATGTCGGTTACCTTGGTTCTCCTGTGGATCTCTTCATTTCTGATTCGATCACGCAGGGAAACTGGTGGTTCTATCTACTCTAAATTAAACAAGTTTACGATTACATCAAGACAAAGCTGTTATGACAATACTTTCATGAAGCTGCAACCACCACCTCGTTCAATTCAGGAGAGCACATACTTTCTTTAAATCATCGAATTTAATTCCTACTTTCTCAATTCTTTGAGATGCCATCGTATAATACCAGCCTATAATGTTCCCACTGCTGGGAACAGGCCTCCTCTTTGTGAGAGGAATTATGACATAACACAGATAAACAGGATATGGCGGTTTCGTAACGATGTTTTCCTTCGCCGTTTTGAGAGCAGTGGTGATAAAATAATTAACCCACGACCTATCTCATAAGTCGCGGCCAATATACCTCATTTACTATCAGTACCTACCAGGCGCTCATATTAGGCTGGGGATACAAAAATACCTATTACGATAATAATCCTAAGATTGCTGATGTAACGCTCTACCATCGGGATTTTTTCTAACGTCAATGATTTTTATATATGCAGCGTTTTTCTCACTTTTTGAGGTCAATGTGGTCAAATAATTTATTACATTTTGAGGTTTTGCATTCAAATCGTTCAAAGAATTGAACCCCATAAAATTATTGTAATTTCCCAAGGAAGTATTTATGACGTAAACGAGTTTTCAAAGTTATTTTTATAAAATCTGATAAGGTATAATCTGTACGTCATGTATTCTGGACTGAACTGATCCGCTGATATCATTGTGGTCATGCGATGCGGTGATCAGTATTCATTATATACTTATTCTCAGACTATTTATATAACCTTTGTGTACGAGAAATAGATAAGGTAGACTTATCTGTAAGTCCTTGTTGTTTTTATCTAAGGACACACACAAATAGTTTGATACAAGCCAAGGTATATCTTACACTAGTTTACAGCGTCATTCGGTTAGATTTGAAGCCGACCCCAACATCATCTGCCTAGCCTTTTCCCAACTATATTGAGGGTGCCCTAATTGCGTGACGAACTATCTAACCAGATGTACCATAATTGCGTGACGAACTATCAAACACAATCTGAATCATTTTGAAGGACATTGCTAATCCATTGCTCCATGTTTTCGGAAAATTTGTCTGCTCAGCAACGAAAATAACGCAATGCATGTTGTTGAACTGTCAAAATAAAAGGCATTGCTACTGACAGTGTGTTACGCAGTTACCCGGCTGGTATCGTTATTAGAAGACCAAGTTCAAAGCACTATCAGACATAACAATAATATTATTAATATTTAACAATGCAAATACTATATTACGTAAGCCGTTCCGTAAATACCGTACCCTATCGTATTATTTATTTAAATACATTTAAATATTTTGAAATTCGTGCCCAGTACATAATGACCGATCAACATATCTTGAAACGTCACTTTGGCGCCACTTGCCATACAAATAACAAAAGTTTCAGAACGTTTTGATTTAGTTCTCAAATTCGCCGTGTGTCAAGATTAACTGGGTATTTTACTGCACAATGCATCGGAATGCATGTCCTTTGAACGACCGTAATTTTCGTAAGGTATTGGGATTTTTGAAGCAAGCGAATTGAAGGTTTTATTCATGGATTGCACGAAGTACAAATGTGTTTTTCATTCTGTATTTCGCAACGTTTATTAAGTCAGGGAAATTAAAACTTTATCAAGAAGACACCATTAGTCAACTTGCTGAGTATGCTGCGCTGAGTATAGTGTTTGCCATTTCATACAACTGTCATTATTTGAATATAGAGACACTTTAAATTAGTTTTTAATTCGGTTGCTCCCGGCTGTTATTCGTGGATCTTTGACAGTCGTTACGGGTAGTCAGAAGCCCGAAAGTCTGACAACCAGTCTTACCAAGGGCTATCGTATTACCCAGTAACTGGGTTGTGGAAATCAGATAGGCAGTCGCTCCATGTGAAATAATGGTATTCAGCTGCATCCTGCATTCATGAATTTGCTTAGCAAATAAATTCTTCGATTAATTCTTCTTAATTCGTCGGTCTTGTCAGGGTTGCTGGCAGCAGCTGGATGATAGATGCCGAAGATCGAGCTAACAGGCGTGCGCTTGCCCAGTGGTGCTCATGATATTGAACGTTTATGGTCTTTAAGAAGTTTTCTTTGGAAACCAGCAGGGCAATTGCCTAACACACTTACAATCGCAATGCCTTTCCTTATGACAAGCAGACGAATTTTTCAAACATATGAAGCAATGGATTAGGTAGCAATTTCTTTCAAAATCTTACGGTCTTGAAAGTGTGTTACGCATTTAGATGAAAAGTGCTTTTCTTAAAGCATTTAGAGTGCAGGTAGATGATAAGTACTTTTATTCAAATCTTTGGCTGTTCTAGAAATTTATGGATGGTGAGATCCATTCTTAATTGTGTACATGAAGGAAAATAATACGAGCATAATAATTATAGCAAATGATTCAACATTTACAAGTGAAAAGACTAGTTTTCCGAAGACTAATCACAGTGGTTCAATAATGACGAAGCAAACTTTTCTAGAAACTACGTATATTTAATATTTTTTTATTCATTTTGAGAGTAGTGGTGATAAAAATACACAAAGGAAAATGCCTACCTGGGAATACTCGTAAGTCGGGGCCGAAACCACCAGGCCACCACTCTTCACTGCTCTTAAAACGGTGAAGAAAAACATATTGATGAAACCGATATATCCTAGAATCAAAAATTTGAAGACATGTGACATACACCAGCCCTGGGCCCGCGTGGTTTACGGCTCAATTCCTATCACAGAGAGGAGGCCTTTGGCCCAGTGGCAACATTATAGGCTGAGAAGGTCTAAGGCCCGTCGCTGATTGCAATTTTTTGTCGACGTGACTATTTGTCACTTAGTCAAGTGCAATGAAAACTATACTGAGTGCGCTCACTATGGTGACGTGATAATATGTGATAATACGTAATAGCAGGTGACAGTAATAATAAGTAACGGTGACAAAAATTGCAATCAGCGGCGGGCCTAATTCACAATAATATATTACAATATTAATGACGTAAAAATGATAATGTTATGTCACTAATTTCGTAATCTAATGTTGGCTTTATGCTTGTCTAATAATTATAACTCATGTGAAGTACATACCTACCTATACTTACGTAGGTACCAGCTTAACTTCTTTAAAATTGTATTGTTAATTTCATGATAAAGTGATTCAGAACCGTAACGAATGAAGTTATTTAATCACGCGCGGTCATTGACGGTATACGGAGCATTGACTCTGTGAAGCTACAGGAAAATCAAATGCAGTCAGTTTATTTAATCTAAAAGTCAAAGGAAAACGTAGAATATATCAGTTAATAGCGTCAGCAATCGCAATTGATAAAAGGATTGTAGAAATGTTCTAGATTTAAGAATACCAATTAACGTGCCGTGGGTTCATGAAACCTACACCTAAAGAGTAGTTTTTGGAGTACGTAGCATTATTTTCTGAAAAATTTTATAATGAATAATCAGATTACATTTTTTTTTTAATAATTGGCCAATTAATGTTATAATGAGCATACATGACATAATGTCCTCTTTACATTTATGTGCTTGAAGTATTAAATAAATAAATAAATGTATGGAATGTAAATTTATTCAAAATATGTAAATACATAAAACAAAGTTGGGTTAGCCACTATTTATAACTCAAGAACGGCTTCACCGTTTTTTTAGATCTTTGATTTGTTGGATTTCTCTCCGCCCCGAATAGCAGAATAACTATTAAAACAGGAAAATTCACGAAAAAAATGAAGATTGATTACGAAGTTCACCGGGTCAGTTAATGATTAATAATATAATAACAATTAATAAATGTCACACAGCAGCAGGGTGTGACTATGGAGTTATGTCTCCAGTCCTATCCTTCGATGCTCCAAAAAATGGTGCGACCTCTGTATGCACTGCCACAGACGAATTGCGGGGATTGCGAAGTTTTGGGCCTAGCCAAATTTAATAGAATAAAAAAAATATATAAATTTCATTTTAATTTAATTTCCTTCGACACGACGAAAAAGAATGTCATAATTGAGTTAACGTATTTTTCAAAATTTCCGCGAACAAAAGGATATTTTTTATAGGCTTCACAATGTTAACTAGAGGGTTAAGATAACAAAGGCAAAACTATTCAGTTGAACGCAAAATCAATGCCACCTTGTACTTTTTTGCAACAATTCTTTCTTCAAATGACAGGAAGCTACATAAAACGGCGGCTCCCCAAAAAACTGACGGTAAAAAACATTCTATTGTCTTCGTAGATTCGACCCAGATTGCCTAGTTAATGACCTGTGTCCTTGTTTTGACCTGGAATGACCTTGCTTGACCAACGGACACTTTTCTAAGTGAATAGTCCGAAGTCACTCTTAGAATCTTGAGTGCTATAGTGTGCCTGAGTGTAGGAAGGTCCGGTAAACCTTTTCAGGAAAGGGAGCCTGATTTTAAGCACTTGTCGCAAAACAACTTGGGCATACATATTTAGGCCCGTATTAGAGAATCTCACTCAAAACTAATTTATGACTGACTATGGGTATACTTGAGTCAATTATATACGAAACCCCTAACCACAAAGCCGGGGTGTTATTTCGTTGTTTATATTAATGATTTATATTTTACTACTGCATCGAAATCAAGAATCTTAGTGTCTTTTTTTCAAAATTTTTCAGATTCTTTATGAATTTTGTTATTGTATTGGCAATCCAATGTTATTTACAGCTGCCCGTAAGCGGCAATGACCACTTTACATCAGTCGTCCATTGCCTTATTTACTAACTTAAACAGACAAACACATAACCGATATGTGCACCAACCACATCGCCCAGTAAACACGTCTAACATTTTTTTCACTTAACTTCTTTAGCGGTTGAGCACTAAATAGAACGACGGAGGCGAATCCATGACGCAGGTGAGTGAAGTATGTTAGCAAAACGTGTTTATAAGGACCTTGGGAAAAAATTAATACGTCTTCGAGTTCGTGTGTTGTGATATGAAAATTGATAAATGTGTGATTATTTACGAATGCCATTTTTCTATGTAATTCACGGAAAAAAAACACATAAATTATGAGGGAGTTCTAAGCGGAAGATGTTTATTTTTTTATTATTGAGACGTTATCATCGTAGAAAGCCTATAGAAAGAACTTTAACGATGAGGTCTGTGGCTTTTCGTCCCCTTAGGAGGTGTTGAGGCTTTTTTTAAGTGTTGGTGTTAGAATTTTAACCAATACGGTGCGATCATGAACTTATTGGCCAAGCTTGGTGATTTCGGCAGTACACCCTGTCATTTCATAGTCGCGGTACATTGATGGCCTTGTTCATCGTAGAATGTACCCGTTCAGTCGTTACGGGTCGTCAGAAGTCCCAAAGTCTGACAGCCAGTCTTACTAAGGGGTATCGTATTACCCAATTACTGCGTTGTGAAGGTCAGATAGGCAGTCGCTCCATGTAATATATTAGTACTCAGCTGCATCTGGATACACTAGAAGCCGACCCCAACATAGTTGGAAAAAGGCTAGGCAGATGATGATGTTCATCATAGAATATTGTTTAAGTTTTTTTATTTGTTTAAGTTTTGAGTATGAATGTCGATGGCTAATAAGAAAGAGTAAAGGACCTAAGAAACGATGGACGGACTGACTGAAAGATGATATGGGTAGAAAGGGGATGACTATCGAGATGACGATTAATAGCCCAACTAACATTTTGGTGTTAATAATAAGTGCTACGTGAGCTGTTTAAGAGAATTTTACGAACCTAAGGTTCTATACAGGCACTAAAATTTGGTGATATAGCGCGCTTTAACTGTCTTATAACCCTGATTTGGGCCCACGATTTTAGAGCTTATAGTGACATAATAGTTATAGAGTAGTGTTAGATCAGTGACAATAAAGAGCTACAATAGTGCCATTGAAGCAGTGCTTACCACTTCAAGTGTATTGTAAGCTATACTCAGGTTACAACTGCAAGCTAAAGTAGTAATATAGTTATGAAATCTACTCTAATAACTTTTTTAGTAACATATTAGTGCTTCTTCGATACAATATATACCTTGAGAATATATTGTAGGTATTTAGTAGCAATGATCATCACCCAAAGCGCCAACCTTTTCACCTCTTTTCATATATTTTGTGCTTTTGTTACCGTCAACAGCGTTAAAATATTTAGCAGTACAGATTTAATGATATAGCCTAGTTTATAGTATTTGTAAGTGACTTTATGTTTAATAAAACAGGTAAGTCAATGTATTTTAGATTAGGTACTAGGTGTTATAATTATTAAAACTCACTGCTATGGTAAGTTTTCTGTAACAATGTATATATGTTTTCATCTCAATTTTGATACGCCTCAAAAATAAACTGCTTTTGATGATATTATATAGAAAAAAAATACTGCCTCAGTTATTTTTTTGTTTCAATTATGGTGAATAATAGTTTCTGGTACTGTCTATAGGTATGTTAATGGAAAACTGACAATAATATAGTAAATAAGTGGAGCAATAATGATTAGAAAAAGTTTTTTTCTTTTAAATTTTTATACTAAGTATTTATTTAATGGCGTCAATATCTAAATTACTTAAGGATCCTGATAACTCTGTTATTCCTAACGTAGTGCTTAAAGAGTGATTGTTAGCACTTCTATGCCATTTGCAGTTCTACAATATGGTTTTAAAAGTGAAAAAATAACAACTTTATAGGTTCAGTTTGCATAATGGTTCTATGTGAAGATGTAAACTAAATATTTTCAGGGTTCTGTTATTGTTTTAATAAAACCTTTACGTAAAACATATTTGAATGAATAAATCAAATAATTAATGTCTATTATTTATAATAATTATGCAAAATGGAAAAGCCTGTGTGTGTGTATTTTTTATTTGTTTTGAATGTTATGCGTTGTCTTTACTATAATAGTTACTGAACTTTTTTTGTATTTTTTAAACTAACTTTTAGAAGCTTCTATAATTATATTATTTATTTTAGATAGTTAAAAGTGAAAGTTATAGGTATCAATGAGGATTTTAGAACTACCATCGTTTTTATTAACCTGAATCAGTTCAATGAGCAAAATTCAACGATCATGGTGGTCGATGAGTTTTTGCTATTTAGGTGATATAAAATTCTATAACTCTATGTAAAGTAATAATTAAGAGTTATAATCTATGCACATATTGTTTGCCGCCATATAGAAGTATTTCTAAAAACCATTGTATTGACTAAGATTGACCAGTAACCCCATTATATAATCATTAGTTATTTAAAGGTAGTTTCTGACTCTTGCACCATCTAGCTCTACAGGATTTATAATGAACACTTTTATGACACTAATAGCTCTCTTGCTAACTCTTAGGGCTCGATAGAACTCGTTAAGTGGTACAAAGTATTTCAGTGACTCTATTTAAGGACATCAGCTGTTAATAAGTGTTAGTAGACACCTTACAATTACTTACAGTGTTTTACGTTTCTTAAAGCTGTTATGGTAAGCCTTAAGGTGTTACAAAGCATCTAACTAAATGTGTTCAAAGACATCAGCCGTTAGTAAGAGTTAGTAGACACTTTACAATAGCTTTCAGTGTTTAACGCTTCATAAAGTTATAAGAGAGAGCTATACAATGTTTCCTACCAACTCCATGCTACCGCCTTAAGTTATATTTTTTTTCTTTTTAACTGTTATTCCTCTTGAAGGTTTAATTATTTATCCTTAACACCACAGTAGAATCTAATGTCACTATCGGAGCTCTTATCTAACATTTATAATACTATGAGAGCTAAAAAAAGGTTGCCCTTAGCGCCTAAATGTTTGTTGGGAGAGAAGTATGCCGCACGTTATAAAATTTTGTTTCAGTGCGGTTAGTGGAAGTGCTCAGGTGCTGTTCGTCCAAGTGCGATTGAAAACAGTGCTCTGAGTAGAATACCTCGAAATAAATACAGGGTTACTGGTAACTCGACCACTTCCTTGCCAAAGGTGATAGGGGAGCTAAAACGTGACAAATTTAACCCCCCATATGTATGGCCGAAAACTAATAATTTAAGAGATATTTGAAAAAAAATGCAACTACTCGTACAAATAATTACAAAAATTTCTTGAAGTTATTTGATATTTTTAGACATTTTACTGTGTTAGCTTTGTGTAGAATGTTAGCTATAAATAAAAGCTTAGTGTGAAAATTTGGAGTAATTTAAAATTTCAAATAACTGTAAAAGTATTAGTTTTCGGCCATACTTATGGGGGTTAAATTTGACACATTTTAGCTCCCCTATCACCGCCTGCAAAGAAGTGGTTGAGTTACCAGTAAGTGTTGCGTCGACTCTAAATAAATACTTATGGGGGTTAAATTTGACACATTTTAGCTCCCCTATCACCGCCTGCAAAGAAGTGGTTGAGTTACCAGTAAGTGTTGCGTCGACTCTAAATAAACTGGTTTAATGGCAGGAGAATGAATTATATGTTCACCATAGAATATTGATCGACAAGTTAATTTAGACATGACGTATAGTAAGCTTTACTAGATGAACCAGCCTGAAACAGACGGGGGGCAGACCGAATCAGGAGACGGAGAACCGGGTATTATGGTGCAAGTTGGGAGAGACCTATATCCAATATATATTGGCCTGCAAACTGGATTGTCCTTTCATCTGTTACTTAAGTCAGCTACATGCTCCGGCAAATATTGGTACCTAATGTCTACTAACATAGTTTTTAAGTTTTTATGTTACTAACATCTTGTATTGTAATTTGTATTGTTTATGGAATTTTATTCTGAAATAAAGAGATTATTATTATTAAAAGACTGATCATCACAAACGTATGTATAAAAAGAAGACGGATCTTATAAATAAGCATAACATAAGCATAATTCGTTCCCACTGCTGGGACGCCTCCTCTCTATGAGAGGGAGTGGGCCGTGATCCACCACGCGGCCCCAGTGCGAGTTGTTAGACATGACATGTCTTCGAATTTATGGTGGATATGCCGGTTTCCTCACGATGTTTTTTTTTTGTTTTCTTGATCTAATCAATAAGCCCGGAAAACTTAAGGGCCTATACTACCTCAAATGGCTTAGCATGATCCTCCGTTATGTCGAAAATACTGCAGCGTTAATTTTGAAATAAATATATGGTAAAGTTGAGGATTAATGGTAGGTCTTATGTTAGACGAAAACACGATTTCATAAAATTTTCTCGATAGAAAAAAATTCCAAAGTTACCTCCAAACCGAACAATAAACCGCTGGTATTCAAAAAATACTTCAAATTAGATCATGAAACTTTGTATACTAACCGAACAAGCAGGTCTTATGTTATTTACTTTTATTTAATTATCATTATTTTCACCGTAAAAAGCAAATACCTAAACTATTGGCGCCTAGCACCGCACTCTGTCTTGCTCTCACTCAGTCCGCGAGCAGTATCGTGCGAGCGAGATAAAGAGTGAATTTTAGCTGAGTAGTGTAGGCTCTTAATTGAAAGAATCCAAGCCACAAGAAAAGAATTATGTAGTTAAGTACACGCAAGTACCATGTTTACAGTTGACAGTTAAACTGCCTCGTGAAGTCCAATCATACCGTATTTGTATACAAATCGGCGCTGCTAAATATGAATAAATGTAATTCTTCACACGTCATTCTACGTAAGTATGCGTATGTATGTTAAGTATATAATTTGTATATAATGAGTGGTCTTCACTTAATACTTCACTATTAACCATATAAATGTTGTTCGGAAATCTGGAGTTATTTGTATTGTGGTTGTTGAATTGGCTACTTCATGATAAGTTAATAATAATAAATAGTTTTGCATAAATAAAAATATAATTTCTCATTTATTTCAAACAAGCAATAAAAGCATACACATGATTATATTATATTCATGATAAAAATAAATAAATAATAAAAGATTAAAGGTACTTATACAAGATTATATTTGAACTTGAGAGTCCACGTTTGAATTTATTGTAAAAACGGACAAAAATATGGCAATTCCTCACTCCTAATACTGTGTTAATAGTTTAATAAAAATGAACGTTAAAATACGTATTTAAAATTGATCTTCAGTTTATTTTGACTTTAAATTCCAAAATGACTGCCGTTTTCCTGCATTTTTATCCCAGTACTATCCCCTACAGAAAGCTTTTTCCGCAAACAAACATAAATATTGTGTCTTAGTTTTGCTCAAAGCTAACAATAAATAAAATTTTTTTTAGAGTTCCGTACCTCAAAAAGAAAATCGGAACCCTTATAAAATCACTTCGTTGTCCATCTGTCTGTCCGTCTGTCAAGACGCACGTTGAGTCATCAAGTTGAAATTAATATTAAATACTTCGAGCTGCAACTCCTTCAAGCAGTGAAAAAATCAAATTTCTAAGTCAAAGCAAACAAAAGATACGGGCGTTTATGTCCCGGAATCAAAATCTATAAGATAAAGGTTAACCTAGAATCATGAAATTTGGCAAGAAGCTATGTCATGTAGCACAAGTATAGGGAAAAATCCGAAAAGAGAAAATTTGTAGTAACATTACAAAAAAAATCTCCCGTTACAAATTAGGTATTTGCATATTTACGAATTTGTACGGAACCTTCAGTGTGCGAGTCCGTCTCGCACTTGACCGGTTTTTTTAAATCAAAGACCTATTTTCGTGTCTCTAGTCGCTGCAAATAGCATTTTGATTAATTCTCCTTCATTAATTCACATACATTTATTTGTGTTTTTTATTGCTATTGTTCGTCAGGTCGCGTCATGTCATGTAAACGTCAGGCAATTGCAAATAGGATGGATTACGACAGCGCGGTGACGTCATTGTTTAAGTATTTTTTGTTACATAACATTTGTATTGAACTGTTAGAGGCCAAGGCTAGTAAACAACGATACGATATATAAATGTTTTTTTTTATTATTATGTTGGTACTATTAAAATACTGACTAGAAAAAAAAGACATTTACATACCAAGTATCTCATAATTTTCGTATTATTTTCTTCTCCTTGCTATATCAAAGCAAGCTGATTGGCGGCCGCAAAGCGAGCCCTCCAGTATTACGTAAAAGCGTCGAATATCCCCACAACAACGAGAATACTTTAGCTATTACAAGAATAATTGCCCCAAACCGTTATTAATTTTAATTCGAGACATTGAGCTACCATCCGCGGGCCAATTTTATTGCCATTTCATCACCATTTTTACTTTACTTTAATGATGGGCGCCAATCTTTGGTGACTTCAAGGTCAACGAACTACTTAAAGTTATTTGGTAATTCATCGTTATTATTTTAATTTGACTTTAAGAGCTTTGATTTACTTCCACTGTATTTACTTTTGACGGCTTAAAAGGATTGGGCAGTATTTCTGGCTGGTTTTGTATTAAAGTACGTGATGATGCTTTTTTAAAGTTCCGTACGTAATAGGTGCCAACGGGACCCTATTACTAAGCCTCCACTGTCTGTCCGCCCGAAGGTCCGTCCATCCGATCGTCCATCCGTCTGTCTATAAACGGCCTTTATCTCATGCACCGTTATAGGAACAGTTGAAATTTTCACAGTGTGTGTTTCTATTGCCATATAACAATAAAAAATGTGAAGGAAAACATCGCGAGGAAACCGGCATGTCCTAGAACCAAAAATTCGAAGACATGTGACATTTACGAACCCGCATTGGGTCCGCGTGGTAGAATATAGTCCACTCCCTCTTGAAGAGAGCAGAGGGGCAATTCTCGTAATTTTTAAGAACGTTCACAGTCTGATCTCAGTCTCAATCTGTCAAAAATACTTCAAATTTCCATACATTTTGACATGTTTTTGACATTTGTTTGTCGCTGAGATGAGACTGCGACTAGATTTTGAACGTTTTAAATTAGCAGAATTGGCCTACTGGCCTGTGTCCCAGGAGTGGTAACATTATGATGATAACGTAATAAACAAATAAAATAAACAAACAAATCAATAAATAAACAAATAATTAAAAAAAAAAGTTTTCAAAAATTTAATTATTATAATAAACGTGTCCTTTCGGCGTTAATTTTGACTTCATGGGAGTCCGGCGAGCACTTGGCCGGTGTTTTTTGTTGTTTATTTCTTTTAGTTTTCCCGAGTCATTGTACTTTATAAATTAAAAAATGGGTGTGTGTGTTTATGAAACTTCGTATATAGCTTGTTTCTGAAGCACTCATACACTAATTGACTGATCTAATTGAGTGACTTCGCATCATCTCACTAAGGATGGACTAAGGTCATCAAAAGTTCGTTCAATACCTTAGTGTTTTTTCATAGTGAACATTAAAAACATAGAATAAAAATAAGTTATATGAATCGACTTCCTTTCAAAAGAATATTGAAAAACTTGCAATAAAAAGTTGATATCAAATGTGGTAGGTAATTTCTAAAAATATGGATGACAAGATTATTCATACAACTGCAGATTAAAAAAACACCTGTTTCTGCAATAAGTAGGTAGGTATGCGGATTTCAATGACACTCGCATTTTCTCATTGACGTCACCAATTTAACATTACCATACCAACACGTTAGCCACTTTCAAATTCATTGACATAACAAATGTCTATTCGGCCTTCATAAATATTTACCTAGAACTTTCGCAGAAACTAACGTTTCTAGCGAATTTTGAATTTTCCATACAAGTATACAACTAACTATGAATTAATTTAAGTTCCTTCAAGACGAATAGCAACGCCTGTCCTTACCTCACATTATACAACACCCTTATTGCGTAACAATTTCAATCACAATCCGAGCGTTTTGAAGGATATTTCTAAGCAGATGAATTTATTGACCCTATGAAGCAATGGATTCTTCATAGGGTCAATAAATTCATCTGCTTAACAACGTTTTTAACGCAATGAACGTGGCTAAACTGTCAAAATAAAAGAAAATGCGAACAATTGTCATTTATCGCAATTACCCCGCTGATCAGTTCTGAGCAAACTCATCTGCCTAGCCTTTTCCTAACTGTTGGGGTCGGCTTTCAGTGTAATCGGGTGCAGCTGTATACCAGTATTTTACATAGATCGACTGCCGATCTGACCTCCACAACCTGTTACTGGGTTATACGATGTCCTTGGTAAGACTGGTTGTCAGACTTTCAGGCTTCTGACGACTGCCAAAGATCTACGAATGACAGCCGGGATCAACGGCTTAACGTGCTTTTCAAGGCACTGGGGGGTCTGGTTATGTAAAGATTGCCACCCTTACACGGCCAACCGTGGCAAGCGTCGCTTAAGCTGATCGATCGACCCGATTACTTAGCCACAAGCACCTCCCTATATCAGTTCTAAGCAAACTATGCATGGGAATCTAATAGACAGTTCCTAAAACTGGTGTTCACCAGTTTTGATCCTAGTAACGCCCACTATGATCAGAAACCTTTGAATTTTATGATTGTCATTGGTTGCCTAGGTTTACCTAGTCGAAACATTATTTTCTTATTGAAAAAACTTGAGACAAAAGAAGGCTTAAAATTAACCACTTGTCGAAACTTCTCAGTCATAATCTATCTACCGGTTATGCGTTCATTCACATTCCCTCATCATTTCACGCTTCCGTAACGAAACAATGCCCTCGACCCTCCACCAATCACTTATATAAGCATAACGCATACATATGCAGTTCAGATTGTCTGATGCATCCCAAAAGCGGCGCGGGCGTCGGTAGAAAGCCTTTCAAAGATTGCTATGACGTCACTATGACGCACGAGACGGCCAAGTATTCGGAGCGTGTCTGTTGACGTCACAGGGTAGACTAATATGCAGATACTTATGTAAATGAGTTTAAAAGTAGTTAATGCACTGAGAGGATTTAATAATGACTGAAACGCAAGTGAGTGAGAGAATGCTGAATATAATGAGAATGTAAATGCTAATTAATGAAGGGCAAAGGGAGAACAAAGAAAATATGGATTGAATGTGACCATTGATATGAATGAAAAAGCAGTAGTTGATAAAATTATGGTTGACTGGAAATAAAGCCTAGAAATACAACAACTCATTTAAATCCACTACATGTTGAATAGCCCACAAAAACTCACAAAACATTTTGGGAACACTTTCATTGTGCCTTCAGCTAAGTAATGAGAGGATTAAATAATGAATGAAACTCTTGTGACTGAGTAAATGTTGATGGAGACGAGGAATACAAAGAAATGATGGATTGATTGTTTCAATGCTTGATATGAATGAAAAGTTAGTGGATAAATAAATAAATTATTACTAACAGAGGATAATTGAAAGGAAAAAGATCAACCCGCTATGCACAAGATGTATTGGAAATACTTTCACTGTGCGTGCAGCTAAGGAGTGGAATTCCCTGCAAGAGTCTGTTTCCTGGTAGCTATAACCTGAGGGCCGAGAGTGAATTGGTCACTTCTAGGCAAGTATGCTCTATCGTCGACCACATCATCGCTTACCATCAGGTGAAATTGTCGTTAAACGCGAACCGAATTATAAAAAAAAAAAACAAAGTAACATGGTTAAAGGGTAGACCTGGCAAAATCAGCCTATACCTAATGTTCCCACTACTCTGTGTGGGGTGGGAGGGAACAGCCGATCGATTCTGTAAAATCTCACCGTGATAACATAAGTGAAGTGAGCGTGCTGTGAGCTATCAATAGGCGCGATCCCTAACATCAGCCGATCGATTCTGTAAAAATCTCACCGTGATAACTTAGGTGAAGTGAGCTATCAAAAGGGGCAACCCCTAACTAACATCAGACGGAATGACAGCTCACTTCACCTTAGTTTTCACGGTGAGATTTTTACAGAATAGCACTGCAGGTGGAATGACACCTCACTTCACGCTCACTTCGCTTAAGTTATCACCGTGAGATTTTTACAGAATAGCCCTGCTGGACCCTAATTGCGAAACACACTATCAATCTCAGTCTGAACCATTTTGAAGGATATTGCTAATCCATTGCTTCATATGTTCGAAAAATGTGTATGCTCAACAACGTAAATAACGCAATGAATGTTGTTGAACTGTCAAAATTAAACCCATTGCTACTTATAATGTGTTACGCAATTACCACTCAGGCCCAGAGCCAGTTGGTGGATGTCACATGTCTTCGAATTTTCTGTTCTATGACATGTCAGTTTCATCACGATATTTTCCTTCTCCGTTTTGAGAGCAGTGGGTGGCAGTGGTGATGAAATAATAATCCTACTAATATTATAAATGTGAAAATTTGTGAAGATGTTTGTTACTCAATCACGCGTACACCGTTGAACGGATTTGGATGATATTTGGCACACAGATAGTTTATAACCAGAATTAACACAAAGGATACGTTTTATCCCGATATTCCCACGGGATCGAAACTAAAGCGGGGGAAATCGCGGGGCGCTGATAGTTTTACATAAAGTGCCTGTCTAGGTGTAACCTAAAACTCGTAAGTCGCAGCCATTACCACTGGTTGACCTATAAGATGATTATTAATTTTATATAAGCTAGAACAAACTAGGTAAACTTAGAATAATAGAGATTTTTTTTTATCTGAAATTGTCGGTTCTGCAACAAAATGTATTTAATTGTGGCACTCCAACGACTTATTCAATAATACATTTTTTGGGGTACTGTAACAATTAAACTTAAAATTTAGAGTAAATTTGTCACTTATAGGTTTGCACAGCATTTACATATTTCAACGGTTCACAACATTACGTTGTGAAACTGTTCATATCCATGTCTTTCATGTGGCTTCACCTTTCTTAATGTGTCTTCATATTGAATTCCCCTTGGAACATCCACTTAGCCCATCAGTATTCGCTGATACCAACCAACCTTGCCTTCAAGCACGTACGCTCTTTTTCCTTACGGCAGCGGGAGCCATAAGTTGAGTACAATGACGTCAGAGTGACGCACAAGATGGCCGAGCAGTCGAACCGTGTCCGCTGACGTCACGGGACTGGATCGAGAAAGGAACTGGATATAGCCATTTAGGCAGAAGCATAGAATTGTGGAGGTAATTTTGATGAAATATTGGGAATATATGGAGCCGAGGGCCTAGACAAAGTGATATTCTATCAGCGATAAAGGTGATGGAAATGTCAAAAATATATGTGATTGAAGCTTATGATTTCATTTTCAAATAATATTTTTCGAGGGTTAGATATTTATTATAATCACCTTATACAAAGATTGTATATAAGATGATTGGGCTGATGAATTGAAAACCGGCTATCTGAATATAATTTGCATAAAAAAATTCAAATAAAATTTAGTTGATAGCGGAAATTGGCTAGCGTCCTATAAAATAGGTTAAATCAGGAAATACTTAAGTATATACAATCTACTTAGCTGTTGCTCGCGACTTCATCTACCTACGTTTATTATGTACTTCATCATTTTTTAATACAAACATCCAAGATAAAAAGTAGCCTATGTCCTTCTCCAGGTTCCAGGCTATATCTGCCAAATTCCATAACAACCTGTTGAGTGGTTTAGGCATGAAAAGTTAAGTCTAAAAGGCAGACAGACAGTGTTGCTTTCGCATTTATAATATTAGTATGGAAGTTTCTGGAACTACTAATACCATGGCAGTATTCAATATTTATTTAATTAATTAGTATTATTTCACATATCTAAGTTATGCCAGTCAGATCCTGCATACTTCCAGCAATTCCTTTCATTCGTGTCGGTAAGTGCGTCAGTACACCGGATTATGTAAATGACTCACGTTTTAATTATTTTGAACCCCTCAGTGCAACCACAACGAACAGGAAATATTAAACATATTATTACAATTCTTTAAGAGTTTATTGTTTATTAAGAAACGCATTAAATTCTTTAAAAAAAGTATTTCATGGTATCCACATTTTATTTGTTTATTTAATACTTTAAGCATACAAAATGTATAGAGGCGAACTGACTGCCATAAGCATTTTCTACCAGTCAACCATTGGGTGATGCAGAGATAAACAGTGGTAGGTGCAGTAACGAAAATTGCGGAATTAATATGTATTTAAATATCATCAATCAATCAATCGTTCCCTGTTTGCTAAAGGTTTTGAAATTACATCGTTTTATATTTTAAGAACTTAGTAGTGTCTGTTGTCAACATTTCAGAAAAAAAATTGTATTTGTAAGAACTTCTACCCCCTAACTTCCCCCTAGCTCCTCCCTAGCTACTGCTAGGGAGTAGGGAGCAACATTAGTTTAGTGGCAGCTGTGCTCAGCTGTCTGTAGGTAAGTCACAAGAAGTAAGAGAAGTAGCGTAACAAACTGGGAAATTTGTTCTTTTCTTTCTGGCTAAATCAATAGGAACTGGTGAAGGCCGAGCGTTTTAGGGGACCATCTTATGTAATATTGACGTTCAAAAAGTGTTGATTGTCAGCCTTATTTGAATAAGTGACTTGTTTTGATTTTGAAATGTTTAATGACGTGAAGATAGCAGAGCACAGAAGCATTACTCATTTCAGTGAAAAAATTATGAACCATCCCTGAATTTTTTGAAATGAAAATATCAGGTACGCTCTTTTTCCGGTTTCTTGTCATTTCCCTTCCGATAATTCTAAAGTCACTTTGACTGTTTTCAATACTCATTATATTTACGAAAATACTTTAAAGACGCCAAACAAACAAATGCGTTATTTTTATAAATAAACATTAACCACTCATCTGGCGTGTAAGGTTAAAAAATATTCAAATAATTTAAATGAAAACACATAATCTTGTATTTTAAGTGTTTCATCCGTCTAAAGAACTTGTGTATTTTTGCAAGAACACTTTGTATATTTTTCTTGATTCAGCTGTAAAGTCATAAATACATATTTAGTTCTCAATTCACCTCGACCAACAAAACACACTGAACAAGGTTGTTGATCGATGTCCATAGTTTTCTTGGATTTTAGTGGGCCTAGCACGAACGCGCGGAGTAACATGTCACGTAAATAGGAACTACTTATTTCAAAATTTCAAAATACTCTTTTCACACATAATACCATAATAAGACTTTTCACACCACCTGCTCGCTAATGTCAAATTAAATGTCATGAAAATCGAACCCAAAAGAAGTTATCACAGTCGTAGGCTCTAGAGGGGCAATAATATTGTACTGAATTTATTTATGACCCGCTGATGCATAATGTGATTTTAATTTAGAACCACTATATAAAAAATCGTAAGTAACAAATTTTACCAAAAAAAAATTTGCACGGTCGAACAGGCGGACAGAAGCTAGTACCTATAATTATAAGACAACCGAAAATACTAGGCATTAAAGTAAGTACCTACTGGTGTTAATATAAATATTTTTTCATAGGTGTACTGTACAGGTAATTGAAACCACATCCCTGAATCCTAATATGGACACTGACGCAAATCTAGCTGCCAGAATGTCTATCGCACATTTTATTTATTGCCGGTGAATTTTGCTATCGCTGGCTGTTCCTAGAATGTTAATGTGAACTGAATATAAATGGCCGTGGGGGCCATTTATTTTTTTTTTCCGCGGAGAAATCGTCGAACGGGAGAAAATATTAATTTTATTTTTTTTTATAATACTTTCCTCACACTTTTCCACAAATTGTTAGTTTGTGGGGAAAATATTTCACAAATATTCTAGGAATTTCAACTTTCTGTAAAAAAGGTAATTAAGACACGAACATTTGAAAAATCAATTATAGTAATGTTAAAAGAAAGCGATCCCCGACCATAATTGCGTAACAAAAAAAGAAAGAAAGAAAATACATTTATTTAGTACTTACAGACTAAAAGACACACAGTACACCAGAGACATACCTCAGATAAAAACAAATAAAAAGTCAGAAAAGTGTAAAGTCCGATGTAAGAAATTAGCAGGAAAGTTTGCCTCAGGGCTGCGCCAAAAAGACACATTATATCAACCACAATCTAAATCATTTCGAAGGATTGGTTCGAAAAAATGATCTGCTCAACAACGTAAATAACGCAATGAATGTTGTTGAACTGTCAAAATGAAAGACATTGGCCCCGATTCTGTTGTTCACAAACTAAACTAAATTTAAGTTCAGTGCATATTTTCTTTCTATTTCATTACGAACTTTAGTCAGCGCCTGACGTAAATTGACGTATTTTAGTAGCCAATTTTTTAATCACGTCTAAACTTGTCTATGGGTTATCTAATTTGACAGGACTAAACTAATATTTATCTCCTGTCCTTTGTTAATGAAATAGAAAGAAAAAGATGCACTGAACTTAAATTTGGTTTAGTTTGTGAACAACAGAATCGGGGCCATTGTTACTGATACTGTTTTACGCAATTACTTCACAGAACTTGGAAAACGAGGTTATGCACACACTACTTCACTTTGTTGATCTCTATCAATGAAATTAATGAGATTATAACTACTTGGTGAATGAAAGAGCGTCATTGACTGCGCGATTTCTTAGCATGTTTCCAAGATTCTTGCTTAGATGCTCGCTACTACATAGCAGTGTAAAGAAGTGTTAGGCAGAAGTGCAACATTTTGCAAGTTATTATTAGGTCCCATATAACAGGGGACGAGCCTTCTGCCATTAACAACCCTCTGGTTTCAATTCTCATAATTTTTAAGAACGTTCACAGTCTCAATCTGTCAAAAATACGTCAAATTTCCCTACATTTTGACAAGTTTTTGACATTTGTTTGTCGCCGAGATGAGACTGCGACTAGATTTTGAACTTTTTAAATTACGAGAATTGGCCTACAGGCATAAATTCGGATTCCAATTTGCTACTAAGAAAACCCAGATAGAAAAACCTAATAACACTTTTCCCTACCCAGGAATCGAACCCACCTCATGCTCAACAGTAGCGCTTACGACTACTATCTATCATATCAGCGTTTTTAAGAATAGAGTTTGCAATCCATAATCGGTCTCACTGTCGTACGTACAGACGCCAGCACATCAAGCTACTACAATCTGTCAAATTTATTTAATAGATTCTCAACTTTATCTCTAAAGCATTAAGCTCAAAGTTGATTGGGAAAATTTTACAGTTTCGGGTAGCTTGATGTGCTGGCGTCTGTACCTAAATTCTTTTATACGGGGTCAAATTAAATTAGCTATCGAAACTCCGCAGACGTAATTGGTATTGATATCTAAAAACGATAAATCGATAAAGAAGTTAATTTGATGGTATTTTTGTGGGGTCATTGACCGCAATTAGTGTAGTCAACTTGAAATATCAGTTTAAAAATCTGGTGCGTAATGGGTTTCAACATCTAAACACAATAAAACAAAATAAAATAGATTTTCTCAACTCATAGGTACTTCAAGTAACAAAGCTACCAGCGTTCGCTGACCCTCAAAAAAAAAAACACCATATCATCATCTGCCTAGCCTTTTCCCAACTATGTTGGGTTCGGCTTCCAGTCTAACCGGATGCAGTTTTGAATACTAGTGTTTTACATGGAGCGACTACCTATTTGGACTCCACAACCCAGTTACTGGGTAATACGATACCCCTTGGTAAGACTGGTTGTCAGACTTTCGGGCTTCTGACTACCAGTAACGACTGTCAAAGATCCACGAATGACAGCCGGGACCTACGGCTTAACGTGCTTGCCGAGGCACGGAGGGGTCTCGGTATGTAAAGATGGTCACCCATCCACAGACCAACCGCGGCAAGCGTAGCTTAACCTGATCGATCGACCTGTGCGGCTGTTATTATTTAGCCACGAAAAAAAAAAACATATAATTTTATTTTATTGTGTTTAGATATCGATACCCATCACGTCTGCAGAGTTTCCCTAGCTAATTTAATTTGACCCTGTATTTATCTGCTTATCATGTTGGCAGGTCCTCACACAGACATCCATGCATCCCGATATGGCGTTTGACGCAAATTGAGCTGCCAGCATATCTATCGAATACTTTATTGTTTTTGACACCGAATTATAATTATGTGTTGTTACTTAAATACCTATTCATTGGTCGAATTATTTCTAAGCCATATACTTAGATATTTGGGACCCTAGTCACATTCTACGGTTCCCATGTACAGTTGTATTTGCGTCAAACACTGTTTAAAGGATGCATGGTATTCTGTTTAAAAGACGTGCCTCTTTGCTAAATTACTGCTGGATATTAAACCTATGAATATTTTAGTCATGCAAATGTTGAGTGGTCAATTCATAAACCATGATTAAAGGCTTTATGACTTTCGCAGCTATCGAAAGAAAATGCTCTCATATTCATGGACATCATCTTATTTTATTCATATTCAACAACAGGGATCAATCGCCTCCTCGGATACAACAAAGCCGTAAAAAGAGGGACACGGTAAACTGGACGACCTCTTACACAAACAATTGGCGAACTTCAAGGCTTTCATGAGAGCTATGGACAATGTTCGTGTGCAGTTTATCACAGAATAATAGGAATTTAAGGATGCGTTGCAAACATTTCAAGCGCGTTGGTCCGCTATCGACAGTCTCTATTGGGAAATCGAGTGCGAACTCAACGGGGACAATAACACAGTATGAAGAGACTACCAAGATTCGAAAACCAATATCAGCTACCTAGACATTTCTCTTTAACACCTATAACTAAGTTACCCAATTTACGACCAGGTTAAGCTACGCTTGCCGCGGTTGGTCCATGAGTAGGTGACCATCTTTACATACCAAGACCCCTCCGTGCCTCGGAAAGCTGTTGCGGAAAGCGGCTGTCATTCGTGGATCTTTGACATTCGTTACGGGTCGTCAAAAGTCTGATAACCAGTCATATCAAGGTGTATCGAATTACCCAGTAACTGGGCTATGGAGGTTAGATAGACAGTCGCTCCATGTAAAATACTGGTATTCAGCTGACTGTCAGACTGGAAGCCGACCCCAACTTAGTTGGGAAAAGGCAGGCAGATGATGATGACCTAAGTTAACCAATTAAAGCTTTCATGTGTTTCCAAGGGCACTGCAATCAATCTTCTCAAATATGTTCTTCCGAACTATGTTGGAATCGGCTTCCATATTGTAATGAAGAATATATTATCATGCATTATGTAGAAGCTAAGTTGAGCACTGGCCGGTCATGAATAGGTAATTGATGTTGTGTGATTTTGAACGTAGGCTTTACTTTTATTAAGCTCATGTTCATCATATCTCCTTACATGGCGATTGACGTAAACACTGACGCAAAACATCCAATTTGTCTTGTTGTGGTGTAGACTTTTTTCATTTGCGATTCCTGAATGATAATGATGTTACATGGTACCAACCTAGTATGTACTTAAAGTCAAAAACACTGACGGAACGTACCTTTTAAAATAATTATACAAAAATTAATTAATTAAATAATTATTTTTGAAAAATTTTAAATGTCTAAAACGCTAAAATTCAGGACTATTAATCAAATCAACTTCATTCAATAATTGGTGGAATAAATCAACAATGAATGTAAAAAAGACTATTTATAATTTAATCATTTTTATATTAATTTAAATTAATCAAAAATGCTATAACTAAATATCAATCTACAATTATTTTAAAGTAGAGCAATAGAAACGAATACCTCACAGCGCCATCTGCAAAACTAAACATAAACTAAATGCAAAGGATCAAGCTTCAGCATGCAATCAACTTGAATTCTTTACTAAACTTACATCACGTTCACTAGATGGCGCTACTAGAACATTAAGTATGTTTTCCATTACTGTTCACACGTGTTTGCTACGTCAGTGTTTACAGACAAATTAGTAAGATGTGTAGAACATAATAATTATTATCATAATCGACGTCATGAAAGTCATTTAAATGTAATAAATAAGAGTAGGGATTTACGAAACTGTCTTCCAAACGAGAATTATGGACCTAATTAACAAGATAAATAGATCACGTTCTATTACACTCGAACAAAAAATTCTCGAACAAGTTTTTTTTTGTACTCATAATACAGATATATTCAAGTACCTGATCCGAGTCATTCCATATTTAGATTGAGTTAGCGAGCATAAAACACACAAGATCATTAATTAAATCAAACTTCACTCACCTTTCTTAGCGCCTTATTCACATCTGGACTGGGCATATAGAAATCCACAATGCCTAACAGGCAATCATCACACCGGCACACATCACTGGGGAGTGAGGACATCGACCCGAAACTGCTGCAACTATCCATAGAATCCGTCCGCACTAATTTCCCCGTACTCAACGCCTCCATTTTCGCGACCAAAAGCGACTCCATTAGGGATCTAGGTCTAGCTGGAGACCTCGATCTTCGGGCAAAGTCAGGGGATAATGGTCGGCAATGTTCCAAGACGTCTGGCGATAGAGGTCGATGTCGCGTGAAGCTTAGAGTCGCCAGGTCCGGAGATAACGCGCGTCGTGACAGGTCTGGCGATATAGGACAGGCCGCGGCGAGATCCGTCGACGAAGTCCGTGTGAGGGGCGGAGTAGCGCTCCGACAATGCGAAGACGTCATCTTAGTCGCCCGCATTGATACTGGTATTGATTACCGCATCACTAGAATGTTATTAATAATTTTTCGTTAATGGCGCTGACTGCAACAGGCCGTGTTAGAAATATCCCAGTTGGTTTTATTCTTGTTGCTGATTTTCGTCTCACTGTCAAGGACTTGTGTTTTGGTATGTAACCTTAACGATATTTTTTGTTGGTTTATTGTTATACGCTGCAAGATTCGATCGATTAAAAACTTTGATTCGACCAAAAGTATCCGTTTTTACTGCTTGGGCTTCAGAAGGTGTTGTATAAAATTTGTTAAGCAGTTATACAGCGTGTATTAGTAGTTATTGCCATAACTTCACTAAAATCAGCGTAAATCAATATCAGAAGGTTTTATAGACATGTTCGTAAGTAGTTGTTTATTGATTGTATCGGATATTAATTGTGGTGATAAATTATTTATTTTTGTGCTGTTAAAATTTTATCGTTTTAAGATCAACGCTAAAGGTAGGTATTACACGGTATTTATTTGTGGTAACAGCAGTTTAACGTTTATTTTCTCTATCTTAAAGTTAATATTTGTACTTAGGTATTGGTACTGCGCTTATCTACTAACTTAACGATTTATGGTACCTATTGCTTGTGATAACTAATGCTTTTTGTGAAATAGCTTTGGAAAACATTGTACAATTAGCCCCCGTCTTTAAAATCTATCTGGAAAGCAGGTTTTTTTTTTTAAATCTACATTTTTCATGACACTGGCAATTCATAAATCATTTCATGTTTTCAGTCAACGTATCAGTACACCAAATCCCATAACTTCTAAACCAATTCTCTGTAACTGGCAACAGTTCCAACTAGTCCAACATTTGTAACAATGCAGACAAAAAGCCAGTTTCACATACTTACAACCATCTTACAACCCTACCATGACAAACTACCCAACTAGCCGATAGCCACACTACGTTTGTTTACATCGCACGGTTCAAAGCAGGAGGCTATTACTTATTCTGCACACATACAAAATTTAGCCTTCGAACACCGTCAGGCCACACCTGCGCCTGAGTTGAAACGTGGAGGTAGAGATGCTGGAAGTGTCTCGAGCATTGATGAAGTAGAACTTTAAGCTCGGTTTAAATACATACCTAAAACTGTTACTAAGTACATTGTATCGTTGTACACGCACACCGCACTTTGTAAGTTATTTGATTAAAAGTATGTCGTAGTGCCATTTTATTTCTTTAAGTATGTTTTTGTTTTATTTTTCTTTTTTCATATGTATTGGCGCCTTTTTTTATGTGAATTTTTGTCATAATTGTGCTGTTGTGTCTTGTGCTTTGTCTTTTGTGTGCACTGAATAAATGTTTTATCTATCTATCTACAGTCGTCGTTAAGGAATGAATTAAGATAACTTCTAGTGAAAATGATAAAGCATGCTGAACAAACTCAAAGAACATAGCTACGCTACAGACCTTGCTGTCAGGTGACGAGAAAATAACTAAAATCAGATGCTTACGTTTTAAGGGTCAAAACTTTTTATTTGCCTCTTGCGGAAATATCATCCCCGCATAAACACAAAAACCAAAACAGAATAATAAGATTTAATTGTAAAAACAAAGACTTTAATAATTATTATCCAAATAATTATCCTTCTCCTATATTGAAATATAATATAATATTAATTTACTACTTAATTCATGAATCAATATAATTTTCCGTCTCTACTTCATAACAGAGAATATTTATTAGAATTAGTTTATATTAATAGTATTCATAGAATTTAAATGAGATAACCAATAATTCTAAAAATCACATTAAAAATCCGAAGTTGTAAAGTTAAGGATTTTATTTTAATTTTCTTTCCATTTTCTCTATATCCCCGTCGAACAGCACTAGTAACAGACCGTTGTATTAATCGAATCTATGTTTTCTTTCCTAATGCACGAAGCGAGAGATCATATTATATACTCTATTTATCCAAGATGCATTATTAATAATTATTATTTACAGCAAGGACATGATTTGCACACAAACGAACGGCTATGAACGTCTGGGAAAGAATTCTCTTTCATAAACCTGATAATTATGGTAGAAAAAAATATGTGAACAGATGGCTGGTGGTGCTTGAGAAGTATGGTGGGTTATTAAATATTAATTATAAGTTTTTATTCATTGTAGTATCGAACGACAGTAATAACGCCAGTTATTATTTTTGTCCACATTGTGATAGCCAAAGTGATTTTAATTAACATAAATTACAGTTATAATAATCATTTTTTTCACAACCAGTTTCACTTGTTTTCTAGGAGCATTAATAGATGTCGTTAGAGGTGAGTATCATCAGAGAATCATCACCTGAACATAGGACTCGATCAATAGATGTCGTTAGCGTAAGGAAAATGATTGTTTTTTTGGGACGAAAGACTGTTTTTGTCGTATATGAAAGATTATTTCTTAGACTCTTTGTACACCACACGGCGTATAAACCGCACAAGCTTCCTGGTGACCGTACCTACACACGGCGAATAAACCGTAGTTTTTGCGGCAAGAAAAGTGTCTGTACAAAGGGAATAACTAGTAATCAACCAACTTTTGATCAATTTTTTTGGCGAAAATCGTACATTTATCCTACGTCCGCCAAAAACCAAATTATTTAATACCTATGTCTCCTTTCGAATATCAAGAATTCAATCCAAGGACCAATAATGCCTATCGACAAATAACTCTACCTCTCAACGTTGCACAATTTGCTGTGCACAACAATAATAGACCCTAACCTCTAACCCCCAAAAGGGCAAAGTATTATTCTAATAGTAAAATAAACTAGCCATTTACCGTATAATTCCACAACCATGTAATAATTCCTCTATCATAAATTGGTACGCGTTTTAAGCCTGTCATACACTACAACTGTAATAAACATTTTTACACAAAAACAAACCGTAGATAGTGCAAAGTGGCGCACTTAAACGGGAAATACACTACAACTCTATTAAATATTTTTACATTACTTTTAGTTTATAAAAACAAACCATAGATGGCACAGGATGTCATATATATCGTCATTCTTGGGTCCAATTGGTTCAACGGCACCTGCTACTGAGCCGATAATTATTTCAAAACATTTGCCATAAGAATAGCCATAACAAGCCCTTTCTGTATGATCTGATAGTAAGATGTATAGAAATATGTCAAGCTGTATATTTTTACATTATAGCTGAGTATGTGACTGCCCTTATGCGCAGGCGCAGCGGGTGGGCCGCACCGCCATGTTGTCTGTCTCGATCTGATCAGTTCATCTATGTTAGGTTAAATTATATGGTTGTTTATGTAAGCTATTTGTCTAAGAATGTTTATGTTTTAAGGAGCGTAAACTTTAATATTGCATTTTCTAGTTTTTATTAACGTTGGTTAATCAGAATCTCTCACCCGGTTTTGGAAAGACTGTCCAATTTAACCTCTAAAAGGTTACGCAGATGTGTTCAGTTCAGTTTTTACAAAAAAAAAAGACAACCGACTTCCAAAAAAAAACACTCATCATCTGCCTAGCCTTTTCCCGACTATTTTGGGGTCGACTTCCAGCCAAAAAACATTATAAAGTGAAAAATAACTTTAATTGCGGAAGTCGGTGTCAAAAACCGAAAATGCGGAACCAGCGACATATGCCGTCGGAACTCTTCGGCAACGGTGTATATGACGCTTAGCTTTCATTGGCTTCCTCAAAATGTATAATCCAACCTTAAACTCTGAATAAAGCTATTACTATATATAAAAGGTTTGCTAGTTTAATTTATTCATTCAAGTGACCTTCAGGAAGCTGCTGATGTTTACAATTCAAACATTGAGAGCACTGGTGGCCCAGCGGTAATAGCCTCGACTTACCAGTTGTAGGTCGTGGGATCGAACCCAACCAGGCACTTTACTTTGTGTAAATAATTTCATCACCACTGCTCTCAAAACGGTGAAGGAAAACATGGCGAGAAAATCGGCATGTCCTAGAACGTAGAACCAACGATTCGAAGACATGTGACATCTTTCAACCCGCACTGGGCCCACGTGGTGGATTGGGCCCACTCCCTCTCGAAGATTGAGATAGACATAAGAGGCTGATTATGTTACAATTAAAACAATGAAACTTGAACCAAAAGAGCAAACTGCAATACCCAAGACTACAATCGGTGCCATATTGTCAAGTTGTTCTTGTGTCAAACTTGGCTTAAGTCGGCGTGGAAAAATATTGCAACTATTGCAAGAGCTTATATTCAGCAGTGCTATTCTGTAAAAATCTCACCGTGAAAACTGAGGTGAAGTGAGCTGTCATTCCACTTGATGTTAAAGATTGGCCCTATTGATAGCTCGCTTCACGCTCACTTCACCTAAGTTATCACGGTGAGATTTTTACAGAATCCATCGGCAGTGTCTAAATTATAACTGAACACAGACACCATCAAACTAAAGTCCAAGAACTGTTCATTACCTGTCATAGTTGACAAAAACGACAAGTTTTTGCGCCATCTCACATGCTTGTAATGTCCATATGTGTGAGATCGATGCCCCGTTCGATTAGCGATCGCGAGACATATCATGTTTCACACGAACGATCATAGTGACAGCTTTGCAATTTGTTGTGTTGTTCTGACGTAATGGGTGTGACGTAAGAGGATATGTGATGTTAGGTTTATGATGGATTTTCTTAGAAGTGAGATGAAAACTACAAATACAGTGGTTGAAAACTGATTGAAACTGAAGACTGACTGTAAAAATGTCAGCCAGAAAACTTTGATAAGGTGAGCTTGAAGTAAGGTGTCACACAGCACATTTTATCCAAGTTAACATGGTGAGATTTTTACAGATTAGTCCGTCTGTAATTCTGTTTGATTCCCAAGTACAGAATTGCAACATTTACCAGTTTAAAATCGTAAATTTGGCAATTTTATAACTACTAGTTGCATTTTTTTTTCTTGTCATAAGTTGCACCGGTTGACTTCATCACGTCAACGCTGGCTGTTACTGAAAACCAGCACTGGGGCTGTGTCTCGCATAGGGTCGTAGCATTATGCTGAGCGATGACCGTTTTGTATGGATGTGACGCATATTTTCTTCTAACTTCTTTCTTTCCTTTTTTTCTTTTCAGTTCATAGCAAAAGAAGTGACAGTAACAGAACTGAGGGGCAATTCTCATAATTTTTAAGAACGTTCACAGTCTGATCTCAGTCTCAATCTGTCAAAAATACTTCTAATTTCCCTACATTTTGACAAGTTTTTGATATTTGTTTGTCACCGAGATGAGACTGCGACTAGATTTTGAACGCTTTAAATTAGCAGAATTGGCCTACTGATCATACAGCATACGATGCTCAGTTCTGAGCTGACACAATTTATTGCCATGGACACGCTAAGAAGAAGAACAGGAATGATTAATGATCGTTTCGCTCATCATAACACGTAGTACATATAGTAGTATAAATAAATCTTATTCGATACCAATTAACTTATGAAATCATTCCCTTTCATTTTATTGGTTAAATCCTTTCTGTAAGCAAATAATATAATTAAAATTACTATACCAACACCAAAATCATTTAATTGATTCGTGACCACATTTAATTATTTAATTACGCACGCACTGAAATTCGATTAACTGAATACAAAATTAATATTATAAATTCATCACAGCGCACTGAGTTGGAAAAAGTTGAATTAATGAACAAACATGACATGTTACAAATCAATAGTTACAAAAAAAAACTTAATAACACATGTTAGGAAACTGTAACATCAAAATTACTTATGTTATTGTGGCAATTACTCAACTGTATGATCACACTAATATTACAAAGGCGAAAGTTTGTGAGTGTGTTTGTATGTCTGTTACTCTTTCACGAAAAAACCACTGAACGGATTCTGATGAAATTTGGCACACAGATAGTTTATAACCAGGTTTAACACAAAGAATACTTTTAATCTCGATATTCCCACGGGATAGACACTTATGCGGGTGAAACCGCGGGGCGCTGCTAGTATATTATAAATTCATCACAGCGCATTGAGTTGGAAAAAGTTGAATTAATGAACGAACATGGCATGTTACAAATCATTATTTAAAAAAAAAAAAACTTAATAACACATGTAGGAAAGTATAATATCAAAATTGCTTAATGTTATTGAGGCAATTACTCAACTGTACGATTATAAATATTTTGGTAGAGTTGATTTTATTTTAGGAGCTTCAAGTAAGCTTTCGTTCTATAAAAAGATTATTTTTAGATGTCAACAAATTATGATGCTACATAAAATATAATCACGCCTGTATTTACAGTAGGGTTATAGGCAGAAGTGCACCTTTAGTAAACTTATATTTCGTCAGTTATACGTTTATAAGTCCCATGTAAATGGAGTCGATTTGTCATCAACCGGATCATTGATAATAGTTTTCTTATATTCTCCATACGTTAAAGTTAATGTTCATGATCATCATTATTTCAGCCGAAAATGTCCACTGCTGGACATAGGCCTCCCCAAAGCTCCGCCACTTCGACCAGTTCTGTGCTTCTCGACTCCAGCGGATTCCTGCGGCCTTCACCAGGTCATCGGTCCACCTTGTGGGAGGCCTTCCAACGCTACATCTTCGCCACTCCAACTGGTCTATTCTGCACAAAATTTCAACGTGAATATTTAGGTGAAGTGAGGTGCCATTCCACCTAATGCTGGGGACTGACACTATTGACTGCTCACTTCACCCAAGCTTTCACGGTGAAACGTTTAAAGAATTGATCGACAGAACCTTTCGGCCCCATCGGCCATCTGTTCTACTACCAATGTGCCCTGCCCACTACCACTTAAGTTTGGCAATTCTTGGGGGTATTTTTGACATTCGTTGGATTAATCACAAATATTGCAAAAACTGTGCTGAAGATTAATTTGAAGACAGAAAAGTATATATACATATATATAAAATTCAAAGTCCTGACTGACTGATATATCAACGCAAAGCCTAAACCGCTGGTCCTATAGACATGAAATTTGGAGGGTGTGTTCTTTGTGAAGGGTATCCGCTAAGAACGGGTTATTCAAAATCCACCCCTTAGAGGGTGAATGGGAGGAGGGTGAAATTTCACGTGGACGAAGTCGCGGGCAGAAGCTAGTACTTAAGGGCCTATACTACCTCAAATGGCTTAGCATGATCCTCCGTTATGTCGAAAATACTGCAGCATTAATTTTGAAATAAATATATGGTAAAGTTGAGGGCTAATGCTAGGTCTTATGTTAGACGAAAACACGATTTCATAAAATTTTCTCGATAGAAACAAATTCCAAAGTTACCTCCAAACCGAACAATAAACCGCTGGTATTCAAAAAATACTTCAAATTAGATCATGAAACTTTGTATACTAACCGAACTAACTATAAAGCAGGTCTTATGTTATTTACTTTTTTTTTATTACCATTATTTTAACCGTAAAAAGCAAATACCTAAACTATTGGCGCTGCCTGCCGCCTAGCACCGCACTCTGTCTCGCTCTCACTCAATCCGCGAGCAGTATCGTGCGAGCGAGATAACGAGTGAATTTTAGCTGAGGTAGTGTAGGCTCTTAATGAAATCAGCTTGTTGTAACCAGCTTTTTTAATCAACTAATGCCTTAATGACAATTAATTAATGCCAAATATTTTACAAATTGACCATTCAAAACCCTGCTTGCTAGTCCTAACAGTAAATTAAAGTAACAAGAGGACCAAGCAGTCAAGTTTAACAACAAAAACCTTAATAGCGGGAAGTGCCTTGCATGGCCGACATACTTGAAGCCAATTAACTCCTTTACCGAGAAACATCCACATTATTTTGTTAATCTTTCATTTCAACTTCCATGTATTTATTAGTGGCAAGAATTTTGTGGAAAAAAAAACTTGACCCAATTTGTTGAATGAGTTTTATTTACTCGTAATTTATGAAAATCAACATATTTGCATTGTAGGGCAAACCACACAAGTCTGTCACTAAATGTGTGTGAAAAAGTTTTTTTTTTCACGAATTGGAAAGACAACAGAAGATATTCGAAAAAAGGCTAATAAATATTTATTTATTAGCCTTTTTCGAATATCTTCTGTTGATTTTCTGTTGACTTGGTGTGATAGTACGCCCAATTATTTAGCTTAGCCATTTGGCTAAGCTAAATAATTGGGCGTACTAACAGAGTAGGGGTTGTGAGATGTATTTGCTTCTAATTAAAAGAATAGGCATAACATAATAATGAAAAATACAGCTGCGGTGCGGCCGATGAAAGAATGCGTTCTTTACACATTGATAAGACAATGATATTATAATAATGTCTTTACTCCTGTCAGTTTCGTATAAATTAATGACTAGAATAGGTTAGTTTCCACCATCAATAAATTGAAAATCTAATTAGTCCGTCAGTTAGATTATCAAAAAATATTTGACGCGTATTTTTTCTTTTGTTAAGTAAACCAAAATTAACGAAGATACGACGCTTTTAAAATTCTCAATACGTCACACCTTGGTATAATTTTTAGTGCGTTCTGACGTCATGAGCCCCCACTCCCGAGATTTGATGCGTTTTATCTTTGTCAATATTCATTGACTTACAAAAACAAAAAATACGTGTCCATTATTTTCCAATACTTTAATTGACGAACTAAATAGATTTTCAATTTATTGATGGTGGAAACTAGCCTTTTGTCGCTCTGACATGTGTCACGAACGCATTCTCTCGACGGCCGGACTGTAAGTAGTAGCATAACCTTATTACGGTGGTAGGTATCAACCACTGTTATAGATAGACCTAGATAACGCAAGTATCACGATCTATGAAAACCAAGCGTGCTATTTTTTTGACTACCTACTACGATTTTTGGACGTAAGTTGGTGCGATTTTTGGCACGCGAAGTAGTTGGTCTTGCGTTACCTAGGTGTATCTATATGTATGGTATGAACGAATATTTTACTTCTTCTCGCTGTTAAAATGCATGTTTTCGCTTACGAAATCATTCTATCTCTCTGAAATTATTATAAAGGAGTTGAACACAACGTAAATGCACCTTTCCACGACTCCAAAAAGTGAAAGTTGGTTTTCCGAGTTGTAAACACTACCTAACTTACAACAGTTCCATTTAAAGAATAAAAAAGAAAGTCAAAACGTTTATTTGCGGTGAACATGACGCAAAAAAGAACACAAACACAAAAAATAAAATAAAAAAAGGTAGGGAGAAACATGCGTCACATCCACGCAAAACGGCTATCGCTCAGCATTATGCTGCGACCCTATGCAAGACAGAGCACCAGCGCTAGTTTTCGGCGACAGCCGGCGCTGACGTAATGACGTCGTCCGGTGCAGCAAACAATTATTAGGACACTGTACCGGTTCAGCGTACCTACTTAAAGAAAAATAATATCATTTAATTTAGAAGTGATAGAATAATTATACAACACATAGCCAACACTTCTAATTTTAACTTAACTAATAGGTACGAAAGTAAACACAACCACACCTCTAAACCATAATTCCCTCCCCAAACATAATATCATAAATATGAAATATCTAAACATTCATATATTCATTGGGTAGTGACCATAAGACCATAATATATCAACGAGCTGTAACTTAGACGCATTATGCTATGAATTGCGCTCTAAGCTAAATGTCGCCCGTCATAGCTAAGTTACACTTAAGTTATAGCTGATCCAGTATGTTGATCAAACTGTTCTGGGTTATTAAATTGATAGGACTGGTAAGTGAATTTGTGTTGCGAAAGTTGGCCGTTTGTTTGTCTGGGAATGTCGGTAAATAGATTTGGTTTACGTGAAATTAAGCGCGATTTTGGTTAAACCCTCGCAAAATTAAAGGCAGTGGTACTATGTTGTAACGATCATATATAGGGTGACTGGTAATTAGTGACCGATACCTAAACACGTGATTGTACTCATGATAATAAACAACTTTTACTATGGGACCAAACCTGAATTCGCGAAAAAAATCTGCTGTTCAGTACCTACATTTTGACCAGTTAGGCGAACATAAATGACTGAACAGCAGATTTTTTTTTCACAATTTCAGGTTTGGTCCCATAGTAAAAGTTTTTTGTTATCATGAGTACAAGCACGTGTTTAAGTATCGGTCACTAATTATCAGTCACCCTATATATCGTCGACCGTAGGTTCAATTGAGGTAAGGGACAAGATACCCAATGTCCCTTACCTCAATTGAACCTACGGTCGACGATATGTAGTTCTTTAATAACATTGCTGCTGATTTGCTCGATTCGTTTTCTCCTCTATCCTATCGTTACTTTCCTGACAAATCCTGTTTATATGTATTTATTGTTTTTCGAATTATCTATCCCTTATCTTGCACCTGCCATGTTTTATCTCTGCACCAAAAAAAACGTCCCGCCATTATTATTGTTTTACGCCGCACGCGTTTGATTTTGTGAATTGATATTATTTTCGAATTAATATATGTTGACATAAATAGCTATTATTTGTTTTGAACACCCTCTGTATAGAAATAGTTAATAGTAGAAAATGATAAATAAATAAATAGTTAATAATTCGGTTGAATAGTAGAAAATGCCTCGGACATCTTTTGTACAGTATTTTTTACTTGTTCCTAATGATTTAATAAAATGATTAAATAAGCCATCATGTTTACGGAAAATAATATCAAAATATTATAAATCAAGCCGAATTCAAAAGCTCAAAAGTTATGACGAGTTTTGTAAACGGAGAAAGATAATAACGTAAACTTTCGAAGAATCGATAGAGTTACCAGATATTGGAGTCGATATAGATAATCAAGTAGAATTTATAACTTGATGAGATATGGGATAAGTGTCCCATATCTCATCAAGTTATAAATTCTGCCAGGATGAATTGGAGCTCGGAAGGCCCTGAGGCTCTAGACATTCTTTGGAAAGAAATCTTTGCTCGAACTTTGACTTGTCATTATTTGTCTATTGTATTTTATTGCGTTCCGTGTTCATAATAAATATATATGACTTTTTATTGTTGATTTTCATTTAAATTGCTATTAATAAATTGGCATATTATTAGATATTTGTTTGCATTGTATTTTAAAGAAAGAAAGAAAAAATGATTATTCTGCACTAACTAAAGGCACATTACAAATAAAAAAAAGACTACACATATAACGTAGTCAAAAGCCTCGTATTCAAGCAAATAAAATGTTGATGATGTTGATCTTGTTTATATTTTTTTTAATCTAAATATTATTTTCAAATTTGAATTGAATTGCATGTACTTACCTATATTACTTTTGTTAATGCTAATGTTTCATGCTGGATTATATTCGAACGTAATGTGAATTCTTACCGAATATATACATAATTTTAAATTGAAATTGATCATGGTATGTGTGGATAGAAAAAAAATACGTGAGAACGTAGTACGTATTCAATTACACCACAAATAAATACACATGTCTTACAGTTCTCATCTCCTGAATACCAACGCGAAATTATGTAATAAACTGTATGATATATTTCACATCACGTAGCCGATGACATTGAGGCATAAATTCATGAGCAAGGTGGCAGGACCACCGGCGGTGAACAGTTATATTTATAACAGTTACATATATGGAGGTATAAATTCGACATGTTTGTCACTTCTTAAATTATTGTGGAGTCTTGAAGTTTCGGGAGGACAAAGCAATAATATGTACTTAGTTTTCATTGGGTTAAACTCCTCTTCTATATGTATTTCCATATAATCCTGTCTCAGTCTAATGATGATGATGTAAAGAGTCTGTTGAGGTTCATGGCCCAAATGTAATCCGTAGCAGTAGGTATGTAGTTAGGTACGATGGGACTGTCATACGCATTGCGGTTATAAAAGTCTTTAATTAATAAAAAATAAACTACACACATCAAAAGTGTCTAGGGATCAAGCATTTTTATGCGGATTTCTTGAGATTGAGATGTGGCTTTGTAATAAATTTATGATTTTATAAATTTATATGGATCCTTTTTGGTGCATTTCATAATTTGAATTTAGGAACTGTGAATCAAATTCGAGTAAAAGATGAAAATCAGCTGTCAATATTTTCCCTATAAAAACATACAACGCATTGAAGACATTATTAGTGCTACTGTTTCCCTACTACTGATTAAAACCAACGTTATTATGGAGCGGCGACGTCATTTAAGCAGGGAAGAAATGCTCAGAGCCGTGGGAATGATAGAAGCTGGTTCCCGGCAACGTACTGTGGCTTTAGCTCTGAATACAAGTCAGAGTGTTATCAGTCGACTTTGGACACGTTACCGAAGCACTGGTACCGTGGCTGAGCGCCATGGAGGACGGTATCGCTGCACCACACGGAGACAAGACCGATACATTCAAATCTTAACTCGAAGAGCTCCAACAATAACCGCCATGATGTTAGCCGTGAGGCTTCATCACTCTTCAGGGAACTTAATTAGCGACCAAACAGTCAGAAACCGCTTGCATGAAGTGAACCTTCATTCCCGAAGACCGCTACGGGTACCACCTATAGCAATGCACAATCGTAGGATTCGATATCAATGGGCTCTTGAACACAGAAATTGGGCAGAAGAACAATGGCGTTTCGTGTGCTTTTCTGATGAGTCTCGTTTTGGTATGAGACCGGATACAAGACGTATACGACACTGGAGAACCCCTGGACGCCAACAGCGATTAAAATCCTGCCAGGAAGTCCATCCTTATAGTGGTGGAACCATCATGGTATGGGCGGGTATTTGGATCGGCGGAAGAACTGAGTTGATTTGGATCAGAGGCAACCTCAACGCTCAAATTTATGCTGAGACGATTGTATCAGACGTCATCGTTCCTCTACAAGTGCAAATCGGTCCCTTATTTCAGTTAATGCATGATAATGCACGACCGCACACCGCAAGAGTTGTAAGACAGACTCTCGCCGCAGCTAACATCAATGTCCTGCCCTGGCCTGCTCAGTCGCCAGACTTGAACCCGATTGAGCATGCATGGGATATGCTACAGAGAAGAGCTCTGCCGAATATGGAGGGTATCCAGTCGCAAGAAGACCTTTTTTTGTTGTTGCAACGAACATGGGCGGCCATTCCACAGCGTGATTTGGATGAACTCATTTTGAGTATGCCAAACCGATGTTCTTGTGTTGTTAGTGTTCGCGGTAGAAACACGGATTATTAATTGTTTAAGTAACCCAATAAAATTTTAGAGAAAACTGTTATTTCAGTCTTTTTTTCGAACTTTTGTGTTAGTGGTTCAAATGTCAAAAATCCCTTTATTAGGAAAATGGCAAATTTCTTTATTAATGCAAAGGTGACTTGGTTTATCGTTACTGTGACAAACGAAAACACTTTATTTGATGAATCCTTAAAGAAAATTTTAATTAATATCAATCAGGAGAAAAGTTTTATTATTATTATTATAGCCTTTATTATTTCCTTAAAATAAACAATTACATTTCATAAATAATTCGTATTTCATTTTAGTTTAGTACCTTAAATAAATCAAAAAGGTATTAATATCATGCATTAGTTATACATTCATTATTTATTTATTTATTTTTTTTTTTTTTTTTTTTTTTTTTTTGTTGCTAATATTTAACTTGTCATTGCATTTCCACAAATTATTAACATTCATATCTTTCAAATCACATAAATTTCTATTTTCGTATTTTATTATTATTTATATTATTTATGTATTAATAATAAAGAACATGCATTTTTTTTTTTTTAAATATTGTTATTATTATATATTTTTTATTTATTTATTTATTTTTTTATTATATATTTATATATGTAGTTGTGTTTTTAAGGACCTCTCAACGAGTAAAGGCCTCCTCCATTTTTTTCCAACTTTCTCTATTCTTTGCCTTTGTAATCCAGTCTTTTCCAGCCACTTTAATTATCTCGTCTATCCATCTCTCTTTTGGTCTTCCCCTATTTCGTTTATTGGGTGGTCCTGGCCAAGTAGTTATTTTGTAAGTCCACTTATCTTTGTTCATGCGTGCAATATGACCAGCCCATTTCCATTTCAGTTTCTTACAATGTACTACAGCGTCTAAAATATTTGTTGTTTTCCTTATATCTGTATTTCTTATTTTGTCCATTCTTTTTAAATTTAGAATACTACGTTCCATTGACCTCTGGCATACTTGTAGTTTATTTTTTGTGTGGTTATTAAATATCCAAGTTTGGCAAGCATACGTAAGACATGGTAGTATACAGGAATCCAGTACTTTTTTCTTCAGCTTAACAGGAAGGTTTGATTTTAGTATTTCCTTGTTGCTCCAAAATTTGTTCCATGTGCTATTTATTCGTCTGTGTAATTCGTCACTGTGTCTGGTCGTATTAAACGATATCTGTTGACCTAAGTATATGTATTGTTGTACATATTCTAGTGGAATACTGTTAACTTTAATAGGTGTTTTTATATGGTTGGTCATCATCTTTGTTTTTGTAGTATTTAGTTCTAAGCCTATTCTTTTACTCGCAGTATTTAGTTCATTGACCATTTTTTCCAGTTGGGTTGGTGTTTCCGAGAAAAGTACAATGTCGTCTGCAAACCGGAGGTTACTTAAAAATTTACCTTGTATGTTTATACCTTTTCTATCCCAGTTTAGATTTTTCATGATGTTTTGTAAAACAGTTATAAAGATTCTCGGCGAGAGAGGGTCGCCCTGTCTAACACCTCTACATATTTTTATTTCAGGGCCTCGTTTTTCCATTTTTACACGACTTGTAGTTTTACTATATATGTCTTTTATAAGCTCAATAGTCTCCAGTGGTACATCACACTCGTAAAGGGCTTTCCACATGCTACTATGGGATATAGAGTCGAAGGCTTTGGCATAATCAATAAAAGCCAGGTAGAGTGGCCTTTTATGTTCTGTATATTTCTCTATAATCAGGTTTAATGCGTGTATGTGGTCTGTGGTGGAAAAATCTCTTCTAAAGCCTGCCTGTTCCGGTGGTTGATGTTTCTCGGTGTACTTAGCAAGGCGTTCTTCCAGACACGATGCAAACAATTTGTATATATTTGGTTGAAGGCTAATGGGTCGGTAATTACCGATATCGGCAGGGTCCCCTTTTTTATATAGTAGAATTATGTCAGATTCTGCCCATACCGTAGGTATTTTTTTTTCATCTAGAATCTTATTAAACAAAGTAGTTAAAGGTGCTGCTAGTAGATATTTGCCTGTTTTTATTGTTTCGTTTGGGATGCCATCTGGTCCATTGCTTTTCTCGGATTTTAAGCATTCTATTTTCTTTATGACCTCGTAGGTAGAAAATCTTTCCAGAGTGGTGGAGTCCTGAGTGAAAATTAAGTCTTCTTGATCTGTTTCTTGTGCTGAATAAAGGTTGTTATAAAATGTCGTGGCTGTTGCTATAATTTTTGACCTAGAGAATGTTTTGTTGTTGGTAGGGCCTTCTTTCAGGCATGGAATCCATTTTTTGGTAGAGTTGAGTGCTTTGAAACCTTTTTTCAGGCTCCCTGATGATTTGAGATGGTTTTCTATTGTTTTTATTCTGTGTTCATAATGTACTTTTTTAATTTGTTTGTAGATATTTTTATATAGATAGCTGCGCTCTTTCTTTTCTCCGTTTGTTAATTTTTTCTTGTTTGTTAATTCATTTCTTCTTTTAATAAGACTTTTTATACTTTCCGGAATGATGTCCCGTTTTGTAATTATTTCACTTTTAATAGAGTTCATACTATCAGATATTGCCATTTTGATTTTGCTATAGAAAGACTCTATGTCTACATTTTCCTCTAGATCCATCTTTTTAATTTTTTTCCTTAAAGCTTCGATGAACTGTTCCCTTTCTTCTGTTGTGTTTAATTTGGTATTTTTATTGTTATACTTGGCTCTGCTTTTCTGCGAATTTGTCATTTTAAAGGTGCTTCGTATTAGTCGGTGATCGCTAGGGTATGATAAGCTGCTTAATATTTCTATATTTGTAACTTTTTCTTTTTTATTGGTTAATACGTAATCTATCTGGCTTTTATTTTTCTTTGGCGAGAGCCATGTCCACAAATTCTTTATGTTCTTTTTGAATAGGCTGTTTGTTATAATTAGGTTGTTTTCACTACAAAATTGAAGCAAGATTTCGCCTCTTTTGTCTCTCTCTCCAAAGCAGTAGTTGCCCATTGTTCTTTCTTCGCCTGCTAGCCGTTGTCCAACTCGAGCGTTAAAATCGCCCATTATAATTTGATGTTTGTTATAATGTACTTGAGACTGACGGAGTTGATTGTAAAAGTTATTTATTTCCTGATCACTAGCTGCAATGGTAGGTGCGTAAACTTGAACAATTGTAAGTGTTGTGTTTTCGAATTTAAGGTTTAAAATGCATATACGTTCGGATATTCCAATAAAGCTTTCAATATTAATCTTATATTTCTTCTTTACAAGGAAACCGACACCATACTGACCTTTAGTTTCACCAAAATAACAGAATATGTGGTCATCATCTTCTATAATATTATAACCAGACCTTCTTATTTCTGCAAGGCCAATAATGTCATATTTTATTTTTGATATTGCTTGTTTAAAATCAAGTAGTCTTTCATTTGATATAAGAGTTCGTGCATTGTAAGTACAGATATAGAGTGGTTGGAGTGGAGGGTTGTGGTCTTTGACCCCCGCGGTGACCGGCCGTGGTGGGGGGTTGCGTGGAGAGGTTGCTATCTGTCAGTAATTATTTTCGTTCGTATTTGGTTGAGGCGTCCTAGGTGGGATGGTGTGGGAAGCTCCAAACGAGCTTCCCACACCATCTTTCAACATCCCACCCAGGAGAAAAGTTATTGCAAAAATATATGTTGATCCCTAGACACTTTTGATGTGTGTATATCGAAGTATACATATTATAAATGAGTCATGTTTTTATGTTTGTCGGTTACGTGTATAGGTACAGTCGAGTTCATTAATATATTGGCAGTGACAAAATTTCAAAATATTATAAGCCTTAAATGATGATCATTATAACGCTTATAATATTTTGAAACTTTAAATGTTTGTTAACATTTTATTTATGTCTAAGTTTGTATAGCATTGTAAGAACATTTTAACGCTTAAAATATTTTGAAATTTTGTCACTGCCAGTATATTAATGAACTCGACTGTTCACTAAGATAAATATAATATAATTAATCTGCTGACTGGTATATCTTTTTACTACAGCGTGAGCTTAAATTGTATCATTGCTTGTCCGGCACAAAATAAGAATAAAAACAGTTAAAAGCTTACACTAAAGAACCTCTCAATGCCGAATCAAAAGTCATTTAATAATTGTGTCCAAAAACGTCAATAAGTTGAAAAACACTCCTATTGATTTTTGTAAGCCGACGACGGATGACGCAAAATACATGCTGTGTTTTGAACACAGCATGTATTTTGCGTCATCCTATCAACACATAAAAATGTGGCACATGTTCACAATCTCGTTTCAAATTCAACTCTTACAAAATAGCAAAATATTAAAAATCATTGCACTTATTCTGGCCAATTATATGCTCAAAAGCGAGCATAATTTCACACCTTATATCGACGTGCAGCGGAACGGACACACCAATAAAACACTTAATTATACATAATTAGATGTGCCTTCATTCGCACACTCGGTTGCGCTTGCGACATGCTTGCGAACGAGCTGGTTTAGGACGAATGGACTGGACTGGTGGATTTGTTTTCAATTAACTAACACAGCTCTCCTTACATTACTTGTAACTTTGAGGAAACGAAATCTGTTAACATCAGCACAATCAGCCTATCTGTTCCCACTGCTGGGACAAATGCCTCCTCTCTGTGAGAGGGAGTGGGACATTATCCACCACGCGGGCCCAGTGGGCCCACCACCAGCGGGTTGGTGGATGTTGCATGTCTTTAATTTTTGGTTCTAGGACATAGGTTTCTTCACAATGTTTTTCTTCACCGTTTTAACATCGATTCGCAGCAAGAGCTTGTAAAGATTAACTGACTTTTTCTACGTTTCCTGTGTACGGTCGACAAGCCGACAGACTACCTAAAGTCTATTCAAACTTTTGTTTCAACATTAATATTATTTAGAGTGATTAGCACTATCAAAAAAGTTCTATAAATGTTTGAAGTTGTAGCATAAACTGAACTTTATTGTGTAGGATTTAAAGTTATTTTTCCATAAACTCAAATTTGCTTACATTTTTGGCAAATAAATTGGGAATTCGATTTAGAGAGAAACATAACTTATCATCAGACCTGTATTTCCAGAAGGGTTGGGCAAAAGTGTACCATATAGTACACCACTCCCACCACCTAGAAAGAAGTTACCGAATAAGCACCAGTAACACGAAAATGATTCGTTGTTGACCTTAAAGAAAGAGATAGAAATGTTACCCCTAATGGGTGTCTATCTGCCGCTTACAAGAAGCAAGTACTTAACTGAAATAATGTAGTATATCACTGTGAAGCTACATGTAAGTACATATATGAGCATCTAAAATTAGCATACCATTTATCATCTTACTGTCGAACAAGATATTATGTTCTCGCTAATAAAGACAAATTAGTACCTTTCAACAAAATGGACACTAGCAATAGTTCTATTCGGTACAGTCAAAGTGACTGTACCGAATAGAACTATTGCTAGTGTCCATTTTTGAATGCTAACTGCAGTATAAAGATTATACGAACGATGACCTGAACAAATATTTGGGACAGACTGGGTGCCAAAGACACCAGAGGCAGGCCTTGTCCGTAAAATTAACATATGGTATTAGCAAGTACGTAATAACTATCTTCAAATCTCTTCACGCAGCGGGATTGTCCGAAAGGGTTACCGCTACCCCGGAACACAAAGGGCTAAGGAAGGAACACGGGTGGGTTTTAGTCAGTAAGAGTCTGACACTCCCTTCTGCTCCACCCAGAGCGGGAGGGGTCATTGGATGATTTCCCATCCACAAAAAAAAAAAGGTACAACAGAATTACCGAACCATAAGTCATTGTAAAAAGATTTATAGCAAGCCAGCAAGGTTTGGACAACGGGGCTGATAGACAACCCAGAGTGAACTGGACTTAAACTTAAATAATATATAAGTACTCGCGAAAACTTATTAAATGCATCATTGACTTCATTTAAAGTCTCTGAAAGAAATAGTCCAGGTATGTAATATTTTCGTCTACCATGTAATTGCATTGCATTGTTGTGTATCGTGAATCATCCTTAATGACATATGTAGTCGTCTTGTTATACTACATATAATTTTTATGTCATAAGCATGAAATTATGCACGGTGGCGAGTGTTGGCAATAACTTATTGATTTCAAGTGTCTTATATGGACATAATTACAGGTTATTGAAGAGTGTAGTGTTCTAGTTTTAATTAAATTAATTCTATCCGGATGTATTAACATTAATGGTTTAGCAAATTCTGTGATCATGAGATTGAATTTCCATATAAATTGACTACATTTATCAAAATTATGCCGCTTACTATCACCTATTATCATGTTGACGATAATATATAAATAGATGAGTTTCCTATAAATTTATGAACGTTCGCAGTTCCATGTTCAATGGCACTTGTCAAAAATGTAGGAAAATTTTATATTTTTGACAGGTTGTGACTGAAATTTGAATTTCATTGATTGTCGCTGACGTTTTGTCTCCTCGTATTTTGTACAGCTAATGCCATAGACAAATTTGAGACACCTGAAGGCCAATTATCATAGTTTAAAACGTTCAAAATCTAGTCGCAGTCTCATCTCGGTGACAAAAAATGTCAAACACTTGTCAAAATGTAGGGAAACTAGAGGTATTTTTTGACACATTGAGACAGAGTAGACTGTGAACGTTCTTAAAATTACGAGAATTACCCCTCTGGAGTCAAGGTTCATATAGGTCTTGTAGGTAGATGATATTTGAAAATGGTTAGTAAACTTCTTCCTTTAACTTTTGGCATTCTGCTCTCTTAATATAAACGTGACCTATCAGCTTACTTAAAAACAAAAACCAACTTAGTAACTTAACTTACCCGATCTCAGTAAATAAGCAATTCACTTCTGGCTTTCTCGTACCCATTCAATAAGGTACCAATTAAAAATAAGAATAATACACTGCCATTAATTCTCATTCAATTATCAGTTTTTCGAATTGAATAAAACAAGTGATAAATTAATGACGGTCGAATTGAAGCCGCCACCTCGGGGGTAATCGTTTCGACAATCGACTTACATTCGGTTAATTACAGGGGTGCTCAATCTACTAACTTATTATATTTTACGCTTTTTGATTTTCGCTGTGTGGGTTATCTATTAAATTTTAGAGCTGAAAATAATAAGTACAAAGTAGGAAAGTACTGAAATAACACAAATACCTGAACCTTTCCTCAATATGTTGTGATCGGCTTCCGGTTTAACGGGTTACAGCTGAATACCAGTGTTTAACACGGATCGACTGCCAATCCTTTACAACCGAGTTACTAGGTAATACGATACCCATTGGTAAGACTGGTTTTCGAGTGTCAAATTTTAATAACAGCCGGGATCAACGGCTTAACATGCTTTTCCGAGTCTCGGACGGGTCTCGATATGTAGTTTATGGCCACCCATCCGCGCACCGACCACGGTAAACGTAGCTAAACTGATATTAAGTGATCATTGTGTGGAAAATCAGGTTCCGTATTTTGCAAGAAAATTGCGATTAAATAAATTAAAAATTCCTCTTCTCTGTCCCACAAGATACAACCGCACAAAAAAAATGGTTGAGTACCACTAACTGACGAATTATGGATTATACGCCTACCATTTAAGGGTACCCAAGATTATTTTTAAACAAAGGCATTTCTCACTTTGTTCTTCGAAGAAAGGGTAATTGTACGTAATTATGCTATTATTTCATTTTTATCCAAATTGTAAGACTATAAACTTGTAATAAACGGATAATTTACAAATTATGGTAATAGGCTGTTGCGAGTCGGGTTTGTAAAGTTTGTATCTTGTAAACAGTAAGTATTTCTACTTTTTTTATTGCTGAATGGGTCCGCTCTTAACCTTGATCACGCCTGTTGGAAAGCGATGGATGAGGTCTATGATGGAACAAGCGTGCTCAGAAGATGCCTAAGGCACTGTAATTCCCACGCATTGACGAAACAGCAGGCTGCTTGACGCCGGACTCTGGTGGGAGGATTTCATTTTCATTTAAGAATATTATGTAAGTATTGGTTTGCCAACCATGTCCTGAGTTAAAACCCTACTCAAACCAAAGAACGATATCTTTTTACTGTAATTTATTTTATTTTATTAACGAATTTACAAAAACAACTTGTCCCTGATTTACGTATTGCAACTTTGTCACATAATTACACAACACAGTGACAAAATTCATAAACAACACTTTTGCATTAAAGCCGCCACTCACACCGTCCGAAAGCGACGCTAGCAAGCATTAATCACAGCTAATTACGTTTGAACCAGTTCTTATTTATTCGGTGTAAATGATGTAATTGGTGACAACATTAAATATTGTGATAGTCATGTAGAATGTATTATTTTAATTCGAGGACAATTTCTAAAACGGCCTAATTATTCGAATTAATTTGGTACTTAGTAATTAATCTTAAGATAACTTTTATCGATGTTTCTCGTGTCGTATAATTTGTAGTACCCATAGGTAAAGGTACATAGGAACAGTTAAACAGTACTGAACTTACCACATACCTTTAGTGAAATTATTGTCGTGCGAAACCGCATTTTTTGTAGCAGCCAATTTGACACTTATTTGGACGATTTAATAGAAATAATAGTTTTAGTTTAGCTAATCCATTTGTACTTAGTGTCAAACTAAATATGAAGCTATCGAATGTTTTTTTTTATTAATTCAGATAGGTACTTTTTTTGAGACTTTCTGGCTAAACTTTGTGTAATTTATACCATAAACTCTACCTCAGCTTATTTACATTTAAAATAAAACAACCCGCAAACAGAGAAAGTGAATTACACTGGACAACGTCGCACTAAAAGATAATTTCAATCGTAAAATTAAATGTAGGTACAACGCATTGACATTTAAGAACTCATTCCGTTTGGAAAAAAAAACGTTAACACAGCGGATTAAAGAGACACAATTATATTTTAGTGGACATTCATTACTTTTAAAACTTCATTGTAGCTTATTGCGGTTAATTTGGTAAAATAAAATGTGTTATTATAGCGGGAATAATAAGATACTTTAGTATGTCTTTTGACACCCAGTTAAGATAGCTTGTGTAGGTAGCGGTTTTCTTGACATAACAGAATATTTAAATTTTTATGATTCTTCTCTTAGCTTTATCAAGTCGGCCTGTAAATGTCCATATAGGTACCTATTACAATACTAAAATTACATCATCAATTATTGCAGTCCTCCTAACGACACAAACCTATAGGCCAATAGCTAAACTGAGACGTTGTCTGAGGTAGCTGCGCGGTGCGGGAGGGTTGTTAGTTGTGACAAGTTGACGAATCATTGAGCTCTCGCATCACGTCACCACACCCCTCCCGCACCGCGCTTTTACCTCAGGCAACGTCTCAGTTAAGTGGTCGGCCTATAGTTGATAATCATGACAAAAAGGAAAGGTTTCATTGGAGCTCACGTACCTAGTTGTCTTTACTTTTAATTATACAGGATTGCAGGGACATCGAAGCGCAAACTGAAACCATGAATTCGAAAACGTAGAAATTTTCGTTGGTTATCAAAAAAAAACTGCTCTTTCATGGAAAAGTGACTTTCAGATTCAGAATCATGTACTAAATTTATGGTAGCCGGTTGCGTTAATCCTAAAGCTTTAAGACGCAACTTGCAGCGAGCTCGAACTCACAAGCGGGCGGAGCCAAAAAGCACGCTGTCTCACCTGGCATCGTGTCTAACAGAGATAGTGTCAGTGATGAGCAGTTAGACGACAGTCTACACGCGCAACGTCTAGTTCACACACACAAACACCGTTCCGAACTGAAACGATACGTTAGACGATGCACACATAATCAGCCTTCTAATATTCCGTAATCTACTCTGGCCCAGTACAAACTTGAAGCTATTTAGATAAAAGTGAAATTAGCTGTGATGTCATCTATGTGTTATGTTAAATAGTAGATATCAAACTCACATTAAAATGCTAGTGAAATCATTAAGTGCTACTTTTAAACAGTTTACACTATCATTAACATCATTCTACATCAATAACTACCGAATAAACATTCTCGGAACATTTCCTGCGGCTCTCCTAAGCCGACATTACGTTCGCAACGGACGTATAAATATCGTGGCGTTCGCGCACTGGATTTTCAACACACTGCTTAGCGCTGATAGTTGAAAATCCAACAGTGTGGTTTTGTAACGCGCTGGGATACGCTCTGTTGGATTTTCAATGCTTAGCTCAACACCGAGAGTCGAAAATCCAGTGCACGATAAAATCCGGCCGCGATTTTTTTCCGTCCGTGCGAACGTAGTCTAACGGTAAAGTTTAGCCCCAGGCGATTTGTGCACCAAACAAGAGTATACATTACCTTATCTGTACGCAAATACATTACTACTAATTAATTTTAGGTGAGATGCATTTATCATGGAGGTTTTAAACGTGTAATTATTGGAAGTGGGTTCTGTAGGTGGTAACTATAGTCAGTGAAGATTTATTGTTTAATTTCTTTGTTTCTTTAGGTTTTTACTTTTGGGCAGATGTTGTTAAGCAATTGTTGGTAATACTCGTGTAATGAAAGGCTCAACAGGCATGCACATAAATTGTCAATAACGTCAACAAAAGAAAGGTTTCTTTTTCTAATCCTGTTTATACAGCTTTCTCATCTAGCCATCATCAATCAGCCAAATCATTCGCATAGAATGTAGGTATTGTACAGAAGCCAGTACCTACATCAAGCTACCCCAATCTGTAAAATTTCTTTGATAGATTTTCAACTTTACTACAAAGGCATTTCATATTCAATTGTGAAAATTTTACAGATTGGGGTAGCTTGATGTGCTGGCCTCTGTACAATAAAGTTGTTATAAAAATATAGTGTGCCGGGTAAATTCTGCCTAGCCTTCTCCTAACTATGTTGTGGTCGGCTTGCAGTCTAACCGGAAGCAGCTGAATACTAATATTTTACATTGAGCAACTGCCTATCTGACCTACACAAAGTCAAAGTCAGAGTCAAATCATTTATTTCAAAAAGGCACTTAAAAGGCACTCTTGAAAGTCAAAATTTACAATGAAAAATAGAATTGATTCTAGTCGCAGATTCTAGTCCACAAGCCAGTTACTGGGTAATACAATACACCTTGGCAAGGCTGGTAGTACCTACCAAATTGTATAATAATAAGTACTAATTCTTATGCTTACCAACTTAAAAGCTAACCAGCTTTAGGATAAGAGTATTTTTTATAAGTCAATCAGTTTCATTTCATTTCATTTATTCATTCATTAACAATTTACATTATGTCTGAATGTTTTACAAAGATACCTACGCAAATAATTAAAATAATAACAAGTTAAGCAAAGAATTTAAATTTAACCAACACAATCTCATTACCTACCTATATTAAAATATGATTTACATTCATAAAGGTTCAAAATTTAAAACAATGTCAACAAGAAGAGAAATAAATAAAATACATGTCACTAATACCTACCTAATAATGACATATAATTTCTAATAATAATAAAAATTATAAAATTAATTTTAAATGTTCACAAAAAAAAAACAAATAAAATAACAAATCAACTTTCCAACACTCCCATCCAACTATAATATACAATGTCAGAATTAAATTCATTGATGTCATCAATTCTAATTAGGCGCTTATTATTCCAATCTAGTTTGGCGGATTCTCAGCCAGGAACCAACTTCAGAAGTGTAGAGCAGTGGTGGTCCAGTGGTAACGGCCGCGACTTACGAGTTGTAAGTCTTAGGTTCGAACTCAGACAGGCGGTTTACTTTGTGTAAATTATTTTCATCACCACTGCTCTCAAAACGGTGAAGGAAAACACCATGAGAAAACCGGCATGTACTAGAAGACAAAATTCGAAGACTTGTGACATCTACCAACCCGCACTGAGAGGAGGCCCTGAGACAGGCCTCCTTAACAAGAACATTAAAGTCTGATTATGCCAACTTTAAAATATCACGATTCGGAGATCGAGAGTTCTCTCGGTTACGACGGACCTTTAACACACACACGGTACACAGAGTGACATGTACCTGTAAATTGACACACAAACAAATGCTCTGTGCACAAACATCAATATAATAGCTCAGTGCTCTGTTAAGATGGCAGATAAATGCTACTGCTATTTGTCTTAATATTTTTCAACCGTAGCATAATGCAGACAGCCGGCTACAGAAGGTTCAGTCACCAATACACCTTGCTTAATCTACTATGGCAGAAAATTGCGTTATAGGTACCAATAATAGAAACCCACGTATAAAATGATGAGACGAGTAGGACAAATCAAGATCACAATAAATAGGTCTGGACTAAACTAATTAGAAGCCTTCCTTTAATTACTAGTCTTTTAATACTAAGCCCTAAAGATGTTTTTTTTATGATGATAATGTGCTCAACTGTATTGAGCGCTATACGAATAGCAACTAGAGTAAGTAACAGAAGTATAATGTATGTGCTTTCTTTCTGCAAATTGCTAATACCTACATTGATTAAAGCTATACCCAAAAAATCACTATAATGGAGATTACGCTTACTTTCATTTCAACAACTATGTACAATGTATTTTTGAACCTTGATTTAAATAACTACTTGTACTGAACCTTCTATAATATTCTTTTGCATTTAACCGCAGTATCACAGTCTCGTTCTAACTATCCATCATTTATACGATTAAATCGTAAATTTTAATTTATTTAAACTTTATTGACGTGAGTCGATCTTATTTCAATTAAATTGCTCGTTAAAAAATGTGCTTTAAATTAATGGAGGGCGAGTAAATTCTTGTCTATGATTGGTAAAATCAATAAACAATTTGTATCATAATTAGAACGAAAATGGTTCAGATTGCACAGATCAGTTAAAAAACTAAGTAAGACAATGCAATTTAAAGTTATTAAAAAATATGGCGAAAATAAGATCGCTATGTGAAATATGCATATATGCGTATTATACGTTAAGTCAGTAAGTTATGCCACTTCAAACAATAAAAGGACACTGGGCAAATCAGCAAACTAACAGTCAGTCAGTACCTACTTGATGTCTTGAAAAGCCACGCAACAATTTGCTTTTTTTCGCTTATTGCATTTCATACTATCCCCACCAGAATTATCATCGAATCAAACACCAATTTAGGTGTCAATAAGAATTTCTCCAAACAATTTTCTTTATAAGTCTCTAGAGGTTGTCAAGCTTCGTGGCCATTTAAGGGTCATTCCAATTTGTATAAGTTTTTACTTAACCAAGCATTAATGGAAAAATGCGTCTGAGGATCATTTAAATTCCAATCACGTTTGCAAATGCCTTGAAAACGACCATTTATAGGCATCGGCGAGCAATACAATCAAATAAATAAATCTGCAAATTGTCGCGCCAAAAAACTTGGAACATTTCCCCACATATCTAACCTTACCAAAACAAGTTGGCACGCAGCACCTCGAGATTTAGGGTTAGCATTTAATGCGTAATGTAAAGAAATACATACATGGTTGGTACATAAATTTACAATTGCTTTAAGAAAAATATTTTCAAATGAACATGTTTGGTTGGTAAAAATATTCCACAATAATTTTCCTTTAAGTACCTATTGTATGCAATGCAACGCCTGCTTAAATTCTTAATATTGCAGCTTGATTTTCGAAACTGCTGGGACGATTCCGGAAGATATAGGTAATATTCGAGGCACCTATAACCAGCAGACTTAGAATTTTTAACGTCTCCACAATAAATTCTTAAACAAGATGAATATAAAACGATCTTTGCTAACTCTTGACCGAGTTTCAGGAAATGGGTCTCAGTCATTAGGTAGGTAACATAAGATCATGTCAAAATCCGTTGCCGCCTAGAATTCTCTATCATATTAGTCAGCCACGTCAATTATAATAAATACACTATCAAAATCCCAACACACGCCAGCCCTAAGGCGCACACGATCACAAAGACACTCCAGCGTAACAAATCACTCGCAACTTGTATAACCATAACCGCAGCATGGGAAAAAACAGCACCACACTCGATCAACGTCTGAACCGATACTATACATTCTTGACGAAAACTGTTGGTGTACTGCTTAAGGCATGGACTCTGTGTAGATATGTGATATGACTCTTTGGCGATCGGTAATGTCCTGTAGTTTTTTGCAGATATTCTGTTTTTGAAATTGTTTGATGCTCATTCCCCAGGTAATGCTAGAGACACATGCAATGACTTTACTCGACTGCAATTTCAAAATCATCTATCCACACACAGATTTTAAAAACGCCAGCGACAAATCGACTGTCAAAATCTGTATGGTGACCAGAGCCCTAATTCACTATGATCACTTAATAATTCCTTACTTCGAAACCACGTCAACTCCTTAGCTAATCACACCATCTGCTAATAACGTTTTCTCTATGACATAATGAAGGAAACCGCGCGAAATGAACGCGAAGTTGGCGCGGTTTGAACTGTCAAAATATCACGCTTGACAACCGTCCGTGGTTTAAACGTGGTAAGATTACGCGGGAAATAATCGACGGTTTGTTTTTTGTATCATTTTTCGGCTCAACCAAAGCACCTGCCATCTAATCTCTGCACCATCCTTGGTTGACTGGTAGAGAATGCCCTAGGCATTAAGTCCGCCTTTGTACCTTTTTGTGTGCGAAAAGATTAAAAAAATAATAATTACCATATTGGGGCCCTGAGATTTTTGTAAAAAAAAAAGTCGTTACGTTTATGCCTAACATAACCGTCAAGATCTATAGGTATTGAATACAGCATGAGGAGCAAGTTACAAGAAGTGTTAAAGATGAATGGCTTTAAGTAAGAAATAAGCTAACTAAGAAAAAGATGCATTTTGGGAAAGATGATAATTATGGCTAGGAAGAATGGAAACACTGAAATGACAGCCGACGATGTATGAAGGCAAAATACATAGGTATATACGGCGCCGAACCTTTGTTTTAGGCATATCAGCTTACATATGCATTGCTATGTCATGTCTCCAATAATGAATCGTTCTAATCTAGACGTTCTAATCGTTCTAATTATTACAAACAACTTATTTTAATTATCCAGCCGATATAACCTGAATATTTGACAAACTACGCCCAGCCTACGCGAAGCTATTCAGATTTGTTACCTGATACTTGTCTCGAATCGATCGGATCACGATCAAGACAAAGTTATGGCAATTATTTATTATACCAGTCTAAGTGGGTTGGCCGTATCTGGTTCATTTAAATACAATTCAATTTTCAAGGGACACTTGTCAATTTTACAAATTGCTTTTTGATCAGATTTGATAGTGGTAACTTATGATGTCATAATTTTGGTGTCTGATGCAGTGCTTATAAATCATCATCATAACAGCTCTTGCTAATGAGAGTATGCTGGTAAAGATAGGCTATATAATTATACAATGTGGAGGCAACAATACAACAATACCAAAATGAAAACAGTGGCAATAATAATGCAGAGTATTTTGGAAATAACAAATAATTGAAATTAAAAAAGTGTGTTTTTCAAAAATAATCCTAGTCCGCACATGGGTTTTGCCAATATTTGACTAGCTATAGTGACTAAATTATTCAATATATTTGTTTGAATTTTTGTATACGGACTGGGAACGTCAGTGGAGGTATATAGGCATGAAGTTGAATTTATTGTCGTCCACCACATAAATAACCTCTAGTATCGTTTCGACAAACATTCATATTGACTTAATCTATGCACTTAGTAGACGAATTGTTGATTGCAATTTGTGTTTAAGCGAGGAAGGGGAACTCAAGGCCACGGGGCTAGGGTGGTTATCCTTTTCTAAATCCTTAACTAAGTTAGCTTTTATTTTATTCTGGTAATTAAAAGCGAACCGTGAGGTATATGTGTATGTGAACTAACGTCAATCGACTTCACATTAGATATGAAAAGACATTAGACATCAGTCTAATGGAGGATATTCAAGGAGGCTTAGTCTTACGAGTATATCACAAGACGTTTTGGCGGGGAAATAATTAGATTACCGAAACCGAGAAAAGATAAATGATAAATGGCAAGAACACCATTTATCGACGCGCAAACTATAACCATGAATTCAACACATTTTTAATAACCGACGAAAAATTTCAACGTGTATACTGAATCCATGGTAGGTAACCGGTTGTGAGTCGATGTCCCTGCGACCCTTTATGATGGCTACTGAGCCATAATATGACGACATAGATACTTAAAAAAAAAGTATCCATGTCATATTGATCCTAGCAATTTATTGCAGTACGATGGCTGATGAATAGTCCAAAAAATTTTAGTTTGCGTTTCGAATTTAATATACAATACAGCGCCGAAAACTTATTTATTTATTAAATAAAGAATATACTGTTGTTAGGATCACTTAGATACATAGGATATTATGAGGCATGCACTAAAAAATTTATGAGGAAGTAGCTAAGGTTCCACTACTTGGCTGCTAAGTTGGATTTTTAGTGGATGCTAACGCGATTTCTGAGCGTGGAAAGAAAGAAATAAAAAAAAAAAATTGTGGAGTGCTGGGTGTAGGGCAAAATTAAATTTATTTATTTTATCTTATCCTGTTCGAGAAACTTACAGCTAATATATGCAGTGTTCTTAAACAATATGCAATAGAAGGCCATTTACAATTTTCCACTGATATTAAAAAAACCGGACAAGTGCGAGTCGGACTCGCGCACCGAGGGTTCCGTACAAACCTGTAGGTATATAAGTAAAAGTTCACCCATCACGACAATCGAGTCATGGTTATGGTATTTTTACTGCAAAATGAAATTTATAACATTACAATATGGAAAGCTGGAGGAGCATAAATTAATGACCAAGGTCTCTTTATCGTTTCAGTAATCCTTTATTTTATGTTAACACATATCATTTATTTTATAATATAACTGAAATACCTACACTAGCCTTGCAGCAGCCTTGCAAAAGTTTGCAGACGAATGAGGGCAAGCTTTTTTATCAAAGTTATTTATTTACAAATTTTTTTAGTCACTATTTAGAAATCTGGTACAAACATGTTAATTATGAATTAAATTTGAACCAGATCTGTAAATGTTGACTGAAAAAGGTATGAATAGTACCACATTGAACATTGAAGTTCGAAAAAACATTATCTATAGTTGTACTACTTCGTGTAGTGCTAGTGTTTATTAACGGAAACATGTTTATGGATGAAAATCATGTGGAAATTCCATTTACAATAATTTGAAAAAAAAAAATGTGATGTAACTAAAAATTTAAGGTTTTCGCAATTTTTTCATTATATGTGCTATTAAACATTACTTCATGCCAAATTTCAAGATTCTAGATCGACTAGAAGTACCCTTTAGGTTTTGATTCCCTCGCGAGTAGTTGCGAGTTTGAAAATATACGGCTTAAATTGCTATTTCTTTTGATTGCGTTGACATAAAAGTTTAATTTTGTTACAGCTTAAAGGTATTATAGACCTGAGTATTTGATATGAATTTCAATTTAATACCTTTACGCGTTCATGAGAAAAGAACCAGTAACTTTAAAATTTTCTAAAATATTTTTTATTATATGATGTAACTAAGAATTTACGGTTTTCGCAATTTTTCCTTTATTTGTACTATAAGACGTTACTTCGTACCAAATTTCAAGATTCTAAGTTCACGGGAAGTACCCTGTAGGTTTTGATTCCCTCGCGAGTAGTTGCGAGTTTGAAAATATGCGGCTTAAATTGCTATTTCTTTTGATTTCGTTGACATAAAAGTTTTATTTTGTTACAGCTTAAAGGTATTATAGACCTGAGTATTTGATATGAATTTCAATTTAATACCTCTACGCGTTCATGAGAAAGAAGTAGTAAATTTAAAAATTTCAAAAATATTTTTTATTATATGATATAACTAAAAATTTACGGTTTTCGCAATTTTTCCTTTATCTGTACTATAAGACGTTACTTAGTGCCAAATTTCAAGATTCTAAGTTCACGGGAAGTACCCTGTAGGTTTTGATTCCCGTGCGAGTTTCGAAAATTTGCGGAAATTTGCGGCATAAACGGCTGTATCTTTTGATTGCTTTGGCTTAGAAGTTTGATTTTTTCACAGCTTCAGGGACAGTAGACTTGAGTATTAGATATAAATTTCAGTTTGATACCTCCACGCGTTCCTGAGAAAAACGGTCTTGACAGACGGACGGACGGACGGACGGACGGACGGACGGACGGACGGAAGGACGGACGGACTGACAACTAAGTGATCCTATAAGGGTTCCGTTTTTCCTTATGAGGTACGGAACCCTAAAAAGAAATAATAACCACAATCTGCCAACAAAACACAATCCAATTAATGCGGGTTGCAGACCAAGAGCTAAGCTAAGTTGATTAGCTTGCATAGCTGATGCAGGTTATCATACTTGTGTGCAGACCGCAAAACTATGTATAAATATGAAAAATTACCTCAGCTATGCGAACTAAGCTAGAATAACTTAGCTTAGCTCTTGGTCTGCAACCCGCATAATTTGGTTCCACTTAAAAATAAACCAGAAATTAAAGAGTTATAATGGCAAGACAATGTGTCATTCTATCAGCGATTCTTCTTCATTTCTTATCGACGGTACTTTTTTAGCTGTAACGATGATGGACATGTCAAAAATGTAGTGGACTGACAAACCTAAGCTATTGAAAAGCTTATGTAAATCCTTTTAAACGTCTTTGTACGTCTTTGTAGAAATACGAATACCTTTGAGAACGATGGCCTCTTTGCTAAGCCCTCAGGTTCATAGACAAAGCATTAAATTCCAGATGGTGATAATTTTAATTTTACAACAATTATATTCAATTAGCATAATTTAATGAAGAGTAAAAGGCGGAAAAAATCAATTTCTCATTAAGAAACTCGTTCAGTAAACAATGGATCATTACTCATTATTCACTGCGTCAGAAAAAAATCTTCGTCATAAGAATGAAAATTATTATCATGATCTCTTGAACAATCTCTCATTTACTGTACAGTAAAGACTTTCCAATTATGTATTAAGACGTATTTCATTTCATATCAATAATATTAAAAGACATCTTCCTTTCCTTAAAAAAAATTGTCATTCATAATAATCAGCAGTCTAAGTATCTTGCCTTTAAGTATCCCAATTTATTTGGGGTCGGCACAAAATGTGTTCTTTCATATCTCTATTAGTCGTCATCTCAGAAGTTAACCCTTTTCTAGTCCTAACATTTTTCACACAGTCCATCCATCGTTTAACCAAATAAACGAAGGATAACACGAACAGTAGAGGAAGACCAATCTTCCTCTACTGTTCCAGCCATCCACATACTTCTTCTTAGCGTGTCGATGGCAATTTAAATGAACTCAGCCTAGATTTCGGCTACGTGTTTGGTGCCATCACTAGCATCCTTCAGTTCCTGTAACGTATAGCTATCAGGACTTTCAGGACATAATATTAAGTGACATTCAATCATACTCAATCATGAAATCGGTCATCCATAATCTTGTCCAAAAATCACTTCAATATCGAAGTTAAAAGTTTTCAACTGACTTCATAAAAATCAATGACTGTATCAAATGATTAATACTTAAACAAATAATCAGTGGTATACATTACAAAGATAGACCCCGCCCTAATGTGTTCACAGCTGAGAAGGGGCCGAAGTCCCGCCCAACCCAATTAATATTCGATCAACTGAGTAATTCTTACAATTTGTCGTGGCCCTTATTAGATGGATTTATTACCTCACCTTAATAGGCCCATTTTACTTTATATTGTTACCTTATTTGGCTCACTGATAGCTCTATTTTGTAATTTAAAATTGTGGAATTTTAAGTGTTGTGCGTTTATTGCTGCCTAATTTGGGTATTATGGCTTGTCAACGGTTCCGTTCTAGCTATGATATTTATTCGGGGGTATTAAAACGTATTTCTTAGTTTTATCGATGATGACATGCTGTTTGGCTTGTAAAATTTCTTGATTAGCAAAATTGGCCATATCAGATGCGTATCTACTGGACTATACAATTAAAATCTTGCCTAACCATTTTAAACTAGAAATAACTGAGTTTAAATACATTATTTAGAACAATCAGTAAATTGTAGATATGCGTAACACAATTAAAAACACAATCCGAATAATTTTGAAGAATATTGCTAATCCATTACTTTATATTATCGAAAAAATTTTATTGCACACCGTACCTAAATAACGTAATAAATTTTGTTGAATTGTCAAAATGAAAGCCAGTAGTGATAGTGATAGTGTCTTACGCAATTATCTCGCTGTTTCTGACTGTTCTTTGTTCCAGATTTCACCTGCCTCAAGCGTAAAGAACCCTTCAGAAAAACACGTTTATTTTACAATCTATAATTTCATACGTTAAAACCGTAAACACTTCAAAAGTGAAATAGTACGTGAGAAAGAGCCCACAAATTAAGCATTATCTTTACGGCATTGCCCATAAAAAAGTTATCGATGCTTTACTAATTAAAGCCTTTAAAATCAAGGCAACTTAAGAACCGAGTTTTTTGGAGGCAATTTACAAAACGACCAGTATATTTTGCCCTGCGGCGAAATACGGAACTAAATTAAAAATGGGAGTTTGATAGATCGTTCCATTTTTCCTTGACAAGCAGCGCCACCCCTGCGGTTCAAGTTACGCTGGTCTTTTAAGGACGGGCCTCGATTTCGTCGTCCGTTTACCGTATATTCATAAGTTCGCAGTAGGACTCGCTTCAGGACTTAATTATTGGTTCGTTGTATTTATTGGCGATTCGATCAACTTTTTGTGAGCTCATCGCGGTGGGGGACCGTTCTGTCATGTGAAGTAGGTACATGAATGGAATGAGGATATACTTACCTACAGAAGTATCGTTAGTTATAAGTATCGCTTCCTAGCAAAACACTTAACCATCTATTGCACACCCAAATTGAAACTGAACATTTTCTTTTGTCTTTGACCACCATAGCAAATTGATAATTTCATTGATTCACCGTTTCGTTGACATTACCGTACCGACAGTGACAGTGACAGTACCGTTTCGAGTTCAGAAGCTTAACAAGTCAATTAGACTTCTGTAAGTCCCTACTAAATGACAAATATCTCGGAATCGGCCGCTAGTGGAAAATAAATTAATTGTTAAGTAGTAATTTCTAGGTATTTGCGTTTTTGTTTGGCGGCCTAGCCGACTACAGCCGGACCGGCACGGATACGTCAAGTGCCAAGCATTCACTACAATGAGCAATCTTAGGCCTCGTCCAGGGTGAATTTTAGGTGACAAGAGCGGTAGCGGCCGCGGTGGCGGTTCCGATTAGGTGGCCACATTGACCTTGCATCATGTTCGTGAACATTCGCCGTCAGTTGGAGTTTGGAAACTGCACCCTAATTGCGTAACACATTATTACTCTCGATTTGAATCATTTTGAAGCATATTTCTAATCCATTGCTCTATATGATCGAAAAAAGTGTTTGCTCAACAACGCAAATAACGCAATGAATGTTGTTGAACTGTCAAAATTAAACCGATTGATACTGATAGTGTGTTACGCAATTACCCTGCTGGTCATCTCTTAGGTATCGTGCCTTGTTTTAATTATATTATTTTTGAGTAGGTTTTTTTTTATTTCTTTTTGTTTTTACTCTGGACGCTTCTGACATGCACGTCTTCTTACACCGTTCACACAAATTCATCGATAATGATAATGACATATTTGATAACAATACAATTTCCATGGAATGTCTTGCCCGTTCTTCTCCATGAGCCTACTACGCTTTGGCAACTAGCTTTAACAGTTTGATAGATCGACTATTTCGACAATTCAGAAGTGCCTGTAAATGGTTTAGTCCGAGTTTGATCGCGTGTATAGCGAGCAGGAGATAGACATGTTTTCACAAGGTAAAACGGTTGCAACGCGGGGTAATTAAGTAGCCACTACACCATGGACCCAAACGGCTGTTTCATCTATGAAGGATAGTCCGTGCACGCTCTAGCACCCGCGCAAGCTCCTCACCATGGGCGAGATCTTAGAGATCTCAGAACTAACACAAGATATTACATTTTGTAAGACATAAGGTAGTGATGAAGTTATAGTGCCCTTTTTATAACATCGTGTGTGGTCTGCAATGAAAGTTTATTTATTGTGCAAGTCCACAAATGGCACACATGATTTCTTATCTAGATTTAAAAGTTTTCCTTTGATAAAAATTTTTAATCCGCCCATATCTTAAGGAAATCGCAACGCTGTCTTTTCTTGATTTCTTATATAAATTCTTGGCATGAAGCTTGATTTCTTATTTAAAAAAGAAGGCAATATAAAATAAGAGCCGTTAATCAATATAACTAGTCTTACCATTTTAACCTCGTGAACTATCAAATAAGTTCTCAGCAAAGTATCTAAATATCTTTCTACTTAGAACATCTGGCACAGGAAATATTTACAGCGTCATCTTAATTGGCAACTATACCACGTTTTATCACCAAACCCATCAAGTTATAAACGTGTCGCCTTCAAAAGCACGTACAATTTTATGATCTCGTCATTATTGGCACAAAATACCTAGCTTATTTCAAGTCGGAATCAACGCCAAAAGAACAAGAAATAGTCGTAAATCCTGCTTACGACATCGTTCCCGTTTAGAGTACACCGAGTACGTACATGACGAATGGTAACCACCACTCCTGACCTTTCGAAATGCCAGTTCGAATCCGGCGCAGTAACGTAAATATCACCAAGTACTTTCAATACAATGTGCAGAATTTTAACGAAGACATCATGGATTCTGGCGAGATTATAATCGAAACATGTTCGTTTTATCGTTCCGGGATAGGGTTGCCGAAAAGTATTGGAAGAATTCCAAAGATGATTTCTGAACTTAAACATTCTCCACTAGCCTAGCCAGACTATGTTAGAAGTTACTCCGCTTTTAATAAATATAAAGGACCAACAAGGAAAAAAAACAAGAAATAAATATAAATAAATAATAAGAATTCCAGATTAGATCGTTCGTGGCTGGCATGATCATACATGATAAAATTTAAATCCAGCAGTCCTATCAGATGGATTAACATAATGCTTCCAGTCTATTAACTTACCTATCAGAGCCTTTTATTAGAGAGTACACGCCTACTTGAACCATTGATTGCCTTGAATAGCAAATCTATTGTTGCCTGTAATTCACCCGTATTATTAGCGCTTCACGGGTAAAACACACAGTTAAAGAACACCTAACCAATTTCCCTACAGGAAAGAATTAATCGGTAACCCTACCGCCTATAATTATGTATTTGAGTGAAATGTTGTAAGTTGATCATACTGATCTCCCACAAAGTATATTTCGTACGGACGCCAGCACATCAAGTTACTACAATCTGTCAAATTTCTTTAATAGATTTTCAACTTTATCGCTAAAGCATAAGGTTCAAAGTTTTTTGGGAAAAATTTACAGTTTCGGGTAGCTTGATGTGCTGGCGTCGTCGGTACATCACACAGAGTTGGACTTGAAACATGAATATGGTGGACAATTCTTATCTTACAATTTCACCTTATACGGCGTGGCGAAGGGAATCCAGGGTATCAATGAGTGCATCAGCAGTATTCCAAACGATATACTGTTAGTTCTTAGGCTGTGGTCACGTCCGGCTCGCAGCCTATTTGTGGTGGAAATACTGACTCTTTGCTTAATTAAAGCTTTCCACAAACTACCTAACGATTCATTTATGAGTTTTGATTCGACGGTAATGAGGTTCAAAATATAGTGTCTGCACGAGTGTAACTGTAAACTTAAATGATCTGATAATCAGCAGATATTATTATGTTAGGTATTGTTAGGTGTAAAACCTGAATTTTGGATTAAAGACGGACCATACCATCTGCATCCCGAATTCCTGACCGTAACACATTTCTACGAGTATGCCTGTAATTGTTAATAAAGGAGATCTAAGGCCCGTATTACAGAACGTCACTCAATACTCAAGCATTACTTAAAACTAGTTTCAACAAATCAAATGGCTTGAATCTAGTTTTAAGTAATGCTTGAGTATTGAGTGACGTTCTGTAATACGGGCCTAAGAGTTCTTTACAGTTTCTTACTGCAATCTAGCTGTTGTCCACAATTTCTGAATACCACTAAATGGTGCCGTTAATTCTATTCCATTCGGGCCATGGCTAGACAGGGATAATAACCGATTGATGTTTTCGAATGAAATTTAATTTGATAAATGAACTGTTTGTTTTCTATTAATTAAATTTTATTCGAAAACATCAATCGGTTTCTTACTAAACTTCAACTATATTCGACGACCATGCATACTTATCTCCTTTGCTGACTGTACCTAATGATCTCCCCAAAATTAAAACTTTTTGACTTATTTTCATGTCAATTAAAAATTCCTATATTTGTGCCACTTAGGGCGCATTCCACCAAACATAAATAACTAGGTAGAATAAGTCTTATCCTGAGAATAAATTTTGAATTTTTGACAGTTTTTCCACTAGAACTGTCAAACGTCAATATTATTCCACGAATAAAAGATATCTGAAGGTCAATTCTCGTAATTTAAAACATTCATAATCTAGTCGCAGTCTCATCTCGGCAAACAAATGTCAAAACCATGTCAAAATGTAGGAAAGTTAGGGGTATTTTTTAGTGTTGCACCGAATGTGGGTCCTGCCGAATGTCGAATTCAGCCGAATGTTCGGTTTAAATATGTATGGAAGCCGAAGTTCGACCGAACTTCGGCCGAAATTCGGTTACTATTCGCGCGCGATAGATAATAATATTACAATTGATAATTTTAATAAAGCATATTTTTGATACGTGATGTTGTTTCTTTTCTACGGAAATAAAAACAAAAACGAACATCCACGTTACCTATTTAATTACAAATCATCATTTGATCTAGATTTCATTTTAAAATATTTTTTTCACTTTTCCATTTCTTATTTAAATTAATTTAGCTACCGAATTCCGGCCGACATTTGGCAGATCTAACCGAAATTCGGCCGGAGACGAAGTTCGGTAAAACCTGCCGCACTTCGGTAATATCGAATGTGAAACGAATTTCGGTGCATCTCTAGTATTTTTGACAGATTGGGACTGAGATCAGAATGTGAACGTTCTTAAAATTACGAGAATTGCCCCTCTGACTTTGGTAAAATCAGCCCTTAGTACGACATTTGCCAAAACAAAAGCGAACCGTTATTACCTTTCTTCCATCAACAGCAACAATTAATAAATTATTTTCATAAACAATTCACTTTTAACAAAATTCTTCAGCGTACTTTTCAAGTGGCAAGATTGTGTTTAAATCATAATTTCTTGGTATAATAAATAAGGCGATCTAAAGTGCCGACGAAATAACCTTATCAACATGTTTTTGACAGTTTACATGGATAACAAGTTGTATCATGTAATAATTGTGTGCACAGAATTTAATTTTATTACTACACCAGCAGGTTCCACACGCCTTTTTAAAATGGTTTTCCTTAAAAGAAACATGAAAAGATACATGTTTATTTAAGGCAAACAATTCGGTAATAAAAGATGATGATACTTTAATGCATTATGGACACTAAAATAAATTTATTTTTATTGCATTTTGTTACGTGACGAGTGTACCAACTAAATTCATGTTTAAAGCTTTTTCCCGAAAGTTTGAGACCATTAAATTTAGGTTTACTAATAGCACAATAGTATCTTAAAGTTAATTTATTGGTAAATGAACTTTAAGAAGACAATATAAATTCATGACATAGCTAATGTATATTACACATTATGTAGAAACATAATTATATTTATACGTCTTTGTAGAATCATCTTTAACATACCTACGTAACATTGCACTATTGGCGTCAACCGCTCATTGTAATGTTTGACGTCAGTTCTAGATGGGGTCGGGATTAGGTGACAATATCTATCGATACCAAGTTGCTACAGTTTTCAATGATTTTCGTAAAGTTTCTATTCTTTCATTTTTGAGGTATGTGTGCGATTATCATAGGCTATGTTGAGAGATGGGGACTAATGGAGTGATAAGAACTGTTCAGTCTAAACAGATAAATAAAACAAAAATTCCGAATTTGATGCCTTATTAGATAAATCTATATGATAATAAAGTTGTTAGTTTGTTTGAACGCGATAATCCCTGAAACTACGAATCGTATTTGAAAAATTATGTTTGCATTTCATAGCCCAAGTCTTGCGAAAGGCTATAGGCTATTTAAAATCACGCTAGGACCCTTAGGAGACGAGCATAAAGAAAAAAGAACGCTAAGCGAAAAAGAAAGCGCAGGCGGACCATGCAATGCCATGCGGTGGGACGGCGGAATAAGAAACACGCACACAATTCGCGGGCAGAAGCTAGTATCTATATGATAAAATGACGATGCTTCTAAAAGCGTTGCTAACGTTGCTCTATAAAATATCTTGTGTAAAATATTTCACACAAATTGACGATAATCCAATCTACATGGTCCCCAAAATGATCTGACCAAGACTATTTCTGGATTTTTATATACACATTGACATTGATAAATTTTACATATACAGTGACATGAATATTTACTTTGTAAAGTATTATATTATTTTAATGACTGTGAATGTGAAGACTATGTGGGTTAATTTTTTTTCTTTTTTTGCCTTTATTTATTTTCTCACATAGTTTTAGTCATGGTCTGGCAGTTTGAGTAATTTATGCGACCCACCCAAATGTCCTTTCTTTGGTATTGTTCGTCGAATCGTTGAGCTCCTTAAGTTTGAGTTGAGCTGCATGATTACTGACAAATGCGTGCACTGACTGGACAGGTCCACTCAATCGGTGTGGTTCTTTCCTCACAAGACCATTTCAGACACCAATCTACATGGTCTCCACATGATCTGACCAAGATTATGTCTGGACTTTAAAAGAGACTGTGACCTCTGAGTTTGTTTCGGCCTTTCTTCTCAGAGTAGTCAGTTAGGAAACGCCGACCTCATCTCGTTTTAAAAAATATGATTGACGTGTAAAAGTGTTTGTACAAACCTACTTACAGAAATAAATCATTTATCATTTAATCGATCAATCTCACCCAATAGTCATTAAATCAATCAACCAACTCAGCCTATCGCAGCCCACTGCTGAAAATAGGCCTCTCCCAAACGGCGCCACAACACCCTATCCTCCGCCTTCCGCTTCCAGTCTACCCCAGCCACCTTCTTTGGTTCGTCCGTCCATCTAGCTGGGGGGCGTCCCACACTACGCTTGCCGATACACGATTCCCATCCAGGACTCGTCTGCTCCACCGGACATCGGTTCTTTGACAGACATGATCAGCCCACTGCCACTTCAGTTTGCTTACTCTGTAAGCTATATCGGTAGCTCCGATTCTTTTCCGGATAATAGTCATTATATTGACTTATAATCTTTATTACCTACCAAATGATGGACAGAAGTACCATCATTACTAAAAACACAGACATAATAGGTACTGTAAGACCCAAAGGTTACGTCTTCGTAATATCTAGTTATCTTTGTCTGTCTGTCTGTCTGTCAAACATACAGACAGACAGGCAACTATTGACGGCCGACAGAACGCATTCGCGCACGTTTCGAAACTATTCGCATTTGCATGATTTGTCGTTTTGTATTAATTATTATTTAAATTGGCTGTGGGTAGATACAATAGGGAGGCAAAACATAAGACTAGCTACATTACATTCTAATGATTTGTTACAAGAAACGGCCAGTTAATTCCAATGTTCAAGAGCTGATTTTTCAAACGACGGATAGTTTTTATTCGTGGAATAAGATTGGATAAAGTTGTTGTTTCTGGTGTTGGAAAAATCTGTCCTAAGTCTAATGAAAATAGACTGACTTTTTGGTTTTTTTGACTGTCTGCAGACTTCCCACGGGAACATACTATTAACCAGAATAAAAAGTATCTTGTGTGCTAACTCAGATCTATCTCGGTCTATCCGTGTGCTAAATTTCATCCAAATCCGTTCAGTTTGAAACTGAACACTTCACCCAAAGGTTGACTGGTAGAAAATGCCTATGGCATTAAGTCCGCCTCTGTACATTTATGTGCTTGAAGTATTAAATAAATAAATAAACACTTTCTCACACCCATCAGCCTGTAATTTTCCTATGGAAGACCAATATCTCGCAGTGACGTGTTTCGGCTGAAATGACGATGATAATTAATTATGATGAACTTTCCTATTGCAGAGCAAAAGCCCCTTATTTCACAGAGAAGAAACAAGCATTTAACATTACGTTTGCTCAATGTTATTGATTTCAAATCATTAGTCTTTCGCACTTTATAAGAATATGTATTTACCATTCTTGTCACATTTCGAAATACCTACATAGGAATTAAAAATAAACCTATAAATTCCTTGTAACCTAATAAATAATGTATCGTGAACAAGAATCGATATAAATCAACAACTGTCAATGAGTTTTATGACGCCCAGTTTCATTGTTTTATTTAACAGACAATTGTAATTTATTCTAAGATATTCCGCCCAAAATGAACCTTGACTGAAGGTGTGTACTACATTGTAAACAAGATGGATTATCATGTAACATCGATGAGAGAATTAATTAGGAGAATAAATTAAGTCCATAAAAGCACATGTTTTAAGAAAAAGCTCGTTTTTCATGAACTCCTTTATCAAAAACATGGCGTACCAAGAATATTAGAAACCTTTTTTACAAATAAAAAACAACCGACTTTCAAAAAAGACACTACTAAATTGGTTGTCTTTACGGACGATAGTTTTACGTAATAACGTCATAAAGAAACATTGATGAATAAATGTGTCACAAACCAACGCTTGGGCCGATCGTGCGTCTCTATTGCTTGTTCCGCGCTCTCGCTTGCACGCTCAGGCTTAGGCGAAACGGGACACTTTTTCGTGCGTGCAGCCAGTGTTCATCGATCTATAAGACGTTATCACGTCAAAAGTGAAAAATAACTAAATTAATTTTGGAAGTCGGTGGCAAATACGAAAATACGCCGACTTCCGAAATTAAATTTATTTTTCTTTTTGAAGTGTTTTTTCGAAGAAGGTAGTTTTTTTTTTTTTTTGTAAAAATGTTTTTGTTTGAAGCGGTACCCTGTCTAAAAACCCGGATGTCCTTAAAAATAAACAATCTTATAATCAAAAATATACATTCTCATTGCAGCTATCACTCCATCAGATATTATGTATGATTAGGAGGCGTTGTACCGTGTAACACGGACAGACAGACAGAATTAAAGCTTTCGTTCTAACAAGTTGACTACGGTTCACGCCACGGGTTGTCACTTGTCCAATTCGAATGTTGTATGCTCTGGCGCATTTAGTTTTACTTGATATTTTGTTTATTTGATGTGATAGCTGAGTTATTTATTTGTGACCCGTAAATAAATGGGTCAAAACTTTTTTTTCTTTCCTAAGTGCTTTGTTTTTAAAGAACTTTCTACGACTTCGAAATGTCTGTTTTTACCCGACGGCGGCCCAAAAAGAGGGTAATTTGTTTGTTCTGTTGTCTCATATTATTGCACTAGGGACAGAATAATATTTGACTCTTTCGTTTTGTTTATCAACGTTTTATTATTTAATTTAATTAAAGTTTACTGTTTCCATATTTTTGTAAACTACAGGGAAAATTGATTTTGGTCTTCTTTGACACTTTTACCACTAGTTGAATTGAACGTATTGGCCTTTCACACATTTTTTTTTTCTTTTAATTTATAATATTTGCCATCATCTCTAAGCGTATTAAACGGCTCTAATATATTGAACTCTTAAAAAATTAAGTTATTAAAAACAATAATAGACAAACATTTAGATAAGATCGCACCAAACGTTTTCCATTAGTACTTAATATCGTACATGTACAAGGTTACAATCTATTGTATAACTTTTTGCTTGTCATTTTATAAGAACGCATACTGGGTCACAAAAAAAAACTTTAATTCAATTGTTACATTCATACGCAAAGCGATATTATTCATGAATCTTGTCGCTTATACGGTTTACGAGTACGGTGAAATAAGTATTTACTACGACAGCCGATTTTACCTTGTTTATTTTTAAACTGGCTTCTGCTGTATGTCGCAAATTATCCCAAGGGAACGTGCTATTGAGACAAAAAATAGCCTATATCCTTCCCCAGGGCCAAATCTGCTATTACAATAGTGTCAGAATGGTCTATCATTGATTTCAAAATTGTTGATTTTGACAAGTTTGGTAATCTACTAACATAATGGCGTCATTTTATGACTTTCCAATGGTCAACCACTGACACCCCATTGAAAGAAATGGCTTAAAATGGTAGTCTCGTACATAATGACAAATTAATAAATGTAATATTTATTGCTATTTACAAACTTCTTACTACTTCAGATTGCAAACATTAATACGTAATATGTAAAAATATATATTAAATGAAATCTAGAATGAAATTTAGTAGTTTTTCTCAGACCATTGACCGACCATTCATCATTATGAATTTAGCAGATTACGAACTTTTAGTAAAATGACAATGGGATCGTGTTGGAATGACGAGTTTATAAAAATAGCAGACTTGGGCCCCAGGATGACATCTATCTCTTTGCCAAATATCGAAATCCGTTCAGTGGTTTAGACGTGAAAAGGTAACATAAAGACAGACTTACGTTCGAATTTATAATATTATAAAGTATGGATTCAGGTGATGGACTGGTGATTTGTTTATCATTTACTAGCCGCGCCCCCCGGTTTCACCCGCATAAGTGTCGATCCCGTGGGAATATCGGGATAGAAAGTAGCCTATATGTTAATCCAGGGTGTCACCTCAATGCAATATTTTATCAAAATTGGTCCAGCCGATTGAGCGTGAAGAAGAAACAAACATATAAACACACACACACTAACTTTCGCCTTAATTATAATATTATAAATGTGCCTAGTGTGATAAAGTATGGATTCAAGTGATGCCTGGTATTTTACTGGGTTTTCGGCTGTGTATGTCTGCTGACTTACTACGATTTTGGTGAAAAGAAATCTGGATCTTGACTTTATTTTCGTAAATCATTTCAGTTTGCCCGTGGATGGGTGACCATCTTTACATACCAAGACCCCTCCGTGCCTCGGAAAGCACGTTAAGCCGTTGGTCCCGGCTGTCATTCGTGGATATTTGGCAGTCGTTTCTGGTCGTCAGAAGCCAGAAAGTCTGACAACCAGTTTTACCAAGGGGTAGCGTATTATCCAGTAACTGGGTTGTGGAGGTCAGATAGGCAGTCACTCCATATAAAATACTGGTATTCAGCTGCATCCGGTTAGACTGGAAGTCGACCCCAACATAGTTGGGAAAAGGCTAGGCAGATGATGATTTTATTATTGACAAATTATTGGTTACTACTAGCAACCTACCCACAGAACAGCTCGGCTGTTCAAAATCAAAACCTAGTAACTAAGACTTACTAGAACCTAGTAAGTTTATACATTGAAAAAAAAAACGATTAAAAAAAACTTAGTTACTAGGTTTTGCTTTTGAACAGCCGAGCTGTGAACCTGCCCCTGCTTCGCACAGATTTTATGTCTTTACTTTACGTTGATTCCGTTATTATATATAGGCTTAGTATTCATGTATTATATACATAAACATTCCGGAATAAATCCTCTAAATTATGGTAAAAACCCCACCGAAATCCGTTGCGTAGTTTAGCAGAACATCGTGGTCACACAGACAAACAAGATGACACGACGACTGCTCGGTTCCAACAAACAGAAACGAAACGTTTAGCTTACCAATGATAGCATTTTTGATTGCCAAACTGGGTATAATATAACTATTTATATGCCCAGTTTGGTAATAAAAAATGCTAATCTATATTTTACGAATCTATAAGTGAGACACTCAGAAAGTGTTGCGAAAATTAAAATATTTGTTCTATAAGTAAATATTTTTTTATTAAATCTTCTCAAAGTACTCTCCACTAGCCTATATACGAAGTTTCATGCGTCTGAACCAGTTTTCAAAACTCTTTTTCACCAGTTCGCCGCAGACACCTCGTTTGCAGCCTGCTCGAACGCTGACAGCGCATCTTCGGGCGACGAAAATTGTTTCCCTTTGATTTTTTATTTTCGGGTATAAAAAGAAGTCACACCGTGCTAAGTCAGGGCTGTAAGGAGTGTGACCCAGGAGTTTAGAACAGAGAAGTCTATAGTACGATTCGTCCGATTTCAGGCGACACTTGAAATCGTAAAAAATCATAGCGCGAAAATGTTCCCGGCGCAGATCCATTTTTTAATGAGACACTATAATTTAAATTAGCTCGCAAACAATGTGGAGGGAAATTTTGAAATTGGAACGTACTTATTTTTACTTACAAATAATCATATTTTCAAAATAGATTATAACTGGCCAGTGTCTCATGCATAAAAACTTTTTTTCGCAATACTTTCTGAGGGACCTGGTATTCGAAAGCCAATTTTACCTGTGATAGCTACTTCCTTATGGGAGGGTCTACTATACAAAGCTATGAAGTTTTTTCTTCATTACTGGTTTGTCCTAATTTTATCCAATAACTGTCCGTAAATTATAGGAATGGCCATTAAGGGGCCATCTTCACGAGCGACAGAATCGCGGCGATAGACATGCGGTGCCATCAAATTATCGTCGGGATGATATCATCGTGTGGAGATTGATTCATAGAGTTTCTATTTGACTTTGATGGCACGACGATACCTAATATCGCCGCGATCCTCTCGCTCGTGGAGACGGCCCATAAGTGACTTTAATTTATAATATGTTTAGATATAGATATTACTTACAAATATATTGCCCTTTGGCGTATATAAAGTTGGATAAAGCTTTAAGCTTCGGCCTCAATCCAAGAAATACCTGTTCGTGTGGAACCTCAAAATCTATAAATATGGTAAGTTAAAGGGCACTAACTATATCAACTTTCCAATGAAAGCCGTTCAATTCAACTTTCAGCTGATCAATTACATATCTTTTTTTAATGCTGATTATTCGATTATTTCTCTGAAATCTTGCCGTGTCATTTAAACTCACACAGAACAGCAAGGGGATGCTACACTCAAATGTTCGGTTTTCATTCGACTCAGGCAGGGCTGCAAAATCGAATGTATATTTTGCCGACAGGCTATGCCGAAACGTACCGAATGATGTCGATCCTTGCGCGGGCCTGCGGGCGGAGACTAATGGGTAACTCTCCGTCCGATCAGGACCAGGCCCGTGCCGGACGGCGCGTACGTGTTCCACGCGCGCCTCAAAGAGATGTCAGCATAAAGGAAGGGGCCCGTAAGGGCCGAAGCCTGCCGGGGCAGCGGGATTGTCCGAAAGGGTTACCGCTACCCCGGAACACAAAGGGCTAAGGAAGGAACACGGGTGGGTTTTAGTCAGTAAGAGTCTGACACTCCCTTCTGCTCCACCCAGAGCGGGAGGGGTCATTTGATGATTTCCCATCCACAAAAAAAAAAAAAAATGATGTCGATCCGAACAAGTGTGTAGCACACCTAACATTTACACACCAATAAACAAACACGACAACTTCAACATTAACATTCAGTACAAGCACTGCACTAAATAAATTCATGTCCACGTCTAACTGAATGGCTAACGCATATATTCTGCATATGATTTATAACGCCTGCCGTGCGTGTATTCTATAATAATAATTATAACTACGTGAATGTTTTCGCAAAGTCATAATTGGGTCAAGATAAGTAATTATACGGATAATTGCGAACGCGCAGTCTCTGAGTGAAGGAGGTGAGAGATAAATCAAGCTAAGTCCTGTTTTTAGCCGGTATTTGCGGTAAAATTTTGAAGAGCTGTTTTACCGAACAATCAATGTAAGATTTGTAGAGAATATGAATATCGTGACGGTACAGTGCCAGGTGAAACCTTTTTTAAAAAGAAATAAAAGTGATAATCTATCCAGTTTCAGATTACCGAAGCTGCAGGTTTTGAGATTCACCACTAATCGCAAGACGGAGTTCTGTGAAGACTGTAGTTTCACAGCTTAGGCTTTTCAAAGAGCGACAGTGGTTCAGAGCTTATTGTGTCATGAGCATCTGTATGTACTGTTGTCGTTGTTAACATTTCCGAGTCTCTTTTTTCTGACACGATGATGATGATGGGACTCCCTTTTCCGCACTTAGACTCCCGTTCAGTCCGTTGTGCGTGAGGATTCTGGCTAACAGAGCCAGCCTAGCTCCGCCCAAAAGCACAGAAGCATCCTGGGAGCTTCACAGGCTTCGCGGAGCGACCTCATTGCTCCAAGGATTTCTGCACGTTGGGACGCCACGGCCTCGCATTCCAGGATGACGTTTGTTCTGACATTTAGGTCCCAATCTCATTAGGACACCAGTAACGCACAACCAGTGTGGCCGGATAAACAGTCGCGCTACCAACAAAATTTATATATATAGCTCTACGTAATGTGCCTCCCTTGGTGTCCGCTTGGTTGCCAAAAATGTTGACGTTACCTTTGTCAGTGTACCCGTGGCGCCACCATTTTGTCCTAGTGTTAAGCTATAAAGCCTAGCGCATTATTATTTTGCTAAGAGCATTTCCTCTGGTTTAGGTTCTTTTATTGTGTTTAACATCGTAAAGAATACTGGTTCAATAACCTCCTCCATTATGAATTTTAGTAAAACAAAATATTAGCTCTTAAATCAAGACTTCTAGCTATTGATATTAAACATCATCATCTGCCTAGCCTTTTCCCAATTAAGACAACGAGACACATAATATAATAATAGTCAGCCTATACTGTTCCCACAGCTGGGACACTAACCAGGGGCCCAAGTCTGCTATTTTTATAAATTCGTCATACCAACATGATCCCATTGTCATTTTGCTAAAAGTTCGTAATCTGCTAAATTCATAATGGTCGATCATTGGTCGGACAATGGTCTGAGAAAAATTACTAAATTTCATGCTAGATTTCATTTAATGTATATTTTTACATATTACATATTAGTGTTTGCAATCTGAAGTAGTAAGAAGTTTGTAAATAGCAATAAACATTAGATTTATTCATTTGTCATTATGTACGAGATTACCATTTTATGCCATTTCTTTCAATGGAATGTCAGTGGTTGACCATTGGAAAGTCATAATGACGCCATTACATTAGTAGATTACCAAACTTGTCAAAATCAACAATTATGAAATCAATGATAGACCATTCTGACACTATTGTAATAGCAGAATTGAGGCCCTGCTCTCTTGTAAGAGACACACAATAGAAGTTTTATTTGTTACTAGTAGCGTCCCGCGGTTTCATCCGCATAAGTGTCGATCCCGTGGGAGCATCGGGATAAAAACTATCCTATGTCCTTTACCGGGACTCAAACTATCTTTATACCAAATTTCATCTAATTCGATTTAGCGGTTTAAGCGTGAAGAGGTAACAGACAGACAGACACATTTTCGCATTTATAATATTAGTATGGATTACGTCTGGGGGCGTTTAATGTGCCGCAAAGAGTTAACTATCTGTGACTCTGGTCGGTGGTTACCCATCCATTAATAAACTTATGCAAATGTACCCTACCCTCGCATATCTTGCTTTGGTCATAATTTACGTTAAGTATGAACACATAAAAACTTCTGATAGCCATTTACCCATCATCACGCATTAGTTTGCGACAACATGTGCTTACCATGTTGTCTATGCCCTGTTTATATTGCTAACAAACCGCCATATTTATGGTTTGTTTAATTTTTTCTTGACGTAAGTTGTAACACGTTGATATCACTGAAAAATAGACAAATTCTAACTGAAGGCCAAATCTCTTAATAAAAAAACGTTCAAAATTTAGTCGCGATCTCATCTAAGCGACGATCAATTTCAAAAACGTGTCAAAAATGTTTGATGAAGATTGGAAGTATTTTTGACAGATTGAGACTGAAATGAGAATGCGCGTTCGCATTCTGAAGAATACGGGAATTACCCCTCTGATGATTCGTGTTTTCAGGAATGTTTCAGGAGCTAATGATGCGGTGTTATTACGTGCTATTTCGGTTGGTTAATGTTCATATTTCGACAAATACTTAATGTTTCGTTTTTTCTGAACAAAAACAGCGTTTCTGCGTACTTAAGCTAGAACCAACGTATTTTTGGGGTTTTAATTCATTTTCTGTGGAAGAGAAAAAAAATTTCACTTTACAGTATAGGTAGTTATGTCAAAAAACAATAATGTTTTACACATAATTAGCATACTTATCTACAGTGAAATGTACTCGGAAGTTGAATATAAGCTGGATGTTTTAGAGATATGTTTTATTGTATTTTTTTTTTTGCCTGTTTTTAGTCAAAGAATCAGCATTGCCATACAACGTGACGATACTTGCAGCCTTTTGGGTACGTTTCCCGTTGACAGCGGACGAATTTTTTGATGCCCCTCGTATATGATACTGGATGTTGAGTTTCTTGTCCGTTCTTCTCCATAAAGATTTACGTTTTGGGATGGGCAACTAGCTTTAACTTTCCGACTAACTGACCGCGACTCTTTGACAATTCAAAAGTTCCTTAAAAAGGTTTAATTGAAATAAATGCTTAGAGTTTGAGTTTGATGTATTTAAAACTAGGCTTGAATTATCAAAATAATTTATCACTATTATAAAATATCCTTGACCATCACTTTCTCTTCATAAGTACTTCTTGCCTAGCTGTTCAACATCTTTTTCCTCAATGGACCTTCAAAATTCAATGGTTTCTGATGGCCTCTGTACGTAACGGAAAAACCGAGCCTGATTAACACGTCTTCAGTTTAAATAAAAAATAGACACCGGTGTTAATCAAAAGTATCAACATTTTGTTATACTAAATAACCATTTGTTAGCATAAGGACAGATTCGCTTTATATGCCAGATTCGCGTTAGGTCAGAAGCACTTAAAGACAGAAGTACAGTCGGATAAAAAATAATTTTATTTAAATATATAAACGTGTTATATAAATGTCTTGTTTTCGCGGCTTGACATCAAATTCCTTCAATACCCCAAATGTTACATTTTTCAGCATACCCCTTGCTGAACAATACGATACGAATAAATCCAAATAGCTTAAGAGTATTTTAAAACTATCTATCAAATATACTTAACATCGATTTTTTTTTTTTTAACATACTATAGTAGTGATGAACCAACTATGGGTTTTGCCGATGTTTGACTTTCTATAGTGACTAAAGTATACGTATATTTGATTAAATGTTTGTACCTTCTAGGAACGTCATTAAAATATACGAAGTTTAAATTAATTTCCTGTTTGTGAAAATTCGAGAACTTTTGAATTTTTACATTTCCTAGAGGTTTTAGTCGCAGATATACGAAATAATTGAGCTACAAGATTTTTTTAAATACACACATCAAAAGTGTCTAGGGATCAAGCATTTTTATGCGGATTTCTTGAGATTGAGATGTGGCTTTGTAATAAATTTATGATTTTATAAATTTATATGGATCCTTTTTGGTGCATTTCATAATTTGAATCAGGAACTGTGAATCAAATTCGAGTAAAAGATGAAAATCAGCTGTCAATATTTTCCCTATAAAAACATACAACGCATTGAAGACATTATTAGTGCTACTGTTTCCCCACTACTGATTAAAACCAACGTTATTATGGAGCGGCGACGTCATTTAAGCAGGGAAGAAATGCTCAGAGCCGTGGGAATGATAGAAGCTGGTTCCCGGCAACGTACTGTGGCTTTAGCTCTGAATACAAGTCAGAGTGTTATCAGTCGACTTTGGACACGTTACCGAAGCACTGGTACCGTGGCTGAGCGCCATGGAGGACGGTATCGCTGCACCACACGGAGACAAGACCGATACATTCAAATCTTAACTCGAAGAGCTCCAACAATAACCGCCATGATGTTAGCCGTGAGGCTTCATCACTCTTCAGGGAACTTAATTAGCGACCAAACAGTCAGAAACCGCTTGCATGAAGTGAACCTTCATTCCCGAAGACCGCTACGGGTACCACCTATAGCAATGCACAATCGTAGGATTCGATATCAATGGGCTCTTGAACACAGAAATTGGGCAGAAGAACAATGGCGTTTCGTGTGCTTTTCTGATGAGTCTCGTTTTGGTATGAGACCGGATACAAGACGTATACGACACTGGAGAACCCCTGGACGCCAACAGCGATTAAAATCCTGCCAGGAAGTCCATCCTTATAGTGGTGGAACCATCATGGTATGGGCGGGTATTTGGATCGGCGGAAGAACTGAGTTGATTTGGATCAGAGGCAACCTCAACGCTCAAATTTATGCTGAGACGATTGTATCAGACGTCATCGTTCCTCTACAAGTGCAAATCGGTCCCTTATTTCAGTTAATGCATGATAATGCACGACCGCACACCGCAAGAGTTGTAAGACAGACTCTCGCCGCAGCTAACATCAATGTCCTGCCCTGGCCTGCTCAGTCGCCAGACTTGAACCCGATTGAGCATGCATGGGATATGCTACAGAGAAGAGCTCTGCCGAATATGGAGGGTATCCAGTCGCAAGAAGACCTTTTTTTGTTGTTGCAACGAACATGGGCGGCCATTCCACAGCGTGATTTGGATGAACTCATTTTGAGTATGCCAAACCGATGTTCTTGTGTTGTTAGTGTTCGCGGTAGAAACACGGATTATTAATTGTTTAAGTTACCCAATAAAATTTTAGAGAAAACTGTTATTTCAGTCTTTTTTTCGAACTTTTGTGTTAGTGGTTCAAATGTCAAAAATCCCTTTATTAGGAAAATGGCAAATTTCTTTATTAATGCAAAGGTGACTTGGTTTATCGTTACTGTGACAAACGAAAACACTTTATTTGATGAATCCTTAAAGAAAATTTTAATTAATATCAATCAGGAGAAAAGTTATTGCAAAAATATATGTTGATCCCTAGACACTTTTGATGTGTGTATTTTTAAAGCTGTAGTTTGATTATGTAAAAAGCATTGTCAGTATAGCAAGGTAGAATAGAAAATTCACTTTTAATTTAAGTAATTTATAAGTAAAGTTCTATATTTAAGAATAGATCATTTAAATACAGATCAATAAACCAAAAAGCAATCCATCTAATTCACACTCCACAATCGAGCAAGTTCTAATATCTCGTTAATCTAAAATAATCGAGATATGATATCGATAAACCGTTGTGGCAATTAGCGTCACGGTAAGCGCGAAGATCAATTCTTAGATTACTTCAATCAAATATTCTTGATAGTGAACCAAAAGGCGGTCAATTATATGAAAGAGATAAAAAAAAACGTTGTTTGTTTTGCTCGGTGTAAACAATTGAATGCCAGGCTGTTACTTTTAAGACGTTTCCGGTTTCGATTCGAATTGATTTATCGATCTCATGATCGATTTGAGTCGAGATATTTTTAAAGCCAATTATTTTTTGTTTTTAAATAGTCTCTAATAAAAATAATTTTGTAAGTATATTATGATATTGATTTTCGCTGGATTTCAGTCAAAAAACATAAAATAACATGAACGAAGTTAAAGCAATAATACCAATATCTTTACCGATCGCTTAAAGTTACTTCACATGCCTCAAACTTGCTTTACGTCAATCTGCATTAAAATTTAACACAATACTGCACTAATTATGATTATCCGCACTGACAGTTAATCCGATATAACCGAGCACTGTCACCGATCGGATTAATGCACTCCAAATCGATTCATCAACACATCACTTAAAAATCGAATTTTTTAAATCGGAGTTCGATCGCGTATATCGAATGCGTGTAAGCGGTTCAGTGGTTGTACAACTACTGGCGTAGTACTCGAGATAGTGCTGTGTCGGTTTGCCCCGCAGCCTGCGACCGATTTAAGATAATTCATGATTTAAGATAAGTTTGCGAGACGTGGGTCCAAAGACACCAGAGGGGCAATTCTGGTAATTTTTAGAACGTTCACAGTCTGATCTCAGTCTCGATCTGTCAAAAATCCCTCAAATTTCCTTATATTTTTGACATTTGTTTGTCGCCGCAATGAAACTGCGATAGATTTTAAACGTTTTAAGTTACGAGAAATGGCCTTCGGTTCTTTGGCAAAGAGGGACGCATGTGTGTGACAGGACGGGTTGTCTGATGGTCGGCAGTTGGCTGTTATGATTGTAACAGTATTTTCTAGTTTTAGTTTGATGGATGGTCTCAATTAGTATTGGGAGTGACACTGAGTGATGATAATCGGTTAATTAACAATGTTTAGTGTGCTTAATGGGCTGTTCCGGCGGTTAAGGTGTTAATAGTGTTCGTTGTTATGTAGCGTGCAACTCAAATGGCTTTTTAAGAATAGTGTGGCTATAGTCTTCGTGGAATAACACTTTCGCGAGTGAACCCAGGCAAACACTTTACTTTGAGTATTCAATTTCATCACCACTGCTCTCAACACGAAGGAAAATATCGTGAGGAAACCGGTAAATCCTATAGGTAATCAAACATTCGAAGACATGTGACATCCCGCAGTGGGCCCGCGTGGTGGATTAGGGCCCACTCCCTCACACAGAGTGTCCCAGCAGTGGGAACATTATAGGCTGATTATGCTATAGCCTCTACCAACCTGCAATGTATTTTCTGTGACATTTTGGAGAGCCAAATATTCCAAAGAGACCTAGGGGTACATTGAAAGCTCTTCCTTATTGTAAGTTCATCTTTTATTTTCTACAAGTAAGATAGCTTACAAGGCTCTACAAAAACTATAAACCAGTTTGTAGATAAAGAAAGAATGTCGTTAAAGTATTTGATTAACGTAGGTACTATTTGCAAAGCAACCTACAAGTTGCCCATTGGAAAAAGAACGAGTTATATGTATAAAGAATAGGTATCATACGTAACACGTAGGTAACTAAGTTTATTACATAAAAGCTGTTATTAAAGCTAAGTAAACTTGATAGACATAGAATCATGAATTTAGTCTACCAAACATTTAGAATAGTTTTTGCCCGCGGCTTCGCCGGCGTGGAACTCGGAAATCATCCCACGAAAACGTTCTTACAGGATACAAAGTATTCTATCACGGGTCAATTATTCGCATATACAACGTGTTATTGTTGACATCCCATAACTCTAGGGGGTCATTGTACTCGTCATTATGAACAACTTTTACTATGGGACCGCGAAAAAAAAATCAGCTGTTCCCTACATTTATGTTCGTATTACTCGTCAAAATGTAGGGAACAGCTGATTTTTTTTCACGATTTCAGGTTTGGTCACATAGTAAAAGTTGTTCATAATGACGAGTACAATGACCCTAGAGTTATCCTACTAATATTATAAATGCGAAAGTTTGTATGTATGGATGTATGGATGTTTGTTACTCTTTCACGCGAAAACTACTGAACGGATTTTGATGAAACTTTACAGTAATATAGCTTATACATCAGAATAACACATAGGATACTTTTTATCCCGATATTCCCACGGGATCAAAACTTACGCGGGTGAAACCGCGGGGCGCAGCTAGTGGGATATAAAAAAAAACACGTTGTATAATATTAGTACTTACAGATAACAAACAGGCTGTCCAATGACTGAATCCTATATGAAAGTGGTTACTGTCTACATAGACACTATATCACCAAGGGGATTGCCAAACCATTGCAAATCTGGGAAATAAAGTAAAGGGATGGCAGGTTCAAATACGGGATGAGCCCCTGACTCATGGTACTGGAAGGAACAGTGGGGTTAGTCGGTAGAAATCTGACATAATCCTCCGTTCTTCCCAGAGGTACCCATGAGGAGATTTCCCCACGAAAAAAAAGGTTCAAATCCGGGCAAGTACGTACCTACCAATGTGGGTTTTGACATTCATGAATTATATACTTTCTAAGTTTATCTTGGACACCACTGACATCGGTGAAGGAAAACTTGGACTTCTAATAATTTATTTATTAAAACTTTATGTAAAAAAAAATACTATACAAAGGCGGGCGGAAAAATCAGTCGTTCCCTACATTTATGTTCGTCTAACTCGTCAAAATGTAGAGAATAGCTGATTTTTTTTTCGCGATTTCTGGTTTGGTCCCATAGTAAAAGTTGTTCATAATGATGAGTACAATGACCTCTTAAGAGGTTTTTAATGTTTTATTCTTGGATTCAATCTTTTAGCTAATAATAATAGCCTCCCGACTGATTTCGGTCACGGTGGCCAATCTCAACGGCCATTAGCCAGGTACGCAGGAGATATTATAGTGCACAAGTGTGTGCGTAAACACAGGTGCACTCTCTGTTCCTATACTTTCATAGTCCGATGGGACGGCAATCCGACACGACTGGAGAGAGATCAGGCGCAGGACCAAAAGCTTTACGTGCTTTCCGAGGCACGGGGGTATTAAACCGCCAACTTCCAAACTCCGGACTATTACTAAGAAATTTCTAATGGGAAACCCAATAACACTTTGTCCGACCCCCGAATAGAACCCGGGGTGGGTTGTTTTTAGGTAATTAAGCTTTGTATGTCATACTATCAGGAAATATTGACCAAGAACTACTTCCCAAATCATAAATCACAGCATCTTTTCCGAGCGTATTATCTTTTAATATTCAACTAATGACTCGCACTTGGTTGTTGTATAATTTTAAGTTGTTTGTTTACATTTCCGAGGCCGTTAAAATTAAGTGCCTTTCATAAATAAATATAAGTATTAAAAATAATGAAGATTGCCGCTACATAATCATGACTTCCGTTACCACTGTAAGTTTTTAATGAGATGTTATTATTACTGTTCTGCTGATTATAATCATCCCAGGACATGCAACAGCTCTCGGAAGCATTCCCAGTAAAGGCGTCAACCTAACGTAAGCACGTAACCAAATCAGTAGTGTCAACTCGGCTACGGCTAGGCGACGCCGCGCTTACGGCTCGCCGACCGCTGGTTGATGGTGCTGCAGGCAGGCCGCGGGTAAGAGGGGCAAGGAAGAACGAAGAGACGTAAGCTAGGGTCGGAGAGACGTAAGCGCGGGGACGACGAGCCGTAAACGTGGGAACTGCAAGTTGACCACGCACCGCACCGCGGTTCGTAAGCTTGTCCCGAGGCGAGGCGATTAAGTTGCGTTGCAGTAAGGAGTTTCATACAAAGAATACTGAATGGATACGGTTACGATCCCTTTCCGAGTTGATATGAGTGAGAGTTAAATTGGAAAATAATGAAGGTATCCCTATATCCTCTTTTGTTTGTCCTCCATAAATTGTCCACTTCACCGTCAAAAACAAATCACGCATCATCTCACAATTAAAAACTCCACTTCGCACTAACGCGCAGTAATGCGTAAGGGGCCGTCCATAAATTACGTCATCGATATTTTCAGATTTTAGACCCCGCCCCCCCCCCTACAATCATCCTATCGTCATTTCTTAATGACCCCCCCCCCCCCCTTCTCCCAAAATTGACGTCATTACCAGTTTGACAAAATTAAAACATTGCAGATTTGAGAAAAATAGGGTATAATAGCCGCCTCTCACATTTGCAGTCTCACTTACTAGGTGTGCTGGAAGAAATTTCTTTTTAGAAATAATCTTTTTGTACGTGAACAATAAACTATAAATAAATAAATAAGAATGACGTCAATTTCGAAACACCCCCCCCCCCCCTATCTATCATTTACCGTCATCCGCAGACCAACCCCCCCCCCCTAATTTAGAATGACGTAATATATGGACGGCCCCTAACACTAACAGTGGCAATGGCTTACATTTGACAGTTCAACAACATTCATTGCGGTATTTACATTGTTGAGCAGACAAATTTTCGAACATATGAAGCAATGGATTAGAAATATTCTTCAAAATGACCTTTGCAAGTCAAAAAACCAACAATCCTGTAGCTTTGAAAGTTCATTCCCGGTACAATCGAATTATCACTTTTTAAAGATATAAGAAGATAAAATAAAGAAGAAAGATATTAAAAATAGAAATATATATAATAGTTCCTGGATTCGATTCCCAGGTCAAAGTGTTATTGGGATTTTCCATCAGAAATTTCTCAGAACCTGCCCAGATTTTGGAATTGTGCCCAGTTGATGGTAATAGGCTCGCCACCAATTTTAAAGAACTAAAAAATATCTGACGAAATGTGGGTGTACTATAGGTAGGTACCTCTGCTTAACCCTTGGGGATTACAGGCGTCATATAATGCCAAGTTTATTTAAACATATGTTTCAAGTTAAACAAATGTCAACTTTATTTTAATGGTAATTAAGTTGATTTCAGAGTGACTATTGAAACAGTTATAATTTTTTTTGAATTCGTAAATAAATGAATCGAAAGTTGTGTTTAAAAGAACGCATTTGAAATCTACACCAAGTACTCGTGCAGTTTACTCATAAATGAATGTTAACTGCTAAATAAATGCCCCTTTCTCGATAAAAATCTACCGTTCGCAATGTAATGAGCTTTTTCGTCAGACGACATATTATAACTGCAATTAATGTCAATCAGAATGACGCCCAATTTATTTTAATTACCTCTCGGCTATATTTTGGTTCATTAATTATAATCATTACTCTGTTCCACTTAAAGGGAAAAAGGCATCCATCTTGAATGATCTTGAATTGCAATCGTAATTCGTAAAGCAGATATCAGACGCTTCGCTTTTTGTTCATTCATGTCTTTTATTCAGCATCTTTCACTCGATGTCTCGAAGTGAAGCTTCTGGACACAAAATGAATCCTAACTGAAAAATTAATTCAATAGCGATCCAAAGTTGCTAGATCTCAACACTTATCGAAAAATTTAAAGGAGCAGATGAACGTTAATTACTATATAATTTTGTCAGTGTAGGTGTAAACTTGGAATTAAACAAAAATTAATTAACTTTTTATTACATTGTACTTAAGTTTTTAATTTTAATGTTTTGTTTTATACATACAAAAACTGTCAGACGTCAATTTTATTCCAAGAATATAAAATAATAATAATAATATATAATTATGTGTCGATTGAAAAATTAGCCCTTAAATAAATTAAAATGTTCGTCTTACTTCAGTACAGATTGGACCATACGACAACTTGCATGCGCTCATGTCCAGGGCATTTTTAAAAATCTAGCACCTAAGCTATATTTCTTAGTAGTTTTTTTTTTTTTTTTTATATTGTAGGTAACGTGTTTTTCTGAACTGACTAGATAGTTTTAATTTATTATTTACCTGCAGTGAAACGTCTGATATCAGCTTAATGCAATGTCATCTGACTTTAATTCGAAATGCATTGCAAAGCTGCTTCCAGTCGAAGCACTTTGTCGCATCGTGAAAGGCGAAGCTATCCAAGCAACATTGTTGAAACATAATTGATTACAAAACAATTTGTGAATTAAGTTAAAGATCGCTTTGATGGCTTCTGACATTCTATAAATTATTGTCATTTTTCGTCAAATAAAATGTGATAATTAGTTTAAACGAGGGTCTTGACACAGTAGATAAATATACAGTAAAACATCTTCATACAAACGTGCCGCTCTCGGTTTGAATGTGTGCGTGCGCGCCGCGCGCCATGTCGGCACGCGATTTCACGCACACGCTAGCATAATATATGGGGGAATAAGGTGGCGGCAGTGCGGGCTGTGCAGCGCGACTGTGAGCACGCGCGTACGCTACATGACCGCTTGCGTTCGTCAACTCTCGCCGGCGCGGGCGGCGAACACTTGTCGTAAATTACGAGTATCATGACTTCAAAAAGGGGAAAAAAATATTGTAGTGTTTTCGGGTGCCTCAATAATGATTTCGCAAACCCGGACTTATCATTCTTCATACTTCCTACTCAACCAGAAATGTAAGTACCTACTTATACTTAAATATTATTAGAAAATATGGTATTGTATTGTTTATTTCACAGTTTATTTGCTTTATTAAGAGCGTAGCCGAGTCGCATTTTTCTGAATACTATGTTTAGAGCTAAAGTTTATTTTAAGAAGTCTAGTTTTACTATAAAATAGAGGATTGAGTACGAAACATCGTTTAGGTAAACATATTTTTCGCGTAGGTATAGTTGTAATAAGGGCAATTTCACAATAATTAATATTGCAAATTAATTACTTTTGAAATTATTATTTTTTCTATTGTCTGATGTGTTGTTCAATCCAAATATGGTTCCGGTAGTCTGACGATCGACTTATATACTTGTGTGTACATCGCATTTTTTTGGCCGGCGTTCGGGTCGGCCACTTGACACTTGTTTTTGTTTCGCTTATCGTATGAAAAAAATGTGTTAAGAGGTCTGTTCTTTTTGTTTATTATTGTAAGGTGATATTGTGTATTATACTAAATGCAACAGTTATTTTTGTTAGATATGGTTTCATTTTGTAAATATAACGACTTTTGTATACAAAGCTGGGAAACCTGGGAAATAGTCCATCACGCTACCTTCAAGTTCAAATTTGTAATACATTATTAGGTGAATCTACACAAAACCCTACGTCATCAGATAGTTAGATATTAAAGTAAGGTATCATGAAAGAAAAATAATAGGTGATAAATATTTTTTGCTGTGCAAGTGCTGCTTGTTCGAAAATATTAACTAAAAGTAAAAGTGACAACCCTGGGTATCAACGCAAGAGTAGGCTAATAACTCGGCGGGCGGCCTTAGATAACCTACTGTTTATTTACTGTGGTCTTGACGCCACTAATTACGAATCCCCACCCACCGTAACAAGACTAAGAAGTATAACCTACTTAGATCTAGAGAGAATTTGTTAATATTATACGTACACTGAAACAACTTAACTGCCCAGTTGTTCTCGTGGTTGCAAGCGCGACTGCTGAGCGTGGGGTACTGGGTTCGATTCCCGGGTCGGGCAAAGTGTTATTGAGTTTTTCCACTAGGAATTTCTTAGTAAGATCCCGGAGTTTGGAAGTTGGTGGTGTGATACCCCCGTGCCTCGGAAAGCACGATAAGCCGTTGGTCCTGCGCCTGATCTCTCTCCGGTCGTGTCGGATTGCCGTCCCATCGGACTATGAGAGTGAGGGAAGAGGGAGTGCACCTGTGTCTGCTCGCACACTTCTGCACTATAATATCTCCTGCGTACCTGGATAATCTCCGTTGAGATTGGCCACCGTGACCGAAATCTTTCGGGGAGGCTATTATTACACTGAAACAAAGCTTTACACACGAAAACTAACGTTGGTACTTAGATTTAATTGCTTTATCGATACTAATAAGAATCTGTATCTATAATAATAATAAAGCTGAAACGTTTGTTTGGTTGAACGCGCTAATCTCTGGAAACTACCAATCGTGTTTAAAAATTATTTTTTTGCATTTCAAAGCCCAATTCTTGAGGAACGTTAGGCTATTTAGCATCACGCTCAGACCCTTAGGAGCCGAGCAAGCAGAAGTCAGTAAGAACGCTAGGTAAGCGAAATCGAAGTGATAGCGTGGGTAGGCGACGCGATGCGAACGGGGTGGGTCGGGGGAACATTACATTTCACGCGGACGCCGGCAGCAGTTAGTTTTGAATATCCACTTACTACTACTCGAAAATAGCAAACCCACTTCTTCACATAAACTCTTAGTAATAGTCCTCATCAAGTCACTATTTTCAACGCACCTGCACTTCAATGCAACTACTAAACAAGTTTGCAGAATCTACTTTTTAAGTCTTCTATTGATACTAAAATGATACTTTTATGGAAAATCCTCTTTATTGCGCAATATAATATACAACTCTTAAAATCAACAAATACTTACTTGCTCAGCTATCTACTTCTGGTAGTAGCTAATATAATATGGAGAAAGAAAAAGAAAACAGGTACATACACCCTAATTGCACGCAACGCACGCGCATTGCGTATCAATCACAATCTGAAATATTTTGAAGGATATTGCGTCATGTGTTCGAAAAATTTGTCTATTCAGCAACTGAAATAACGCAATGAATGTTATTGAGCTGTCAAAATGAAACTGAGTGTGTTACGCAATAACTCCGCTGTTCTAAATTACAAAAAATATTCTCAGTACGAAGGAATTCAAATTTTAGAGCTCCATAGTAAGGTAGAAACTCGTTAGACAGAAGTTCAAATCTCAGGTATGGGAGAAATAGGGCTTTACCCATGGCGTTCAATACTACTTTTCTTTTATTTACTGAACATTTTCTGTTTTCTATTTATACATCGTGTAACGTTAAATGCGGAAAACCTGAAAATAGTTTGTTCATAATTGACTACTGAATCGATTTCAGTAACTTTTAATATAGGTTTTTTTTTTTCAAAAATATTGTATTTTGCCATACTATCCGCCGATTGAGCCAAAGAAAATTAAGTCTTACTTTAAGGCATTAAGACTCAATTTTTGAATGCATAAAGCAATGCTAGGATCAACACGATTTTCTGAATAAAAATAGTTAGCTTTTAAAAAAAATAGTTTTGTTCATTGTATTATGCTTTTAACTCAATGCTCTGCACGCCGCTCTTAATGCTATGTACGCCGTAATTGTCATGTACATTAGTCCTTTAGTTATTAAGATTATTCTAACATACGTTTAATGTACGTGATGTGGCTGTGCTTTATTAAATAAATAAATAAATAAATGCTCTAATTGGGGTGTATGAGGTTTTGCGCACTTAACGTTACACGTTGTATAATTACTATTTTCCGTATTTCTTACCAAAATATCAGTGGTTTCCATGCTTAAATGACGTTTCCGACTTCATTCCCCGTTGTTATAGCATTTAATTAAAACCATTGGCTTGTGGTGCTAATGCAATAGAATGGTGAGGTTATTACATTTTAGCTGAAAACGATTTTACGATTTTTTTAAAATCGGTCTCAATGATATCGTTTGAAATGAAGATATAAATACTAGATAGATAAACAAGCTAGGCTTAATCTACATATAATTTACCTTAGAATATATAACGAGATCCGACGCCAGATAACTTTATCGGAGGAATCATTTTGAATTTTTGACAGTTCTTCCATACAAAAACTGTCAGACGTCAATTTTATTCCACGAATAAAAATTATCGGTCTATTGAAAAATCAGCCCTTAATCTTTTAATATTTATATTCTATAACAAGATATTTACAATTAAAATGAATAGCTCACATAATTTTAATTAAAAAGCTCCGTTTCCACACTTACGTAGCAGCACTCACGCGCACCAACATCGTCCGAGGCACGCAAATAAATCACGCGTTGACACCTCATATATCTCCGGCACCAATATTGTTTTAAATCGATTCATTTCAATCGATACCCGACTATATCGATCATTAGGTATTCTCTAGCACACGCTCAACGCCTAATACGAAATACGAGAAAATTCTTTAGATTTTCCCGGGACCCGAAATTATTTTGAAAAAGTTGTAAGTCGCTTTTCTTCTAGTGCAATTTAGAACTTTGTCACAGTTTCGGGTATATTGTTAAGTAAGTAATAAGTGGTTTTTAATTATTATTCGTGTCGTATTAGTTTGAATTAAAGCGAATGATTTTAAAGGTGTGTTTCGTCGGTAATATTTCTGTGACCAATTTGTTCTACGTGATGAAATTGTAATCTATACTAATAGTAATAAGCTGAAGAATTTGTTTGTTTGTTTAAACTCGCTAATCTCTGGAACTGGGATGTCGGATTTGAAAAAATATTTTTGCATTTGGTAGTCAAATTCTTGATTGATCAAATTCCCTTAAGATACCCTTAAGAGTCGAGCAGAAAAAAAAATCAGAAAGAACTCTAACAGAAAACAAAGTAATAGCGCGGGTAGGCAATGCGAGGCGACAGGGTGGGTCGTAACAAGAAATCGTTCGGAGTGACAAGAAATTTCACGCGTGCGAAGTCTCGGGCTGAAGCTAGTACAAAATAATATACATATCCTACTTTCCTACTAATATTATAAATGCGAAAGTTTGTGAGGATGGATGGATGTTTGTTACTCTTTCACGCAAAAACTACTGAACGGATTTGGATGAAATTTAGCACACAGATACTTTATAACCAGGATTAAAACATAGGATGCTTTTCATGCCGATATTCCCACGGGATCGAAACTTACGCGGGTGAAACCGCGGGGCGCAGCTAGTCATTCATAATTCTTTGCCTTTATTGAGAAAATTGCTAGTATACGTACCTATGTTTACATTTGAATTGAGCTACTGTAGGCTTACATACATACAGTGACAGTTACAGATGGTTGTCTGTATGTTATCGATAGTTCGGTAGGCAACCGGACACCGGTTGTCACAATATTTTATGTTATAGAATTGTCACAAATTGTAACGGTTCTTAATGGTAATTTGACGAACATTGATATATTAGTTAAATAGTTTGCTTGACGTGTTATATTTTTACGAATGAAGCAATGAGTAAGTACAGTCAACAGCAAAAGTAGATGATGAAAATCAGAAATTCAATACTAATAAACGGAGTTCGCGTCAGAACTGTGTGGCGTCGAAATGATTCAAAAGTATGTGGTTGTAAATTATAGCAAACATTTACTACTTCGACGCCACACAGTTCTGACGCAAACACTGTTCATTAATATTGAATTTCTGATTTTCATCATCTACTTTTGCTGTTGACTGTACACGCCAAAATGGTTGTCACGCAAGAAGCTTACTCTGATGGCGGAAAACGAGCTTTATGAAACAAAAGATTTTAATAAAAAGATTCGATAAAATATAAATATTTTATGAGCTTTTTCTGCTTCGGGCATACTGAATGATTCGATTTAACTCCAATATTTGTTTCTAGTAACAATTTTATAACTGCCAATTAATATTGTTCAAGTTGAGTACCACATTACAGTATAGAGAACATGTGTATAATTACATAATTATGATTATGTATCTTATGTATGTTCTCTACAGATCGACGATTTTTACGCATTTTCATTCGTTGCCTTAAAGAAAACCCCGAGCAATATTCTGCTGCAAAGCGTTTCTCTCTAGAAATATCTTGCGAGCGCAAGCTAAAAGAAGTAGTGAAGATATTGGTAGGCGCTTTATAGCCACTTTGTTGCCTTTCCATATTATAATTAATGTAATGGCCATTTCCTTCTGCTGGGGAGTTTGTTGCGCCACTTCTTCTCCCCAGCGAAAGCACTAAGAAGTGGTGAAGGGCGGGTGTTTTGGGGGATTTTCTTTTGTAATTTTGACGTTAGAAAAGTGCTGATTCTCAGCCAGCCTAGTTTGAATAAATGACTTTTGATTTGTTACAATAACATTTTATTGAAGAAAGTTAACCACGACGAATTATTACAGAAAGGAAAATTGACGGAATGAGATAACTGTTTTCTCCACTTCTAATTTAGAGAATAAAGTAGAATGGTCGAAAATGGCAAAAAAATACCAAACTACGATTTCGAAACAGTCGTTTCAGGACACGTATTGTTTTTCTTAAAATACGATTAATACCACTTGTTAAATACGTTTTTACAACACATTATAAACCTAAGTTTTATTAAGTGTTTCATGTCGTTAATCCGTAAGTAGGTACTTTACTCGTGATAATTTTATTGTACCTAATATTATTTGCGCATGAGATCAGATTATCATATATGACAAATGAGCGAATGTGTTTCAAAGAATCTCTTGCAGGAGTATTTCTAAGCATGAAATATGAAACGTGTAACGTTAAATGCGCAAAACCTGAAAATAGTTTGTTCATAATTGACTACTGAATCGATTTCAGTAACTTTTAATATAGGTATTTTTTTTAAATGATGTATTTTTTCATACTAACCGCCGATTGAACCAAATAAAATTAAATCATATTTCAAGGCAGTAAGACTCAATTGTAAAGGCATAAGTGTGTGATTGCTAGTGTCAACACGATTTTCTTAATAAAAATAGCAAGCTTTAAAAAAAATAGTTTTGGTGATTTTATTATGCTTTTAACTAACTCACTCTAATTGGGGTGTATGAGGTCTTGCGTTAATTATGTTAAATACATTGTCTATAAAACAAAGTCGGGTTAGTTACACCATTAACTCAAGAATAACTATTAAAACATGGGAAAAATTAACGAAAAAAAGAAGATAATTCATTTTCTTATACATTCCTCCTTATTGATTCTGAGGCGGCACGAAGTTCGCCAGGTCAGCTAGTAAACCAATAAAACCGACAGAGCCATCTTAACACCATCTGTACCTATACGAACACCTAAGAATACTCAATAAGATAATTTATTAAACATGGTTTACGTCATACCTAACTTACCTAATGTAATTACATCTCATGATGTAACCGTCGTCTTATGGCTGATGCAAATGCATCTATTGTTAATAGAACAAAAGGGTTTTTTGTACACCATCATCAATGGCATTGCTTTTCCACACACTGCTGTTATAGGCCTCCGCCCTTTTGTGCCATGCTTCCCTGTGAGTGTGGAGTAATGCGTAACACGCTAACAGTAGCAATGGGTTTAATTTTGACAGTTCAACTACATTCATTGCATTATTTACGTTGTTGAGCAGACACATTTTTCGAACATATGACGCAATGGATTAGCTATTGCTTAATCCATTGAAAGAAAAAAAAGAAAGAAAATACGTTTATTTGCGGTGAACATGACGCAAAAAGAACAAAAACACAAAAAATAAAATAACATTGCATTGCATTGCTTCATAATATGGTAAATTACGGTCCACTCCCGCTCACAGAGATGAGGCCTGTGTCCCATCAATGCATGGGGCCATTACAGGCTGATTATGCTTATGCTAATTCGTCCTCAGCAAGTCATGAAATACAGTAGGATGTTCGTTTTTGAGAAAATCGCGGACATACATACATACCTACGGGTCGAATACAGGACCTCCTTTCGTTGAAGTCGGTTAAAAATAGAGCAGATTATCTAATAAGCATTTAGATAAGAAGAAATAATAAAAATTACTTCCTTAAATTCCTCAAATGGCATTATGCTGAGCGATGGCCGTTTTGCGTGGATGTGACGCATGTTTTCTCCCAAATTGTTAATTTGATTTTTTTTTGTTTATGCTCATTTTTATGCGTCATGTTTGCCGCAAATAAACATGTTTTCTTTCTTTAAATATACCAACATTTCAGTCCCACGAACTTACAGATTTTTCAGTTCTTCAAAAGTAAAGGATTTTCCACTTTTCAATAGATATTTACGGCCAAAATTTATAATAAGTAGAGAAGGCTGCTGTTAATTTTAGTGGTAGAAATTCCTATATTCAAGAAGGTACTTTCCTACCTTATCCTATTGCATTCTTGATGTTTATCGATAGTAAACTAACCAGTAAAATACCTAGGTGCGCTCATTTATGACTTTTATATGGAAAAAAGAAACATTATGCTGAAAAGAGACAAGTATACTTATTGCGAATGCTTCTGATATCCCCTTTAGATTAGTCTGGTGTTAGAGTGAGACAGCTAATATTCCCACGTGCCGCAGTCGAGGTCAGTTCGCGCGTCATTCACGCATGCGTTATGTCATTGTGTGGAAAGGGCTTTCGAACAAAGGAAATTAGTTTTGATCTTCTGCAATCGATTTTGAACTTTATCGCTTTAAACGAAGATAGTAAATTCAATGTTTTCGTTTTTAATACGATTCGCGGTGACCTAATTCGCGGGTTTAGTCATAGATTTATAGATATGTATATCAAAAGGGCATTATGCACTGTTGACATAAGTTGGGAGGTACTTATTTGGTACCTTTACTGGTATTTTCAAGCGGAATATCAGTGTATTGAAATCTATATACATACCTACATTCATGTACTTACATACAAATAAATAAAATTGAAGTGTCTCTTTTTAATGTCAAAATAACAGCTTTTTACTAAAATCATAATTATGAAAGTATATACGGTAGGTCCTACATAAAACAAAAAAAAACATTTTTTTATGTTTGTCTGTATAACTGTTTAATACGGCTAATCTCCGAAATGCCTGGACTGATTTTGATAAAACCCACGGACCACCTACTTTTTATCGATAGACAACGCGGACGAAGCCGCGGTCGTAAGCTAGTAAAATATAAACAAATGATTGTATGACCTACAGATTTCATGAAAAGATACTTACTCACCACTGATTTAACACTGTGCGACCTTAATATACGGACAAGATATACTATGTAGGTACGAGATATACATGTGTCTAACAGTGGACCAATAAGAACACTAAGGCCCGTATTACAGAACGTCACTCAATACTCAAGCATTACTTAAAACTAGATTCAAGCCATTTGATTGGTTGAAACTAGCTTTAAGTAATGCTTGAGTATTGAGTGACGTTCTGTAATACGGAACTAAAACTAGTCTTGTTCTCTCAATCATCCTTTGCAACGCTTTTTAACGCGTTTTAAATACCTTCAGTTTCATAGGAACATTAGTACGCCCTAAGCTGAGTTCCGTACCCTGCAGGGGTGCCCTTAGCATGTAGTCCTTCGATCAATAATTGATCGAAGATGTAGTCGCTTAGTTTTTATGTTTTTAAGAGGAAATGCGGGTGGTCTTTTCTCCATAGAAACGCTCTCACCCGTTTTTTTTCTGGTTAATAACCATAAAGCAATGATTTTTCATAGAATAATAAATATTAACTACGTGTATGTGCCCGTTTTCCTTTTTGATTATACATTTTTTTTATAAACACTAGAACCCTCAAAAAATGCCTATGTCCGACTTTTAATTAGCTGCAGTAAAATGACATTTCTTACTGTCATTTCGTTAAAAATGTTGCCACACTAGCTCTGCTAATGATGTGATTAAAACGCAGTGAAACATCGTTTTAATCGTATTAATTTTAGATATTCGAAATTGTCCAATTTTGATTTAACAAATATTCTTTGTATTGATCGGATACAAACATATGTTGTAGTTTCAAATCAGCGTAAATACATAGTCTACTATTAATAATTTTGTTAATTATTACTCTAAAACTCCTACTACATCGATCTGAGAAATATTTTTTTAAATAAAATAAAGTTTTCATTAGGAATAAAATAACGTTTAATATACAGGATTATTTGCAAAACACCAAAAACCTCAAAAATAATAATATTTAAAAGATATGTTTGTGATTAGAATGAATGCTTGTTATAAATCCAATCCGATCAATTAATAAGATGATTATGCATTGCTCAATGTTTTTTTGTAAACTTATTTTAACATGGATCGATTTTGAACTGGATGTTACTTGAATGAATCGATTATTTTGTCACATCACTATTTAAATTTCGTTAAAAAGTGGTAACATATGAGCTGTCATTTTACTGCAGCTAATTAAAAGTCCGACTATAGTGTACAAATTTGACAACTATTAATGAAAAAAAAACATAGGGACATAGTATACAACCTTCTTATTTAGTTTATGAAATATCTTTTTGATTGGTCCAATAATGGAAAAAGAAATGGGCAAGAGCCAAACCTCGAATTATGACTTTTTGCATAAGCTTTTGCAAAAGTCTCTCCGACCGCATTTCCTCTTAAGCCCTGGCTGGATGCCTTAATTTATTGAGGCATCCACTGGCAATTTAGGTTTTAAGCAGCCGACAACCTTCTAGGTTGACCTGCGAGATGCCATATTATAAACTAACATGAGTGCCGACCAGGCACGTAACTTTTTGGTAACTACCTATATCTTTTTTTTATCGTGTGGTAATCGTCATGGATGTCCACCACCCTGGGGTGGGTGCAAGGGTCTGTCAGACTCTTACTGATTAAAACCACACGGTGTTCTACTGCTACCTTTAGCCGGGGTGTTGGAGTGCTTGCGTATTTCGTCACGCGCGTCTTACCACCGCTATATTGGCGTGTCCATGACTATAGGAAATTCTAATCAAATGACGTAAACGAAATAAACAATAAATAAAATTTATTCAGCATTCACATTATAATAATAATTTTAACTTATATTTATTTATTAAAACATAGTGCTGTGAACTGCAAAAATCTAAAGTAAAATATAATAATTTTCAGAATTGATTTCATGTTATAACATAAATAACTTGATTATAAAATAAAAGGATTATTAAAATGTATGGAATGTTTTCTTTAATAATAATTAACCAAGAACATTATTACTATTAAAATAATCTCATAAGGCAAGATATTTTGGTATAAATTAATATCACTAAGGGAAAAATTTCAACATTAACAGTTTTTTTTTTAAGTTAATATTAACAGTTCAGAAATATTAAATAACTACGAAATGATATGTTGTTATTCTTTGTTATTCTTGATTGAATTAATTTTAGAATAAGTTATTATAAATAAAGAAAATAATAAAAACAAGTCTACTCTACATCGTAATACTTTTACGGTAAAATAATTAAATCAAATAGTATAATAAACTAGTGTAGTAGTAACCGTTTAAAATTATGAGAATCATTCATTTAATATTGCTACAATAGTAATTTTCATAAGAATTGCATTGTTTTACGAATTATAGGTAAGTCTAAAACAAAACAAGGAAACAGGATAATCTGAAACTGACACTTTTGAAACATGGAAACATGTGTATTAACAACTGACACTTATTTATATTGACATACGAAACAGTTTAACTCTACATGTATAATTTGAGTATAAATAACAACAAATAATAATAAATAATTTTCAAATCATTGCCAAATGCAAAAACCCCTCAAAATATCGACATACTTCGTCTTCGTCTTGAAAAAATATTAATTTAAAATTTAAAAATATCTGAAGCCACATTTTTTTCATATCTCGGTACTTTCTGTTTTCAAATATGTTAGGCTTTTTTTTAATATACATTATAGTCTCATCGTTTTCGATAAGGATACATATCAAGTAGCAACACGTTTTACGTCTATTTTCAATAATATAGCTAAGTATTTATAAATAATTAAAATAACAAACCTAAAAAGCAGTAATAGGTAAACAAAAACAATTATTTGGTCTTAAAATGTAGGTATATTCAAATCCCGCGTATTTTGATTACGATAAAAATATTTTACCTCATTAGCTTAATATTTTATATAAATATTGATTCTAAGCATTGAAGAGCGAATCGTTCGATAATATTACAAAAAAAAAAATGTAACAATCCTTTTTGTTTAAAGAGAACTTATATAGCTGTCAATTAAGTTGGCATTATTAAATGTTTTTTTTTTTAATTTAATATCACTAATACTCATTATTATAAAATGAAGATGTTAATATACTTATCTTAGAAAATTGACAGTTCCTGGTATTTGTTACCTACCTATTTAAAAATAATTACTATTTTTACGTTGATATTAATTTAATCATTATCAACGCGAAAGTATTTTCTTTTTGAGAATATTAATAAGTTGATCCTAACTAAGCTCCAAAAGGGAAAAGTCCATCGATATATATGTTAATAAATTAAATTACCTACAAAAAATTAGCTTCTTTTGGGGTCAAAGCACACACGCTACTTTTAGCATCGGCGATCTGCGATTTTAGAGACTGTATCGATGCATTTAACTTCTAAAAAGCAGCTAAATCGCCGATCGCCGATGCTAAAAGTAGCGTGTATGCTTTGGCCTAAGGGTCAAAAATTATATGGCGTTGGAAAAATTTTATCGGAAGAATAATTTTGAATTTTTGAAAGTTCTTCCATACAAAAACTATCAGTCCTAAATTTTATTCCACAAATAAAAATTGTATGTAGATTGAAAAATCACATTACGAAAATATCAAATTACTAAAATTCCGAACATTGAAGCTGGCAATTTTTTTAAAGCAAGAAGTTTCTAAGACGCACATACGCATCATCACAAAAGAAAAAAAGTTAATAAATATTTATCAGAGTCTTTAGAGCTATAGAGTTCCAAGTTTAACACGTAACCGACAATGTCATCGCAGCGATTCCCACGCAAACACATAAATCAACCATATTGTCTAACGTCAAATAGAAAATGTCACAGAATTATCTGACAGAAAGTCTATAGCACATATAGTCTATACATAAGAAACTTTGAATGTAGCAAAAGATTCAATTTTAGATCCAGCTGTGGTTGGTCCATTGCCGCCGATATCCGCTCGCAGGTCGCTCAAGAGTCCTGGCCCTCAATCAGCGTTTATCATCTGGAACAAGGAATTTTACTTTTTAATTTATTTCGAAACTAAAAGCAAGGGTATCTAAAGAGTCCTGAGCGACCTGTTTTAAAAGGACACACACAATAAGGGTTTGGTTAAAATGTTATGGGTTAGCATTGTTTTCTTATAAGGGTCAGCGCAGATAGAGAGGAGCGCAGCGGAGAGGATTTTATTAAGACACTCGAAAATCAACTTTAAATTTATTGAAATAAAGTGCATGTATGCTTGAACCTGACAAAAAATGCTCGCCCGTCCTCGAGGATACGCGGGAAGGCACGCGCGCGTTTATTTCAATAATTTTAAAGTTGATTTTCGAGTGCCTTAATAAAATCCTCTCCGCTGCGCTCCTTTTTGTCTGCGCTGACCCTATGGTTTGCTTATGTATATTTTCAGGTACTACTCAGTTTTCTTTAGTTAACGATTTCAGATTATAATTGTTCATGACATGATTCGTTCTGGCTATATGGTACCTTAGCCCTACTGGATTCGGAAAGACGACGCAAAGAAATTCAGAAAAATTGTGTAAGCTGCAAATATTGCTTTAACTGAAAAGAAAAATCCATACAATGGCCCCGATTCTGTTGTTCACAAACTAAACAAAATTTAAGTTCAGTGCATCTTTTTCTTTCTATTTCATTAACAAAAGGACAGAAGATAAATATTAGTTTAGTCCTGTCAAATTAGTCAGCGCCTGACGTAAATTGACGTATTTTTAGTAGCCAATTTTTTAATCACGTCTAAACTTGTCTATGGATTATCTAATTTGACAGGACTAAACTATATTTTATCTTCTGTCCTTTTCATAATGAAATAGAAAGAAAAAGATGCACTGAACTTAAATTTAGTTTAGTTTGTGAACAACAGAATCGGGGCCAATGACATTTTTTATACAGTTTTCCCCCAGGACCCTAATTGCGTAACACGCTATCAACCACAGACTGAATCATAGTGAAGAATATTGCTAATCCATTGCTTCATATGTTCGAAAAAATTATCTGCTCAACAACGTAAATAATCGCAATGTATCTTGTTGAGCTGTCAAAATGAAAGCCATTGTTAGTTAGTGGGTTACGCAATTACCCCGCAGGACTTATTTTAATCAGCAGTTTAGTTAAAGTTTAACTTTTACAGTTTTCAGACTACAATATACTTAATCAGTTTTAAAATCTTTAGTAGGTAGGTATATGATGCACTGCGAGCGAACTCCGTAGCTACTAGGTAATAAAATGAAATATCGATTCAAAATCAAATCAGTTTCTTAACCAAAAAGTTTGACATTATATTAGATTCAGTCCTACTATCCTACTAATATTATAAATGCGAAAGTTTGTGAGGATGGATGGATGGATGTTTGTTACTCTTTCACGCAAAAACTACTGAACGGATTTTGATGAAACTTTACAGTAATATAGTTTATACATCAGAATAACACATAGGATACTTTTTATCCCGATATTCCCACGGGATCAAAACTTACGCAGGTGAAACCGCGGGCGCAGCTATATAGTTACTGAATAAATTGAAAAAAAAACATTATCTCACTAAAAATGAAAACCCCATCCAACTTTAAATATTCCTCTTTACAATCAAGTGAAAAAAAAAGGTTGACTCGTGTCGTAGTATTTATGCAAATGATAATTTATTGATTATAAATTATTCCAATGACATTTAAAATCTGGTTTCAACAACAACAGTAATTTCTTTTATAGATGTTTCAGAACGGCAGGAAAAGTAATTCTCCTTGAACTTTGAACATTTCTACAGTGGGGAAAGACAAAGGGACGGTGTTTAAGAATGAGGAAGTCGGTACCGAATAATTGGTTTCTGACAGCTTCGCGGAACTTTATTTATTGCCAGTCATCCAGCTTATCTTTACATACTTATACTTGTCTTAAGTACAATAAAAAATATTGTTTATGTACTGCACCGTTTAATTCAGACAGTTCATGGACGTCTTACAAATCGTAAGTCGGGGCTGATATCACTGGGCCACCTCTGCTCTCAAAACGGTGAAGGCAAACATCGTGAGGAAATCATCAATGACATCCACCAACCCGCACCACTGAGCCCGCGTGGTGGATTACGGCCCACTCCCTCTCACAGAGACACCTGTGTCCCAGCAGTGGGAACATAATGGGCTGATCATGCATGGATATATACCATTGCGGCCTGGGAATCCCATCTTCAAAAAATTATAAGGCATGTAAATTAGTACAGTTTTGCTTAAATGTAAATTATATCCCTAAGACTTACGTGCCTGAACTAGATAATCCTGTGTTTCAGGCGAGAAGAGCTAAAATAGTCTTTTAAAATTAATAAATAATCAAAAGTTGACAATAGACAAATAATTATATGTTGAGTAGCTTAACTCTTAGTTTCTAAATTTGATTTGTATACCTATATTTACTTTAGCACAAGTCAACTAATCAACTGTCAACTAGTCAACGGTTTAGGCGCCGTCTTTATTATAGAGTATAATATGGTTTCACGAAAACATATTTTAATTTCATTATTTATTTACAATTTTCTAAAATAACATATTGGAGCAACCTGTACTTAAAGAACTGTAGATCAGGGGCCATTTCCCGGGGTCACGGATCATAATTTCGCATCAAAGAAATTAAAAAACGAATAACGTGCAAAGAGAAGGCGAATTGAAGGAAAGCGATCGAGCCCTATGTCGGCGAACGTTGGAGGCGGTAGTTTTCAAATTACGAATTATTTTTTGTTGTTATAATTTTTATGATTACCGGCCACTAGTTGTACACGTGCGTTAAATTAATTTCGCCATTTTAACGCCACGTTGTAGGTATATCTTGTGACTAACTTTAAATCACAATACATCAGATTCTCCATCACCATAAAAAAATAAATACAGATCTAAACTATATGTAACAGTATGAATAAAAAAATAAACATGCCATTCATCTATGTCATGTGTATGGCATCACTTATGGTGCCAGCAATAAACGGAGAAGAGGAATATCATACGAATGCACAGCGCGGGCACAATCATGCAGCTCGCACACACGCAACATTTTTACTGCCTATATAGACACGGCGTGTATGGATATACCTAAGCGATTTGACACTTGCTCAATACTGGTAGGGTTGTCGAAGATAAATCTAAAAACTACTGTACACAATGAACTTTAAAAAAAGACATAAGTGACAAAAGCAAAGTGAACAAATCTACAAGGTGAACATTTTCTAGAACTCGAGGGATATTTACGGCCGAGTACTGCATTCCAAACACAAGGACTTTCTTTTCAGGAAGCCATAAAAATATCCTAGTACCGTGATATTTATAAGCGACGCGCGCTTTACTTAGGTTAACTAAGTCTGCAATCACGCCGTGAATGTATGCGTGAAGACGAGGAGCGTGAGTACATAACACACAGATGCACACGCACGGACGTCCGACTTCGTCATTTCCTCGGACGATACCGAGAGCTCCTGAGCTTACACACTTATTCACAGAGTATTTGTCCACTTGTTAACCACAAGTAAAGCACGATTCGCTTCGTGAGATAATGATACTATAAGAAAGAAAAATGCATAGGTTTATTTACAAGGAAAATACTAAATGGGTTCAAGATCTCAGCAGTGAGAGACCGAGTATAAAAAGGGGGACTGTATGAGTACTCTGATACGTGATAAGTGGCAACATTGGTCTCGCAATGAATAGAGCGAAAACCAAGGAAATGTTTGTGGATCGAGCCGGGAAACTAAGAAATGTCACCTGCAACATTCCTGGTATTAACATCGTCGACCACTACACCTACCTTGGCTCGCAAATCTGCAATGATGGTAGCTGTGTCTCCGAGATAAAAAGGTGTATTGGAATAGCCAAAGAGGCTATGACCCGTTTAAGTAACATTTGGAAGAACAGAGGAATTGGTATCAAAACCAAGATCAGATTAATACGAGCCCTAGTGTTCTCTATCTTCCTGTATAGAGTAGAAACGTGGACGATGCTGGCCCGAGAAAAACAAAAAATTGCATTTGAGATGTGGTGCTGGAGACGAATGATGAGAATACCGTGGACTGCCAAACGCACCAATGCATCTATCATAACCCAGCTTCGAATAAAAACCTACTTATCGACAATATGTCAACAACGCATTCTCTCCTATTTCGGCCACATTATGAAATACGCAGAGGCGATGAAAATTTGGAAAAACTGATTAAGGTTGGGAACACCGAAGGCAAGCGATCGCACAGTCATTCACCAACACGTTGTACCGATCAGGTGAAGGAATCATCGTCCTCTAAATTCTACACGGTGGTAAGGGATCCGCTGGACAGAAACCGGTGGAGGCGAATCATCCGCTCCAGATGCAACTCCGAAGCTGACCACAATCCTCAAACATGAAATTCAGCCATCCCATACGTTTAGGTAGAGAAGGTATTGAAGTTTTCTATGGCACAGTTGATAAATTTTTCGCGATTACGATATTGGTCCCATGGAGAAAGTTTTTCAGTTTGACGGTCTGTACCATACCCTTAAATTTTACTGGTCTTTGAAAATAAATCCTGCGTAACAGGATGTGATAATAACGGAAGCATAATAATTAATAGATTATATACGAATCCGTTTTATGATTGAAGCATTTCGAACAGTATTAATATTTATGTTCATTGTAAATTATGTATTATGCTCCTATTAATATGGAACGCACGTGCACCTTAGTTAATAAAACAGAACTACTTAAAACAACAAATAATTAAAATGCGCAAAAACTTCCATATACGTACCGAACCTACGCACATTAATGACGGATATTATTACCATAAAAACTGTACAGCATAAGAATAACACAAGTGCAGATTACTAGTGTAAGTATTAATTTAACGCCTTTGATAACTGTTTCACATACCACAAAGTTGTAGACAGCCCTGCGCGAGCGCAAACGTGTTACTCACACATAGGAACCGCAACCGGTCGATTGACGTCAATGATGGGTGGGACGAGTGAATAAAAAAATATTAAAACTATCAGTTTACTACGGACGGAAAACGAGACAATCATAACATACTATTGTACAACCACATATCGACAATCAACTCGACTTATTTGCAACTCGACTAAACACATCGTTTTTTGTGAACCATCTTATAGCGATCCTATCCTATTGTTTGATCTCGATTACAAACATACTTTAGTTTGCATCATCTATAGTGACGTCATTGTTATGAAGAACGTTAATGTGATTTTTATAACCTTTAGTAATGTATATTTTGTCTACGTTATTGAATTGAATGTATTATTAATAGCTTGGACATCGTTAAATATGAAAATACAAATCGAGTGCGTTTGTGCAGCAAATCGATTTTACGCCGTTGTGAGCAGAATAAATAACTATTAAAAAATCTAGTACGTAAACACCTGAATTAAAAGAAGGATGTATAATACTTCCTAGCTTTTAGAAATGCTCTATTTGATGCAATCGAAAGGTAAGCCACAGATCCAAAGCTTCATAATTCTGTACAGGGTTTAATTTAGACTTGATAAACTGTATTCTATGTCAATACTTTTAAGGACGCTCGTAAAGAAGACGATGTATGGATCAAAACCGTAGTAAGGTATGAATAAAATCAAATAGGACTCTAGTTTCAGAAGCCTACTTATTTTTGAAAAAGATAAACGCAAATATTTTTGTTTTACCAAAACAGGTCTATGAAAAAGACGGGTCACGTTCGTTGGTTTAAGTATAGTATCTGACGTCAAAGTTAGTGAGAACGTCAATCTCATAAAAACTATAACAAAAACTAAATAGCGTCGTTGAAAACTAATTAATGGAGCAAATTTTAGTCAGGCTGATTTGATAATAAATCTTAATGCCAAAATATTATTGAATTTGTTTTTGATGGAACATATGAACATAAACATGGAATTAACAAAACAAATTAGGAGAAACAGGAAGGTAGTCGAGTTTTGTATGTTTGTAGTGTTTAATGTTGCTAGAACTTTTTCATCATTCAAATTAATAAAACCGTAAGTGGTATATTGTAGGCTTTGAAGTTTTAGCAAAACTTCAGTGAATATTGACAAATACTGTCTATGAACTCCATAAGGTTTTAATTTATTTATTTATATGTACTTTATGGTACACCAGAAAATACATAACAAAAAAATACGATAAAAAAAGTACTAATAGTTTCATTCACATTCTCACGTAGCTTATGGTCAAGCTTCATAAAAACCAAATTCTTTTAAATAATAATAATAACAATAGCAGTTGGTACAGTATCGTTTAAGAGCCTTGTGGCTTGTGACAGAGCATCTCATGGACACGATTGACGTCAGAGAACGGGTGTTCAAATATCATTTCGGCAGTTTGACCCCAGACACGCACTGTTTAGAGAGACATCCAAAATTAGCCACCGAAAGTTCTGCACTGGCCGTTGCTTCACTGCATTATGCCCCAGACACTCAACATTAAAATAAAAGAAAATACACTCTCTCGACTATATGAATAATGATATAATTATGAGACTGCATTGAAGCAAGAGCACACTTTCTATTAGAAATAGGAAGAGCTTACTTCATTATACTTTAGAAAAGTAATGTCCCACTGGTCTTAAATCTAATCCACAATCTACGCACACTTAATTATGAATGCACATAAATCGTGACATCGCTATTAAGGGTATCACGAGCATCGATAATGATTCAAATAATAATGAGTTAAAGAACAACACAAAACAGGAGTGTTTTTTGAATTTTGGTTAGCGTTTGACGTCTGTATGCAGCCTTAATCTAATCTTTAAAAACTATAAAAGGGACAGTTCTCTTAATTTTAAAAACGCCTCTAATTAACCTACATTATTAACAAGTTTTTGACATTGATTGACGCTGAGTTGAGATTGTGACTAGATTTTGGACGTTTATAATTACGGGAATTGGCCTTTTGGTTGCAAGAATACATATAATACATATGCTATTCGTTTTCTATAAAAACTTGAATGTGCAGTCATTAACTTTAATGAGCTAGAAATAAAACAATGGACCGAAAGTGGAACATTGAGGAACTCCCATTAAAATAATTACTTGTAAAATGTTAAGTAATTAAAACCAAATTATCGATAATTACTTACTATACATATTATTTTCAATTATTTAGAAGACATTTTGACTGCTACTGACTACGAATTGCTCTAGTGTATCAGAGAAACTGAATCTCTGTTAGTCGAATGCTAAAGAAAAATCTTTTGACCAATATTGGAAAAGCAATGCGCTATAGCAAAAGGCTATGGCAGCTTGTTTTTATTACACGCATTCCAATTGTATAGAAAAGGGACAGAAGCACGGTTGATTGGTTTACCCATAAAGAACCATGGTGATGGGACCCGCATCGAGTAATAAAGCAATCAAAATAATGACTGCGACGCGACTGTGACCAATTGAAATGCGACCATTTCTATTACTTTTTTTATCCCTTTCGGTAGATGTAAAGCTTACTTCAACTGTTATATTTTAATTTTGTTAACTTCATTGTGCATTCTCTTGATAAGCCGGTATGATCTCTTATATACCTCATGTTGCCCTGTATTTGTTTCATGTTTTGTGTCATCTTTTGTGTTGGAGATCCTAAATAAATAAATAAACTGTTAATGCCTTAGTTAAACAATTCTTATTATGAACAAAGTAATGAGACTGGATTAATGAGCCTTAACAAGTCTTAATTTCACACCTAATCAACGATGCAATTATTTGAGCAGCAATGCGGACATTATTAGATCAAGTGAGTACTCGACAGGCGATAACTTATTCGATTACTTAAAACTACTTATTTTACTTGAAAATGTTAAAAATGGGTAAGTACATTTATATTTTGATTAAAGCGACTTTGAAAGGATTCTGTAAAACAGTTTACGATATATCTATTCTGCTATAGCTGCTAATGCATATAAAATAAGGTTAGAGGCTAATTCATTATTTTAACGTTATGGCCCAAAATTATACCGATTCCAAACAAGGAATACAAGATATTCATAATTCTCCTGCCCTTATCTCAATTTATTTGGGGTCTGCGCAACATGCCTTTTTCTTCTATACTTCTCTATTAGCCGTCTTCTCGATAGTCACCCTCTTTTGAAACCATATCATAATTCACATAGTCCATCCATCGTTTTTTTGATCTTCCTACTCTTATAGCCATCGAAACAATGAATACAACACTATAAGTTGATTCAAAATTGAGGCAGCCAAACACTCTAAGACAGCAGACCTTTTCTCAGGTAACGAACTATAAAAGCTGCAAACATAGCAGTGTCGCTTGGTACACAATGTAAAACAATTGTCAATTATGTACAACCACTGTAACTAATATGTTCCCGCTCTAGTTACCATGTACAATAAGATTGGACACGTGAATGACGGAAGTGAACATCCGCTTCGCATACAAATAACTGTAACCTACGGATTATAGTCATCATAGGATATGAGGAATCAAACATCCTGGCGGGACGATTATCTGGCGCATGGAATTTTGCTGGTACGGAAATTTTATGGTTCTGATAGACATGTTTAACTCCAATTTTTTTAATCTTATAGAAGCTGTGAGCATTATCATTGCTTATTTAATTTTGTAGAATAATTCCACGATATTGGATAAAAATTTAAGTAGGCAGGCTAAAATTGTATCCCAGGCGCAAGAGTTAACAAAAATTCAAATGTTTAATACAGGTAAATAGGTAATACTAGGTGGTATGATAGGGCTGGTGTCCGCAAGTCCACGTCGTCGCGTATTTTTCGAATATAAATTGGTTTTCAAAAAGTTTTTCAAACCTCTTACTTAACTCGAAAGTTAAAATGATGTGATGTCAATGCCAAAAATCTTGTTAATGATACAAATTATTGTATCATTAACAAGATTTTTAATGATACAAATTATTAATGATACAAATTATTATATCATTAACAAGATTTTTGGCATTGACATCACATCATTTTAACTTTCGAGTTAAGTAAGAGGTTTGAAAAACTTTTGCATATTAATGCAAAGTTAAAAGATAAGATAAAGATTAAGATATAATATTCTAAATAGGCGTAAATGCTAATTTAATTCACGATAGCACTTAATGTATTTTCATTCCGATTTTGCGATAAGAGCTGAATTTGGTTAGACAAGTAGGTATTTGGTCGACCATGTTTAACATATCAAAACAACATAGATTTCGAAGAGCAGAAGATCCTTGGAATTTTGTTTAACATTCTGGATGTGCTGTTTTACATATGAAAAAGGCTCTTCAATAGAACCAGCAAGAAACAACAAAATACCTTCTATTGAAAAGCTTCAAATATCTTCGGAAGCGATTCATCTCTAATCAATTCATCTTTGTCAAGAGTCCCTTGCACCCCTTGCTTCCCTTTACTGGTCAGTTAATACAAACCCTCTAAATTATTGCGTTCTATCGTGCATATTAAACAACCAGTTTATAAGTAAATAAAAATAATTAATTGACGTCAACAGCTGCTTGGTTAAATAAGGAAAACCTTTTATGGAAGGGCACGAAGAGCTAAAAGATGTTTGACGGTCGACGTTAGTCCGTTCATTTAAATTGAACACTCTTTGATTTGTATAACGAATGAACAGTTTGGTGAAATTGGAATTGCTTGTATGTAAACTTTAATTCATTTAATGCATTTCAAATGATGATGATAAAGTCCCCTGAATTTAGAATGTTTTCAAAGTTAAGTATTCATTTCCATTGTAGATTTAATTAAATATCATATATATGCAAACAATAACAATGAAGTTTATTTAAATTTAGTGTTTTTGAAAGTGGCGTCTGATTTAGTGCGTCTGCGACGTATCAAATCACAACTAGAAAATTGGTAGCCTGTGGTAGATAATTTTTACGACGCAATACACTATTAGAAAATAATTTTTAATATGTTTCCTGTGATGTTTTCAAAAAATTCCAATAAAAGGTATAAAAATACTGAAAAAATAATCAGATCAAATGAAAGAAAACTCACCTTTTTTGGCAGGGTAGGAGATTCGAACTCGTCATCATCGCGGCTGGACAGCGTGGAGCACGACGAGCATGCGGAGTCTGCTGACAAGGACCTGGACCTCAGCCAGTTCACCTCCTCCTCCGTGGCTCCTACCGCCACCACTCCGTCCGAGTAGTCGCTCACCACCACACTGGGTGTCCTCACGCATCGCCCCCTGATCTCACAACCCTCGCTACTCCTTCGTCCCAGTTCCACATCATGAGCCTCAATCAAAGTCCTCTCTCGTCTAGGTGACATCGTGTCGGGCGGAGGCGTGATATCCCGAGGATGTGAGTGTCTCCGCAGACGCGTCTCTAGTTCTACGGCGGAGTCGTCGCTGAGGTCGCGACTGCGGCGCCTGACTGCGGCTCTGTCGTCGTCGTCCGAGGAGGAGATGTCTTCGAGTGGTGAGGAGGCCCGTGGTGGGCGAAGGTACTGCATCGGGGCAGGTTCAAAACGGCGCAGGAGTTCGGAGACGCGTGGTTGCGTCTGTCGAGTGACGCGGCCGGTCGGCGGCGCGCGCACGGCCGCACTGCCGTTGGTCCTGCTACGCGGCGCGTGCGCGAGCGCCTCCCGCTTGTGCTCCGGCGACACTCCTGCGCTCAGCTTCAAGTAGAAGAGGCTGTGGTTCAGCGCTTTTTCCCTCAACACCCGGCGGAAGTCTTCGGTCGCCGCCGGCTGCCGGTTATCGACACGCGGCATTTTTGCTGAAAATTAAAAAAAAAACACTACTTACCAAAGTGTACTTTTGAAAATGATTTTTTTTATCAATCCAGTATTTAGAATTTACGCAAATTTGAATTCAATCCAGTGGATAGATAAGAATAGTTGGCGTACCAACATGTATTTCTTCTAATTTATTTAATGTCACTGTAAACGTTATCGCTCTTGTGGCCTTTAAAAAGTGAAGGATTAGAGAACAACGCAACTAATGAATCTTTCTGTGGATGTGGTATAAGGCAAAGCGAGTTAATTGGTTAATTTTAATTAGTAACACTATGTACTGACCTTGTTCTAATTTAACTGGTACTCGAAAACCGTTTCAATAATTGGACATTTCAGTCTTATCTGGAACAAACAATAATCAGTTAGGATATTTTTTTTAAACAGGATACTGATAATGGTTTACTTCGAATAATTAATAATAATGGTGATTTTAAAATCAGTTCTTATCATTTAGCTGATACACCTACATATGCCAGAAATAATAATATTAATCCGTTATATATATTATGTTTTGTTACTGTGCGAGCTTTGTTATCAGAACATGACAAACCATTGTGTATGCACATATATTTAACAGCAGTATAGATTACAAAATTATCAATTTCTGAACTAAACTTCCGACGCCCTCCAAAAATCCTTGTAGGTAACATCGGCTTTTCAGATAACTTAAGCTTTAGAGGAAGCATAAACCCCAGAATCCCATAATAGGACACACTGCATACATATATGCAACAAAGAAAAACCATGTATAAACAAATCACACACAACTCAATACTCCTTCGCTCACATAATCTGTTTTTGCTCATAAAACACATACAGATGTGTGGCCTATAGAAAATTCCATCGAAGCAGGCACATCAATTGTTCGCATTAGAAACAGATAAAATTATACAATGAACAACAACAATAGATAAATAATAGATTTTATGACGTACGGCAACCGACCGTGAAGAACCTATTGGTCTCATGATCGCTAGATTCGTAAACAAACTGTCCAGCACCCTAATTACATAACATATTATCAATCACAATCTGAATCATTTTGAAGGATGTTACTAATCCATTGCTTCATATTTTCGAAAAATTTGTCTGCTCAGCAACGTAAATAAGGCAATGAATGTTATTGAACTGTCAAAATGAAAACCATTCCTACTGTTAGTGTGTTCCTGCATATTATGAGAAACTGGATTCTAATTCTTAAATCTTACAAACTACAATTTTTATTAGATTGTTAATTCTCCTAATATAGAAAGTCATATGCTCCTAATGTAGAGACTCATGCAATTTGATTCAGAAATAAAATGAAATTTTCATAAATATCATACCAAATACATAAAAACTCACAAAATATGGCGTCGAAAAATTCTTCCGCATCGGTGTTGACTGGTAATGCACCTACCCATGAGACCGGCGGCATTGCCACGTTGTATGGCAATGCTTAGCATCTGACCAAGGTAAAAGCCAACCCTTGGGTTACAGATAGTGTAATTGAACAGACCAGGAGCGCTCGAACCCCACGGCTTGAAAGTTTCAACCCCAAACGGCTCGAAAATATAATTCCCGCAAAGGTATACATACGCCGCTTAAAGATTTCCGGAATCGCAAAATGGTATAGTTTCGAAATATATTGCCCTTTTTGGAAAAGAGTATGAATCTACAGAAAGAAATAACTACGCAATGAATACACTATATATATTTCCAGAATATTTGGCGTAGGTATTAACAGTAGTATATCTATCTAGTGCAATCACGATTTGTTTTCGCAACGGCAATTTCCTCTTTAACTGCCTACAAAACAATTTAGGGGACCTATTATTTGGCAGGTCTTTATTGGACCACTTTAACGATACATGCACACATAATAGGACCGCATTCGGGCAATAGAAAATTCCTTTGCGCTATGGTTGGAAAATCCCTGAAAGTCAAGAACTATCCATATTTATTCAACGCTTAAATATCTCGGCTCAAAGTAATAAAAGGTATTACGCCAGAAAAACAAACTCTTCGTGTCTAGAACACATATTTTTATGACCTATTATTGTTAATTCTTTGTTTACAAACATTTATTACGGCGTGGTTGATTGTATCATCTTTCTTACCACGTACGATTGCAAAACATACTACAGACCGAGTTCCCATATATCAGGAAATATAGACACAACAATTAAATTGAAAGCCAAGCAATTGGAGATAGCTATCAAATACTATGCCACGTAGTCCAGCATTGGACTGCTTATAGGTTAATGAAGATGAAGTAAAATCCCATCAAATGGGTTAATTATTACAATTTAAAGGGTTTTCCTACCAAATTGTGACCGCCCAGAACTTTAGTTACAAAAACTTATTAGATGCATTGTTAATAGTGCCCATCAGGTGCCCAAGTTATTTTAACCGGCTACAGAGCATGCACGTCTTGCATCGTTTGTGGATCAGCTCCAACCATAGCCAGTATGATGCTAAGAAATACTTCATTAAACAATACAACAATAAAAATACTCCCAGAATTCAAATTCCACACACATTAATTAATAAGATTTCAATAACACTGGTATGCCAATCTTTCTGAAACTTATTTTCCTTATAAAGAAGGAAAATCTATAAACAGCATGTATCAGAACATCCTCCATAAGACCAACATTGTCATCACGAAAAAATAAATAGTTAATTACTGATAACAAAGCCATGGTCAGCAAGATGACTTGTCACCAGAAGCAGCACCTATTCCCCTCGTCATATTTGAGGGTAGGAGGCAACCCGACCCCCGACGCTACCGCAAGCAGTGACATCTAAGGGAGCATGACGAACTTGCAGCCAGTTGCTCAGGCAAGAATAATATGATCAATTTATTGTTGTTGTTGTTCAATTATATTGTAGGGCAGACTAATTCCAATAAGATGTCGAGCGTATTAACAATAACGTAAATAAATAAAATATTCAACTGTCCCATACAAAAATTTAGATGGTAGTTTTTTTTTTCGCGATTACAATGTTGGTCCCATGAAGAAAGTTTTTCAGTTTGATGTTCTGTACCACTGCCTTTTAAATATGACTGCCTTTTAATTTTTATTTATGTATCTATAATTTTGGATATGTATGTATCTCTGTATATATTTTAGTGTATTGTATACATAATATTTGCACCAACGACAGCCCCATTTCATGTCCAGGAAAATCACTGTCCATCCTAAGGTTGCCTGGAAGAGATCGCAGAAAGCGATAAGGCCGCCCATTGTATATTTTGTAGTGTTTGTTGTATCTTTTACATGTTGTATTTTTGTGGTGTACAATAAAGTATATATAAATAAATAAATATGACCACATGTTCCTGATACACGCTGTATAGTGTCATTCACTGTTTTCATCTTATTCAGCGAAATACAGGTTGTTATGTCGGAACAATGATTCGCTATTACAACTCGACATTCCAGTTTTTCTATTAAGTAACTACGTACTTTGATGACAGGTAATTGCATTGATGTTTCTCATCGCTAATTAAAATGATTATCAGTAAGCGAGAAGCAAACATACATCTTATTGATTCTTATGACATGGAAAATGTTACAGTTGATTGTCAGCGATCATTTAAAAGCCTGAACCTTCAGTTTATACACAGGAGCAATGGATTTCATTTTGACGGTTGAACAACATTCATTGCGTTGTTTACATTGTTGAGCAGACACATTTTTCGAACTTAAGAAGCAATGGATTAGAAATATCCTTCAAAATGATTCAGATTGAGATTAATAGTATGTTCCGCAATCAGGGTACTGGGGGGAAACCTGTACTTATAAAAAATGTCATTGTATGCATTTTTCTTTACAGTTGAAGCAATATTTGCAGCTTACACAATTTTTCTGAATGTCTGCGTCGTCTTTCCGAATTCAGTAGGGCTAAGGCACCAGCACCATATAGCCAGAACGAATCATGTCATGAAAAATAATAATCTGAAATCGTTAACTAAAGAAAACTGAGTAATCACATCTGAGTAGTCAAAAATATATGGGGATGGCATAAGCTACCGAAAAGCATGTCACTTGTCGAGGCCTTCTAGACTTAAAGACACATTAGGTGCTGTATGACTTAGGTCAATAGATGGGTAATCTGGACAGTTATATCTGTATAAGATTGGGGAGGATTACTTTCGATATAAGCGCTAATTAATGATGGGCCCGTGGCTAAATAATAACAGCCGCACATGTCGATCGATCAGGTTAAGCTACGCTTGCCGCGGTTGGTCTGTGGATGGGTGACCATCTTTATATACCAAGACCCCTCCGTGCCTCGGAAAGCACGTTAAGCCGTTGGTCCCGGCTGTCATTCGTTGATCTTTGACAGTTGTTACGGGTAGTCAGAAGCCCGAAAGTCTGGCAACCAGTCTTACCAAGGGGTATCGTGTTACCCAGTAACTGTGTTGTGGAGGTCAGACAGGCAGTCGCTCCATGTAAAATACTGATATTCAGCTGCATCCGGTTAGACTGGAAGCCGACCCCAACGTAGTTGGGAAAAGGCTAGGCAGATGATGATAAGCCCTAATTAATAATCCTAATGTTTTCAAATGGGTTGGTTTCAAAGGTTTTTCCATCAGGAATTTCTCAGTAGGAGCTCGGAGTGTGAATTTGTGTCCGGTGGATGGGTAGCCCTTATAACATGGGACTTAAACAAATCTGGCGAAATGTGGGAGTACTATAGATAGCTACACTTCTGCTGTAATCTTAGAAGATTACAGGCGTGAAGTTATGTTACCCTTAAGTATATTGTTCTCCAATCCTGATCCGATCTAAAATCCTCCTTTAAAATAATAGCTATTTTGACAGAGAGTGATTTTGAAGGTTTTTCAGTCACTTGACCGATTGCGAATTTCACCATATGCGACAAAACGCATATAACGAAACTAAAAAACAAACAATAACTAACCAAAAACTCCATAAAATCCAAAAATATTCCGCCAAATATTCCATTCACATACACTCCTTGAATAAATAACATAATAACCAGCTAATTGTGATGTATGTAGCGTTTAAAGTGCGTGTGCGCATCATCTGCGTACGATTCGCTGATATTACGTTAATCTATGGGAGCGGACGGCACGTGCACAGAAATCTTTATCTTTGCAACAGCTTTGGGCTTAGAACAAGGATGTAGTTTGATGAAGGATAAGTTTTTACATAATAAATAAAAGAAAATATAGAAATAAAAATAAAAGTAGAGCCTTGAAAATGATTATTTATAAATATATATATTTTTTGATTAAGAAGTTTAAATAAAATAAAATTTCAAAAATATGAATGACGATTTGGGATTAATCTAAATGAATATGGAATAAATATTATACCTAAAATTATTGTGATTCCGTTAAAAGGAATCACACTAATATTATATATTATATGTTTGTTACTTCTTCACGCAAAAACTACTAAACGGATTTGTATGAAATTTAGCAGAAAAATAGTTTATAACCAGGATTAACACATAGGATACTTTTTATTCCGATATTCCCACGGGATCGACGCATATGCGGGTGAAAACGCGGGGCGCAGCTAGTATTAAATAAATTAGTTGAGGGATCAAAAATTTAATCTAAGTTACTGAGATTCTCAATTGAGTTTTTCTTTGATAAATTCCACAAGCTTATTTTTGAAAAACAGAACTCAGGTGATGTGACTCTAAATGAGCGTCCACTATCTTTGACTGCATGATCGGTTCATATTATATGAAATCGTGGTCAAACTTAAGCTTATTCAAAAATAACTACGCAGGTCTTTGGACTGGTCAAACAAAAATAATGTGACTGCGATATTGATGCGAGAAGAACACGAAAAACAAGTTTCAATATTACAGGCTTGATCTAAAGCATATAAAAGATGAAAACTCTCCTGTTCATGCAAAACAAATGAAAAAAGAACGCCTTATAAGGGAAGAAAATAACACAAAGAGAATGGATAGTTCAATCGTTCATTGTCTTTGTTTTATTTTAATTGTTATAAGAACAGTCTCGGAACTAACTGTACTTTGATACCGATTCACGTCAATGAATATGAGCTCAGCGAAAATTCTTCAATTAACATACTTTTAAGTAATTATTTCATGTTTAAATGGGCAAAATAAAATAAACGGTACTCCTTTAGAATTTGAAAAATTATAATGAAACGTAGTGAAGATGACATAAAGTTAATTTCAGAATGTTATTTTTTTGCATTGGATCTCAATGCTGGACCTGCCCTTACCTCAATCTTTCATCAACTTTTTATCTTAAGCAATTCTGGAAGGCGCCTATCCTACAGAACATTTTGTACTGATGCCAGGGGCCCTAGTCTGCTATTTTTATAAATTCATTGTCATTTTGCTAAAAGTTCGTAATCTGCTAAATTCATAATGGTCGATCATTGGTCGGTCAATGGTCTGAGAAAAACTACTAAATTTCATTCTAGATTTAATTTAATATATATTTTTACATATTACGTATTAGTGTTTGCAATCTATCTATCAAGTAGTAAGAAGTTCGTAAATAGCAATAAATATTACATTTATTCATTTGTCATTATTATTATTATTATTTGGTTAGACACACTAGCAGCTAATCAGCTGATGCGTGTGTATCGTATAGCTTGGAGATATTTAATCTGTCCAGTCGATTCTTGAAGCAGTTCAGTGTGGGAGCCATCACAACAGCCATTATGTACGAGATTACCATTTTATGACATTTCTTTCAATGGAGTGTCAGTGGTTGACCATTGGAAAGTCATAATGACGCCATTATATTAGTAGATTACCAAACTTGTTAAAATCAACAATTATGAAATCAATGATAGACCATTCTGACATTATTATAATAGCATACTTGAGGCGCAGCACATCAAGCTACCCGAAACTGTCAAATTTTCCCAATCAACTTTGAACCTTAAACTTTAGTGATAAAGTTAAAAACTATTAAAGAAATATCACAGATTGTAGTAGCTTGACGTGCTGGCGTCTGATACTTTCCTATATTACAGCTAGGAATTTGAGATAATTTTCAAGTTATGGAACAACAAACTGAATGTCATACTTAACAAAGTTCAAATTCTATTGCAACCAAAAACTTATTAGAACCTTTTTTTAACCGACTTCTGTTGCAAATGGTCACTCGAAAATCAACTTAAAATACATTTGACTAAAGTAGATGACTGATGTGGAGATGGAATGTAATTTTATACCTGAGATTATGAACATTGCTATAATTTGTTCAAAACGTTTCATGACGCAAATAATATAGAAAGAAAAAAAAACGCACATTACAAATAAAAAAAATAAATTTAAAAAGAAAAGACATAAAATACACACACAAACAATGTAGTCAAAAGCCTCTTACTCAAACATAAAAAATGTTGACAATTTTGTCCATTGCACATAATTCTCTTGTCTCAAAGAAATTCTAAAAATAACCTAATAAAGTGCCGCATCCACTCCACGCCGGCTCTCGTCACACACGAACAGGCGTAGTGTCCTCAATCCACGTGACGTCAAACGCAGCCTTGCGCGGTAAGGGCAACACAACACGCACCAAAATAGCTTAATTTAGACAATTCCAAGCAAATTGAGCTTAATTGCCCGCTGCTGAGGATAAATGGACAAAAGTGGATGTTTTTGGTTAAAGTACAGAAAACGTTAATTGACTTCGAAGTTTTGTAAAATGCTAACTACTAGCGCCTTTTGTCCTTCCTACAGAACTTCACTAGGTAAGAAAAAAAAATTGTGGTTTGAATTTGGATTTGCCAAAAAAAAAAAATTACATCGTTCTTTGGGATATCACAAGAATTGCCGAAAGAATTACAACAGTATCACGATTTTGTAAAAATACGTAAGAAGCACACAAACAACGCAACACAGCAATTTGATGCTCAAGTAATGCCAGAAATGCACGCGTTGCAAAGAGTTGCTGCAACTCATATTTTTGCAGAGGCATCGTTGGACTAGAAAGCCATCGCGCAACAGTCATTTGTTTGCGTTGCGATATGCAACGTTGCAATTTTTTCGCCTCTTCTTGTAATATTCCAGAGAAAGAAATCTGTTTTTTAGCCAAAAACCAAATTGAAATTGAAACTGATTATGGAAATAATTGTTTTACATAAATATTTACAAATAAGGGCCTTAAACTAGTGGAAAATGTAGGTACACACGGCTACACATCAAGCTATACATTTCCAGTTTTAGCTGACCTCGCATTGTATAGGTTTTTCGTACACTCAGAAGTCAGCTTATACTGGTTTTATATAGCTCGATGTGTAGCCGTGCGTACACAGTGTGTATCAGAAATGTGTGGTCATATTCACAGGTGTGGTACAGACCATCAAATTGAACAACTTTCTCCATGGAACTAACATCGTAATCGCGAATCGAAATCAGCTATGCCTTACCTTTGGGTCGAGTACCTATGTGTTAAAGTTTTGTATGAGATAGCTCAAAATTTTACTTATTTACGTTATTGTAAATACGATCGACGTCGTTCTGTAAATTTGTCTGCCTTTTTTTTGGGTGGGAAATTATCAAATAACTTCTCCCGCTCTGGGCGGAGCGGGAGGGCGTGTTAGACTTTTACTGACTAAAACCCACCCGTGTTCTTTCAGTTGCCTGTGCCAGGGGCCACGGTATCTCTTTCGAACAACCCGCGACCCTTACATCATGATATTATGCCAAAACCTATGGAAGTCAGTTGACCCAGAAAATTCACGTACTAGGCATAGTTACTGAAAGAAAAGTCAGTGTGATACCACCTTTACGTTAAACCAGAACTTAGAACCCAATTACATAAGTTGGTATTTATATTTTCCGTTTTTTGACCCCCTACGTTTAAAGTCCAAATAGTTTGTGGTGTAAAGTACAACATAAAACATATGCAAATCGATTGGACGTTGTGAATGACTAACGTGTTTACGATGAATTTGTAGTGAATTTCAAAGATTTCATGCATCGACTGTTTTGTATGAGTGGGCTTTTAATTAATGATGGCTACTTTTAAAAGACAGACGTAAGGAAAAGGTTGTATGATTTTTTTTGAGTAGGTGTTTACCTACGAATGAAGAATGGTCGTAAGAATAGAGGAAAACTAAAACAACTGTCGGTGGATAGCGTGAAGGATGAACTAGTAGAGATCCGAGTGAATACTAAAATCCTAACTAATATTATAAATGCGAAAGTAAGTTTGTTTCTTACGCTTTTACGCTAAAACGGCTGAACGGATTTAGATGAGATTTGGCACGTGGGCAGAACATGTCCTGGAGAAGAACATAGGCTACTTTTCATCCTGAATCGCAGACGAAGTCGCGGGCAACAGCTATTAATAGATAAAAATGTAGGAACCTATGAAAGACGAATATCTTCTTCTTTCATATCTATACTAATAATAAGGAAAGATTTGTCCGAACGCGCTAATCTCTGGAACTACCAGTCGGTTTTGAAAAAATATTTTTGCATTTGATAGCTCAATTCTTGAAGAAGGTTATATATAGGCTATTCATCATCACGCTGAGCGTAGTACTGGCGTGGGCAGATATGCGACGCGACGTGGTGGGTCGGAGGAGCAAGAAATTTCACGCGGACGAAGTCAGGGGCAGAAGCTAGTAAATTACACGCTATGGGATATGGGCAGAAAGATGATGACGAAGCAGGACCACTTGAAGGACTTGAGCTTGAAGAATTGAGTTTAAAAGAACACTCCCAAGGGCATCTCAAGGGTGACAGAGACAACTTCCAATACTCTGAGAAGTATATTGGTGTGCTTTAGATAAAACAACTATCAGTTCATCAGCATTTCAGCCGAAAAAGTCCACTGCTGGACATATCCTCCCCCAAGCACCGCCACTTCCACCGGATCTGTATTTCTCGCAGCCAGTGGACTCCTGCGGCCTTCAGTTCTTCGGTCCACCTTGCGGGACGCCTTCCATCTAACGCTATAACTTTCAGTTCTTCTACGAAAATCATTAGGATCCTTGTTAATATCACTATACTTAAATTACCATAGAATGACCGTTAAGTGTCATTATAATGAGAAGCAATTATCTGACTAGTATAGTTCTTAAGCACCATGGGAGGTTAACATGAGGATAGGAATCCTTATTACTTGACAATAATTATGTTGTATATCGCAACAGCCGAGGCCACTGTTTCGTGTTATTTTTTAATTAAATGCAAGGGAGTTGCATACTTTCTCTCACAGAACACCAGACATAGTATATGCATAACTTTAAATTCAGACAATAGCAGCCCATGCCATGCAATGAACATGTTCCGACATTTGCTGATAATCTATCTATATGTATATATGTATATTTATAATCTATATTCAAAGTCCTGACTGAGTGATATATCAACGCACAGCCTAAACCGCTGGCCCTAGAGGCATGATATTTGGAGGGTGTGTTCTTTGTGAAGAGTAGGTATCCACTAAGAAAGGGTTTTTCAAAATTCCACCCCTAATAGGGTGAATGGTGGGAGGGTGAAATTTCACGAGTCTCGGGCAGGAGCTAGTAATGACAATAAAACAGGTATAAACTAGACACTACTCATTGACTACAAAATACCCTTCAACAGATCTAATATTGGCCAACAAGCAAGTTCAAGGCAAACACTACATACAACCAATCTGGAAAAACCTGAGTACGGTTGACGCTGAATTTATCACCGTATTTGAATTCGTAAGTAACAAATTAGTCCCCTTGAAACGTTACCCTCCTTATGATAGAGGAAGGAAGACATAGCTTACAATTTTAATACTTGTTGTACAGAGGCCAGCACATCAAGCTACCCCAATCTGTCAAATTTCTTTGATAGATTTTCAACTTTATCGCTGAAACATAAGGTTCAAAGTTGATTGGCAAAATTTGACAGTTTCGGGTAGTTTGAAATGCTGGCGAAAAAAGATCTTTGTTGCAATTCGTGTTGTATTATAATATATACATAGCGATAAGGCCGCCCATTGTACATTTTGATGTACTCGATCTATTTTTTGTTAAAGTAGGTATGTATTTTTTTCGTGTACAATATAGTACCTAATATTAAAAAAATACTGGAAAAATTTCATCCTCATCACGACAGATTGGTCTTTTTCCTCTTTGATCCAATATTTTGCTTTAATAGCCACTAACTCACTTATCTACACATCAACACCATTAAATTACTTATGCTTAAAAACGAACTAGATTTATGTTCTAAATGCCTATTCACCTAGTACATTCACCCACAGCACTTGAGGTCACAAAAAACACTAGTTGGCAAGCGGTGCAACGAAGTACAAGCAACTTGCACATTATAGTGCAAAGTCGTAAAATCTATGACGCATTTCGGAATTGCGCAAGTCGATTAATTAAATGCCAAGTATTCACGCTTAGCCTAGGTACCATTAAGTACTAAAAAATATGTTTTTTAGATTGCGGTGAAATTGTTTACACCTTCTTATTCTTCGTGTTCCTACTGTTGGGATTCAGGCCTCCTTTCTGTGAGAGAGGTGGGCCGCACAGAACAGCGAAGCAATTGCGTAATATCAATGGGAATCGGTTTCATTTTGATAGTTCAACAACATTCATTGCGTTATTTACGTGTTGAGCAAACAAATTTTTTTAACATATGAAGCAATGGATTAGCAATTTGTTTCAAAATGATTCAGATTCCTATTGATAGTGTTTTACGCAATTAGGGTGCCGATCAGCAGTGCTATTCTGTAAAAATCTCACGGTGATAACTTAGGTGAAGTGAGCTGTCATTCCTCCTGATGTTAGGGATCGCCCCTATTGATAGCTCAGTTCACCTAAGTTATCACGGTGAGATTTTTACAGAATCGATCGGCTGTTCTGTGGTGGGCCGTAACAATCCACCTCGCGGGCCCAGTGCGGGTTGGTGGAAGTCACATGTTTTAAAATGTTAGGTTCTAGGGACATGCCGTTTTCCTCAAGATGTATTCTGCCACATTTAGAGCAGTGGTGCTGAATTAATAATTTACACAAAGTAAAGTGCTTGTCTGGGTTCGAACCTACGCCGTACAACTCGTAAGTCGGGGTCGTTACCACTGGACCACCACTGCTTTTCGTGTCGCTAGTACGACAGTATTTTTTTTTTTACCCAAAACTTCGCCACTTTCACGGCGTTACTACATAATTAACACCTAATTTGAGATCGGTTTTGAAGGACTCTGGTCTAAATGCCGAAAATGCATTGAAAAGTACACAGTAGTCATATGTAAGTACCATAAGTAAGATGATTCATAAAATCATTAGGTACTTGTTTCTTGTGCTACAGTGCTCTTCATGATATTATACAGGTTGAAATTTAATCACCGTTTTCCTCTTAAGATGTCATTGTACTCATCATTATGAACAACTTTTGCTATAGGTAGGGACAAACCTGAAATCGCGAAAAAAAAACAGCTGTTCCCTACATTTTGACGAGTTATGTGAACATAAATGTAGGGAAAGGCTGATTTTTATGTCACGATTTCAACGAATCTCAACAACGTAAATAACGCAATGAATATTGCTGAACTGTCAAAATGAAAGACATTGCTACTGGGTCTCAAGTCTCCTATTACAATAGTGTCAGAATGGTCTATCATTGATTTCATAATTGTTGATTTTGACAAGTTTGGTAATCTACTAACATAATGGCGTCACTATGACTTTCCAATGGTCAACCACTGACACTCCATTGAAAGAAATGGCATAATGTCATTGTATTTACGAACTTCTTACTACTTCAGATTGCAAACACTAATACGTAATATGTAAAAATATATAGGGTGACTGGTAATTAGTGACCGATACCTAAACACGTGATTGTACTCATGATAACAAACAACTTTTACTATGGGACCAAACCTAAATTCGCGAAAAAAAAACTGCTGTTCAGTACCTACATTTTGACCAGTTAGGCGAACATAAATGACTGAACAGCAGATTTTTTTTCACGAATTCAGGTTTGGTCCCATAGTAAAAGTTGTTTGTTATCATGAGTACAATCACGTGTTTAGGTATCGGTCACTAATTACCAGTCACCCTATATATTAAATGAAATCTAGCATGTTTAGTACCTAGTAGTTTTTCTCAGACCATTGACCGACCAATGATCGACAATTATGAATTTAGCAGATTATGAACTTTTAGCAAAATGACAATGGGATCGTGTTGGAAAGACGAATTTATAAAAATAGCAGACGCGGGCCTCTGATAGTGTGTCACGCAATTACTCCGTAGGTTGACAAAAGGGGCTGACTAATATTGGAATCCTTACTTATAAAGGTTGGTTAAAAAATCGTGGATGAAACGAAACAAGACGATAGTCGGGGTTATTTGCAGTAAAAAAAAGTATCATCACTACAAAAGTGCTTTTATGACAGTGGGTACCATGATTTATCAGTATTGGCACTTTTTCAATATCTTTTAGGTCTCACGAAAAATTATTTGTAACTTTAGAACCATACTGTAAACACTCAAATTGTCATAACTTTTAGGGAGATCAAGTTACGGCACTGCCACAGAGAATTTTTTTACTGCAAAAAACCCCAACTGTCGCCCTGTTTCGTTTGATCCACGATTTTTTGCCCACCTGTATAATGCCATTTTAGGCTAGCAATTTTCTGCCTAAGCTTTCTTTCTTTAAAGTCCTAGATTTTTGTTTGCCCAGCCATTGTTTCATGTCATATTGCGTAAATACCAACATTATCACTCCAATGTATCCTTATCAGTCACATCTAGGCCGTCAAGTCCTCTTGTAACATGCTTCTCGCCCGGCCGCTCTTGTGGAACCAAATAGATTTTCACTATAATTGCTAAGATTTTGAAATGGTTTGTTTTACTATAGATAATGGTTTTAATTGGTTTTTAGTGTTTGCGAAATGAAAAGTAGTGTTGCAGGTCTTGGTTTACCTATTTTTGCATCATACCGCGGATGGTGACGATCCTAAATGCGCTCGCAGAGACCAGTCCAGCATTGGATGCGTTTTTAGTACTACAAAAATGAAATCCTGTTAATATTATAAATGTGAAGATGTTTGGATGTTTGTTACTCAATCACGCGTAAACCGTTGAGCGGATTTGGATGAAATTTGGCACAGAGATAGTTTATAACCAGGATTAACACATAGGATACTTTTTATCTCGATATTCCCACTGGTTCGAAACTGACGCGGTTGAAACCGCGGGGCGCTGCTAGTATTTGAATATTTGTGTTTGTTAACGCCTACCGCAGTAATCTATTATACATATACTTATCTATATAGTTTTAGTTACTCATAATAAAGCTAAGAGTTTATTTGTTTGAACGCGCTCTGGAACTTCCAGCCGGATTTGAAAAATTCTTTTTGCACTTGATAGCCCTATTCTTGACGAAGGCTAGGTTATTAAACATCACGACCCTTAAAAGCCAAGCAAAGAAGTCAGCAAGAACGCTGAACAAAAACGAAGTCACAGCGCGGGCAGACGATGCGATGCGACCGGGATAACGACAAATTACACGCGGACGAAGTCGCGGATAGAAGCTAGTATTGATTACATTTTCGCCCCCTGTAGGTAAGTCAAGTTACATCATAGCTAAGTTTAAACCTTTTGCCTGCTCCGGTAAAACGTTCCAGTTGAGGTTTTACAATATCGTTTACATTTACTGCTAAAACGATACTGAAACCACAGACTATGTCATGAACCTAAAAACCTAGTTTATCATTTGTGACTTAAGTCACAGCTATGTGAACTGAACCCAGCATTGCATAAATATGTAAGCTGTCACGCCCTTTATACCTGGAGGTTTTTATTTAGGTAGTAAGTTTTTCTTTTTTTGTTTACATATTTAATTTTGATTTATTTGTTTTATTGTATTTTTTGGTATATCGGCGTGGCAAGATGAAAAATGGCAAATAATTTGATTTAATGTTCTGTGTCCTTGTAACGTCAATTACTTTGCATAGGTATTTAATATATTGTATACAATCAAGTATTTTGTAACTGAACAGACAACTGTGCTGCTGGGGAGTTTGTTGCGCCACTTCTTCTTCCCAGCGAAAGCACTAAGAAGTGGTCGGGCGTTTTGGGGGACTGTCTTTTGTAATTTTGACGTTCGAAAAGTGCTGATTCTCAGCCTAGTTTGAATGACGACTTTTGATTTTGATTTTTTGAAATAAAACAGTCTTTACCAATATGAAGATTTCTTGGAAGTATTCAATGTTCGAATAGTAAACAAACATTCATTTCGAATATTTATGCAATGGATTAGCCTTCAAAATTATTCAGATTGCGAATGATAGCGTGTTATTCAATTAAGGACTAGGGTGTCGGTCGAATTGGTATTGGTGCTTGGGGAAGGCCTATGTCCAGCAGTGGACGTCTTTTGGCTAAAACGATGATGATATAATAGTCACTACACTGGCTTATCATCACACAAAGCCTTTCGAGCACGCTCGCTTTACTTTTCCACTCTTTGGGGCTATTATCGTCGTGCCATCAAAGTCAATAGAAACGCAATGAATCATCTCCACACGGCGATATCATCGCGACGATAATTTGATGGCACCGCATGACTATCGCCGCGATTTTCTCGCCCGTGAAGATGGCGGCTATCCCGCCATTCGTGGTGAACTGACAGTTGACATTAATGACAGCTACCTCACTACCTATAATCCTTTCACAGTAGATTTACCTCTGATTTTTCATCACAATCAAAATCACTGTGATCTTTATTTTCGTTACAATTAGGTTTCTATTGGGTTGCTGCTGTTAAAGCCTCAGAGGCTAAAATAACTATAAAATTATTGTACTGGTGTGCATGAGACAATATTTACATAATTATCTATTATATACACTACAATAACTAATCGTATTCTTGCCGAAACTCCAGAACAAACTCAATTCAAAATCCAAAGACATCAATTTTCTCTATAATATTGTATTACATTACCTAACAACTCCTCTGAAAGCAAGTTGTTTTTTTTTATTTACCGATTTAATTCTAAAAAACAAAACACATAAATCTGAATTATTACCGATTACAATAAGGTCGACGATTCAAAACAAACGAAGGCCACGTTATGTTTGAAAACAATTTTTAGTATTCAAATGTTTATGCAATGTGAGTAGATGCGTAGCATTGGTGACCCAGGGGTAATTGGCCGCCCCCCTGTTTCCCATGGCCCTCCCATCACGGCGATGTGGGAACACCGCTGAGTTTTAGTGGGTATACTGTCATCCCGACAGGAGTCCCACATACCCCGTCTCGTCCCCCACGAGCGGGGATGCGTAATGCATTTCTCAGCGAAAAAAAAAGTGGTAATTGGCCGCGACTTACAAGTCATCAGTCGTAGATGCGAACCCAGATAGGCGCTATACTTTGTGTAAATTATTTCATCACCACTGCTCTCAAAACGCTAAAGGAAAACATCGTAAGAAAACCGGCATGTCCTAGAACTAAAAATTCGAAGACCGTAATCCACCACGCGGGTTTGGGCCCGTGTTTAAGATGTGTATGTATTAGTAACAAATTGGATTCTATGATCTAGATAAATAAATGATTATTAACAATTCTGCACTTCGTAAATAATCCAATGAAACACCTCTTATAATTAACACAACACCATACAATAACTGTAAAAACATAGCACTCCAACCTTAACCTCGTCGTAATAAGGTCGAAAATCGTATGAAAGAAATTTAACAAAAGACATTAGCCGGATTAGAAACCGTAACGTCCATATGAGAAGTCTTGGTTATCGCAAAGTAACTGTGCATAATAAATTAACTTTTCCCACGTCAGAATGTTCTAGAAAGTATGGCACTTAATTATTTTCTCTGTAAGTAATAAAATGAAAAGTTTTTTAGAATTTTGTTTACTGCTGACATTACACAAGTAAAGTACTTACCTAAGAGCTTATTGCTATGACGAATGTTACAAGAAATATCTTGTTATAACTGTTTCATAATATTGTATAGGCCATAGATATAAGAAATAAGAAGTTTTTTACATTGCTATGGTCCAGGAAAACCCCATTTTATGTGCAGGCGAATCACAATCCATTCCAAGGAAAAGATCGCAGAAAGCGATAAGGCCGCCCATTGTATATTATTATTTTGTAGTGTTCGATCTATTTTTTTGTTATGTATTTTGGTGTACTATAAAGTATATATCCTAAATAATATAATGTATCATTTCAGCATGTAAAAGTCTGATTGCAGGACAAATGCATCTTCTCATAAAGAGAAGGATCGACCATTGATCTTTGCAACATTGCGGGTTGAATGTTGATCAATGTTGCGGTTTGCCATCGACTCCTAGATGCCAAAAAGTGGTGAGTCGGTGACCAATTCGTATTTATTTTGTTGACTTTAAGTACCATTTTAATTCACATAATATAAGCTAACAGACTTAAAATAATATTAATAATATGAACATGTATATAAAAAAAGAAGGAAAAGAATTGTAGGACAACAAATAATTCGTCTGCATCGCTGTCAACAGGAAAAGTGCCCATTCTGGATATCCTATGTATACCTATTTAAACCCCTTATACCTATTTTTTTTGTTTTAGATACACAAAAATATTTTTAGAATGTTCTACAATTACAGAAAAAAAACACTGTAATTAGACCCCATCTTAAAACCAAAGGCCGTTGAATTTGCAAGACTTTCAAAATTCATTAATAAGTCCTTACTTCAAAAACAGTAATCTAGTGAGTTCATGGCGTATGAAGGTAACTATTATGAAATGCGTAACTATCATTGTTTTTTTTTTATATTTCCTTTAGCCTCGTTAGTGGTATTTTTTTTTCTTTTAATCGTAAATTAGTAATTAGCTTTAAAGTAAAGGATGCGTAAGCATTATTGTGTAGGCTGTTCAGGTATTGTTACCTATAGAACGAAATTACGAAATGTGGGTGTGTGCGGGTGGTCTTTCCTCCATAGAAACGCTCTCACCTGTTTTCTTACTGGCTAATGACCATACAATGATTTTTACAGAATAATAAATATTAACTACGTGTATGTCGCTATGTTTTCCTTTTTGGTACATTATTTTTATAAGCACTAGAACCCTCAAAAAAGCCGATTTAAACCGCCTAGTGAGGCCTAGTGTACAAATTCGCCAACTCATCATGATCATCTGCCTAGCCTTTTCCCAACTAAGTTGGGGTCGGCTTCCAGTCTAACCTGATGCAGCTGAATACCAGTATTTTACATGGAGCGATTGCCTATCTGACCTTCACAACCTAATGACTGGGAAATACGATGCCCCTTGGTAAGACTAGTTGTCAGACTTTCGGGCTTCTGACTACCCGTAACGACTGTCAAAGACCCACAGATGACAGTCGGGACCAACGACTTATCGTGCTTTCCGAGGCACGGAGGGGTCTCGGTATGTAAAGATGGTCACCCATACACAAACCAACCGCGGCAAGCGTAGCTTAACCTGATCGATCCACCTGTGCGGCTGTTATTATTTAGCCACGGGCCCCTAATTTGCCAACTATTAATGAAAAAAAAAACATAGGGACACAGTATATATCCTTCTTATTCAGTTTATGAAATATCTTTTAAATTGGTCCAATATTGAAGGAGGAAATAGGCGAGTATTGACTTTTGACTTTTTACTTAGGTTTTTTGAAAAGTCTCCTACCGCATGTCCTCTTAAGTAAGTACACTTCTGACAAACCCTTCTGGAGTACAAGCGTAATGTTATTTTATGTATTAACGAAATGCAATCAGAACCGTATTATGTGTTACAGAAGAATATTGAAAAAATAAAAACGTGCTTTTGGATAATCAACACTCGACTCGACGCCAAAAGTTGATAATCCAACAGTGCGCTATCATTTACACTCTGTATCATCGTGTCGACTAGTATTGATGATAACGAAACAACCACGAACCCCTTCAGACTACAGCAAAGAGCTAAGGATAGCAAAAGGGATAAACTGGATGAGGCAGTGAGGACTGCGCGTTGAGATTTTGAAATGCAATTTAGAAGATAGGTAATCTAACTCAGGTAGATAGGGATGAGATATAACTTATTATAATACAACCTCAACCTTATAATTTAAAAGGCATCTTTAGACTTTTAGCAAACAACAGTTTGCTTTTAAAGACGGTTGGCAATTGACGTTTCATAGTTCACCTTCTTGAAGTAGACTTGCTATAGGTAGTTAATTCCCTGTGGCACGTCAGTTAAGGAAACTAACATGAGTCTTAAATCAAACTTGATTCTGCGCTTTATATTAGCACAAACAGCTTACATAGGACCACAAGTAGAAGGGCAAATTCCTAAGCCTCTTCCACGAATTCATACACATACGATGAAAAATATCAACCATAACATCGAACAAAACACGCGCGGAATGTAACTGGCAAAATATTCCATATAGCCTCGCCACACCGACCGCAAACAAACCAACAACACCACACTCTAAACTACATTCTGTATCTGTAACGTTAAAGTTCATAATCACTTTTTCATTATTGTTATGTATTACGTCTGTATATACAACCCTTATCAGTTTATTCATTAAACAGTGCTATGGAACTGTTTAAAGCTAGGTACACACTACCATGTCGTGCGTGTCGAGTCTCTTGTTCAACATGTTGTATGGTGAGACTGTGAGAGACACATTTCATGTCGTGGCTTGGTCTGGGAAAGAATATAGAAAAGTAGGTTTATTTACTACAGAAACTCGTGCATACAAAAATTTAATCGACTCTAATCTATACTAATAAAGATTTGTATGTATGTTTGTAACGAATTGGCTCAAAAAGTACTGGACCGATTTTAAAAATTCTTTCACCATTTGAATGCTAATTATCACTGATTAATACAGGCTTTTTTTCCACCCGTGCGAAGCAGGGACGGGCCGCTAGTAGATAATAAAGAAAAATAAAACAAAATTCGGAACACCACGCTGCGTTCCAAAACGAGTATAATAGACACAGGCTAGAAGGCTGCCAGGCTCAAATTAATGGGATTGGGCGGGTCACATCAGCCGCATGCAGGATGGGCGCTGGGCAAGTCTTCAAATAATTGGTGCCTGAACATGGACCCAGAAAACGGTGGCGAGATGACCTTGATGCGTACCGCGAGGGCTGGTTCGATGTGGCGCGGGAAAAGAGTTCTTAGAAGAACTTGGGGAGGCCTTTGCCCACCAGTAGGATAATATAGGCTAACCAAAAATAAAAACTGGTCAAGTGCGAGTCGGAATCGCTCACCGAGGGCTCCGTACAAATTTAGTATTAAATAGTTTTAATTTTTTTTTAAATGTACAAAGGTTTTCGGATTTTCTCCTTTACCTGTGCTAACATTGCTTCTTGCCAAATTTCATGAAGTACCCTATAGGTTTTGATTTCGGAACATAAACGCCCGTATCTTTTGATTGTGTTGCCTTAAAAGTTTGATTTTTTTTTTTCACTGCTTCAAGGGATTGCAGCCCTGAGTATTTGATATCAATTTCAACTTGATAACTCCACGAGTTCTTGAGAAAAAGGGTATTGACTGACGGACAGACAGACGAACAACGAAATGATCTTATAAGGGTTCCGTTTTTCCTTTGGAAGAACCCTGAAAACCATTTGAACTAGTGTAGTGTAGAGCTGAGACAAGAAGTCCACTCAACATGATAATTTGCTATGGCCGCACAGCGCTGATTTTTAGTAGTTACTGATACGAGTAGCAGTGTGTATTCAGCTTTAGTCATATCCCATGATATGTCGCGATAATTTCAACCGGGGTGATGATAAGGTACTAATTGAATGTACCTAGTTCTACCATTATGGTGGCTTAGATAACATTTGACGTCATTCGTGTAGGGAAGTTTGATAGTGGAAACGATAGTATTGTTTTGAAAATGTTATGAAACGATAAGGTTTTGTTTGGTTTTGTTTTGTGTATGTTCAACTTCAATTTAACACGTGGGGTTTGTAACGATGTGTTTAAATGAAGGGAAAACAATGTATTTTGTTGGATTAGATAAAGTTAAGACTTTAGATATGGAGAGTGTCACATCACTGGCGTAGAACAATGAAGGGTTTCGTAGTTGGAATTAATTTATCCCAAGAACAAACTTAACATTGTAGTTAAGAATTATGTTCTCCCATTCATTGCAACTGCAAATTTAAGCTCGTAAACTTGTAAAGCCTAATTAGCTGTGATAGTTTTCCTTTTAATTTCGTTACATATAATCACGGCATTTTATTCAAAATGCCGTTAATATTTTCATATATCCATAAGCAACCATTTAGCTGACTTGACACTTGACTCTAACAAAAATTAGCACTTTAGAGCTTAATATTTCACAAATGAATGCCTGAATCGAAAAACGGCTTTCACAAACCCGCAATGTTTTTGAAAGACCTATCCAACTATTTTCCACACCATGGAGTAGACAAGAAAAAAAAACAAGTGTACAGGATGTACCCTAAAATATTCTCTTTTTCATGATTTTATTTTACCACTTTGTTGGCGTGAATAATATGTATATCTGTGCCAAATTATACGAGTAGCTTTCTAGTACTAAGAGTTTCTGAGCTAAGCTGCGGACGGACGGACGGACGGACGGACAGGCGGACATAGCGAACCTATAAGGGTTCCTTGTTGACTACGGAACCCTAAAAAGGATTCTCACTTATCAGAACATCACGCGTGTAATCTCCGAAGGGTTTGACAGAGGTGGAGGAGTTATCAATTTTTTATTTTGCCAGTTGTGTTTAAGTCTCATGTAATACGGGGCGAGCCTATTATTATTAGCCCATTAGCCTATCCCTAGCCTGGCTCAAATTAAGAATCCGGGCTACTTATGAGAAATTCCTGATGGAAAAGCCCTATAACACTTTTCACGATCTGGAGAGCGAATCCAGGACCTCTCAGCAGTGTCGTTTGGCACCACCAGACCCACGAGGTAGTCAAAGAATTCTTACGTAAGTAGATAATTGGCTTTTAAATTTCTTTTCGTTCGATTGATAATATCATCATTATAAACAGCCTATAATGTTCCCACTGCTGGGACTCAACTCAACCTCCTCTCGGTAAGAGGGCCGTAATCCACCAAGCGGGCTGAGTGCGGGTTGGTAGATGTCACAATTTTTTTGGTTCTAGGACATATTAGTTTCCTTACGACGTTTTCCACCACCATTTTGAGAGCAGTCTGGGTGCAAACCTACGACCTACTACTCGTAAGTCGCGACCGTTACCACTTGGCCAACACTGCCCAACTGATTGAAAATATATGCCGTCAAAATGTATGTCGTCAAAATGTATGTCATCAAATGCATGCAGTCAAAATGTATGTCGTCAAAATGTATGCCGTCAAAACGTATGTCGTCAAAATGTATGCCGGCAAAACGTATGTCGTCAAAATGTATGTCGTCAAAATGTATGTCGTCAAAATGTATGCCGTAAAAATGTATGCCGTCAAAATGTATGCCGACAAAATGCATGCTGACAAAATGTATGTCATCAAAACGTATGTCGTCAAAATTTATGTCGTCAAAAGGTATTTCGTCAAAATGTATGTCGTCAAAACGTATGTCGTCAAAATATATGTAGTCAAAATGTATGTCGTCAAAATGTATGCCTTCAAAATGTATGCTTCAAAATGTATGCCGTCAAAATATGTATGCTGTCAAAATGTATGCTTCAAAATGTATGCCGTCAAAATGTATACCGTCAAAATGTATGCCGTCAAATTGTATACCGTCAAAATTATGAAAATAGGGGATTACCACAGCGGTTTCGAAAAAACAAACTGTTCACTAATCTGTAGTATGTTATTGATAACATGTGCAGATGTTTACAAGCATGGCAGCAGACTACTAGAAAATATTTCCTTTGAACCAGATCATATTCCGTCACGCAACGCTAGCCGATGCACGGATGTAAAAATATCATGGCAGGATTTTTTGCACATTGGATTTTCAACGCACTTCTTAGCACAGAAAGTTGAAAATCCAACAGTGTTGTCTTTTGACGCGCTGGGATGCGCTCTGTTGGATTCTCAATGCTCGGCTCTACACCGAGAGTTGAAAATTCGGTGCGCGATAAAATCCCGCGGCGATATTTTTGTGCCGGTGCGATCGTCGACTTACAAGTTCTGAGAACACAATTAATCTTATAAGACATTCACATCCGTTACTCGATATGCATTATTACATCTGTACAATGAAGTTACAGTTACAGTAGTGACATCCATCTTTGTCTAGTATCAAAACGATATCAAAGTCTGTGACGACCACGAAGTACATTTACTTCAAGGTGACGGCCACAGGTAGGGTTGCCAACCCTACTATATAATATAGTATCCTACTATATTAGAGGCCTAAATGCTATATTTCTTTAAAAAAGACTACTATATTTTCATTTCAATGCAAAATGGCGACATGAGCGCAATATAGCCAGCATTAATCTAATAAAAGCTGAATTAATGGTAACCTTAATTTATAGTGTAATAATGGTTACGAGATAAAAAAAAAATTAATCATATCTACTATATTTTTTTATTTTTTCGCCATCTACTATATTTTTACAGGCAATGGCTTCAAAAATACTATATTTGTTATAAAAAAGTTGGCAACCCTAGCCACAGGTGACGACTTGCGTAACGATTTTAAAGGATATCCCTAATCCTTTGCTTCAAAGTTTGAAGAATTAATCTGCTTGACAACGCAACGTAAATAACGCAAAAAATAAAACGAATAAAAAAACCAAAGAGCCCAATATCAACCGAATGACGAATATACCTATTTTATTTATAATTGACTAGCGGCCCGTCCCAGCTTCGCACGGGTGCATTTTTTTTTTCAAATTTCCGAAATTTTCTTTCATACAAACCTTGTCCTGGCAATATTCGCAATAAAATAATATTGCGATTATAAATTGAGAAATAAACTATCCTATCTTTCAAGTTGGATGAAACTGCACACAGTGTGCAAAATTTTATTAAAATCGGTTCAGTAGTTTAGGAGTCAGTTGCGGACAAACAACGTGACACGTAATTTATATTTATTAAGATTATGTTATCTTTTTCTTTTTTTCTGGTTCCATACATCAAAAGGAAAAAACGGAACCCTTTTAGAATCACTTTGCTGTCCGTCCGTCCGTCCGTCCGTCCGTCCGTCCGTCCATCCGTCCATCCATCTGTCTGTCAAGACCCTTTATCTCGAAAACGCGCAGAGGTATCAAGTTGAAATTAAAACCAAATATTCAGATCTGCGGTCCTTTGAAGCTGTGAAAAAATCAAACTTCTAAGTTAACGTAAAAAAAGATACGACCGTTCATGCCGCAAAAAACGTATATATATTTCGATACTCTCAAGGTAATCATAATGTATAGGGTCCCGTTGACTTAGAATCATAAAATTTGGCAAGAAGCAAGGTCATGTAGCACAAGTAAAGGAAAAAATCCGAAAACCGTAAATTTGTAGTTACATACCTACTTTGTGCGGAACCCTCGGAGAGTCCGACTCGCACTTGACCGGTTTTTTTTATTATTAACTCCTGTTTAACAGAGCACCGGCCATCTTAACTGTACACCACTCTTGGTTGACTGATAATAGAGAAGGCATTCAGTCCGCCTTTTGTACCTTACCTAATATATAAAATTCTCGTGTCACAGTGTTAGTTACCATACTCCTCCGAAACGGCTTGAGCGATTTTTATGAAATATATGCATATTCAGTAGGTCTGAGAATCGGCTACAATCTATTTTTTTTTTTTTGCAAAACGACGTTTCTGGGTCAGCTAGTACCTATTGTATAAATAAATGTGCTTGATTCTTAAACTTAGGCTCTCTACGTCCCTATTACATGTCGATGCCTTCCATCTAATGCTGCGTGTAAGGACAACATACATTATCAATTCATAAATTCAATGTAGGACTACAGTATGTCACCACTGCGAGGATCGCCCAGAGGACACGGTGGAGCATACGGTGGAGGTCTACCCCGCTTGGGAGGAGCACCGCCGTATTCTCGTAGAGGCGATCGGCAGCGGCGGCGACCTCTCGCGCCCGGCCCTGGTTCAAGCCATGGTCCGTGGCGAGAGGGAGTGGGAGGCAGTCACTTCCTTCTGCGAAGCAGTCATGCTAGCGAAGGAGGTGGCGGGACCGTTGAGGGAGAGAACCTCACGTCCCAGCCGCGTGACGACTCCCGGCCACCGTAGGCGCGGGCCTGCGGGCGGAAAGTAATGGGTAACTCACCGTCCGATCAGGACCAGGCCCGTGCCGGATGGCGCGTACGTGTTCCACGCGCGCCTCAAAGAGATGTCAGCAATATAAGGAAGGGGCCCGTGAGGGCCGTAGCCTACCGGGGCAGCGGGATTGTCTGAAAGGGTTACCGCTACCCCGAAACATAAAGGGCTAAGGAAGGAACACGGGTGAGTTTTAGTCAGTAAGAGTCTGACACTCCCTTCTGCTCCATCCTGAGCAGGAGGGGTCATTTGTTGATTTCCCATCCACAAAAAAAAAGGCCTACAGTATGAAAAACACCACAACGAAGCCCAAATGGAAAAGTAATAAGTACGTTAATACATACAAGTTCATACATAATTTTACATAACATAGCATTACATAGACATAAAGAAATGCAATAAAACACGAACCGTAAAGTTACATGATTATGTCGAGTGCGAGTCGAACACGAAGGGTTCCGTACCACAAGGCAAAAAATACCGAAAAAAACACGTTTCTTGTATGGAGTTGACACTCCCTTTAATTTTTATTTACTTTATTTTATTTTTATTATTTTTTGTTATAGTAGCAATAGAAACATACTCTGTGAAAAGTTTAACTCCTTACCTATTACGGTTCATGTGACCCGCTGACAGACAGACGTACGGACGGACGGACAGCGGAGGCTTCAGCGGAGTAATAGTGTTCCGTTAGCAACTTTTGGGTACGGAACCCTAAAAAGAAAACTTAAACAGATTCCTGTTTAGCCCGTTATTAGTTGCTTTGAAGTAAAAAAGGTAATTTAATTCAATTTTTTGCTATACCTACTCAAGTTCTACAGTCATAAATTATCATTATGATGTTTACGCTTATCTGTGCTTTGAAAAACTCTCGAAGGGGCTTGTGGCTAAGTAATAACAGCCGCACGGGTCGATTGATTAGGTTAAGCTACGCTTGCCGCGGTTGATCCGTGGATGGACCATCTCAGACCGGAAAGCACGTTAAGGGCCTATGCTACCTCAAATGGCTTAGCATGATCCTCCGTTATGTCGAAAATACTACAGCATTAATTTTGAAATAAATATATGGTAAAGTTGAGGATTAATGTTAGGTCTTATGTTAGACGAAAACACGATTCCATAAAATTTTCTCGATAGAAAAAAAAATCCAAAGTTACCTCTAAACCGAACAATAAACCGCTGGTATTTAAAAAGTACTTCAAATTAGATCATGAAACTTGAACTAACTATAAAGCAGATCTTATGTTTTTTTTTTTTTAATTATCATTATTTTCACCGTAAAAAGCATATACCTAAACTATTGGCGCTGCCTGCCGCCTAGCACCGCACTCTGTCTCGCTCTCACTCAGTCCGCGAGCAGTATCGTGCGAGCGAGATAAACGAGTGAATTTTAGCTGAGGTAGTATAGGCTATTAAGCCGTTGGTCCTAGTTGTCATTCGTGGAACTTTGACAGTCGTTAAGGATCGTCAGAAGCCCGAAAGTCTGACAATCGGTCTTACCAAGGGGTAGGTATAGTATTACCCAGTAACTGGGTTCTGGAGGTTAGATAGGCAGTCGTTCCATGTAAAATACTGGTATTCAGCTGCATCCGGTTTGAGTGGAAGCCGACCCCAATATAGTTGGGAAAAGGCTAGGCAGATGAAAACTTTTAGAACTATTCAAACGTAGGAGAACGTGAATTGACCATCATAAATCTATGCTCAGCATAATCAGCCTATAATGTTCCTACTGCTGGGCCACAGGCCTCATCTCTGTGTGAGGGAGTGGGCCTGTGGGCCGTAATCCACCACGCGGGCCCAGTGCGGGTTGGTGGATGTCACACGTCATCGAATTTTTGGTTCTAGGCCATGCCGGTTTCCACACGATGTTTTCCTTCACCGTTTTGAAAGCAGTGGTGATGAAATTATTAACACAATGTCAAGCCGGGTCTGGGTTCGAACCTACGACCTACAAACTCGTAAGTGTTCTGTGGCTGTTACCACTGAGCCACCACTGCTTACAAATCTATGGAATTCAGCTTACCTATGGATTTTAAAAGTAAAACTTGAATAAAACGCACAATTGCTAACAAAATTTTTAAATGTCATAAACGTTATATATTTTGCGGCTTATCACATAAATAACCCATCTGCATTATGATGATAATAAATATCTATATCATCTTATGATTTGTTTCTGATATTAAGTTCGTTCTTCTTCTCAGAATTACCTACGGCTAATTCACTAGTCTGAATTTAAGAACCATTACAACATGTAACGATTTAGGAAAGAAATTCAAGAAATATGCAAAGTGTTTAAGAGGTAAGAGGATGGTAACTTTTACTTTTTTTCTTACGTCTACCATTACAGGATAATCCAATGGGATAAATGCGCTTTACTAACTGAATCTATACTATAATTTTAAAACTAATTATTTACAAACAATGCAATCGTTACGAATTTACTCAGAGAACAACAGAAGAAGTCCGTCTCACTCGCTTTGAGGTTGAACGTGCGGAGTACCAAAAGGCGTAAGAATTTAACCTGAACATGGTTTATTTACACTTTTGTCCGATACTTTTGGAATTGACTATCTTATCTTAATATATATAAATTACGTGTCACGTTGTTTGTCCGCAATGGACTCCTAAACTACTGAACCGATTTTAATAAAATTTTGCACACTGTGTGCAGTTTCATCCAACTTGAAAGATATTTATTATCTCAATTTATAACCGCTAATTTGAAAAAAAATGCACCCGTGCGAAGCTGGGGCGGGCCGCTAGTAGTCTATAAGTTTGTGTACACTTTCATGACTTCAGTAAGAAGTCTTACAAGATTGGAGTAACGATATTACTTAATCAACCGTTCTCATCAGCTTTGTTTTCAGATAATTGAGTAATTTAATGTTCCCAATAGAGTCTTACTTTACTATAACTGTGCGAGTCTATTTTTTCCCACTCTTCCGGTTAAGTTATGAAATCGGTAAAAAAATATGTCACCTCTGTTAAGCATAGTATCCTCGCGGTTTTCCCGAGGCGATTTTTTTTCGCACACTGCATTTTCTACGCACTGCTAAGCGCCGAGGGTTGAAAATCCAACAGTATGATTGTTGACGTGCTGGGATGCGCTCTTTGGATTCTCAACGTCCGGCTCAACACCGAGAGTTGAAAATCCAGCGCGATAAAATCCAGCCGCGATATTTTTCCGCCCGTGCGAATGTGTGCTAAGTCCTAGCTTTTACAGCAGGCATTAAAGTAGCACATTCAAGGTCATTTGGAATGATTATCGTTTCGAATAGTATCTGCATTTAGTGCACGAGTCATTTTACACGTAACGAAGTGAGTAACATTATCTACCTACCTCTAACTCATCGGCACTTGTGGAAAACCGCCTACGTTCGATTGACGTCAATGGGACAATCATCCTTTAGGAATGGTTGCAATTTCCGTACCTGAAGTTACCTGTTTTACGACTTTTATGTCACAGCATCCGAGGATATTCATAAAGTAATAAACAGCCTCCGGCCATATTTACCTATTTAAGAGTTAAGCTAAGATACACTTAGCGAGTCAGCTTCGTCACCAATGATCTCGCTGACTGGCAAATATTTGCACTTTCATTCTTACCTATTATAATCATGTTCCTCCTGCTGGCACACAAGCCTTCTCTCTTCAAGAGAGAGTACCTAGGTTGTAATCTACCGCGCAAGCCCAATCCGGGTTGGAGATCTCACACGTCTTCGAATTTTTAGTACGTTCTAATAATTTTAATAATAATTAAAATAATAATAATTTTTAGGACATGCCGGTTTCCTCACGATGTTTTCGTTCGCCGTTTTGAGAGCAGTAGTATTGACATTATTTACAAAAATTAAAGCGCCTGGCTGGGTTCGAACTTCGAACCCACGACACGTTACCATTGACCCACCACTTTTTTTTCTGTGGATGGGAAATCATCAAATGACCACTCCCACTCAGGGTGGAGCAGAAAGGAGTGCCAAACTCTTACTGACTAAAACCCACCCGTGTTCCTTCCTTAGCCCTTTATGTTCCGGGGCAGCGGTAACCCTTTCGGACAATCCCGCTGCCCACTGACCCACCACTGCTCTCACAATTACGAGAGAAAATGAAGAATTTCTTACGGCGAACATAAACGATCTCCAGTCAAACCGATAAGCAAATCATTAAACCCACATCTTATTACATTCGCTGTCGTTTGGTTTGCTCAGATAGTGTGTCTTTCCTAAAAATCAATGTGAGTTTTCGAATCAACTTTAGTGTCACGTAAAACCACGACATCGGCTGAAATCCAAACAAAGATAGAGCACAGAACGAGGCGAGGAAGGAAAACTCTTCGCCACATTCTGTTTAGCAGACTTTCTTTCACGTTACATGATAAAAAACCGCTCTCATTGTGTTATAAATTCATTATAATCACGTTATCAAGACACTCGTTGATAAGTGATAAATAAAGCTAAGATGGCGGACACGCCCCGCTTTCTTACACATTCTTGCACCTTATTACAGTAGCTATACGTGTTTTCTTGATAGCTTTCAACGGTATTAAGGCGAAAGCGATAGGGTAGCCCGCGAAATTCAAATTTTATTACATCTTTTCTATTTTGCAGGTCAGATCAGTTTTTATGAATGGTTCCCTTTATGTCGAGTCCCTTTACGTCGAGCCGAGAACCTTGCCTCGCTTCTATTACCCCTACGTCGAATCAACGATTTCAGTAACGTAACGGTAAGTATTGAATATTTTGCAAAAACAATAGACTCTCAGACTCGACGTAAAGGGACTCGACATAAAAGGAAACCATTCGTTTTTATGTTGAACTATAATTTGTGATCGTTACTAATATTTATTAATCTATATCTATACTAATAAAAACTTGTAATACAGCTGAAGAGTTTATTTCTTTGTTTGAACGTGAATCTCTGGAACTCCAGTCGAATAATAATTATGAACAATTATTTTTGCACTTGATGGCTCAATTCTTGAGAAAGTTTATAATATGTTTAACATCATGCTACGACGAAGAACGCTAAACTAAAACGAGGTAGAAGCGGGCGAGCGATGTAATGCGACGCAGGTGGTCGGGGGAACAAGAAATTTCACGGACGAAGTCGCTGGCAGAAGCTATAGAATTTCTAAGTTTATTTAACCTTTTTTTTTTTTTTTTTTTAGGGTGGGAAATTATCAAATAACTTCTCTCGCTCTGGGCGGAGCGGGAGGGCGTGTCAGACTTTTACTGACTAAAACCCACCCGTGTTCCTTCAGTTGCCTGTGCCAGGGGCCACGGTATCTCTCTCGAACAACCCGCGACCCTAGCAGGCATCGGCCCTAGCGGACCCCGTCAGTTGTTGCTGACATCTCTTTGAGGCGCACGTGGAACACAACGCGCCGTCGACCCGGGCCTGGTCCTTACCGGACGGCGAGCTGCCCATTGCTCGCCGTCCGCAAGCCCGCGCCTACGGTGATATTAACCCTACTGAATAACTATTGCACAAAATCACGACATTTGAGTATTATTGCTGGATCTTCTAATAATTATATTTCTGTAAATACATACCATGGCTTATAAGTAAGTTAGTGCAGCGGCATGCGACCACGGGAAGGTCCTTTATTGTTTCATCCTTTTCAGTAGTCAGATTTTAGTTTTCGAATTTACTTTTTATTTAAATTATTTTGGGCTTAATTTCGTGATAAAGTATTTATTTTGCAGAGCCGCTTATTTTTTTTTTTTTTTTGTTTAGGTTATATTGTCTTACATATACCTAAGTAATATACCAAACTTATACTCGTACATAAATATAATCAAATCGAAACTCGCCAATCACAGAAATCTGAGACGTGATTTTATAGAAATTAAATAATAGTATTGGGTGTATGCTTGGTGTATGCAAGAAAAACAGAAATCTGAGACGTGATTTTATAGAAATTAAATAATAGTATTGGGTGTATGCTTGGTGTATGCAAGAAAATCCGTCAGCAACAGCTCACAATATATATATATACATATATTTCAAATGTGCTAATTAAGCCCTTTCATTTGATACCCAACACGGCATGATTACAAACAATTTTTTTAGGTCATCACTTTATGTCAGCTAGAGGGCGCTATATTCAATTAAATGTGACATCACATAGCCTATAACCAGCGGACGATCAAGACGCTTCTAACAATACATCATTCATCATACATACATATATATATACATACATATATATCGGTCAAAATTATAAACCCTCCTTTTTGCTTCGCCGTCGCGTGATCGGGTAAAAACTGATTTACATCCGTAAAACGTCCTCGTTACATAGGGTCCAGTTGAAAACCAGCGTCAGGCATTATTTGTCTGACTAATGATTTATGCTGAACTAGGCCTATTTGGCGCAGCCGTGAGGCACACAATAGGCCAGTTTCCACCATCAATAAATTGAAAATCTATTATTCCGTCAGAGTATTGGAAAATAATGGACATATATTTTTTGTTTAAATCAATGAATATTGGCCCCGATTCTGTTGTTCACAAACTAAATTAAATTTAAGTTCAGTGCATCTTTTTCTTTCTATTTCATTATGAAAAGGACAGAAGATAAATATTAGTTTAATCCTGTCAAATTAGTCAGCGCCTGACGTAAATTGACGTATTTTTAGTAGCCAATTTTTTAATCTCGTCTGACTTGTCTATGGATTATCTAATTTGACAGGACTAAACTAATATTTTATGTTCTGTCCTTTTCGTAATGAAATAAAAATAAAAAGATGCAATGAACTTAAATTTAGTTTAGTTTGTGAACAACAGAATCAGGGCCATTGACAAAGATAAAACGCATCAAAACTCGGGAGTGGGGGCTCGTGACGTCAGAACGCACTAAAAATTATACCAAGGTGTATTGAGAATTTTAAAAGCGTCGTATCTTCGTCAATTTGGTTTACGTAACAAAAGAAAAAATACGGGTCAAATATTTTTTTTATAATCTAACTGCCGGACTAATTAGATTTTTTCAGTTGACAAGTCTATACTACTTAAAGTTTTTTTTTTTTGTATGAATATTGTGTGCTTTACTTAACCTGGGTCAAACAAACTTATTTTCTTTCTACCTACTTTAACCCAGGGCCTCGGCTAAAAATCTAGCCAAAACCGTATACAGGCAGAATAGAAAGATAAAAAATATGTATTCGTCAATTTTCATGATTGCACCTACTACTGTTTGTCTCTGCATCACCCAAAGGTTGACTGGTAGAAAATGCCTATGGCATTAAGTCCGCCACTGTAAATTTATGTGCTTGAAGTATTCAATAAATAAATAAAACAACATTATCGAATATGCACCACAGTCAACTGTAGCAAACCAGTATAACAAGTATTTCTTGTACCATAAACAAGATTCAGTGGTACGTAGGATTAGACATTTAATTATCGCTTCAGTTTAGTGCGTCATAGTTATAAAGTTTTTTTGTTAATTTTTAAAAGATCGTTAAGTCAAATGCCAATATCGTTATAACCTATAAAATATAAACAGATTCACGTTTACCTATAGTCTACACTACATAATTATATGTGCACGTGCACTTAAATAGCACTACCTTCTCGCTATAAATTCTTACTCTCGCTATAAATTTACTTTATTTTTATTGCAGTATTGGGTTTTTTTTTTTGTACTTCCTGTGCGGGTCCCAGAAAAAAGTTATTTCTTTCTTTGCTTTCTTTCTATCTCGGGAACGTACTACTGGGATAAAATTATCCTTTGACCTAACCCATGTCACGGCCTACATAGAAAACCGTTTAGCCATTAAACCGTGAAAATGTAACAGTCAGACTTTCCTTCGCATTCATATTATTAATTAATGGATAACCTCTTGGGGTCATTGTACTTATTATTATGAACAACTATTACTATGGTACCAAACCAGAAATCGCGAAAAAGAATCAGCTGTTTCCTACACTTTGACTAGTTATGCGAACGTGTAGAATATGTAGAATATGTAGGGAACAGCTGATTTTTTTTCGCATTTTCATGTTTGGTCCCGTAGTAAAAGTTGTTCATAATGCTATGTATAGTAAAAGTTGTTCATAATATATATATATAATCATTAATAACACGGGACACCCTTATTAGCAGATGGTCTTATTATTATGTCAGTCATTATAATTAGATAATGATTAAAAATACATTTATTACCGCCACGTTTTCCTATTTATTCAATAATAATGTCATACCGAAATAAATAAAAAAAACTTATGTGCGTCATTAGCATTACATTAAACATTCTAATTGATTTATTTCCAATGAATGTCGTATTCGTATGTATTCGTACTATGGAGCTACTTAAGGGAGGGCGCCCACGAGCAACTTTTGTCTCCGCAACTAATTTGTCTCTCACATCAAGTCTACGGGTTTGTATGAAAGTGTGCACATGTAGCGACGCGACAGCTGGGATACTTCTTTATTGATTCAAGGGTTTGGACGCAACTGTGTCAATAGACACAGTTGCGTCCAAACCAACTATGCAAGTACGCACACAGCGACAAAAAAGTTGCCGGCCAGCCAGCTGCCGTTCAACCGAAAAGTAAATAAACAAAAAAAAGTAACGTTGCTGTCGCTCCCGTGTGCGCATCGCATCGTCCAAATCTCGGCGAAGAGACAACGACAGAGACAAAGAAGTTGTTGGGCAACTAAGTTGCTCGTGAGCGCCCTCCCTAATTGTCCGTGTGTGTACAAAGTCAATAATGGTTATTCATTGAAAAAATACTCTTGTTGTTTCCACATCTTATTTCTACTACTATTTTTAGTAACTACAGCAACCAGCTTGCTTGAATCTATCTAACCTACGTACAGCATAAATACCTTATATTTACGCAAGATTCAAAAGCGATTTTCTCCTAAAATAACAATACATATTTTATGGTGAACATGGTATTCTCGAAATCATACTATTATGAAATAGGTCTTTTTTTGTCAAAAAAATAAACTTTGGATAATGCGTAACTGTAAGTTATTTATGCGATCGACTACCCAGCGTCTACGCTGCGCCTACGACTTGTCTACGGGACGTTAAAGGCCTACAGTGGACATATTACGCTGGGACATTCAACGCTGGGCTAATTCAACAGCGCTTTTTTATTTAGGCATTCATCAAGATGTCGCCTAGTTTTTGTGAACATAAGAACACTGGAAATCTCATAAAGGCTCCCGCAGAAAGGCGCGGCGAGACAGTGCGACGCGATTCTGGTAGAACAACTTCCATGAAGTTTTCATAAAAAATATTTTTATTAGAATCGTGTTACGCCTGTCTGCGGAGCCTAAGCGAGCCACAGCGTAGGCATCTTTTAAGTTATTTGCAAAAAGCGATTCTATGATTAACATAATTTTGAAAAAAAAAACTATTGCTCAGTAACTAGTCTTAAAGCATCAAAAATATACGCTGCATTCATAAAACAAGTACTTACATACCCACTTTCATCGTTTATTTCGCCAATTTCGGTACACCACACCAAAAAACAATAAAGGTAATAATCACACTTATGATAAGTATGATAATACCATCATACCAGCTTGATCACGTGACCTATGAGACGGAAACAGCACAGTTTCACGTAACAATAATGATGATATCTCTATGAGAAAATATCTAACGCTAATCGGTTCCCATGCTTTTTTGGGACCCGTTGAAGCGACAACACCTTTAAATAAAGATACGAAAACTTCCTGTCAATGAACGGTTTTAAGTAGTAACAGGTAATTAATAATGTCAATGTTAGAGTAATGATGTTTTAATTATAGCACTATAAAAATCGAAAGCTCCTAAAAAAACATTTCATATAACTACCATTTTTTTTATATTATCAGTACAACAAGCAATATTTGGTCCATATTAGTAATATTTATAACATTTTACTTGCTGAAATAGGTAGAATTAAAGAGATTTTCAATTAAAATTTTTTTTTTGGATTTTTAGGGTTCTGTAGCTCAAAAGGAAAAACGGAACCCTTATAAGATCACTTTGTTGTACGTCTGTCCGTCAGTCAGGACCCTTTATCTCAGGAACGCGGAGAGTTATCAAGTTGAAATTAATATCAAATACTCAGGGCTGCAATCCCTTGAAGCAGTGAAAAAATCAAACTTCTGAATCAACGCAATCAAAAGATATGGGCGTTTATGTTCCGAAATGAAGACCTATAGGGTTCTTTCTTTTTCATGTATAGCACAAGTAAAGGAAAAAATCCGAAAACCGTAAATTTGTAGTTACATTACAAAAAAAAATTAAAACTATTTACATACTTTGTACGAAGCCCTCGGTGCGCGATTCCGACTCGCACATGACCGGTTTTTTTTATTTTAACTAGGGGAAATATGGGTGTGGTTTAGGTGCACCTCTGCCTCATCAATAATAATAATAATACAGGCGTGATGTTATTTGGTGTATGTGTTATTTATGGAACAGAATCAAGGAGGAAATCTTGATAATCGAATGATAACTTTGGTGCAAAAATTTCAAAATTGCTTTTGCTACCTTCCTCATCATTTCCCTACGATATTGGGGTCAGCTTCCAGTCTAGCTGGCGGAGTAATTGCGTAACACACTATCAGTAGCAATGGCCTACATTTTGACAGTTAAACAAAATTCATTGCGTTATTTACGTTGTTAAGCGTACAAATTTTTCGAACAAATGTCGCAATGGATTAGCTTATCCTTCAAAATGATTCAGATTGTGATTTACAGTGTGTTACGGGATTAGGGTACAGTTGCAGATGAATACCAGTAGGTATAATAATAGCTTCCCCGACCGATTTCGGTCACGGTGGCCAATCACAACGGAGATTATACGCAGGAGATATTATAATATCTCCTGCGTACTTGGCTAATCTCCGTTGCACAAGTGTGCGCGCAGACACAGGTGCACTCCCTCTTCCCTCACTCTCATGGTCTGATGGGACGGCAATCCGGCACGACCGGAAAGAGATCAGGCGCAGGACCAACGGCTTAACATGCTTTCCGAGGCACGGGGTATCATACCGCCAACTTCCAAACTCCGCAACTTCAAAAACTAAGAAATTCCTAATGGAAAAACGCAATAACACTTTGACCGACCCGGGAATCAAACCCAGGACCCTACGCTCAGCAGTCGCGCTTGCGACTACAAGACCAACGGGGCAGTTAAATACCAGTTTATTACCTACATGGAGCGACTATACACCGTCACTTTATTCATCATTATGAACAACTTTGACTATGGGACCAACCCTGAAATCGTAGAAAAAAAAGTCAGCTGAACCATACATTTATGTTCGCATAGCTCGACATAATGTACATATGGATCAACTAATTTTTATTTTCACGATTTCAGGGTTGGTCCCATGACAAAAGTTCTTTAATAATGATGAATAAAGTGAGCCCTTCCCATTTAAGGATTAAAACGATAAATATGTAAGGATGTATATACCTTTCCTTTCTATCTTTTGCTACCTACATAGAGTATGAAAATGATTGCTGCTGTCGATATTCTAAAACTTTTACAATATGCTACGATTCCCGAAAAATCGTCCCGTCTTTAGTTTATATTAAAGGATTTTTCTTTGTTATGAACTACATAATAGCTTAAATGCAATCTTCATTACCTCAGCAATAGCCATATTTCCTCACATACCAGTAAAAACTACGCAACAACTCAGGCGCAAACCGTCTGGGCGTCGACGGACAAATCGTCGCGCGTCGGCGTCGCTTACAAGACGAGTGGTCAATTGAAGATAACTGCGAACTAACGGATGGATTCACTTTTATATTCCTGTCTGCATACTGATGCCGACAGTCTACGTAACGCAAATTACCGACACTTATCTCAATAGAGATGTGTCTCGGGTTTATTGAAGACGAAGATCTTGATCTCGAGTACATTCTGTGGCATATTATAACTTTACTGGCATTCTAGGTTAGAATTTCTAAGTTTTAGCGTCAAACTAAAATAACTGGCTTAATCTGCATTCGTAATTTATTTGCCAAAAATGTAAACAAATATAAGTTTATAGAAAAATAACTTTTAATCCCATTTACGCTACAACTTCAAACATGTTTATAACTTTTTCAATAGTGCTAGTCACTCTGAAATCAACTTAATTGCCATTAAAATAAAGTTGATATTTGTTTCACTAGAAATAATATTATTTGAAACATAAGTTTGAATAGACTTTATACACTGAATGATTTTTTTACAATCTCAAAATTTTTATAGGGTGTTCTACCCATGAATGTGAACAACTTTCACTATGGGACCAAGTCTGAAATCACCAAAAAAAATCAGCTGTTTAATACAAAAGTTCAATACCTACCTACTTGACCAAAATGTATGAAACAGCAGATTTTTTCAAATACTTAGTGCTTTTTTAAAGTAGGTAGGTAAATAAAAAGTCTTGGATATTTTTGCAAATCGTAACCTAATACCAAGGCAAAAACTTGCTGAAAAAAGTATTAAGTATGTTAACAAAAAACCGTATTTGACCAATTAGAGAAATAACTTAAACCAGTAAGGCCGTTTGTCCACCGCCACGTTTAAAGCGACGTCAACGAGAAACGAGATCACAATCAAATCGAAGCAAAAATGTCGTGCAATCAAATTAAAACTACGAATTCGCGTTGACGCAGTTAGTAGAACAACATAACATTATTGTAATCTAGCTACATAGCATTTTGTACTCTAAAGTCACCGAGCCGTAAAATAATTAAGCGTCATAATTGCTAAGACATGATATAAAACGTCTACATTACAAGATAATATCTCGCATGTTTAAGATAAAGAGATTTATCCTCCTGTCAACTCTCACACGACGAAAACTTTTCCGTGAATTCTCTCCTTTCTAGAAGAGGCGCACGCGCACCTTTCACGATATACGATTAATAATAATCGAGTAATTACACGCGATAGAGAATCATGTAAATTAATCGAAAAGAATATTTCGTGGCAAGAATTTGTTATGGTAATTTTATCGTGAAATCGAAGTGCATTTCAAAATAAATTAAAAGTCATTTAAGTATTGAAATCAGGCTGAGAATCAGCACTTTTTGAACGTCAAAATGACAAGGCAGTCCCCCAAAACGTCCACCACTTCCTGCTTTAGCTGAGAAGAAGTGGCGCAATAAACTACCCCGCATTTAAAATTCACAGCCAATGATTTTACCTCCTAAAGAATAAAAAAACCATACAGTTAGACCAAATTTTAGTACGACAGTATATTTTTTAACCTGTTTCCTGTAACCAGTACAAAAAAGGAAAAATCTAAACCGTGACAGTCATTGTTATATTGTTTGATATTTTGTACAAAATAGCCGAAAATAAACGCCAACAAATAAAGGTAAGACCTTGAAATTTGTTCGACAAAACAATACAAGTCGTCAAGGCGCGCTCTGGTGGTCTAATTGCTCACCTTAATTTAAGGTAGATGAACTGAGACACAATTACCTACTCTTAATTAAGAAGACACTTTCTATTACACAGACGCGGAAGACTTAACTTTTGGGGATCTAACCCAATATGTTCGTGATATTGAGCAACTGAATGGAGAATAATACATTTATATCATAATTCTAGTAAATCAAATACCTAACCGATACAAGAGGGGTAGTGTATATAAATTTGATAGAAATGAGATATATTATAAAAAGATGAGACACGAGTTGAGCCATTCAAACAAGATAGACACAAAAAAGCAAAAATTACTTACTATTTTGCATAAAGAGAAAATGTTTTTCTTTTGTACTTAGACAAGGGATGGCACGTGTGGCGCTGTAGCACAAACTATGTCCCACATCTTATCCTGTTCTCTATGCCCCACAAAATACATATAGCTGTATTTTGTGGAGCATAGAGAACAGGATACAGCGACGAGACCTCTGAACTACCAGCGATGATGCCGTGGAAGTTGTGAAGTTTAGGCCAAAAAATAGAATTCACTGTCGTACCACGACGAAGAAGAAGGAATGGAGATATAGTTATAGAGGAATGAAGATATATATAGTGGACTCAATAGAAAAGTTCCAGTGCTAAATTACAGCCACGGAAAAATTAAATCGCTTCACTTTTCTCGGCCGGATACGTTAGAATTTCCTTACACAAAAATTACGTAAAAAAAGTGTTGAATAAAGACGTCAGCTGTCACAACATGAATGAATAATTGATAAAACATAATGACCCATTCTCTATTACCTGTTAACGGGCAATTAGCAAAAAATTGCAGTCGGAAGACGTCGAGACGGTCGTTTGTTCCGTGCGGAGTCACGCTATTTCGAGCAATATCGAGCCATCATCGAGCAATATAATCGATTCGATAGCTTCCGTACGTGTGTGTTATCTATAATAATTTAATTATCATTCGAAAGCTACCGTAGTGTTGTACTGGAGTTTTTTGTTACCGGACAATGCTGGCTTTTTTTGTATTGATTTCGTACTGACGTTTATTCTTCGTTGAGTTTTTGCTGCAGCTGGCAAAAAGCACTTCACAAAACAATTCTCGTCAGTCAGTTCTGGTGGTAAGTCTTGTTGGTATTCATTTGATTTTTTGTAAGTATTTAATAAATTGCTTGCAGAATAATTCATGCCAATAAATTGAGGAATTATATTATCAGCCAAGCCAATTCAATAGTTAATTGAATTCTAATTTTTGTCTTATGGCTTATTCTATTTCTATTGAGGGAGTCATCATACAAGAAATAATTCAATTAATTAGTTACCTACCAAATTACTAAATTGACACACAAATTATAACTACAAAATGACAACGAACTCGACAAAATGTAGGACATATGATCATTAACTGTTATGACATCTTTGTATTATTATTTTTTAGACATTGGTAGGAATTCGGTAAGATTTGCATTCAACATTCAGAATTGAAACACTCATACTTGGGCAACTTAATATCTAGTATTTACCTTTTTTATCGTTTAGAAATGCTCATGCATTCTGCACTACCACGGGGAGATAGTGCAGTTATGTGGGACTAACCCACGAAAACTTCACGGTGTCCTCCTCCGCCGCTTACGGCGGGAACACGGGCACGCGTTAGCACTCATCCGTGAACCCGCCGCCACGGCTGTCCGTCACAGGACCCTGTTCTGGGGATCTAGTATTTACCTAAACATAGCAATTGCAAGTATCATGTCTTGTGGGTTGATGGGGCTTGATGGTCGTGAGGAACCTTTTGAGTGTGAATATGGATGGTATAACAGTAGGGGAAGACCAAAGAATCGATGGATGATCTGTGTGAAAGATGATATGGCTAGAAAGGGGGTGACTACCGATGAGGACTAATAGACTATAGAAGAAAAAGACGTAGATGTTGCGCCGACCATAAATAATTTGGCAGGAAAATGATGAGTTGCAGAATTTAAAGAATCAGTCTTAGTGATGTTCACGGTACTTTCGAGCCATTTAATGTTTCGTTCTAATCCCTAATCACATCTAGTTTACCATATGAAACCTAATAATGGTTAATCGTAATTGGATTAAACTAAAGAGCGAAAAAAAATATTGTTGAAAACGCAAAAACTCCATTGACCCTTCCAATTGTACACAAACCGTTGAATATCACCTACAACCACCCACTCGCACTTGACTGTTTGGTACTGATAACATTATTATCATATCACTAAACAAACCACAGTGGTAAATTTTATCAAAAACATCGGTTAAATCATTTTGTTTACTTTGAGTACCAAATAATCCTTATTTTCACGTTTATTTTTTTCCAAAACTTCCATGACTGACAACAACAATTAATGTTAATAATCAGTCGTACTAAACATGTATAAAGGGAATTAAAGATTTTACATAGAGCCTGGCATACCACAGAACAGATATCTGTTCTGTGTGGCATACATACGTTATGTTTCCTATTTGCATTGATTTCAGCTATATAAGTTTAATGCGACGCCGCCATTTTGAAAAAAAACAAAACGGCGGACATGTAGGGATGCCACGGCCCTTTTCTTCTGTTTTCAGTATCTGTTTTAGTATCACACTAGCACTTCGCCTGCGACTTCGTCTGCGTGTATTCGTGTCAAATTTCAAGTTTATTAACTCAAGCAATAAGATTTTTCATACAAATAAAATCCCCCCTTTTCACCCCCTTAAAGTTCGAATTTCCAAAAATCCCTTCTTAATGCTCCCCTACATAATAAAAGGAAGCCGTACGCAAAATTTCACGTTCCTAGTCAGTTTCGGCTGTGCGTTGATATGTCAGTCAGTAATTCAGTCAGTTTCTTCTTTTATATATGTATATAGATTAAGCAATTCTAAGTTCTTCCAATTTACTATCATCTGCCTAGCCTTTTCCTATGTTGGCGTCGGCTTAAAGTGTAACCGGAAGTTCTTAGTTCTTCCAGTTCCTAAAGTGAAAGTAGGTATCCAGAACATAGTCTATCTGTGTGCCAATTTGCATCAAAATTCAGCGGTTTATTCGTACAGAGTCTTCTCAAACTTACACTTAAGTAAGTATGACTTTTTCTTGATTATGATGATAGTTTATAACTAACTGAAAAGACAGCTGTCTATTCAGTAGAAGTGGCGCAACACACTCCCCAGCAGGCCCAGCAGCACAGCTATGCGACTGAAGAATTTGTTGCGCCTCTTCTTCATCCCAGCTACGGCACAAGGAAGTGGTGAAGGGCGGGCGTTTTGGAACACTGTCATATGTAATTTGGACGTTCATAAAGTCCTTAATCTGAGGATAGTTTGGATGACTTTTGATATTGATGTATTTATTTACACGAGGAACTTAAAAATCAATCTAATTGTAGATATCGGTAATCATAAACGCTATTAAGCTAAGGCTCAGTAAGTGATCAATTAAGGAGTACTTTGTTGTATTATGACTTACGATCGCGTTTACCTCGGCCCCAATAAAAACAATAGTTCACTTTTACGACCAGAGCAAAACTAAGGAACACATTACGTTGACATACTTGAATATTATGGAGGGGCTCGTGACTAAATAATACCAGCCCCACGAGTCGATCGAAGGTTCAACTACGCTTGCCGATGGAATTTTGGGTGGCTTTTCGAAATTGTTATCTTTAAAAATAATTCAAGTAAAAAACGCTAACTTTACCAACTACATTATAAGAATGATAAAATTGAAAAATATCAATTAAGATATAAATTGCTAAAGTGTACGTGTCATTTACCTCTTTATACAAAAAATAACCAAAGTTTAAAAGGACAAGAAACTGTTTCCAATCGCAAATGTTAATGAAAAGTCAAGGGTGTTGATAATGATTCATATAAAAACAGAAAGAAGAATTTGTCTTTTGTAAGAATTTTCTTAAAATCATAAATAATAATGGACAAGATGAAAGGTGATATGGCTAGAAAAGGCCCCGGTCAAAAGCGAGATGAAGACATCAGAAATGTGAAAGACAAAGACTGATGCGATGACTTCCAGTGACGGTTTGCCATTTGCTTTCAAATAATACTTGATTAGAACAAATATCTGAATCCAAGAAACAATGAATATTCAATTATTAAAGTATTCTACAAAACTAGTCGTTTATTAGTTATGAATTTTCTGCTAGCATTTTCAATTATGCACAAGAGCAACCGAGTTGGTATTTTTGTCTAATATACTATTTTTGTGATTACCGGATTTTTTTCGTTACTATTATTTAAATTGTAGTTTCTGCCTCAAGTTTAAGAACTTGTTTGTCTTTAAGGAAAAGTTTAGTAATAGGTACTGAATTATTTATATTCTATTTTCCCGTTCATATATTGACAAATGCCACTGAGTAAAGCTTTGCGTACCATCAGCCTTATTAGCTTCACTTGTAACTAACTATGTAACAAACAATGTAATAAAATCTTAGAAGTCAATTTTAACCTACTTCTACGTGTCGTATCGAAATGAAACTTTGTAAGTATATGTAGTTCGGGCACAGAATAACTAATAGTATTAACGGTTCGGGTGACAAAACTATAATTTTATTATCTTGGAGCTGCTTCCAAAGTACCTACATCCGACCAAGATTCACGTTTGTGAATCCGGTAAAACTTTGCTTATCTTAATCAGTCTTGTACTGTTTTTATTCGTATAATACGAATAAAAACAGTACAAGACTGATTAAGATTACCAAAATATTACCAGAAACGTTAGTACCTTGTTTATTTTTAGTTCTATTCATAATTTTTTCAAATGGAAATAAAAAGTTAACGATCACGGAAATAGCAGCGGCACATTTAGTTGATTCACTATTAAATGTCAATCATTGAATATTGAATAACAAAATCAATCGATTTCTCTCCCGTGCACTATTCACTAATAGTCAGGATTTTTTTGTGAAAAAGTTAGAAATTCTGAAATTCCAAATGGTTAAAAGAAATGCATCCGTCACTTTCTTCCAAAAAAAATGTTAAGTTCAAGTTTCGCAATAACATTCAATTAACTTGAGTCACGAAAATAATATGATCTATACAAAATAATAAAAAAAAACTAAAATCGTGAGCAGTTCTTGCTGAATTCCTTACTAATAGACCTAGAATATATATTTTTAGACACGATATTGAATATACAACGTGGCGCTACAATGGCGACATTAATTTAACACACGGGTAGAGCTAGTGCCTATTAATCATATAAATTTTGATAGGTTAAAATAATTCGTAAATTGAAAAAAAAATGTTTTCAAACAAACTAAATAATAAAAAAGTAACTAAAATTGGGATCACCCTTGCAAAAATTCATTCATGAAATCACTTACCTATACTCCATTTACAATAAGATTAGAAATTTAAACAAACCTTTTTTACCGTCGGTTCAATCGATTTTGACTTCTATATCGTAGGCATAAGGATGGCATTAAAAGCAGCAAACAGTTGTTATTGTAAGCACTTTTTTTGCTTTTAATGCCATCCTTATTCCTACGGAATAAAAGTCAAAATCGGTTGAATAAGCTGTAAAAAAGGTGTATAGCTGCTGGCTTACGTTAACTCGGAGCGGCAACGCGTCGTTTCGCGCGCTAACAATCGCGCAACGCGTCTTGTATGTACCTACTCGTGATCGGTCCGATTCTTTGACGGCTTATCAAAGAAACCGAGCGACGCAAGTGGTACCTACAGCGGAGGTGCTTAGTGTCTAACGGAGTATGCACTTTTCTAAATTTGAATGGGTGCCACTTTTCGCGCTTTAATATCCTATGGACGGCTCTGTGATGGACTTGAAAATTAGGATCATGTCCGCATATTCAGCTGCTGTGTAGTTCGGATGTGTATTTGCCATCACGATCACAAGTTTACACAAGCATTAATAAAATAACACAAATAAAAGCGTCCGTATCGCAAGAGATGTAAACGTACCTACTAGATTACAAAACGAAAACAAAGCAAATCGTCTTTATCGCAGTATCTAATTACACAAAAATAAATAAATAAAGCAAAAAATATTAGACACCGTAGTGTGAAGAAGTGTATCAAGGACACGGGTTCGGCTATCACTAGAAATGCAAAAAAAGAATTCGAGTTCGGTGCGGCGGCGGGTGGAAGGGAGGGCGCGCGTCGCCTGCGCCGCTCGCCGACAAAGGGCTATCTCTTTCCTTCAATTGGGTACTCTTTGCATTTGTTTCATCCTAATAGTATTGCTTATTCGTTCTAATTTCATTGATGCGATGTTATGATCCGTGACCCCGGCAAATGACCGCTGCGCGACAGTTCTTTAAATACAGGTTGCTCTAAGATGCCATTTTCTAAAATTTAAAATAAATCCGTAAATAATAACGTTTAATAGAAATATAATTTCTAAATGAAACGAAAATGTGAAAACGTATATGTTTGTTAAATTAATGTCACCATTGTGGCGCCACGTTGTATACTAGTAGAATGGGCAGTAATACACAATTGAATTCTAGCTTTCGGATACATAATGACACGGGTAAAACAAGTCGGTACCGAACGGTGCGGTCTAAGTGCAGTTAAAATAGCTCACACTTGAAGAAACAGATAAAATATTGTAACCGTTTTTTTCTTTCAACAATCTATACCGGATAACCGGCTACAAGTATCCTTTACCAGTAGGTAATCTGTCTATCAAGTGCTTCGATCGCGTTAAGCCCTACTCGTCACAGTTCCGATTTTTCACCAAAATTTTACTCCATATAAGTCCCGACTCGTCACCAATAAAAACAAATGAATTTTCAATCAAAGTCCATGTTATGAAAAAACGATCGGAGAGACTTGAAAAAGCCTAAGTAAAAAGTCATAATTCGTGGTTTGGCTCGCCTTTTAGGAAGGATATGTATGTACTATGTCCCTATGTTTTTTTTTAAATTAATAGTTATCTTTGTGCACTAGGCCTTTGTTGACAGCGGTTTAATTCGGCATTTTTTGAGGGTTTTAGTGGAGGTGGAAAACAAAGGGACTTACAAGTAGTTAATATTTATTATTCTGCAAAAAATCATTGCTATAATTATGATCATTAACCAGAAAGAAAACAGGCGAGAGCGTTTCTATGGAGAAATGACCACCCGCATTGCCATGGACATTATTGATACGGAGGTATGTGGTTCCAAGCACAGGACCGAGATGGAGAGACTACGATGAAAAAGAGAAGCAGTGGGATGGTTTAGACTTGATTCTCGACTTTATTTTCAAATGAATTGATAACCTCCTCGTTTTTTGAAGATGTTTGGAAATTGGTTATCATGGTATGGAATGAGGAAAATGTCATGAGGAAAGTTTTGAATATGAATGTCGATGGCTTTAAGAGTAGAAGACATACAAAGAAACGATGGACTGTGTGAAAGATGATATGGTTAAAAAGAGGGTGATTACTGAGATGACGATTAATAGAGAAGAATGGAAGAAAAAGACAATTTGACACAAGACATGTTGTGCCGACCCCTAATAAATTAGGTTAAGGACAGGAGAATGATGGTGATGATAGTTAAAAATGTGATCCTGCGCGTTTTTTCTGAAGACTAAGAAATCAGAAGGACAAGTGAACCACTAGTTTCCTCTAAAAAAAACACCACATAGCCATGCTGCAATCTCGCTGCATACTAAAAACGGCACCGTACAGTAAACTCACGAAATAATGACCTAGAGAACAAAATCTATCTTCTATAACTCGTAATATGTGGCTATTAATCTAACACCATTGTATTACTGTTATAAAACGTTGTTGACCGCTGCAACTGGAACGTTTTAAATGCTATTAAAATGTTGTACCTGTGAATCGACTAGTTTTCCAGCGTCGCATTCAAAGATAAGACTATAATGGGATTTTAGATTTATTTTCTTCTGAGATTTTTAATGACAGTGACTATCGAATGGGTAAATCAAGACAAGTAATTTTTATACCATATCGTCATCACTTTTTTTTTCTAAGACAGACATATGGTTGAATATAGACACATATTGTATAAAAAATGTTCCATATCATTCAAATCATTGGTTAATATAACTGTAACAGTGTGTTCCTGTATTATATTGTGTGCCTTTTAGTCTGTGCTAAATAAATGTATTTTCTTTCTTTATGTTCTATATGTTCTTTCTTTTCTTTGTTTCTTTCTGATGTCACCGTCGGCCATACTAAGTCTAACTCCACTACAGATACAAATTAAATTTTTCTATGAGCTTCATTCAATTTTCCATCTTTAGGTGAAGTAACACCAGCTGACACAAAAGTTATTGAAAAGTTACGTGCGTCTTCGCTATTGTCGTATCCTGGCCATGCTTTGCTTTGAAATCCTGAATAAACGTTGATTGATTTCTGCGTCTTTCTTTACAATCCCTTCCATACCTATCTTCATACACACATGTGCTTAATCAAAATCAAATCTCAACAGTGAATCACGAATATGTATCATGTGAATGTCCATTTTCCAGCACTAAAACAATCTTTCACTCGTGATATTTTTATTACTCTAACCGAGGATTATAAGGCCTAAATCTGTCTGACCTTCACAACCCAATTACTGGGTAAGACGATACCCCATAGTAAAACTGTTTGTCAGACTTTCGGGCTTCTAGCTGCTCGAAACGACTGTCAAAGATGTACAAATGACATTATATGACATTCGGGACCAACGGTTTAACGTACTTTCCGAGGCACGGAGAGGTTTCGATATTTATTATGGATGGTCGTAGCTTAACCTTCGATCGACCCGTGCGGCTGTTATTATTTAGCCATGGATAGCGGCTACTTACATAAAAATATTGGATGAGAATAATAAAATTATTGTGAATTTTTGGCCAAGCCATGACTTCTTGAATTCTAATTCTATGCACCTGTTTCAGCACAGGCCTGTTTAAGTTTCCATTAGCATAACAATTAAGTAATTCTGAGGGGCAATTCTCGCAATTTTAAGAACTTTCAGAGTCTGATTACGGTCTCAATCCGTCAAAAATATCTCTAAAATACCTAGATTTTTGACAAGTCTTTGACATTGATTGTCGCTAAGATGAGATCGCGACTAGATTTTTAACGGTTTTAAATATGGGAATTGGCCTTCTGTTCTATTTTTGAACTGATGCGGTGAGTAGTGATTATTAGGTTATTCGGACATTGTGTAAGACCTTTAAGTATTCCAGGAGTTAACCTTAACACAATTTTCAATTCCACGTTGCTCTCAATAATAAGTCACGCTCGTTCACGCCAGGATGACATTACGGGTTAACGTCCTCTTGTTTGTCGTCGGATTGCGATCTGCACCGTTTTTGCTCGGCATCCGTAACGTTCGGACAAGTCGAACGTGATTCGGTTGCTGCTAAAATGGTGTGCTTTTGCGAATTGAAGTAATTTTTCTCTAAGTGCGGATTTCACGAAACTGAACGCGATCAGCACTTCTAAGCCGCGTTCAAGGGCTGACAGTGTCATTAACTAATTTTGACACTGACAGTTCTTGAACGCGGTTTAGTTGTGCTGAACGCGTTCAGTTTCATTGGTGAAATTCGCCCTAAATGTAGGTTGGTCTATTGGAGGTGGGCAGAGGTCTCCAACATTAAAAACTTCTTTAGTGCCTATTAGGTCGAGTTTGTATTATTGACTTCGTCAGAAAAGGCACCGTGTGGTTTTTTCATACCTTCAACTACCTTTTGTTTTGTTTTGGATGGAGTAAAGCCATTAGGTATCCTTTAATAATTAAAAGTTTTATAAAATTTTATCTATCTTAATGTGCTCTCGCCCATAGCTGTTAACTATGTGGTATGATCCCTTCATTGCAATATGTTAGTGGGCTAACAAATTAAACTCTGATTTTTAATTTGCTAGATTAATATGACAGCTGAGGTCAACCTTTTTTTGTCATCATGACATTAATGTAATGATCGCAGCTATCATTTTGGTCTAGTAAATAAGGCTAATTCCCGTAACTAAAAACGTTCCAAATCTAGTCGTAATCTCATCTCAGCAACAATCAATGTCAAAAATGTAGGGATATTAGAGGTATTTTTGACAGATTGAGACTGAGATCAGACTGTAAACGTTCTTAAAATTATGAGAATTACCCCTCAGGGCTTAGAGTTGTTACAATGATACCGATGACAAAAAAAAATAATAAATATAATATGTCATATAGACATTAAGTACCCGCATAAATATTCGAACATATTAGGTGTAGATATCGCATTCCTTTTAAGCAAATTGTCGCTAAAGAAAAGTCACACACTCGTCTATTTCCCTTACTTGTTATACATTTCCCACAGTTTAATATTTCCGGGAATACATTAATTTCTTATGTGTTATTCATTTGGTAGGAGAGGTATATAAGAGACCATATTAATTTAGTATGTTATGACTTTGAAACCAAAACTATGTACAGAGGCCAGCACATCAAGCTACCCCAATCTGTCAAATTTTCCCAATTGAATATGACCCTTAATCCCTTGCAGTAAAGTTGAAAATCTATCAAAGAAATTTGACAGAATGGGGTAGCTCGATGTGCTGGCCTCTGTACCTATAGCAGTGAATAATTAGCCAGTGTAAACATCACAATAGCCTTAAATACCAACAGACTCGTCGTTAGGCCTATCGTGTACACCCGCCATAATTTTATTTACTGTCACTTGGAAGTTTGGAACTAAGAACGCTCATTATAAAATTTAAAATTTCTATCTGTATAATCCTCAGACTTATTATTCTGAGGTTTATTCGCTCATAACTGGCAGCTTGAATTTGGAACGAAGTTGTAAATAAAAAAAATAAGTAGGTAGGTTCGTATTCAAATCCGATTAACAATGTTTGCGAAAATTCGATGTTTTAAAAAAAGCGTGTCACCAGTAATAACTATTCATTTTTCCTTTTGTTTAGAAGAACAGTGGGTACGGTACCCACGAAAACGCGGTTTAGCTTAAGTATTGTTTAAATCCCAGGGCGCGAAAACAATAGGCAATCTACGAAAACTGGTATTCAAACGGCACAAATCGTTCTACCATTAAAATTACAACAAAGAGCAATATCCGATAAAGGGTCAAGCGGTCTTACCTGCAAACTAACTCCGCTAGTACCGTTAACACTGTACACTCACACTAAAACACTTAAAAAAAACAATTAGTCGAAGCAAGATCACGTCCGTCGACCACCGGTTGCGCCAACCGACTACAACACAACAACCACACATTCGCGGTTCGAGTTGCTCAGATAGTGAATCTAGATAAGTGCAGTAAGGTAAAAGCGGGTAAAGGCGGGCGCACACGAGTTCACTGACGTTGATGGAACGTATAAATATTGAACGAACCGTGTCGACGATCTAATAAAGCTTCACACAATTTGTAGGTCAATTTACTATTGTCTTGTTTTAATTAATTTTATTACTTAAGAGCCGGTTTTTTGATCCGTAGTTAACTTAACCAATTGTTAAAAATAGTAACTAATGGTTAAATTTTGGCAAAATGTGTTTTTTGATCAATTGTTTGTCTTTGAATTGTCAAATAATTACTTATCGATTAGTTGACCCAGTTGACCATTAGTTACTATTTTTAACAATTGGTCGAATTAACCATGTATCAAAAAATCGCCCCTCATTAAGAATTCTGAGAAAGTGCACTTCGATGGAAACAGGGTTGTGATTGAACTTGATTCTCGATTCAGATCTGACAGATTTCATACTAATCTGGACTCAAATCATACAATACATATCATCAATTCATCATCTATACTACTAATAATAAAGCTGAAGAGTTTGTGTATGATTTTTTGTTTGTTTGAACGCGCTAATCTCTTTAACTACGGGTCGGATTAGAAAAAATATTTTTGCATTTGATAGCCCAGTTCTTAAGGAAGGCTATAGGCTACGCTAGGATCCTAGCGTTATCTTAATATAGTTGAGGGAAAACGAAGTAATAGCGGAAAGGCGATGCGATCCCACAGGGTGGGTCGGGGGAACAAGAAATTTCACGCCGACTATGTCGCGGGCAGAAGCTAGTTTTGGAATATTATGATTAGAACACGTATACCTATTTCTAATGTTTGAAATAACGCAAATAAAATATATTCATACCTAACGAATTCGGAATCTATGTGAAACGTCTCGGTCCAAACCTTTTGAATGTGGAATACAGTTATAGCTCTTCTAAAGTTCGGCATTTAAAATCTCAAGTAACTGTAAGTATTTCTATTTACATTCGAATAAGTGAATTAGACTGGCATCAATATTTACTCACGGGTAATTGGACACATTTATTAATTGGGAGTTGTAAACTGAAGCCTAATTTTATAACTGTAGAATTGTAGATACAACTACAGTCCGTTCTCAGTTATTTTACCTCTGACAGCAGTAACCTAACAGCGACCTTATTGTAACGATAATAAAGATCACTGTGATTTGGAAAGTGATACAAATTCATAGGTGGGGTAACAATGAAAGAACTGTATAGTAATTTCTATTGGCTACAGTTAATAATTCAGAATTTGCTGTGTTTGGCATTGGACATGAATATGTCCAGCATTCATTAATGGGGTACCACGCATTAAAATACCTTTATAAAAGCAGTGTAGCGATGATTGTTGGAGTTCGATGCTTATTACTTATTCGTAGGTTCGAAGTTGTTCACATACACTACATAAAGTCTATGCAGTCAGATGTGGTTAGGTAAAAGTCCTTATAATAAAATAAAAAAAAAACTTATGTTTCAAATTAATATTAGGTATTTCAAGTTGAACAAATACCAACTTTATTTTAATGATTATTAAGTTGATTTCAGAGCGACGTGCACTATTGAAAAGTTGTAAAAATGTTTGAAGTTGTAGCGTAAACTGAACTATATTCTGTAGGATTTAAAGTTATTTTTCCATAAACTCATATTTGTTTTCATTTTTGGCAAATAAATCGCGAATGCAGATTACATAAGCTCACGCCTACTTCCCATGGGGGTAGGCCGAAACTACAGAACCCCACCTACTACGATCCTTACATACTCCTTTTGCCTCGTTTACGTTCATACATCTGAGGGGCAATTCTCGTAATTTAAAGTGTTCAAAATCTAGCCACAGTCTCATCTCAGCGACAAACAAATGTCAAAAACTTGTCACAATGTAGGGAAATTAGAGGCATTTTTGACAAATAGAGACTAAGATCAGACTGTGAACGTTCTTAAAATTACGAGAATTTCCCATCTATGAGATCAAACAAAGAAAACGAAATCGAATGTTTGTTAATTACTTTATCTAATTAGAATTGAAGATCGTTTCAATCGCTCCTAACTGGCGACTTGAAATTAGAACGTAGTTGTGAATAATGAATTTTTTTTTTTATCATATTGTTATATGAAACATCTATTCAAATTGATGCAACACTATACATTTATTAAAAGACAAAATATTGCAATATTTAACAGCATAAAGAATACTGATATTTCTGTAAGTCGTAGGTACACCAAATACCTATTACCTACTTGTAGTTAGTTTCAATTCTCAAAAATAATTTTATACAAGGAATTTTACAATGTTTTTAGCACAATATTGCACAGATCTACCGATTACTTTTCTCCGAGCTAAGCCGAGCACCACGGTCGTTGACTCGCCCGTCTACCGTGAAAAATGTACCAGCTTTGAGTACAAACATGATTCTTCAATAAAAACACTTTAGTCGAATCGGTAAATCGGAACTATTATGTAGCTAAGGTACCTCACCACTGCTCTCAAAACGGTGAAAGCAATCGTGAGGAAATCGGCATACCCTAGAACCAAAAATTCCAAGACATGTGACATTTACCAACCCGCACTCACCGAGAGGAGGCCTACTCTGCCCTCGTAACAGCAAATGCAGTAATCCACATTTTTACGATTTTCCGTTTTTGTCAAAAATGACATGGGGAGACTTCAAGCATGGGGAGACTTTGTATTTTTATGTACCTTTTTCGTAACAAAACATAATATGAGTTTTTTAGCTGCCAGGGCTTCTTTTTAATCTTATAACTGTCTTGAATTGTTTCTTCATAACATTGTTCTCACATATAGAAGCAACAAGAATACTGTACTCAGGATTTTGTAATATCTTAATTTAAAAGAGTGTCCTTGGAGTTTCTTGCCCGTTCTTCTCCAAGAGATCTACGTTTTGGAATGGGCAACTAGCTTCAACTTTCTGACTAACTGACCGACTAGTTAATTTTGACAATTCAAAAGTGCCTGGAAATGGTTTAATTGAAATAAATGCTTTGAGTTTGAGTTTGAGTTTGAGTTTATCACTTAAAGTAGAGATAAAAAAAAACACTTAAACGCGTTTTTCTCGAAACCGCCATTTTGCAAGTACCTACTGCATTTGCTGTTACGAGGGCAGTACTGTATCCCATCAGTGGGAATATTATAGGCTGATTATGCTCCACGGCCCACATACACGTTCATAGGTAGGTATATAACTCGGATTAAGAACTAATTTCTGGATAATAATCAAATAAATCTTGCGTCACCAAGAGTTAGAGGTAAATTTAGGGTAAATTAGGGTTAAACTTTTAAATATTCAACCCATCGATGTCTTTATAAGTTTAGTCGTTAAATCTGACTTAATGATAGTAACGTCAAAATAAAAATAGATGTTATGATGACATGAGGTATACCGCTGATAACTTACTTTATATTGTTCGACGTTTTAGTAAGTGAAAACTCGGCATTATATCAGCAGGAAAAATTATATTCATGAGCATGAGCTCATATAAAAATAAATACAAATTACAAAAAAACTTAAAACATATTTTTCCTTACCTGACGTTTTCGTCAATCAATAGAATCTCCATGGACACCACATACGATACGATTGAAATGAAATGTCATGTTATAAACTTCAAAAACAAGAAAGTATTACGTACTTATCATGTGTTGTAGTGTAACGTTACGTACCGTACTGTAATGTAATGTGAGAATGTTGTAGACTGATTTGTAGACCATTTTCTATTTTATAAACTACGGTACCTGTTACTTGTTGACAGGCCTACATTGTCCTCCCATACGTATTAACACTGTAATTTGAAAACATTGTAAAAGCCAATTGTTTTTAAAAGAGTACTTGAGTGTTTTGCCGGCTCTTCTCTATAAGAAACGACCAATTGGAACCGTGCACTTAACTTCTGAGGTTTCTTATGTGCCCATGTAGGTTTATGTGAAATAAAATATTTAAAAAATAAGAGATAGGTATAATTATAATTTCCGTTCATGCGTTTACGATCGGATTACATAAATCAGGGCACAGACATTGCAATACTATTATATGTTCTACTCTAAAAAAGCCACGCTTGCCATTTAATGGGTGTAAAATCAAATATTTACCTAATCTTATATAAAAAATATCAAAAATACAATATAATCTAATCTAATTTAATCTATGTTATTTAATTAATTGTAAACAATTTAGCTTTAACAGTTTTTTTTTTTAACCATAGGTATCCACTACGAAAGGGTTTTTCGAAATTCCAATCCTAAGACGGTGAATGGTGAATGAAATTGTGAATGAAATTTCTCGCGGACGAAATCGCGGGCAGAAGCTAGTCTGTTTTATAAGAGGCCTCAGAAAACAGATGTTTGAGTCGACATTTACAATACTTTTTTTTGCTATATTCTAGCATCTAACGAGACATTATTTCATTGAATAGCACTATTTCTCTCAGTTTACCATACTGAGATCGCTCACATTTTACAATCGTCATTCTAATTTGTTATTGTAGTCATCGACATAGAACATACAAGAAATGACGGATATTAAGAGCATAGACATAGTTCCGCAGGTCATAAGCTATTAAACTCATTATATCATGGGAAATGAGAAAATCTTCCGTCATCGCGTGCGTGCGCGCTCTATTGTTTGCTGAAGATAAATTTCAAAGTATCTAGTTGATGACACTGTTTTATGTATAACTAGGTTCTATTGAGATAATATTGAAGACAGACCAGACCAGACCAGAGCTATGGCAACGTACGCGCGACGTAAACGTAGCGTAATTTGGAACGATTTTTAATTTGAAAATACTGGGTGGCAAAGACATCGACACTTAATCTGTTACTATGGATTCAGTATGTACATGATTCTAGCCCACATGCGTTGAAATTTTCGTCAGTTATTAAAAAATAAAATTTGCTGTTCCATACATTTTGAGAATGGTTCCCTTTATGTCGAGTCTGAGAGTATATTGTTTTTGCAAAATATTGCTATTTTACGCTTTCTATTAACGTTACGTCAAGTTTGGTTGATTGGTACAGTCAGGATATAAATTAAAAGAAAGTATCATTAAACTCTACAGCACTCTATTCGCACTTGCTTTTGACCGCATAGGTATTACATTTTTCTATGAAACAGTTGTGTTTTTTTTTATAACCGACGATAAATGTCTACGCTAAGAGGTCTAGAATCATGTGCCGAATTCATGGTTACAATTTGCGCGTCGATGTGGGATGCCACCCTGTATAACTAGCCTATAGCATTTTGGTAGAATTTGTTGTGTCAAACACAATTATTATCACTACTAGTACATAGATTGCCCGAAAGTCTGACAACCAGTCTTACCAAGTGGTATCGAATTACCCAGTAACTGGATTGTGGAGGTCAGCTATACTGGTATTTAGCTGCAGCCGGTTAGACTGGAAGCCGACCCCAACATAGTTGGGGAAAGGCTAGGCAGATGATAATCGTAGATAGATAAGAATTGTAGGTATAAGTAAATAACTTTGAATGATTGTTCCATACTATAATAATGCATGTGAAGGTAGGCAGGTTAATATATCAACGAAGTACAATAAACCAGTCTTTGCTCAACCACCGAGTTTCAATGCTGTGTCCCTGTCTCCCAACATAACATGGCGCAGTCGGTAGCTAAATAAGTTAGTAAGCCGTAAAAAAAAAAAAAAAAAAAAAAACTATTACGAGATAGAAGTGAAATAAAAGAAAAACGTAGATGACAAGTAGCAGTGGTTCCGAATCATTCGAAGAAGCAGAAGTAATATTAAAAACGAAGCATAAAATGGAGTCTATTTTGCAACCGCCGCAACCGTTCCTTTTTGAAAATGACATAACGAATGTAACATCAGGAAACTTAAGCAAAGAATGGGAAAAATGGAAAAAGGCGTTCAAGATATATTATGAAGCTTGTGAACTACATCGTAAAGAAAAAATAGTGCAAATCAACATCTTGTTACATATCATTGGAGAAAAATGTCGGGAGGTATATGAACAATTTACACGCGAGTACAAAACTATAGAAGACTTACTAGCTGACTTCGACTCATTTTTCTTGCCACGTAAGAATATAACGATAGAAAGATATACATTTTTTAAGAGGGACCAACGAGAATTAGAGTCAATTGAACAATACGTATTCGAACTTAAAAATATAGCAGCAAAGTGCGAGTTCAAAGATTTAAGCAGTGAGTTGGTGCGTGATAAAATGATCTGTGGAATTAAAGATAGTGGACTCAGAGAAAGATTGTTAAGAGAACCAGACTTATCCTTATCAAAAGCTATAGATATCTGTAGATTAGCGGAAGTATCGCGAGCTCAAGCCAAAAACATAAAAAACGAGGATCAGGGACAAAATCATAATGTACATGCAGTTACCACCAAAGAGGAGGAAGAAGAAAAGGTTCACTATGCAAGAAGTTCGGCGCCGCGTCATAGAAAATGGCGGTCATCCGGTTCCAGTGGTGGTGATGCTAGGACCTTCCGTCAAAATCGTGACCAGAGAGATGGACAGAGATCAGGAGGACACACACACGAACAACTAGGAGAAGCTCGTCGAAGATCACGTGCAGTATGTGGAAAGTGTGGTAAAACCCATGACAAATATAAATGCCCAGCGTATGGTCAGCGATGTAGTCAGTGTAGAAAAATGAACCATTATTCAAGAATGTGTCGTGTGTACGAGGTACGAGAAGACTCCAGCGATCAGGTAATTAACGCTATTGATAGTTATTCCAGTAATGAGTGGACGGTAGCATTACGTATTGGAAGTAAATATGTCAATTTTAAACTGGACACTGGAGCCGATGTGAATATCTTGCCAAATAGACATCTAACTAAAATTAAATTATCAAAAGATGAATTGGTCCACACAACAATGAAATTACAGGGTTACTCAGGTAGTCAGATTAAAGTAATTGGAAAATGTTATCTCAAAGTACAATATAAAAACAATACATACATTTTACAATTCATAGTAGTAGACACTAATTCACCTCCTATTTTGGGAAGGAGTTCATGTGATGAATTAAAATTATTGAAAAGAGTAATGAGTATAAAACAGACAGATAAAACGAGTACAAATATATTGAATGAGTTTCCTGACATATTCACAGGAATGGGTTGTTTACCAGGCACATATAAAATACAATTAAAAGATGGGTGCAAACCTGTAGTTCATGCTCCACGTAAGTTACCTATTTCATTAAAAGAACAAGTAAAAGAAAAACTAATAGAAATGGAAAAACAGGGGATAATTGCAAAAGTTGAGGGACCCACCGATTGGGTAAATAGCATGACGGTTGTAAAAAAGCCAAACGGAGACCTCCGCATTTGTTTAGACCCGCGTGACTTAAACAATGCAATAAAGAGGGAACACTTTAAGTTGCCTACTCTTGAAGAAATAACCCACCACCTCTCCGGTGCCAAATATTTTAGCACACTAGATGCTAAACAGGGATTTTGGCATGTCAATTTACACCCAGCCAGTACAGACCTCTGTACATTTAACACAATTTTTGGAAGATTTAAATTTTTGAGAATGCCATACGGTATATCATCGGCGTCAGAAATTTTCCATAAACGTTTATATGAACATTTCGATGATATAGAGGGTGTTATATTGTTTATTGATGATCTCCTTATTTATGCAAAAACAAAGGAAATACACGATCAGAGATTACGTGCAGTCTTGAAACGATGAAAGGAAATAAACATAAAATTAAATAAAAGTAAATGCAAAATAGGGTTAAGTGAGCTAACGTACTTAGGTCATAAAATAACAAAAGACGGCATCTGCCCCGATGAGTCACAAGTATTGGCTATTAAAAATATGTCACGACCACAAAATGTAAAAGATGTAGAAAGATTTTTAGGTATGATAACCTATGTTAGTAATTTCATTGCAAATTTTTCTGAAAAGACATCTATTCTTCGCGAGTTATTAAGAAAAGACGTAGCTTGGCACTGGGATCATACACATGAGCAATGTTTTGAAATGTTAAAAAAGCAGTTAACTAGCCCACCCGTGTTAAGATATTACACACTCGAGAAACCCATAGTCATCTCAGTAGACGCGAGTAAAAATGGTTTAGGTGCCTGCTTAATGCAGGACAACTATCCCGTATGCTACGCTTCAAAATCGTTAACAAAAACCGAACAGAATTATGCTCAGATAGAAAAGGAGTTATATGCCTGTGTGTTTGCATGCGAGCGATTCTATACCTATATATATGGTCGTAACGATGTGACGATAGAAACAGATCACAAGCCGTTAGTGAGTATTATTAACAAGCCTTTGGTCAATGCGCCAGCACGCTTACAGAGAATGTTAATGCGACTTCAACCATATTCGTTTACGCTAACATATAAACCAGGTAAATATCTATACATAGCGGACGCATTATCACGAGCGGCGTTACCACATACCGATAATATCACTACGCGCGATCACCTAGAAGCACAAGCACAAGTGTGTGCCATAACAACGATGAATCCTCTAACCGACTCACATTTTTTAGAAATACAAAAATGGACTAGGGAAGATAATGAAATGCAGGGCTTAAAAAAAATAATAAAGAAAGGATGGCCCATGCATAAAAGTGAAATTAGTAATGAATTAAAACCTTATTGGGATAGCAGAGATGAGTTAACAGTGAATTATGGACTTATATGGAAAGGCAACAGAATCATTATACCAAACTGTATGCGTAAAACCATGTTACAGAAAATACATATAGGACACTTAGGTATAGAAAAATGTAAGCTTAGGGCTAGAGAAATCATGTATTGGCCTAACATGAATTCACAATTACAGGATTACTTATCACACTGTCAGGCCTGTTTAACATATAGAAAAGAAAATACAAAAGAACCGTTAATTCCGCATGACATACCCGACAGAGCTTGGTACAAGATAGGCACGGATATTTTCCACTACGGCACTAAATCCTATTTGATAGTAGTAGATTATTATAGCAAGTTCATAGAAGTTGTTGAATTGTGTTCGACAACATCCTCAGAGGTAATCAAACAAATAAAATATTTATTTAGACGTCATGGAATACCACAAATAGTTATGTCAGATAACGGTCCGGAATTTTCTTCTAATTTGTTTAAAGAGTTTTCGTTGAACTGGAGTTTCCAACACATAACGTCATCTCCTAGGTACCCACAATCAAATGGACAAGTCGAAAGAGCTATTCAGACAATTAAAAATATGATGAAAAAGACCACCTATCAAAATACCGACTTCAGTTTGGGATTGTTAGAATATTTGAATACGCCGATAAGTAATGAGTTAAGTTCACCTGCCGAGCTGTTATACAACAGAAAATTACGAAGTATTATTCCGTGTTCTCCACATCTTTTTCAACCGAAATTGCAAGGAAACGTAACAAATAAACTAAAGAATCGACAATTAAAGCAGAAAAAATACTTTGATAAAGGATCAAAAAGACTAAAACCATTAACAAAACACCAAAAAGTAAAAATAAAAATGCATAATCAGTGGATTAATGGAGTTGTTCAACGTTTGTTAGCAAACCGATCTTATTTAATACAAATGAATACAGGACAGATCTTAAGACGAAATAGAAAACATATAATCATTGATTCAGATAAGCGTAATGACGAACATCCGCATGAACACTTCAGAAATTCATATGATGACATAATTATAGACAGCCCGCAAAGTCGTACCATGCCCATAGATGAGTCACACAGCGGCACCAGTGCTCCAACAACGACACACGTAGATAATAACAGCTGCAACACTAATTATTATAAAACTCGTTCCGGCAGGACAGTGAAACCTCCTGATCGCTGGGGACAAGCTACCTGAAGCACTCAAATGTCAAGCCGCTGATTTAAAAACATAAGTGTAAACAATAAAATAAATTTTAAACCTAAACTTCTCGGCAATGTAGTATCAGAATAATACATACATATATATATATACCTATGTAATGTTAATATAACAATGTAACTCATGCATGTCTTAAAAATTGTGATTATGTAAAAACTAACTACTTATTAAACTTAGATTGTAATAAAATAAAAAAAAAAATGTTGATAAGGGGATATAGGTATGCATGTAATATTATACCAATATACAATCATCAATGAATCTTAAATTGTTATTATAAATCATCTTAGTCGTTCCAGTACAGATATATTTAACTAGTGTGTAATTGTGTACCTACATTATGCTGATCTATTTCAAAACCAAGTGAATAGTTTATTTTTATTTCCTTTCTTTATTGTAAAAGAATCTGAAAATAGAATACATTATGTGAAATAAGTTATTAAAGGTAGGTACAAAAATGAATGTAATTCATATCTTGAATCAAATTAATTAATAAGGGGGTTGTAGGTATAAGTAAATAACTTTGAATGATTGTTCCATACTATAATAATGCATGTGAAGGTAGGCAGGTTAATATATCAACGAAGTACAATAAACCAGTCTTTGCTCAACCACCGAGTTTCAATGCTGTGTCCCTGTCTCCCAACATAACAGAATAATGTCATAAAAACAAGAAAATATTACGTGCGAGATGAGTATTTAAATTTTGAAATCGTTCAAATTTTCGCTACGTTTACTCCACGTGTTCGTGCTAGACCCAGTTTATATTAGCCGTGGCTAAAACTAGAACTAAGTTAAGATGTTATAGATCCGACGTTTATTTGACATTTGGCTTTGCTATCGCGGCCATGATAATAATATAATAATAATATAATATCTTGAACAATTTTCGTGAATTTTCCTTTAAAACTTGGTATGTAGGTATCGGAATTTTCTTGGAATATTGATTGACCTTATTAGGAAAGCAGCGACAGAATAGCTTACTGGATTCTGTTCTACGATTTAAAAAACACGTCATGTTTTTTCCTTTATTTGGTGAAGTTTGACTTCTTATAAACAGGCATTTCAACGGGCAAAGTATATCATCCATATAGTAGGTACATTTCCTGTAAATATTTGAAATAGGGATTCCCCGTGACGAGCAAAAACAAAATATCCTCAAGCTCTCTCTGTCTTTACAAGCAGGGCTACCAAAGAGACGGCACTTACTGAAAGATATTTAAGTATTCGAGAGGAATTTTATTTTTTAAACGCTACTAATAACGTTGTATAATTACGCCTGAAATAGGCACAATTTTCATAATACTATGTTATGGTTTTAAGCAGATAGTGCTTTGACAATAGAAAACCTATAACAGCCAGTCCATTCTTTGAAAGTCTCATATAAAACGTAGGTGCAGTGAGTTGTCATTCTACCTGATGCTAGCGTTTGACACTGTACACAGCTCACTTCACCTAAGTTTTCATGATTTTTTTTTACAGAATAATTCATCTGTTTATCACTTAATAAACCCGCACTGGTTTTATTTGCATCCTGTATGCTACCTAGTAAGACGTAAGAGTTTCACATTACGCGTATGAGTTCATTGGGGTTCCTTAAGGAATCATATTGAGGCCTATACTAGCTAAAAGAAAATGCAGAAAAATTATGCTTAAATTCTTGCTGTATTACTTACAAAGTGTTGTTGAGTCACAACATTAAAATCCCCAAATTATTTTAATCAGCAAACCCAATGATAGTCGTTAAAAGCCCACGAAATTCAAATCTTACGTTTTTTGCAATTTGCAGGTTAGTGTCAGGTTGTACGCTGAATAAAATATGATTCGGGAGCGTAACAAGTACGTATTTACAGAATTATAATCATTAAAATCAACAATACAACCCTCCAAGTTCATATAATCCTATTGAATGACTATTTCATGAAACACTCGCGAACAATATTTTATTCAACACTCAACATGACACTGACCTGCAAATTACAGAAAACGTAAGAAAATTTGAGTTTCGAGAGCAACCAAGCGCATTCCCCATAAAGAATAATAAAATTATCTGTTGAATATTATGTAATTTATAACACCTAGACATTCTTCAAGATTTCATCACAGTGGTTATTAGTTTATTATAATTTACTTTACAATAAGTATGTGCTTATAAAGATAATATACAAACAAAGATAGTAGAAAGCATGACATGTGTAATAAGATGGAGCAAATTTTGCGTATGACGCAAAATAAATGTTCTTAGTTAGTTTAAGTAAATAAGTGTTTAGATGTTATGATTGTTCTATCAGGAGGTAAATTGGTTGCGTAGGTTGTCGAGAAAATATTAGATTTTCATTGTTATCTTTTGTTTATATTGTTTTTGTCTGTCTGGTTTCTGACTTAGCAAATAAGTCACACCTTGAGTACTTACCATTCTTGTATATCTGTTGAGGACGAACCCACCAGACTTACTTTTACCTAGGCGCCTTAATATATAATTTTTCCGACATTTTTGCTATCTATATACCCCTGAGACGATTGCGTTGTTTTTTTACACATTTAAAAATCCGTCTGACTGTTTACCCATATACAAGCTGTGATCTTGTTTCCAACAAGTCTAATATGAGACTTGTCAAAAATAGTGCGTGTATTTTACACGCACTATTTTTAACATATCGTACATGTATTTTTTTTTGTTTCAGACATATCTTGGTAATCTTTATTGTTCACGTTTTGGACATTTTTGACAAGTTTTTACTATAGTGCGGCTAACGAGAGAATGCGTTCAGACCTGTCAGTTTCATACAAACGACTACGTGTTTTGCGAATTTGATCTTTATTAGCTCTAATGCTAGTAGCATTGTCGCACTGACAGGTGTCAGGAACGCATTCTCTCGACAGCCGGACTGTAGTACAGACGCCAGCACATCAAGCTACCCGAAACTGTCAAATGCCAATCAACTTTGAACTTACGGATAAAGTTGAAAATCTATTAAAGAAATTTGATAGATTGTAGTAGCTTAATGTGCTGGCGTCTGTACCTACTAGTAAGTGAGTATAATAATAGAATTACGAATAGTATTTAACGGTAAACGAAAAAAGTAGGTAGGTATACATAACATGTAGAATACATTTTTTATAATACAAGACTTTGGTGTTTGGTGTAAACACGCGGTAAGAATACTCATTTTATTTTGTGGTATACTAAAAGATATTTTTTCACTAGCATATTTATTTATTGCTGTTGCTGCTAGCCCTATACGCTGCTTACAAAGTAGACTGGAAAAAACCTAATTATAAACCTACTTAAAAAATGCCTCTGACTATTGTTTTCTAAGAAGTCATCATTCATCAATTTTATGTTGTGGTGAAAAAGATACTGCAATACCATAGACGCTGACGGGAACGGTATCATATTGTGCATGACACCGAAAACCACATAATTTTGCATCAATAGGTATTAATTTAAGTATGACGCCACACAAAATAAACTAGAAAAATATATCGTCGACCGTAGGTTCAATTGAGGTAAGGGACAAGATACCCAATGTCCCTTACCTCAATTGAACCTACGGTCGACGATATCTTCCTGGCTCGGCGTACTATGCTGGCGCTGCTCCTGCTGCGGCTGGAGAAAAGCGGCGAAAGTATAATAACCTTATCAAGTTATCAGTAATTATATTTTCGAACCGTCTGGGGGTTGAAACCCTCTGGCTGTGGGGTCCGAGTGCTCATGGTTTGTTCAACGAAATCTCCAAACGGCTGGTTGACACTTCCCGTGGCCCCATGGCTGTCTTTTACCTTGGCCAGAGCGGCATTGCCATCAGTCTCTTGGGTACCTACCAGTTGACAGCGAGACGAAGAATTTTTTCGACGCCATATTTTAGTGAATAGCTTTCGTTAGTTTAGGTTATTATATTTTTATTAATAAGTTTATCCAGTGTATTATGTTTATCCTTATTAATAAAAGCTAGAAAAGAAAAAGATGATAAAATAAACTTAGGTAGCTATAATATAAGACGATCGACAACCCTAAGATATTGCCAGAAGCAGTACTGTAATTACAAACAGGCAACACCCGACAGCTTACAACGTCAATGCGACGTGCAAGATGGCGGAAAATGTGTGATAATCCTCAAGTAATGACGTTAGTTACAGTGTTGTCTCAAACTTTTTTCACAAGAATCTTGCACCTCTTGACCTGCTAACATATCCCTTTTAGTCACCAAGAGATACCTTCAAGTATTTACCTTTTAAGTTCTGGTTCAAGATGAATCAGAAGTTGATTTTAAAGAGCAAGCATTGTTTAAGAGAGCAATGGTGGCCCAGTGGTAACAACACGACGTACTTGTTGTAAGTCGTAGGTTCGAACCCAGTCAGGCGCTTTACTTTGTGTGAATTATTTCATCACCACCGCTCTCACAACGATGAAGGAAACCGGCACGTCCTAGAACCAAAAAATTCGAAGGCACCAACCCGCACTGGGCCCGTGTGGTGGTACGGCCCGCCCGCCCGCTCCCTCTCAAAGAGAGGAGTCTTGTATCCCAGCAGTGGGAAGATCATAGGCTGATTATGCTAAGCATTGGGTAAATCTTTATGAAGAGTGAAAAAAGCTAGGACTATTTTTAATTAATCAAAAGAAAATGGCTATTCCGTAACCTGCAGGCTGTTTCTTTAAAACTTAGCAACAAAAGTCGATGTTTAACTTTGTGCAGGAATTACTCCTCCATTGAAAACTGTCTATGAGTTTTCCATATCTATGATAAGGTGATGATGAGGGTGAATGAAAGAGTAAAATACGTCGCGGATGTAGCTTGGGATCAGCGGGGCAATTGCGTAACACATTATCAATCGGAATCGGTTTCATTTTGACAGTTCAACAACATACATTGCGTTTCTACGTGTTGAGCAGACGAATTTTTCGAAATTATGAAGCAATGGATTAGCAATTTGCTTCAAAATGATTCAGATTCCGATTGATAGTGTGTTACGCAATTACGGTGCAGGGCAGGAAGAAGAAGAAAATAAATAGAAAATATTTTATTGTCCAGGTAAACAGGTTCATAGGTTAACATCAAGCGATATGAATATGAGTAGCTTAAAATATTACCTACAGCTAGGTTGCAATATATTATTCTCCAGTGAGCCCCAAGACAATTAGTCTATCTTGGGGCTCGGGGTACGAATTTCAGAGAAAAAGGATAGAGTGGAAGGATTATATGATAGGAGCCGAAATAAATCAGAATCCGATGAAATAAAGTAAGCATTGTGCAATGAAATCAATAGCCACCAGCTAGCATCGGACAATAATCTACATTTTTGTTCGAACTCCATATTTGAGCGTTTTGTGTTGCCTGTGTTCTGCAAAAGAATCGATAACGACATTTAAAATTAAAATAAAAGCGCATCTACTAATAAATTTACTAACGTAATTAGAAGAAAAACCGCTTTAAACTTTTGTGGAGTCGCTAATTAACTGAAAGACAACCACATCACGTTTTTGCCAACAATAATTTACGAGCGTAAAATAGAGATAAAAACAGTTGTAAAGATACGTGGCATCGCATTGCCTGTCTGCGCTATTACTTCGTCTTCGCTTACTTTTTTTCTTTTTGCTTGGCTCCTAAGGGTCCTAGCGTGATGTTAAATAGTCTTCCTCAAGAATTGGGCTATCAAAAGCAAAAAGAAAAAATCTAACTGATAGTTCCACAGATTAGCGCGCGCAAACAAACAAACTCATTAGTTTTCTTATTAGTATAGATTTTATTAACGCAATTGCTTAAAAATGTAGTTAACATTAAAATTACTTCGTGGCGACAGCTTGAAAATAACCATGTAAGTTTTATGTAGTAACTAACAGCAAATTATTTTTCAGTTGAATAACAATTTCCTGATAGATAATTTGCAGGAATTGGCTTTTTTTTCGAAAGCTCACGTGTGTATTACTATCAACCGGCAAGCGTGTACAACAGCTAACTGTGCCAATAAAAAAAAGAACGTAAACGAGGCAAAAGGAGTAAGGACCTTGGGGTTTTTCCTTCAGGAGCTAATATATAAAGACCGGAAGCGTTGCTGACCCTTGAAAATGATATCAGATGATATCGACATTCTGTTCAGAGAATGTCGAAGTCGATCAGAATTCAAACGTTCGTTGCGCTCTTCTTCTGTCTCTTCATGCCGTACTCCAGCAATTCTTTCTCTCTCACATATTCTAACTGATTATGAATATTTTGTTGTGTGCGTGTTCGGGACAATGTATGATAATCTCGATCACGTTGCGGACACCAGCCCGTTTTACCTTACCTTTTTACCTTAATCTCGATCACCAGTTAGTCGCGCATCACGTTCATCACTCGTTTCAAAAGACCTGTTAGTAAATGTGCGAATACGCTGAGAACTCAAGCGTGATTCTGTATCGGTAAATGTTTCAGATTCGCGAGACAATGCATGTCGCTCACGATCAGCGGACAGTCGCGCATCACGTTCCGCACTTGTCTGTAGAGACCTCGAAGCAGATGCATAGATGCGCTGAGAACTCAAGCGCAATTCTCTATTCGTGAACGTCTCCGACTTGCGAGACAATGCGTGACATTCACGATCAGCGGTCAGTCGCGCTTCACGTTCCCCACTTGTCTCTAGAGACCTAGAAGTCGATGTGTAGATACGCTGAGAACGCAGGCGTGCTTCGCGATCCGAAGAGGTTTCCACGGAGCAAGTTGCAGCCTGATGTTCTCGAACAGCATCAAGTCTCTCCTGACGCTCTTCGGTAGATTTTTGGGATCTTATGATCCTCAATCTTTTAGTTCCTTTGGAACATTGGGAAAGATTTGACCTCTTTCTAGCCATGTTTACAGTTTTATTGTGAAGATACCTGATCAATAAAAATCTAAGTGACTGCTCCCCTGTGTTACCGGGTAGGCTACCGTGTCACGAAGATAAATGACAAAGAAAATTAAACACTCAAATAACATAAGCCCGAATGCATATTAATTCGATAAAATAAAAAAATAAATGGGAGTTTTGGCCAGTAGAGTCAAATCAATGATATACCATCGTCATCGAAAATCAGTCCTAAACTGTTACCGCCTTCACCGCGTGGAAGTAGTCGATAGCTTTGATTTCCACATCAGATGTTTCTGATCTTCGATTTTTATAAGTCAACAGGAAATGCCCATCAGACCGAACAGCTTTTCCTAAGACGTCATTCCTATATGTGTTATGGTGTAGCTGGGCTCTTGGAGTTCCACAACAGGTGTTCCAGATCTTCGATTTTTATAAGTCAACAGAGAGTGCTCATCAGATTGAACAACTTTTGCTAAAACGTCATTCCTATATATGTTATAGTGTAGCTGGGCTCTTGGAGTTCCACATCAGGTGTTCCAGATCTTCAAATTTATTCTTTTAGCAGAAAATGCTCATCACGTGGAACAATTTTTGCTATGGTACTATTTTTCTATCTCTTATACTTTAGCTGATCTGTTGCGGTTCTGCATCAGGTGTTTCATTTTCCAACATAAATGATGGCCTATATGTTGCCTAGACTTAATACCTATACAACAAAAACAAATCATTTAAATCCGTCTAGTAGTTCCGAAGATTAGCGTGCACAAGCACACAGACAAACAGACAAACCGACAAACAGACAAAAAAAATTTAATTACAATTTCGGGTTCGGCATCGATATAATAACAACCCCTGCTACTTTTTTTTAATTTATTTCCATTGTACAGACACCACTTTTCTACAATTTTATTATATGTATAGATTTATTATTTACTGCCATACTAGGTTAATTGTAATCAGGCAATAATAGTGATATATTATTTCCTCCAATAATAGGTAACATGAGATAAATCAACGCTGTGACGTCAATGAGACGCATGCGCTCAACTATACCTACACCAAGCACTGCATACAAATGAGTATGAGGAAGGAAAGAAAGTCTAGAACAATCCAGAGGAAAATAACGTTGGAAAAAATAAAGTGTGGTGTAGCCTTAGTTCGCTGAACCGGGATAAAAAATGCAGTTCTGCAGACGTCTGCCTTAAATAAGGTGCAACGGTTTTACGTTAAATAATTGATAGGTAATTCACATAAGTACAAAGATTTTTCATCTTAGATACTCAATCGGCCGCCGGTCCATCTAACTGGGAGTATCCCACACTACGCTTGCCGATACGCGGTCTCCACTGCAGGACTCGTCTGCTCCACCGGACATCGGTCTTTCGACAAACTTGGCCAGACCAGTGCCACTTCAGTTTACGTCGGTAACTCCGGTTCTTTCCCGGATAACTTCATTCCTAATTTTATCCTTCAAAGAGACTCCGAGCACAGCTCGCTCCATAGCACGCTCATCTATAGATACTTAGGTACTAATACAGTATAACCTGGATAAGTATGATCTCAAGGGACCTAGTTGATTATTTATAATTTAAAGAGGCTTTTCATTTACCCAGTTTCTGAAATAGTCGATTTAAAATCATAACTGACTTATTCATAGAATACTCGTACAATCGAAGTACCTATACCGTCTTTCAATTATAGAGGGGAGGACCAATATTCAAAATGATAAATTATAAAGAGGTGCCAGTTTGTACGTAGGGGTTACTCCTCGGAACTACTGATTTGATTCTGAAAATTATTTCACTGATAGAAGAAAGCTACACTATTGCTGAGTGCTATAGAAAACTTCACGCGAACGAATTCGCGGGCAAAAGCTATATAATAGAATACAAAAGCGCTAAAATAATTATAAAGTGCGAAAATAATCTACGAAGTAGAAATTAGATTTCGAAGAGAAACGCCTCTTTGCTTCAATAATGTGTTATCTTGAAAATTGTAAAAGTGATATCGTCGTGATGTCACGTTTTCGCTGAAATTTGAGAGCACCTTCCTCTCACTCATAGATCCGTTATTACACGCACAAAAGATACAACGATACAACAAAATTATTGAACTAAAGAGGCGAAAAAGTGCCCAAATATTTGCCCAAATAAGAGATCCGGAGATATTTTTGTTTGTAGGTAGTGTTCTAACTAACGCAAATCATCATCATCAACTGCCTAGCCTGTTCTCAACTATGTCTGGGTCGGCTTCCAGTCTAATCGGACTCATCATCATCATCAGCCTACAGCAGTTCACTGCTCGACATAGCTTAGACCTTTCCAATTGCACGCCATTTAGCTCGATTCTTGACAACTCTCATCCAGCTGCTACCAGCACCCTGTGTAGACCGTTTGCCGATTCATGGTCTCCACTCAAGAACACGTCTACCCCAACGATCATCGGTTCAACGGCTAATATGGCCGGCCCAGTGCCACTTCAGCTTGCTTATTTCTGTGAGCTATGTCAAAAAATTTGGTTCTCTGCCGGATCACCTCACCGGACTGTAGAACTCAAATCTAACACAGAAAACTTCTACTTATTTCTCATAAAAAGCTCAAAGTCAATACGGTATAACTTCAAGTAAATCAAGGACCGTTACTTCCTGTGCGTGACTGAAGGCAAGAAACTGTTCCGCTCACTGAACAAGGCTCGCTCATGAGATGAAGGGGGACTAGGGACTTTATATTATGCCAGATGTAAGGTTATCATTTCGAAATTTGAAAAGTCCTGACAAAAAGCAATATTTCCAAAAAAGTTCGAACATTTTACTTTTTATAAGCTTACCTTGTTAGACATTTAGTTAGTATCTATGTATTGCTCAAATCTTGCAAGCTGAATTATAACCACTTCCTCTTATCCTACGGAGTTGAAATAGTACATGTTTGTTAATCCTTCTTTTTCATTAAGTATTAATTTATTTTTAATCCGCATATATCGAAAAATCCCGACAAATGACAAGGCTGGAATAAGTCTGTACGGGGGGGGGGGGGGGCAAAAAGCCCTGTCCGGACGGATGGTAACCCTAACTAGATCATGGATGTATAAATATAATAAGCTGGTAAAAAGAACGAAGTCCATCACACAGCAAGATTTTATTTAGCACTAGCTGTGCCCGCAACTTCGTTCGCGTGGATTTCGGAAAACAATAATGTGTATCTTTACTAATTATTTTTCTAAAATAATAGCCTATAATGTCTGTCAATAAGGTCGAATGCTCGGAACTCGTCTACTCGCATGATCAACAGCCAACTTTTTTTTTAGTCCAGTCATTATATACATTTAAAAGTGAAAATGAACCGAGAAAGCCAAATTTTGGATATCACGTGGGGGGTGGCTAGAACAGCTTAAGTTCAAATTGTCGACCAAAATAACCTTGTGCAATTTCCGCCATCTTGAAAAAACCCTTAAATTCAGTTTTTTCATCATAATTCATAACTCGATTCCCCGTTGAGATACGAAATTTTTTATAGAATATTTTTTTGTTGCTCTTCTTGCGATCTACAATTAAGGTCCCATGCATTTTTCACGTATCGATCGTCGTTTTCGAGATATCGATCAAAAATATCAAAAAAATTTATTTTTTCGCTATTTACTCTGGTGAAAGATATCGAAAAATGTTTAAAATAAAACTTGTAGAGCGTGTCCAGACCTACAAACTGAATAAAATTCAAAAAAAAAAATAATTTAATTTTAATTAATTTTTAAAATTTAATTTTAATTTATTTAGTCGAAATTTTATTCGTTGAATAAAATTTCGACTCTGGCGACATTGTCACATGTCTGTCCACTGCAGTGCAGGCAAATAACGGAGCAATGGATTCCTGCTTTCCTGCAGCCACAAGCAGCTCCACACTTTCCTTTGCATTTGAAAAATGCAAAGGAAAAAAAAAAATGAATAATGCATGGGACCTTAATTGTAGATCGCGAGAAGAGCAACAAAAAAGTATTCTATAAAAATTTTCGTATCTCAACGGGGAACCGAGTTATGATGAAAAAACTGAATATAAGGGTTTTTTCAAGATGGCGGAAATCGCACAAGGTTATTTTGGTCGACAATTTGAACTTAAGCTTTTCTTGGCATCCCCCACGTAATACCCAAAATTTGGCTTTCTCGGTTCATTTTCATTTATTTCCCGATTTTTCCGACGTAATGACTGGACTATAAGTGAAGTTCGCGTTTTTTTTTTTTTGGAAATGGCATCTCGCAGTTCAACCTGTACGAGGTTGTCGACTGCTTAACCGGACTTTCCTGTGGATGCCTTAAAGTTAAGGCCTCCAGCCAGGGCTTAAAAACTAACTAAGGCGATTGGCACACTGCACCGCATCACGCAGCGGGGTGCGTGAAACTGAGCCAAATTCCCCGCACGGAAGCGCGTTTTTATTGAATTTGTATGAAAAAAATCACGCGCGGCGGCACGTTATCTGCGTCCCGCTGAGTGATGCGGTGCAGTGTGCCAATCGCCTAAAAACTAAGCGACTCACGCTAAGGGCACCCCCCGTGGGTGAAGTTCGCGTTTGGATCCCCCGCCCTTTTATACCTCCCGCCGCGAGCCGCGTCGAGCGCGGCGACCGTTACACAAAAATAATCCTTATAGCATGATTCAATATTCACGCGCGATGGCTTATTAGCGTATTTCATGTATAACTTTGGTGTTTCTGTACCGATTTCTATGATTCTTTTTTTATTAAATAGGTAATAATGTTAACATTTTTTTAATTAGGGATGAGTGAGAGTGTTTAAACGTAAGAGTAGACAAATATAATCAGAAAGCTCCGAACTGTTAAGCTATCGGGAGTTATACGTGTTATTGTGAGTCAACCATAAAAGATAGACATTTGCTGTCGTGGAATATTTTTTATATAATTTTAAGGAGAACATTTCTGTCATACATGATTTCTGTGTAGCTTTAACCATTAAGGCTGCACACGCGACGGAAGCTTAAAAAAGGGAGTAAGTTCTCCTGTTTTCCCAACATTTCCCTTCACTGCTCTGCTCCTATTGATCGTAGCGTGATGAAAAGTATACTATAACCTGCCCAGGAGTATGAAGAACAATTGTACCAAGTTTCGTTGAAATCCGTCGAGTGGTTTTTGTTTCTATAACGAACATACAGACAGACAGACAGACAGACAAAAATGTTACTGATTGCATTTTTCGCGTCAGTATCGATCACTAATCACCCGCTGATAGTTATTTTGGAAATATATTTCATGTACAGAATTGACCTCTCTACAGATTTATTTTAGGTATAGATATAGATATAGATAATCAACTTAATGCAGGCTGCTGAGATACAGGTCTCTTCTCTGTGAGAGGGAGTGGACCGTAATCCACCACGCGAGCCCAGTGATGTAGATGTCAAAAGTCTTCGAATTTTTGGTTCTAGGAGATGCCAGTTTCCTCACGATGTTTTCCTTCACCGTTTTTTAAGAACAGTGGTAATTAAATAATTTACACAAAGTAAAGCGTCTGTCTGGGTTCGACGATCTACAACTCGTAAGTCGCAGCCGTTTCCACTGGACCACTGCTGAAGATTTTGTTTGAAGGTGAGTTTTATTAGATACCTAAGTGAAGTGATAAGTACGGAAATTCTTTGTACGCTCATCACTCCGAAATCCACTGTGTGCCCTAAGTTTTTCACAGTGTTGTAAGAACAATGCTATTATGTAGCGACCTGAGTCTGGATTGGTGCCCAGAGGATGGCAATGGGCTTTCCCCCTTTTACTCACGTCCACTTTGGATTTAAACAAAACTGGCGACATGAGAGGAGCCCGTGGCTAAATAATAACAGCCGCACAGGTAGACCGATCAGGTTAAGCTACGCTTGCCGCTATTGGTCTGTGGATAGGTGACCATCTTTACATACCGAGACCCCTACCTACGTGCCTCAGAAAGCACGTGAAGCCGTTGGTCCCGGCTGTCATTCGTGAATGTTTGACAGTCGTTACAGGTCGTCAGAAGCCCGAAGGTGACAACCAGTCTTACCAAGGGGTATCGTATTACCCAGTAACTGGGTTGTGGAGGTCAGATAGGCAGTCGCTCCATGTAAAATACTGGAATTCAGCTGCATCCGGTTAGACTGGAAGCCATATTACAGAAGTGATATTATTTATTTATTTATTTATTTATTGGTCTACCAACGATTGTTTACACCAGTTATGTACATAAAAAACAAGCAAAAACAGAAAAACAATAGTGTACAATCACTTAAAGGTAAACTCAGCATGCAAAACGAAAGTTGTACGTACGATAGAAAAATAAAAAAATTAAAAGAAAACTACCTTAATTTATATCAACTACTAGTATCTAAATTGTTACAAGAATTTAAATCCTGGAACAAAGAACAAAAAAGAAAAAAAAATACAAAAAGTTAAATTAACCTTTATCTAGGTTCTTCAAAGTCTTCGCTTTTAAACTGTAAAGTGAGTCAGAGTGCAAGTCGATTAGATCGCTACATTCATTAATTATCTTGCTTAACCTCGCGACAGGGGAACTAGCGCCCAAGACTGTTCGCCGGAGCGGTGGGCAGAGTGGCGTAATTGGCCTACGAGGAATCCTTGAAGGCACACGAAATTTAAAAGAATTTAGTATCTGTGGGCAGTCAATTTTATTGGCCATCAGTTTACACACAAACATTACGTCATTAAGGATATGGCGCTTTTCCAGCGAAATCATTTTAAAGTATTTCAACCGCTTGTTATATGAACGTATTTTTTTTGTTATTCCGCTGGTAAACGCCAGGTGCCACAGAAAGCGTTTTTGGATTCTCTCCAGACGCAACGTATGAGTAGCATAGTGCGGTCGCCAGATCACACAACAATATTCCAACAGGCCTCGAATCAGACTGTTGTAAAGCATAATTTTAGTTTTAGGACACCTAAACTGTTTGCAGTGTCTTAAAACGAAACCAAGCATTCTAGAAGACTTTTTTATTATGCAATCTACATGTGGAATAAAAGTTAATTTGGTATCAAAAGTAACACCGAGGTCTTTTGTTGTGTCTAATTCTGCTATTTTGGTTTCATTTATGTGATAATCTTGTCTAACTAAATTATGCTTTCGCGTAAATTTGACGTGATAACATTTACTGGGATTTAACAGCATTGAATTGCGTTCGCACCACTTAATAAGCCTATTGAGATCACTCTGCAAAAGGATGACATCATTTTGGGACTTAATAATTTTAACAAATTTCAAATCGTCGGCATACATAAAAACCTTAGAATGTAAGAAACATTTTGGAATATCATTTATAAAGAAGTTAAACAAAACAGGGCCCACATGAGAGCCTTGTGGAACTCCAGAAGAGATATATCGGTTGTCAGACCGAAAACCGTTTATCACTACATAAAAAGATCTGTCCAGAAGATATGAGCTTAACCAACAAAGCAATGATCCAGTTATACCATACGCTTGCAGCTTATGGATCAGTATTTTATGTGAGACTTTGTCGAATGCCTTACTAAAATCGGTATATATGACGTCGGCCTGGTGACCCGAATCAATCGCCTCTGATAATAGCTCGGTAAACAGAAAAAGATTTGTGTTTATCGATCTAGCTTCCACAAAGCCATGTTGCTCTTCGCTTAGAAACAGCTTTAAGTGCTTTTGAATAAATGGACAGATCAGTGATTCAAAAATTTTAGCAAAACACGACAAAATTGATATCGGTCTGTAGTTAGAGACTAATTCGTCCTTGTCAGATTTATGTATAGGTACAACCTTTGCCACCTTCCATTTTGATGGAAAGACCCCGGAGGTTAAGGATTTATTGTAAATAAGTGACAATGGGGTGACCAACTCAGCTGCGCACTCATAGATAAAGATTGATGGTATCCCATCTGGCCCAGCCCCCTTATTGCAATCCAGATTTTTTAGCTTTTTGTATAGACTTTCACTGCTAACAATAATGTTTGATAAACATAAGCTATGAATTTCAATGTTATTTAAAAATTCTGTGTTGTTACCGCTGTAATCGTCTTGAATAGGGCTATAGACAGAAGAAAAGTAAGATGCAAAAAATTCACATATTGTCGTGGGGTCAGATGATGTACTAGTACCATTTGTCATTGAAATGGGATAGGAGCTTGACCCACCTCTTTTAGTTTTAACGTAACTCCAGAAAAACTTCGGATTATTTTTGAGTTCGTCTTCCAATCGCTTCATATAATTGTTGTAACAAAGTTTTGCTAAATCATTAGAGCGCTTAGTTATAATCTGCAGTTCAATTTTGTCTAAAGGGTTTTTGTAAGTATTGTGGCGATTTCTGATCTTATTTTTGCAATTAAGTAATTTAATTAGATCCCGATTGAACCATGGTGGAAATTTACTTTTTTTTGGCACTCGCTTAGTTATAAATTTATATACCTTCATGAATAACGTCATAAAATACCTCCACCATCTCATTAACTCCCTGCTGTGCTTTAAATAACTCATCCCAGTCAATTTCACTCAAATATTTGCGAATTGGTATGTAACTCGATTTTCTGAAATTAGGTCTACCGCAGGTAGTGTTATATGGCAGTTTAGCTTCCTTATTCAGAGAAATCACAACATCGAGGGGTGGATGATGCTGGTCAATATTAACAATCGGATCCTCACTCTGACTCACTCTACACAATGAATGGTTACACAGTATAAGATCTAAAATGCGGCTTGAAGCATTACATACATTGTTAAATTGATTAAGCCTATTGACATACGTGAAATCTATCAAAGTTTGACTTAAATTGGACAGCTTAAGACACTTATCAGAGTTATTGACTATAGTCCAATCGATATCACCTATATTGAAATCCCCTGCGATGCAAACATATGATAAGTTTAACTGTTCAAACACTGCATTACATTTGTCCAAAAAATGTTCCAAGTAAGAGATACGTACAGGTGGTGGCAGATATACAGAACAGAGAGCTGCCCGACGCACAGATCGAGCCGCAGGTAGATCCAAAATTACCCAAAGGTCTTCACAATTACTTTCAAATTGTTCCGCCCGTTTGGAATTTATAGATTTTTTTACGGCTATCAAGACACCCCCGCCTTCTTTACTACCCTGTAGACAAGAACTTTCTCTGTCCCTTCTGTATACAATGTATCTGTCGTCGAACAGCTCGCTGCTCAGTACGGTATTATTAAGCCAAGTCTCTGTAAAAATGATAATGTCATAGTTATTACAGCATACATTACGAAAGATGATATCCGTTTTAGTTCTCACGCCTCTACAATTCTGGTAATAAATTTGTAAACTATCGAATTTTGTTATTGTATTTAAGTTACGATTACATGTATTTTTAATTTAAATATAAAATGTGTTTTTTCAAATCAACTTATTTATGGACTCTAGATTTTTAATGAGGATATGTTCGGACCCATCTGTCTTTCTGACGTAGATTCTACCATTTCTTACCCAGACGAATTGGTATCCTTTTTCTTTTGCCTTAAGTCTGGTAGCAGCATGCAGCGCTTTGTTAGAAGGAGACACGTGTTCTTGTACATATATTGGCATCTTTTCACCAGCCAGTCCTAGGTCCGCGGTATTTAGTTTTTCGATGTTAGTCTTGCCTTTATTGTAGTTTATTACAGAAGCCAAGAGCAGGTCACGAGTTCTTGGGGAGGCCAATTGGACTACGATGGAGCGCGGGCGGGCACTAGAATTTTGTAGTTTGGCTACACGGGTGCAATGATGGATATCGGTGTCGCTCAACTTGCACCCAACGACTGATCCCAGCTGTTTAACGACTGTATAGAGATTTTCTTGTTTATTTTCTGGCACGCAATAAAGTTCAAGATTAGTCGAACGTGCCTGTTGCTCCAGATAGTTGATTCGAAGGCCCATATCCACCACTGACTTCTTTAGGCTAGTATTTTCTGTCTCTAAGTCTTTTACCGAGACTTTCAAAGCCCTATGTTCCGACTGATATTCTTCAAACTCCTGTATATGAAAATTCAATGACGCCGTCATCTCAGTAAGTTCGTTCTTAATCGGTTCAAGCTCTTTATTTACGACATTGAGTATTGTATCGTTTATTTGACGAAGCATAGAAGCGAACTCAGCCTGTATTACTTCCTGGAGGATATCGCGCACGTCATCACGAGTCACAAAGCTTGCTTCAGGGGGCGAGTACAAAGCAGGTCTCTTGTTCCCCCTAGAGGTGGAGACATTACGGGTTGGAGTATTTTCCTTATTGGAGGGATTCGAGATGTGACTTCCGCAATTAGGACACCTCCATTTACGGTAGACATCAGTGTTCTCAGAAACTTCCGGAAGAGACAGGCACTCAAAGTGATACAATTTATTGCATTTGGAACAATTAATCGATTTTTTTCCATCCTTGCTGTTTTCATTAACACAGCATCCCCATAACAATGTTGACGATGCCATTCCAATTAATAGTCAGTCTCACAGCAATTTCAGTGCCGAAATAAATATTAAAAAAAAGTAAAATGTATAGGTACTGTTCCAAAGTAGCACACTATTAAAGACCCCTTCAATCTTAGTTGGTAAAAATGCACTCTAATAAATGCCCTGCGCAACACAACGAGCGAACTTACTGCGAGCTCGCGAGAAGAACGTCGTAAGCGCCGTGCTACACACATCAAAAGTGTCTAGGGATCAAGCATTTTTATGCGGATTTCTTGAGATTGAGATGTGGCTTTGTAATAAATTTATGATTTTATAAATTTATATGGATCCTTTTTGGTGCATTTCATAATTTGAATCAGGAACTGTGAATCAAATTCGAGTAAAAGATGAAAATCAGCTGTCAATATTTTCCCTATAAAAACATACAACGCATTGAAGACATTATTAGTGCTACTGTTTCCCTACTACTGATTAAAACCAACGTTATTATGGAGCGGCGACGTCATTTAAGCAGGGAAGAAATGCTCAGAGCCGTGGGAATGATAGAAGCTGGTTCCCGGCAACGTACTGTGGCTTTAGCTCTGAATACAAGTCAGAGTGTTATCAGTCGACTTTGGACACGTTACCGAAGCACTGGTACCGTGGCTGAGCGCCATGGAGGACGGTATCGCTGCACCACACGGAGACAAGACCGATACATTCAAATCTTAACTCGAAGAGCTCCAACAATAACCGCCATGATGTTAGCCATGAGGCTTCATCACTCTTCAGGGAACTTAATTAGCGACCAAACAGTCAGAAACCGCTTGCATGAAGTGAACCTTCATTCCCGAAGACCGCTACGGGTACCACCTATAGCAATGCACAATCGTAGGATTCGATATCAATGGGCTCTTGAACACAGAAATTGGGCAGAAGAACAATGGCGTTTCGTGTGCTTTTCTGATGAGTCTCGTTTTGGTATGAGACCGGATACAAGACGTATACGACACTGGAGAACCCCTGGACGCCAACAGCGATTAAAATCCTGCCAGGAAGTCCATCCTTATAGTGGTGGAACCATCATGGTATGGGCGGGTATTTGGATCGGCGGAAGAACTGAGTTGATTTGGATCAGAGGCAACCTCAACGCTCAAATTTATGCTGAGACGATTGTATCAGACGTCATCGTTCCTCTACAAGTGCAAATCGGTCCCTTATTTCAGTTAATGTATGATAATGCACGACCGCACACCGCAAGAGTTGTAAGACAGACTCTCGCCGCAGCTAACATCAATGTCCTGCCCTGGCCTGCTCAGTCGCCAGACTTGAACCCGATTGAGCATGCATGGGATATGCTACAGAGAAGAGCTCTGCCGAATATGGAGGGTATCCAGTCGCAAGAAGACCTTTTTTTGTTGTTGCAACGAACATGGGCGGCCATTCCACAGCGTGATTTGGATGAACTCATTTTGAGTATGCCAAACCGATGTTCTTGTGTTGTTAGTGTTCGCGGTAGAAACACGGATTATTAATTGTTTAAGTTACCCAATAAAATTTTAGAGAAAACTGTTATTTCAGTCTTTTTTTCGAACTTTTGTGTTAGTGGTTCAAATGTCAAAAATCCCTTTATTAGGAAAATGGCAAATTTCTTTATTAATGCAAAGGTGACTTGGTTTATCGTTACTGTGACAAACGAAAACACTTTATTTGATGAATCCTTAAAGAAAATTTTAATTAATATCAATCAGGAGAAAAGTTATTGCAAAAATATATGTTGATCCCTAGACACTTTTGATGTGTGTATGTGTGGCGCTTAGGCGTTTTACTAAGAGGCGCTGGTGAATTACTCCTGACGGTAGATGAATAACTATTTTGATACGTTTCGGTCTAGACTTGATACACAAAGCACTAAGTCACTTACTAATTGTATTCAGATTGTTGTTATTGATATTATTCACACGATCAGCACTTTCAACGACACTTTAGAGCACTTTTAACGCCTATCTACAATATTTTCTTAGGAGCAGTTCGAAAAGGTAGTTACTCGTACAATGATTATATACAGGACCAACTCCCTAATTGCATAACACATTACTTTTATCAATCACAATAATTATTTTGAAGGATATTGCTAATCCATTGCTTCATATGTTCGAAAAGTGTGTCTGCTCAACAACGTAAATAACGAAATGAATATTGTTGAACTGTCAAAATGAAAGCCATGGCCATTGTTAGTGTGATACGCCATTACCGAAACAAAAGAATGTTAGGACCGTAGTAGGTGGCCTACTGGAATTTCTGCCTAGGTCAATGGGAAGAAGGCGTGAGCACAGAATACCTAATAGTACTTCATACAGAATGGCCACTCCCTACCCCGCGCTGACATCAGATACCGCACCTCACCCCGCACACCGCGAATTCGTCGGCGGCTCATTAGCTCGGGGCGCTCACAAAGAACCGCAGCACTGTACTGCTGACACGAACACACAATTTTGCGATTTAAAAGTTTTATCTGAGTTTTAATCACGATGGTTCGATATTGTGATGCTTTTCCGAATTTGTATTTACATAAATGTTTGTAAGATATCGCATTTTAATACCATGCGATATAATAACCGATTATTTACCTATAGTTAAGTAGGTCATTTAAACGAAAATATTTTAGTGTAAGCAATATCTAGCTAAGTACCTTATTTGCATGGGCATTTGCTCTGGGATAGCAACATTTACTGAAGTGTAACTGACGATGAAGACCACAGATGGCCACCGGGACTACTCAATAATAAGTATTTCACAGGTTGCGATTCGATTACTTTAATATGTTTGCTAAGCACAATTTATGCTCGTCACAATGCGAATGGTGAAATGGAGCTGATGGTGGAGTACCAAGAGAACTCCTCAACAATTAACGTCCCTGCATCGGGAAAAGCAATATTTTGTAAAAGGCGATGAGCAAGTTGATATTAGGCTATTGTAACTTAGATACTTTATAAACAGACCCACTAAAAAGCGAGAAATAAAAACTTTTTAGCAAAAAAAAACCGACTTCCAAAAAAACACTACAAAGTGAAAAATAACTTTAATTTCGTAAGTCGGGGGCAATAAACTAAAATACAGATCCAAAGACCCCGACTTCCGAAATTAAAGTTATTTTTAAAAAGTTTTACATTTATTACTTAGCTATTATAATATTATTTTTATTTCATTACGAACCCGACTAATTAGATAAACAATCAAACGCCGCTCGTACAAGGTCACTTATTCTTTCTAGTCGCGTCGTCGTCGTTCCCGCCATTTTTTTTACGCTCCGCACGACAACCAACCCTACCTAGAGTTTACGCACACATTTGGACGTAGTTATGCAAAAAGGATCCAACCCACAACATGACCGAAAATGAGATAAGTAAATCAAACTGCTTGTCAAGGTCTATATTTTCGATTATCAAAAACAATCCAAGTAAAATACGAATATTTTGACATTAAAAATTCGTATTTAACTTGGATTGTTTTTGCTAATCGAAAATATAGACCTTGACGAGCAGTTTGGTATACTTAACTCATTTTCGGTCATGTTGTGGGTTGGATCCTTTTTGCATAACTACGTCCAATTTCAAGTTAAACAAATATCATCTTTATTATATTAGTTAGTAATTAATTTGATTTCGGAGTGACTAGCACTATTGAAAAGTTCTAAAAAATTTTGAAGTTGAAGCGTTAACTGAACTTTATTGTGTATGATTTAAATTTATTTTTCCATAAACTCATATTTGTTTACATTTTTGGCAAATAAATCGCGAATGCAGATTAGAAGTTATGTTCGCTTGTCCCAGATTGCGATTAGTTACGGTCCCATGTTTGCGATGTGTCTACGTCTTCCAAATACTTAGATAATGAACTCAACCTTGGGGTGGATACTGGTACCAAATTTTATGTCAACCGTGTTGGCTGAGCCTGAATATTTTTATCAAAGCTATTTATCACACATTATGACATGTTATTTACAATTCTTGACCTAAATATAATGAGTAAACTACGAAGCCCTCTAAATACTTTAATTACGGTGAAAACGCCTTATATAAAGAGCAATGTAGCTAAGCTCTGATAAATAAAATGATAACAAAACATCCCATTTTATCGCGGGCAGTACCTACCCAAATTAAACATCATTCACCTCAGATTGACGTATTAGCTTTTGATTCTTCTTTAGAACAATTATGTTTACATTTTCCAAAAGATTAGTACTTCGTTAACACGTCATTCAGATAAAATAGTTACTTAACTGTGTATCATCACCGCGCACCGTTTACTGGGATTATCGTTGTTAACAATGGATTAGTAGGCTGTATGGGGGAAAATGGGATAAACAAAACCAAACGAGAATTTCATGATGATGTCATTCAAGCTTTTCTTGTGAGTGTTGCGTGCTAAAAGTGTTTTTAACCTTTTCGAAGATTGTACACAACATTGGGCAACATAAGTATAAATATTTATAATAAACATTTTTTATCTAAATTTTTATACAATTTAAAAAAATACTTATACAAGCTAAGATAGCACCAATCGTCGTAATAACAGCACCCTATTTCGGGTGCAGGGAGTTCCCAGCAAACATATTAATAAATTGGCATTTTAGATAGCTAGAATAGGCATGTAAAGTCCCCGTCACGAGAAGCTATAAATTTTGTAAACACACATTCAGGGGTACGCAGCCTTTGGATCAAATAAAAATAAACAGTTTTGTGGTGATTTTTTTTAAAGGGGTAGATATCTAATTACTGTCGTCAGACGATTCCGAGTATTCTGAAACTGCATTCTGCAGCATTGACAGAATCAGCGTGAACTTGCTTCAAAATAGCGGCCCAAATGTTTACTTTTACCCATCGCTAAAATATAACCCGACCATACGCATGTTACTTTGAATTGTTTGGATTTGGTATTATTTTTTGTTGATTTAATTGTCGCTACGTAACTTAGTAGAAGCTCTTTATTTACAAAATTTATAGCTTCTCGTGACGGGGACTTTAGTAATTACATACTTTGCTTTTGCCCCAAACTAATATACCTAGCGACGAGTGATAAGGAGCAAGCGGGGAAGACCTTTGTCCTTAAACGCAGCATGCGAGGCAACCGATAAAATACACTTACTGTTTGGATGAGTAGGGTACTTTCCCGTTTCCCATTTTGAGTGACGGATTTGGAAAGTGTAAGTAGTATAAAAATGAGCAGCGAGGTAATTGCACACACTATCAGTAGCAATTGCTTTCATTTTGATAGTTCAACAACATTCATAGCATTATTTACGTTGTTGAGCAGACAATTTTTTCTATGATTATTATGAAGCAATGGATTATAAATATCCTTCAAAATTATTCAGATTATGATTGATAGTGTTACGCAATTAGGGTCCAGATAGGCATTGCTAGGGTTCTCAACCATACTGTTAAAAACAGTATCATACCGTTTTGTGGGGCTTGTGACTAAGAATATCAGCCGCACGGGTCAATCGATCAGGCTTGCCGCAGTTGGTCCATGGATGGCTGACCATCTTCACATAGCACGGAAGAGGTGCATGAAGGGGTCTTCATGCACCTCCTCCGTGCTCGGAAAGCACGTTCAGCCGTTGGTCCAGGCTTTCATTCGTGGATCTTTGACATTAGTTACGGGTCGTCAGAAGCCAGAGTCTGACAACCATACTTAGGTACCAAGGGGTATATATATACAAGGTGTAACATAATTAACGCAAGACCTCGTACACCCCAATCCAACATTCAAACCACCGGTTAGGTACCTATTTAAACAGTTGGTTTATGTATTTCTAAAGAAAAAAATATAGTTGATTTAAATGTTGGTGAACTCAAGCCTTAGAGTAGTGAGTTAAAAGCATAATACAATGACCAAAACTATTTTTTTAAAGCCTAAGGAAATTGTGTTGACGCTAGCATTATTTTATGCATTTAAAATTAATTGTAAGTCATAGAGTTACTAAAATCGACTCAGTATCGATTTCAGTAACTTTCAGGACTTAAGTTTATTCTGTTACACCTTGTATATTATAGTTTGACCAAAACCGCTGTACCGCGCCTTCGGTATGTGCGCGGTGAGACGGGGGGGCAGAGCAGTGCAGGCACTTCGTCAACGCTCACGGCGTCCCGGCTCCCGCCTCGCCGCGCATTCCTAAGGCGCGGTACAGCAGTTTCGGTCAAATCATACCCAGTAACTAGGTTGTGGAGGTCAGATAGGCAGTCGCTCCATGTAAAATAATGGTATTCAGCTGCATCCGGTTAGACTGGAAGCCGATCCAAACATAGTTGGGAAAAGCTAGCCTTTTCCCAACTATGTTCGGATCGGCTTCCAGCAGATGATGACTGCTTTCCTAAAGAAATCTAATTAAAATACTATTTACTGTTCAATTAAAGTATATGAATATAATCCTTTCATTAATATACAGAGCTATTTAAATAAATAATGTTTCATCTTCTACGTAGAACATCGTGCATGCGTCTGGGCATTTGCGTGGTGGTTAAGCTAGACATAATTTCAGAATGAAACTGTTAGTGTCTTGATTTTTTCGGGACATAGTAAATAGATAATCTTTATCAGAATGCCCATTAGATATTACTATTTCTGCCATCTCAGTAAAGTGGAATAATTCCATTGTGCTTTACAAAAAAAAAAGTGCGAGTAGTGAATATAGGTACTTTTTCACTGTCCAGGCTTATGATATTAATTAAAATTCAAAAAAACACAAAATGCGATCATAAAAAGAAAGATTTATTTACTTCAGTAACAGTCTTAATGTTAGCTCTTAGAATAAAGTCCTAAGCCCCGCCCGAGGCCGCAGGAAGATTTCGGCTGTCCACAAACTTCACGGCTAAGTAAAAAAGTGCTATCTGAAAATTCTTGGTGAAAAATAATCACACGATCTGCGGCTAGCCCACTAAGACTACGTCTAGGGGTTCCGCCACAGTAATGCAATGTCCATTGACTAGTGCACTATGAATATAGCAATCTGGTTCCGTACAAACCCAGCATTGTAACATCAAGCACTGAAAACTTGCCGATCTTTGAGGAACTTAGCCTGTATATCCATCGACACAGCGGCCTCAATCGCCCCCAAACGAAAGTAAAATTAATTAATAACGACTATTTACAAACAAAAAAATCAATTCGAATAATAAGTGTTACGTGTCATTCTTTTTTTTTACTATTTTCAAGATTAAATACCAGTGAATACAAAATGAGATATTTTTTTAAATACAAATTGCATCTATTTAGATGAAGACAATCCCAATGTGTTTGGGTAAATACAATTATACTGTAGGAATTACACAAATTCATAATTACAAAGATTCAAGAAATCTAAAACATAGTGCAATACCTACATAACACTTTCTTCATAATATTATGCTTGGAAGCATCTCACATTTCATATATTTTTTCAAAGACAATGGACAATTTTTTTAAGATGAAACAATGAACTATTTTTTTTAAAGATTATTTTTTGTAGCCATAGAATTTGGCAGAACTGAATTATTATAGATGGTCGGGTGATGTAGTGGCATAACGATAGATAGTTGTATTTATTATTGATGTACGAATGAATAACAGGTCTTAAGTCAAAATCATCACACGTCCATCTATAAAAATAAGTATTGATTATAATGAGTAACAGTGAATTCAGTAACAGTACAACCAATACTTAAATACATTACACGTCATTGTTTCATCTTAACAAAAACAAAACTATCTTTTTTTTCTTTTCAAACGACCTATTGCTTTTTTTAGGTACTTTTTTTTACTTGAATTTAAAGTAATATTGAGCAAAAAAACAAACAAAACATACATAAACATTAATCCATGGATTCTTCTCGGATGAAATCTTCTGGATATTCGAATCAAAGCTTTCGCCCAGAATTGGACGAAGAACTCTTACATCAAGGGGATTCTATATAAATACCATTCCAATATGGTGGTAATATTTTTTTGAAAATATTTGAAGCAAAGTTCCCACATGTTTTCTTGGACACAATTTAACATCTTTTCTGTGCTAATCTTCCAACTTGTAAATACTTAGCGGTCCCTCTTATCTTGTCTTTTTCTCCATCGTAATATTATTGAATGGTGTAAAGCATATATATATTTGTGAAGCATCTCAAATTGAATTTTGGTTGTTTTTTTTTTTTTTCTTATCTACATTTCGTAGCTTGACCAACCTTGATCCATGAGTTTTCCAGAAAATTTCGCTGATATTGTTTTTCCGTTCTCTTGATTGAATTTAATATTTACACCATGTTTAGTTTCATTTCCATTTTCAACATTTTAAACAATGTTTTTATTTTCTTCAGCACAATCTTCATTCATATTTATCTTCTACTTTCATATTCAACAAATAAATCACATCGTTCACACTTCGTGGCAGTAAAGTTCCACATATCCACAGTTTAAGCGAGCATAAAAACTCCTTTCACTTATCCATAGATAAACTAGATGACAAGAAGTCATATCCTAACTAAAAAAAATAGTTATTTCTTCTCCGTAACTAATATGTACACTGGCATGGCCTTATTGTAATGTTTTAGATTCACTTGACGAATGCTTCGGGAGGGATCTTCCCTTCTGAATTTAGCTGGTTGAAGACGAATAAGGCTCGTTGGAAGTCCCATCCTGTTTGTTGTAGACAGCTAAAAAGAAAATAATATAAAGTTAAAAACATGGACTAAGGACCTATTATTGCACTAAACAAAGAACATTTATGGCGACAGCATGCGATTGTAGCAATGGCAAATGCAGTAACTAATGCCATCAGCCATAAATAATAATTATAATAAAATACCTAAGCGTGACAAAATTACTTCTTTATTGTGGCTTGCATGCCTCTACAAAAGGATGCCTGTAAGGATTTGGGTGAGGCCAGTAGCAGGCTCAGTAGTAGGACAGTGAAGGAAAATACAAAAAAAAACATCCAAGAGTGGTCACAAAGGTGGAAATAGGACATTGAAGAAATATGTCAGACCTCGCAGAAAGCAGTAGCCGTGTTCAATTGCCTAGTTTGAATTAATGACTTTTGATTTTGATTTTAGAAATAAAATCATTTATTATTATTTACAGATACTCACTTGATACTCCAATGGTCGTTCATGCCGGTCTGTTGGCTGAGCATGGTCAGCATCATCTTCTGCGTGTCGTCTTGCGATGGTTGTGCCACCATGCCTGGTGTGGGTGTCGGCGCGGGAGTTGGAGGAGTCGGCTCGATGGCGACGCCTGAGGCGAAGGCTTTGTCCTCCTGAAAAAAAAATATTTTTTAAAATTCGATCTGCAATCAGCTTTTCGGCTAGCAGCAAATGTGCTGTTTGGAAAAAAACTCCATTGTTATGCCATCTGTCCTGAGACATTCAGCAAGAGGTAGATGATGGCTCCCCATCTTACATGGTATGAAGCCACTGCTCCATTCAATCGATACTACTGCTCATTCATTCTGGTTGTAAGAAGGTCTTGGACCGCATACAATGGTAACATGGTGGTAATCATTTATTCAGCTTGAGGATATGGTGCCTTTTTGAGTTTAAGCCAATCCTGGGTGTCGAATAAGGTCAATCATAAAATTGCCTTGCCTTCGAAACACAATAAACATGGAAAATTTCAACTCCGTAGGATAAGATGAAGTGGTTTTAATTCAGCTTGAACGATTTGACCAATACATCTATACTTCTATACTAATATTATAAAGAGGAAAGATTTGTATGTATGTTTGTAACGAATTGGCTCAAAAAATACTGGGCCGATTTTAAAAATTCTTTCACCATTTGAATGCTACATTATCACTGATTATTATAGGCTATTTTAATTGCAAGAAAAAAATAAAATGTTTAAAAAATAAATGTCCACCCGTGCGAAGCCGGGACAGACTTCTAGTACTAAATAACTAACAAGGCCAGTTATGTAAAAGCATAAAATTAAAAGATTTTTTTTTTGTCTTATTTTACAAAGTGACCCTTCACTAGTTCATTTATTGTTATTTATGTACACGTAATCCCCATTACAAGCAGGTAAGTAGTTGGTTCTCTTATAATTAATAATATTGGTGTTATATCAGGATTGCTGAATAGTAACCCTGCCGAATATCTTTATGGTCTTTAAAATGTGTAACATAATTAATGCAAGACCTCATACACCCAATTAGACTCAATTAGAGTATTGAGTTAAAAGCATAATACAATGACCAAAACTTGTTTTTTTTAAAGCTTGCTATATTTTTATTAAGAAAATTGTGTTGACACTAGCATTACTTTATGCATTTAAAATTGAGTCTTATTGCCTTGAAATAAGATTTAATTTTATTTGGCTTAATCGGCGTTAAGTATGAAAAAGAGTAAACTAGTCGCGAGCTCGAACTCACTGGTGGTCTTGGCCAAAAAGCACGCTGTCTCGCCTGGCTTCGCGTCCAACAGCGCTAGTATCAGTGATGAGCATTTAGACGCTAATTTACACGAACAACGTTTAGTTCTCACGCACAGAAACACCGTTCCGAACTGATAGACGCGTAAAAAAATTCGATAAGTGCTTCGGAAAATCGAGTTTTATGAAAAACCTCTGCATAAATCAATAACAAATAAAGTTTATAGATCTATTTAATAACTGAGCTTTGTCGGTACGGACTTGGTTTTGAAGATTTTACAGTTTTTTTATTACTTATTTACAGCCAAAGATACGTTAAAAATAGCAAGAAAAACGAATCTTCGTTGGCTCATAACTTTTTAATGGTTTTTTATTTTAGTATTCTGTTTCCGTACAGACAATTTATAATAAGTTAAAACGATATCATGTTTAACTTTGGATGCACAATGTCAAACAGTGGAGTAATATTCTCCCGAAATTTGTATTGAAAAAATATCGACAAGTGGCACCTAAATCGATTCAGTAGTCAATTATGAACAAACTACTTTCAGGACTTGTTTTTATTCTGTTACACCTTGTATATCATTATATGCCCATGAGATTGAACATAGAACAGTTGCTTTATAAGTGCGTGTGGATGTCTGTCACAAGGATAGAGGAATAAAATATTATCTTAAAATGGGGTAAAAGATTAGCCATTCAAACGTTTGTATCTGTAGCGCGGTTGCACGCCTTGGGTCCGAATAAACGCTGACAGGAAGTGACGGTGCCGGGCCTCGCAAGCTTTGACAAAAGGCAAATTTGCCAAATTACTTTTAACAAGTCTATCTGAGAAATTTACAGGGTTATTTGTAAAACACCAGCAACCTCTTAAGAGGTCAATGTACTCATCATTATGAACAACTTTTACTATGGGACCAAACCTGAAATCGCGAAAAAAAATCAGCTGTTCCCTACATTTTGACGAGTTACACGAACATAAATGTAGGGAACAGCTGATTTTTTTTTCGCGATTTCAGGTTTGGTCCCATAGTAACAGTTGTTCATAATGATGAGTACAATGACCTCTTAAGAAGTTGCTGGTGTTTTACAAATAACCCTGTATAAACAATGTCCATAATAGATGAATTTATTATCTATAATTTATAGCTGAATTTATAGCTGAAGAGTTTGTTTATTTGAACGTGCTAATCTCTGGAACTATCGGTCGGATTTGAAAAATTATGTTTGCCTTTGATGGTCCGTTCTGTTAGCTCTTTATAAGTAAATAATAAAAAAAGAATGCTCAGTCATTTTCCCTTAAATATTTATGACATAGACCCTTACCTGTTCCTTAGTAGGATTAGTGATGAAGAGCATATCGTTCATGATGCAGAAACCGCCGCCGGCGTTCGGCACGATCACGAACGTGCGATGGAACGAACGAACTGGGTTCCCGCTGGTTGTGGTCTCTTTGTAGACGCCGTTCATCGTCAGAACGATCATGACGGGCTGTGGAAGGTAAGATTATGTTGAGATTTTAAATTAGAAACTTGTTTGCTGGAAGGAAATAGTACAGTTGTCTTTATGACCCATGCAGAAGAAGAAAGGAAGCATCAGTTTCTCGTTCATCTGCCTAGCCTTTTCCCAACTATGTTGGGTTCGGCTTCCAGTCTAAGCGGATGCAGTGTTTTACATGGAGCGACTGCCTATCTGACCTCCACAAACCAGTTACTGGGTAATGCGATACCCCTTGGTAAGACCGGTTGTCAGACTTTCGGGTTACTGAGTACCCGTAAAGACTGTCAAAGATCCACGAATGACAGCCAGGATCAACTGCTTTCCGAGTTACGGAGAGGTCTCGGTATGTGAAGATAGTGACCCATCCACAGACCAACCGCGGCAAGCGAAGCTGAACCTGATCTACCTGTGCGACTGTTATTATTTAGCCACGGGCCCCTCTGTATCAGTATCTCATTCTAAGTATAAAATATCGTGTGCGGTCGGGGGACCTCTGTCATGAATGACGTTCATTACGCGATACTCGCGACCACTCACACATTCGTATATAATAGAAAGAGAGAGAGAGAAAATGTTAATTTAATACGAGTTTTTAATACAGAGCCACCTAATATAAAGTATTAGTAGCTCTCGTAAAATTGTCGCGTGTTAAGCCCCCACGGAAACCGTGAAAACGATATCCTTGCTGCAAAATCTGAGATTTCGCAGCCGGTATTTTAGATTTTTATCTTGACCTCACGGCTTTAGCAGGCCTCGAAAACCATGAAAACTTTCTAACAGAGAGATAGAGAGACAGTCGTATGGACGGGGTGCATAACGCTTTTTCGTTACATGTCTGTTTCTATCGGTAAATCCATATACCTATGTCTGTTCTAGAGTATTCAGGCTTCTTGATTTGTCTGATGATGACATTACAGAATGTGTGATAAAAAAAGGAAGTGAATATCCTAATAGTATTGAATAACAGAATATGGTAACGGTTGACCTAATTGATTGAAGGATCTTACTAGCATATGGGCTAGGAAGATATATACAATATATTGTCCCTCAGCAAAACAATTCTGTTTTCTGCTAAAATTGGCCAGCCCTTTCAATAAGGATTTATAAAAAAAAAAATAACCAGCAACATGTTGTATACCGATACCTTAAAATGATTAAGTACCAACATATTTGCTAAAAATGATGACCGCAACATTCAAACATTTATGAGCAGATATCATGAGATGAGGTTGGTAGCGAAATAACACAAAAGCTGCTAAAAAATCGCAAATTCACTTACGGTAAAAATAAGTAAATCAACAGCGAATCCCATTAGGTCGTGCTTCGTCTTGGGTAAGTCTGATAGGAACGAGACGACCTGTAACCTGCCCGCGCGCAGGTATCGTCGCCGGGACTCACGCTCCGTAATACGCATAATATTACGACTGTTTGTGATGTATGAGTTTAGTCTGAAAACAGAAAAGGTTTTATTGGAGTAAGAACTTAGATATAAGTATAGCTGACCTCGTAATTTCGTTATCACCCTAAGGTTGAACGTCACTTGTCCAACATAAAATGATAATGTTTAAAAGACCATTATAATAGTTAGTCTTTTCACGGATATTTTACCTCTGAATTTGCATTACTGTCGAAATCAAAGCGATCTTTATTCACGTTACAATAAGGTTGTAATTGGGTTGCTGCACTTGCTGCTGTCAGAGGTAAAATAAGTATGAAAGGACTGTAGATTAGATAGTCTCAACCTTAGTGAAGTTTGAATTTACTATGAATTTTGTCAAAATTGGTGAAGCAATACAATATACAGGGTGGCAGGGACATCGACGCGAAACCGCTTACCATGGATTCAGTACATGATTCTGGACCCCTCTGCGTTGAAATTTTTCGTCGGCTTTTTCTTAATTTTTACGTTTTTTTCTGCAATTTTTTTTAATGTAAGCTGTATAAAATCATTATTTCTATCTAACCCAATGAGATTTTTATTTAAAAAATAGTAAATTCACTTGTTTCACTTAAAACAGCAATGTAAATAAAACTCGAAAGGGCTACCTGATCAGCTGTTTTGCTAAAGTTCATTTGTGAGGTCAACACTGGCTTAGTACCTACGTTATTCGCTTTCAAATGCCGACAAAAGGACGGCGGCGGCGAGCGGTCTCGTTCTAAGAAGCTATGCGATAAGGCGACATATCCCAATGAATCTAACAGACGCGTCTCATGAGGCATTTTAATCATCTACAGAAATGAATGACCCATTTACTACTTGTATTTTAGATTAATTATGGGGGATAATTATTTTTCTAAAGCTTCATCGATTTAAGTAAAGAAGATTTTAAAAAAACGTGTAGAAGTGTCTTGATAGTCACGTAATTTTTCGATATTTTTTTATTATCAACATTAATTTTAGTTTCGAATGCAATTCAACAATGTAATTTACTGTTTCGTAAAAAAAAAATACATTCATATTCGCAATTAATTTCGTGAATAGGTAGCTAGGTACAACTAAATGTGTTTGTACACTCTATCATTTTGTTGGTCTGTGTTCGGTGTAGGCACTGTAGGCACAAATTAAATAATAGTACTAACTGTAGAAAGCAAGTGCGGCAAATTGAAAGAAAGATCAGCAAAATACATTTCTTCTGCATTTCGCCGATTTTATCGGATTTTTGCCAGTTCCTAGATTTCGTTGATCGCAAACGGGTTTGCTATTTGACGCGAATTTGTGATCTTAAAAAATCAAAAGTAATTTTCTGTGTGTGAGTGTGTGTGTGTGTGTTTGTGAGAGACGTTCAAAATGCCTTCCTCGAGGAAATAATCGAGGAGGTGCCTGTGCTCCAGTTCCGCGAGACATGGTTCCAACACGACGGCGCTCCCCCAAACGTAACCCTTCCTGTCCGACGGTCAGTGGGTCGTCTTAGTTAAGGTAAGTTTATTAATTGAACATTACTGGATCGCTAAGTTCTAATCTTTTTTGTTATAAATCCTCATCGGTATCGCTATTTTATGGGAATAAGCTTTTAGCGTTAGTTTTTGTTTATTTCCTTTGTGTGGTTCTCATTTTCTGACCCCATCTTTGATTTATAATAATACACTTTTGTTGTATTAATGTTACTTTTTATTAATTAGGTTCACAAGTTCACAGTAATTACGTGCGCCATCATTGGCGTGGTCATAGACTAACTGGACCGTTCATGGTTATTATTTTCATAGATCAAAATATAGATAATAAATCTTAAATGTAAATTGAGCCATCCATAAACATCCCCCGTTTTCACAATACTTAATTAATTAATTTCCATGATCAACATCTTACTGACAATAGTCCTTAAACTTAATGGGTGTTTTAACCCTTCGTCCACTTCTCGTGACCTTCTCAGATCTACAGTTATTTTCTGATTCTGATTCTGGTAAATTACAATTAGACGGTGACATACAAGACAGATTTTCATTATTGGAAATAGGAACCTCGTTTACAATATTATTTTGTTCCTGACTCTCCTTACTGAAATCTGAACCCATGTTTGAAATGGGGATATCATTAACAATATTATTTTGTTCTTGATTATTATCTAAAGTTTCAGGAGCCTGATCACATGGGTAATAATCATCATTACAATAATGTTCATTAGATCCAATGGCCATCATGATATATTTTCTATTTCTTCTGTATACTTTGCCCTCTTCATCCCGTACCAAATACGAACGAGGCTCCTCACATGTTTTTAAAATCGTTCCCCGTTGCCAATTAGAATCAAGAGATTTTTTAAAATAAACTTTTTGACCAACATTCAAATCTGGAAGTAGTTTTGTAGATTTATCATAATATTGCTTTACATCTCGTTTGTATGCATAATATTTTCTCCCATAAGATGCTATTTGAGGCTTTAACTTATTTTTTGAAACTGGTAACAAAGTATTTAAATTTCTAGAATATAGTAGTTGTGCGGGTGATGGCATATAAGGTTTAGGTGTATTGCGGTAATTAAGCAGGCCAAGGTATGGATCTGATCCATCCTCCTTACATTTTTTAAAAATATTTTTAAATATTTTAACACCACTCTCACTCTGGCCATTGGACTGTGAGTGTTTGGGACTACTTTTTACATGACAAAAGTTGTAAGTGTTGGCAAAACTTTGAAATTTTTCTGAAGTAAACTGTGTACCACAATCGGTTACAACTACAGCTGGTATGCCATGTCTGGCAAAGATAGATTTACACTTCACTATTGTGCATTCACTTGACAAATTATCTAATTTACAGACTTCAATAAACTTAGAGTAATAATCCATTATTACAAGAAAATCTTTGTCATCCACTGTACATATATCAATGCCGATCTTGTGCCATGGAATATTTTCTATTGCATGATAGATTAAAGGTTCTTTCGGTAAGTTAGGTCTATATTTTGCACAAGGTTCGCATTTTTTAACAAAACTCTCTAAATCTTTGTTAATATCTGGCCAGAAAATACATGATCTGGCTCTTAACTTACAAGATGTTAACCCCGCATGACCTAGGTGAATGATTTTTAAAAATTCTAATTTTAGACATTCAGGTATGATTATTAAATTACTTTTAAAAATAATTCCATCCAAAAGTCCCAATTCGTCCCTAAATGTCCAAAATATTTTTGTATCATCATCCAGTTCAGTAATATTTTTTGGCCATCCATTTTTTACATAATTTAAAATCTTTTTCAATGTAGGATCATCTTTAGTTGCATTTTTAATTTTTGTTAATTGTTTACTAGAAATTGGCAGAACTTCTTTTTGCAATTTAACATGACAAACAATATCCTTATTGAGTTTATTCATTTTACATTCAACATTAGAAGCACAGCTTCGAGACAATGTGTCAGCAATGTAAAGCAGTCGACCTGGTTTGTATTTAACATCTAAATTATACCCCTGAACAGCTAACATCATTCTCTGAAGCCGAGCTGGAACTTTACATAATGGTTTCTTGAATAAAATCTCAAGTGGTTTGTGATCAGTCTCCACAAATACTTGGCGTCCGTAAATGTACTGATGCATTTTGTAGCAGCCAAAAACAATAGCCAGCATTTCTTTTTCCAATTGACAATAATTTTGTTCTGTATTAGTGAGAGCACGGGATCCATTAGCTATTGGTCTGATATTTTGCATTACAACAGCACCTAATGCAGTAGATGAACTATCCACTGACAATACAATATCCTTGTTAGTGTCAAAATATGCTAAACATGGCTGACTACAAAGTGCTTGTTTTAGAATATGAACTGAGTGCTCCTGGTTGCTGTCCCAGGTGAAAACTGCATCTTTTTTCATTAATAACCTTAGTGGTTCTATTAAATTTGAATAATTAGGAATAAATCGAGAGAGATAATTACACATACCCAAAAATCTTTCTAAGTTTTTTTTGCATTTTGGATGTTCCATTTCCATTACTGCCCGCACCTTATTAGGATCTGGAGAGACACCTTCTTTACTGAAAATATGACCCACAAAGAGAATTTTAGGCACAAAGAATTTACATTTACTTTCATTGAATTTAATGCCATTTTTAGAAGCAATTTCAAGTACTTTGGTTATTCTATGATGCAATTGCTCAATAGTTTCAGCAAAAATACACAAATCATCTATATATGGAATTACACCTTCCACATTTTCGAACATCTGTGTTATTATTCTACTGAATTCTTCTAGAGCTGAACTTATGCCAAATGGTAATCTTCTGAATCTATACCTGCCAAATGGAGTAATAAATGTACATAGATCAGAGCTAGTCTCATTTAAATTTAACATCCAAAATCCATTAGATGCATCCAATAAGGCAAAAAACTTCGCATTTTGCATCTTACTTTTAATTTCATCTACTGTTGGCAACTGATATTTAGGCTGTATTATGTATTTGTTTAAAGATCTAGGATCTATGCATATTCGTATATTTCCATTTGGCTTTCTTACAAGAACAAGATTGTTTACCCATTTTGTAGGTTTGTTTACCCTTTCAATAACACCCATGGTCTCCATCCTTGATAATTCTTTTTGAAGTTCAGGCAGTAATGAGAATGGAACACGCCTCGCTGCTTGCACAACAGGTACTGCATTTTCATGTAATTGTATATTCACTTGGCCTGGTACACAACCAAGACCTCCATCAAACAGTTCACTGAAATTGTTTTTTAATTCTTTAGTTAATAAAGCGGAATTGAAATTTTCAGATGACACCATATGCACATTAACTAATTTAGAATTTGCTGAAACAAAGTTACACTCTAAACATGTCCTGCAACCAAGTAATGTGGGAACTGGACCATCCATTACAATAAATTTTACCAAGTATTTCTTGTTATTTGGATGGGTAATTTCTAAAAAACATTTGCCATATACGGGCACAGTTTTCCCATCAAGTTGTATTACTTTCACATTACTATGAAGTATTTGGGATTTTTTTAGTTTTAGTTTTTTACATACCTCCCTAGATATCACATTACATGCTGCACCAGTATCCATTTTCATAGGAATCTTTATGTTATTAACTAAAAAGTTTTGAGATATCTCACTTCCCACTGATAGGGATCCAATGAATAAGTTGCTATCCTCCTCATCTTCATCCACATCTTCATCTTGATGCTTAACAGCATGAACTTGTTTATTCTTTCTGCACACTGATGAGAAATGGTTAGGCTTGCCACATTTGTGGCAGGCTTTCCCTTATGCAGGGCATTTATTAATTCCATGCGAGTTCCCGCAATTTCTACAATTCTTTATGGTTTTCTTCTTCTGGTTTGAGAAATAAATCTCCTTCTCGTCATTTTTATTACTTTCAGTCGCCATCTTGTCTTCGACGTAAGATCTTGAAGTCTCGGCGCATAGCAGAAATTGCATAACGTACTCCAGCGTCAGCTTTTTGTCGTCTTCGGTTATAAGTTTTATTTTCAAATTTTTGAATTTGTCGTCTAATCCCGAAATGATCTTACTTGCCGTCAAGCTTTCTCTCAATTCGCCGAGTTCGCATGCGAGTCCAAGATTGATTACCTTTTGGAAGTATTCTTCTAAAGTCAATCCATTCTGTTTAATACTAAAGAAATCATGCCTTTGTATAGATAAGCTTTTCCTAGGATTTATGTATTTCTCAAACTTACTGACGATATCTTCGAATTTTTCATCCCCAGTGGCATTGAAGGTATTATAGATTTGAATGCCCTTTTCTCCAATGAAATTGAGAAATATATTAATGCGTCTCTTGTCCGAGGTCGTATCGAGGCCGTTAGAAATTAAATAAATATCTAATTTCTGTTTCCAGACTTTGAAGTTATGTTATAAGTTACCATCGAAAGACATTTGCGGCAGTGGCGGTAAATACCCCACACCTGACACCATGTTTATTTCCTTTGTGTGGTTCTCATTTTCTGACCCCATCTTTGATTTATAATAATACACTTTTGTTGTATTAATGTTACTTTTTATTAATTAGATTCACAAGTTCACAGTAATTACGTGCGCCATCATTGGCGTGGTCATAGACTAACTGGACCGTTCATGGTTATTATTTTCATAGATCAAAATATAGATAATAAATCTTAAATGTAAATTGAGCCATCCATAAACAGTTTTATTTCCATAACGGGTACTTAAGAAGTAACTACCATCGATTATCAAGACTAATTGTAATTAAACAATGTTTTGATGTGGTAGGTACCTATCAATGTTGTCGTTAGGCGATATTTGGTAGGTACAATCACGTTCGTCCGGCAGCGGCGGCGGGCGGCGCGGCGGCGGCGGGTGGCCGCGCCACAAACGTGTGTGTGTACTGTGTAGGTAGCGCGCGCGCGCGCCATCCGCGCCGCGGAGCGTTTTGATCGCGTTGTTTGCAATACATTGCGCGCTCAAAAATGACAATTTTTTTAACCGGTCATTTCCGAGATGAATGACTTTCGTAATTTTATTTAGGGCATCAGGTGTAACCTTTTCACGACGTTTGTGCGTCGATGTCCCTGCCACCCTGTATAATAACATATGTAAATAATAAAAGTCAATATTTGGCTGCAAAAGACGCAAAATGAGTAACAAAAATAAAAAATATTCTTAACATTGAAGGTTTTTTTTTTACACCGTGTTTAGATTAACATGCTGAAAAACAAATATACTTATTTTTCCCTTGTTGTAAGCAAATTTTAGAGATAAAATTTATTGAAATTGCGAGTAGCAGTACTTCGGTTTGGCTCTAAAATTATTCCTTTATTTTTGTCCATCAAGTATTTTTAGCCTATTGTTAAACAATACACGAATCTTAACTATTAAATTTCCAAAATTAAGAGCCTATACTACCTCAGCTAAAATTCACTCTTTATCTCGCTCGCACGATACTGCTCGCGGACTGAGTGAGAGCGAGACAGAGTGCGGTGCTAGGCAACAGGTAGCGCCAATAGTTTAGGTATTTGCTTTTTACGGTGAAAATATTGGTAATTAAAAAAAAATAAAAAACATAAGACCTGCTTTATAGTTAGTTCAGTTAGTATACAAAGTTTCATGATCTAATTTGAAGTATTTTTTTAATACCAGCGGTTTATTGTTCGATATGGAGGTAACTTTGAATTTTTTTTCTATCGAGAATATTTTATGGAATCGTGTTTTCGTCAAACATAAGACCTAACATTAATCCTCAACTTTACCATATATTTATTTCAAAATTAATGCTGCAGTATTTTCGACATAACGGAGGATCATGCTAAGCGATTTGAGGTAGTATTGGCCCTTAAGTAAACTTTCCAATACACTTGAATACCAACATACCTTTGAGTAGCAGCATTTCGACTATCATTCGTCAGGTAGCTAGCAGCCATAGACATAGTAGCATGTTCATGATAGGCCTCAAGCAACGGTTGTCGCGACTCGGCATCATAGATTGCGAAGTATTGAGTCAGAAACTCTCGAACTAAGTCCTGGCCTGCCGGGTCTACCAAGAATGATTGTTGGCGCGGCGGCAGACGCGCATCTTCTAGGACATCGAAACCGATGGCCGGGGGTAGGTCCACTCCGTCCTGTCAGGTAATATTGGTTGTAGTGGTTTTAAAAAATTAAACAAAAATTATTTTTAAAAAATCTGTTAGGGTCAGCGCAAACAGAGAGGAGCGCAGCGGAGAGGATTTTATTATGGCACTCGAAAATCAACTTTAAAATTATGGTAATAAAGTGCATATATGCTTGAACCTGACATAAAATGCTCGCGCGTCCTCGAGGATACGCGGGAAGCCCCGCGCGCGCGCGGCGTCGAGTCGGCGCCTGCGGCGCGCGATCCGTCAGAAAATGCCCGAGACCGCGCAAGGCCTATTCCTCTCTGTCTGCGCTGACCCTTAGGGGTTAGTGTTCTGCTTGCTCCTCGCTATTTGTCGAGCAGTTTGGAAAGATGGAAGCGTTACCGTTTCAGACAGAGATTAACCAACTTACCTTCTTAGAAATAAAGGAAATGCATTTGGTAAAATAATGAATGCTTTATATTGCTAGTGTAATGGTAACTATATCAACAATTTTTTGTGTTTGTTTTGGTGTAAATAGCTTCAGCAGGGCCTTTATTCACTATGACAACGCAACGCAAGGCAAGTAACGCAAAGGGTATATTTTTAATTTACAGAATTTGAAGCTATATTGTCTCTAATTTACCTGTCTATCACGGTTACTGTGAAACACAAAGATAGTATTGACGCTTTACTTGCGCAGTGCCATAGCCAATCAGAGCCCACATCATACCATTATCTGCCAATCGTCGGTATAAGAACACCTCAATCTAGTTGACTGTTCAACCTAACCTGTTACACCGCATATAGTATACAGGGTGTAAGGGACATCGCAACGCAAACAGTTACAATGATTTCAGGACACACCCCGATTTAAAAAAAAACACCTGTTCCATACTTTTCGACGATGTGGGTGTTGCACTTTTGTACGAAACAGTTGTTTTTAGGGTTCCGTACACAAAAGGTGCCAACGGAACATTATTGCTAAGCCTCTGCTGTCCGTCCGTCTGTTTATCTGCTAGCGGGTTGGATCTCATGGACTGTTAATAGGTTACTATGATCATCTTTGAAATTTTCACAGAATGTGTATTTATATTGCCGCTATAACAACAAATTATAAAAATAAAATATAGTTGAAAATAAAAGGGAAACACAAATTAAAAAAACAACAACACATATTTTAAAAAACGCGTTTTTCTTTTTATATATTTGAGTCCGACTCGCAATTGGCCAGTTTTTTTTTTAAGATACTGCGAAATATTTCATCCCCGGTAGGTCTAGAATCATGAACCGAATTCATGGTAACAGTTTACGCTTTGATGTCCCTACACCCTGTATTCAAAATATAAAGAAAATAAATCCTTGAATAAACTGTCACTTACCAATTTGGTCAGCTTTGGAAACTTCTTCCGGACATCGCTGGAGACAACAAACAATATGGCAATAGCATGAAACATAAATTTCTCTGAAACTCACATCACAGATTAGTTTCAGCATATCTTTGGGTATTAATAAGACAAGCTATGGAGCGTGTTCACGAAATCTGCACTCTGATTCCGTGACACTCGTAATGCAATGTGCTTAAATTTTGACACTACATAGAAAAAAGAACAATGATTCACATTAAGAAAAATAGGTTTAAGTACTCAAAAACTATATCAACGCAATCTATGTTGTTGAATTGTCAAAATGAAAGCCATTGTGATAACGGGTGAGCTACGCAATCAGAGCGCTGTGCTGAATTTGATTGCTGGCACAATTACGATTAAATGAACTTAATGAACGCAATTCTAGAACTCCAACGACACAAAGACATTCTCGTTCTTTAGCTTGTCCTATTTATACCCTAAGAACATCACAATAAGAAATGCTACTCTAACCAGCACCCTAATTGCGTAACACACTGTCAATCGGAATCTGAATCATTTTGAAGCAAATTGCTAATTCATTGCTTCATGAGTTCGAAAAATTTGTTTGCTCAACACGTAAATAACGCAATGAATGTTGTTGAACTGTCAAAATGAAACCGATTCCCATTGATAATGTGTTACACAATTGCCCCGCAGAGGGGCAATTCTCGTAATTTTTAAGAACGTTCACAGTCTGATCTCAGTCTCAATCTGTCAAAAATACCTCAAATTTCGCTACATTTTGACAAGTTTTTGATATTTGTTTGTCGCCGAGATGAGACTGCGACTAGATTTTGAACGTTTTAAATTACGAGAATTGGCCTTCTGATATTTCTTTAACTCTTTTCCTGTTTATATAACAGTCTCCGTGTACAATCTTTTTTTTATTCATTGCATACCTACATTTGATATAAAATGCTTGTTGTTACATCTGTAGACTGATAATATCACGGATAGCTACTTATAAGTCTTATTAATATTACATAACATTGTCAAATATCATTGTAATAATTTGTGTCTATCAGTAATTTTATCAGATACATGATTATCTATTTGTCTATTCTATTGAATAATCAGTATAACGAAATATTCAAACATTGGCGTCTTTTTTGTATGTATAGTCGGGGAAACTAATTTATCGTCAGATTGAAATACTTACGTCAAATTGACTTGTTACAGCCATTTCATACAAATATACATATAAGTATGACTGTCAAACAATGACATATTTGTATTTACGGGCAATTTCAAGTTGGTAGTTGCTAAGCAACCATATTCCCTGACTATACATACTTGTTTTATTTCCAGACAGTATAATGGTTCAAGGAGACTTTTCTCCTTGTGCAATATGCTTCGCTTTCAGTTTTATATTAGGTACAGAAGCCAGCACATCAAGCTACCCCAATCTGTCAAATTTTCCCAATTGAATATGAACCTTATTCCTTTGTAGTAAAGTTGAAAATCTATCAAAGAAATTTGACATATTGGGGTGGGTTGATATCCTGGCCTCTGTAAAATACGATAAAAATTCACGATAGTATAATAATGTTTAACTATCACTATACAATCAAAATAAGAATGCGAATCATAAATTATAGAAAAAATACATTGTAGAAACAAAGGCCGCAAAGATATGTATTTATTTCTGTGGATTAATATTGTATGAAAAATCTGAGGGCAGATAATAGTCAAAGAATATAATAATACATTTTTTTTTTAATTACGGGAAAGTTATGAAATGTTTCATAACTTTCCCGTAATTAAAAAGAAAATGTATTAAGTATTATATTTTTTTTACTTCATGCACAGGATACATTTTCTTTATATGCACGAATATTACACGCAAGCCATCCATCTCCAATCCTGGAACGCATCAAAAACCGGAATGCAAGATGTCATTACAAAATTGTGTGCAACCAAAATATGATGTAATATTAATTCTGTGTTTCTACGCATTGTCTTAAGTATTCTATATTATAATATTTTTTATCAACGCATATCAGGGCCATGCCCGACACGTGATAGGGCCGTGGCACACACAAGGCGGGCACCGAAACTCCGTCGTCGCCAGCACGGACACGGACGTGTGTGAACGAGTTCATATAAAATGTAAAAACCAGTGGCGAAGGTACCATACAATTCGATTCCCGCCTGCTTCCCTTCGAAAATTCAGAACACAATCACTCTATAGTCAGTTCATCATTGAAATATAATGAAGCGGTTTATTGACATTTTTTACCGACTTCACAAAAAGGAGGAGGTACCTACTATGTTCGAATGTTTGTATTTTTTTTTTTGTGTTTGTTCATCGAACACTCCGCCAATTGTCGACGGATTTTCAAAATTCTTTTTTTACATGAAAGGGTGCTCCCGAGGTGGTCGCATTGCACAGTGTATTATTTTGCCTTAGTTGCGGACATGCCAGTTTTATTTTTTTCTTTAGAGATTTAACCTTAATAAACCATTCTAAAAAAACCGCGTTTTGAAATTTCACTTCATTTAGGAGATACAAATATTTTAGTGAAAGGTCACACCGAACTTCTTGAAAAAGTTTTTCGTCTGTATATCGTGAATAAGGCAAATTTCAGTGACCTATAAACTACCACTTAATTTTTGGTTTGAAACGTATAAATTTAAAAATTTGCAAGTCTCTAACGTTACAGGAACGAGAATAAAAAAATATTTTATCAATAAACGAAAAAAATATATATAAAATTAGCTATTTACGGGTCGCGTTTTTTTTGTATTTTCATAATCTATTATATAAAAAGAGAAGTCCTGACTGACTGACTGACTGACTGACTGACTGACTCATCAACGCCCAGCCTAAACCCTTGGACGTAGAAAGCTGAAATTTTGCACAGAGGTCCCCTTATAATGTAGACGAGGAATAAGGAAGGAATTTTCGAAATTCAACCCCTAAGGGAGTTAAATAGGGGATGAAAGTTTGTATGAAAACTCTTATTCCTTGGGTTAATAAACTTGAAACTTGACACGAATACTTATCTAAGTAAATTATGAGAATTGGTCTTTTTTGTTTTTCTAAACTACCTTCTAAAGGGGGATGGGGGGTGTCAAAATTTGTATGGAAGAATTTTAATGCACGGTCCGATTAACTCAAAACTCAGTATTTATACTTAATACCAAAAACAAAGAATTACGTGTATCAGGGTTTTTCGAAAATCTACCCCTAACGGGGAGAAAAGGGGTAGTTAATTTTACAGGGCAAATTTTACTGCCTGGCTTAATTAACTCGAAAATTGGTATAAATAATCTGTGAGTCAAGTAATGAACACATTCCAAACGATTTTTCAAAATTCCACCCCTGTGGGGGTGAAAAGTGGGGATACAGCTTATATGAAAAATCTTATTCATTTGGTTAATATACTTGAAACTTGGCATGAATACTTATCCAAGTAAATTATGAATTTTGGCATTTTTTGCTTTTCTAAACTACCCCCTAAAGGGCGATTAAGGGGTGTCAACATTTGTATGGACGAATTTTAACGTGCGGTCTCCGATTAAGTCGAAACTCGGTATTTATACTTAAGACCAAAAGTAAAGAATAACACGTATCAGGGTTTTGCGAAAATCTACCTCTGACGGGGTGAAAAGGAGTAGTTAATTTTCCATTTTACTGCGTGGCTTGATTAACTCGAAAATTGTTGGACATAATCTTTGAGTCAAGTTATGAACACATCCCAAACATTTTTCAAAATTCCTCCTGTGTGGGGTGAAAAGTGGGGAAAAACTTTATACGAAAAATCTTATTCATTTGGTTAATAAACTTGAAACTTGGAAGGAATATTTGCCTAAGTAAGTAATAAGAAATGGGTCTTTCGAAAGTAGAACCCTGACGGGTAAAAAAGTGGTAATTCGATTTTTAAGGCCGGTATTATAGTGCGTAGCTTGATTTACTCCAAAAAAATGGTATGAATAAATTTAAGCTTCAAACTTGGCACAAATACTTATCTAAGTAAATTATAGTTTGTCATTTTATGTTTTTCTGCTCTAAAGGGAGATTGAGGGTGTCAGTTTGTATGGAAGAATTCTATCGCGCGGTCCAATAATATAAACTCGGAACTCAGTATGTATACATAAGACCAAAATAAATAAAAAAGTGTGACTGGGTTTTTCGAAAATCTAACCCTAACGGGGTGAACGGGGGCAGTCCATATCACAGAGGAGTATTTTATTGCGTGGCTTGATTCAATGGGAAATTGGTATAAATAATCTTTGAGTCAAGATATGGAAACGTCCCAAACATGTTTTCAATATTTCGCCCCTATGGGGATAAAAACTGTGAAGGTGAAAAGGTGGTCTTATTCCTTTGGTTAAGAAACTTGAAACTTTTCAACATTTGCCTCAGTAAATAATAAAGATTGTCACTTTTAGGGGTTTACTACTTACTTACTTAAAATAAAAAAGTATGAGTTTTAGGGTTTTACTTATTCGACTCCTACCGGGGTGGAAAAGGGTAATAAAGTTTAAGGAGTAGAAACTTCAACTTCCATTAACACGAAAATGGGTATAAATAATCTTTATATCATAAAAATGGAAACGTACCAAATGCAAAAACAAGCCCTGTACAGCGTGATGAAAAGGGAGGATAGTTTATTTGAAACATCTTAGGTAGTTTAACTAAAATATTGGCCCGAATACTTATTTCTATAAATAAAGTAAGTATAAAGATCGTAATCAATAATTTTCGAAATATCTTTCAGGGGGAGGTGGAGAGGGTGTTAAATTTATTTGAGGAAAGTACGAAACCCACGCGGACGAAGTCGCGGGCAAAAGCTAGTATACTTATATAAAGTATCTTCAACTGGAGAAAATTCTAAATATGTATCTAGCGAGACCTCGGAAATATTGCGTTTCTAAGTTTTTATTAAATTTCTATGGAAATATGTTGTCATCAAGTAGTAAATTTTTAAATTGATTAGTTCAATCGACTAAATCAATTATGCTAGCCAATGTTGTAAACGCTTATTTATAATATATCCTCGCTATCGGATTGAATTATGATTTCGTCAGTCGTCAGTGTAATATTATTTTCTTCGGATTCTAAATGATTATAGTGAACATTATCTGTTGTGACGCATAGGAGTTGAAGCACTGATTTCGATAATGGCAAAGGTTTTTTTATGTTTATGACGTGTACTAAGTGTTAATGAGGATATATATGGATCGGAAATGCACGGTGAAATAAATCTAAAATTGTTGTTTTCCTGTCTAATTTCCGGGTATGGTGTTGCCGATCATAGCGCCAGTATTTATTCCTTGACTCGCCTGCTTGCTCGGACAACATACCTATAGGTAAAGTACTGGCGTCTATGATTTGACGGCCATGAATTAATATTTTATGCATCGTGACTGACATGTAAAACCAATTATATTTCTCCACGTACCTACTTTGCAGCTACAGATTTACAAAAGGCATCAAATTTTGCAGCATCTATTTCTAAGCCACTCGACAGCACTACTAAAATAGTATGCAGATCATCCACCAACCATGTCAACATACAGGCTTAAAAAAAACGCGACCGTGAAAAGAATAGCCCGAAAAAAATATTTTTCAAAATCATAGAAAACAAAATTCCCACTTGTGTGAGCAAGATTTTTAAAGTTTTCAAGAAAAAAAATGGTTTTGGTAGTGAATTTCTATAACACCTTAAAACATTTCGTGTAAAAATCAAATAAAAAAACGAGATAATAATTATGGTGTTTTTATGGTTTTTAAGGATTTTTCTCGATTTTATTTATTTCTCTTAAACTACAGTAGTTAGAGCCGGCGGAGTTTTATAAGGCAAAATACCAGACTGTGCATTGTCACCAAATCGGAATCTGATGAGGGAATCCCATGGAAATCGAGGGAACCCTCCAATTTTGTAGGCACACCTATAGCGATTTGGGTATTTTTCATAGTAACTCATGCATTTGCTCTCAGAAAGCAGCATTCGGTGAAGTGGAACTGATGATGAAGACCACAGATGGCCATCGGAACTACTCAATAAAAAAATATTTCAGAAAGAAAGAAGAAAGAAAGAAAAAGTATTTATTGCGACTCCTACAGGAGGAGGATCACGGGTTGCGATTTGATTAGGTACTTTAATGTGGTTGCTAAGCATTGTGCTTAGCAACCACAATAAAGTACCTAATCGCGTATCGTGAAGTCGAGCTGATGGTCCCTGCATCGGAAAAATCAATGTTTTGTAAAAGGTGATGAGCAGTTGAGATTAGGCTATTGTAACTTAGATAAGTTACAAACTGGCCCACTAAAAAGTGAAAACTAAAAAACTTTTTACAAAAAAAAACAACCGACTTCCAAAAAAACACTACAAAGTGAAAAATAACTTTAATTTCGGAAGTCGGTGTCACTAAAAGAAAACGCGGAACCAACGACACCGACTTCCGAAATTAAAGTTATTTTTCACTTTGTAGTGTTTTTTTGGAAGTCGGTTGTTTTTTTTTTTTGTAAAAAGTTTTTTTTGCTCCGTCTTACCTCTGTCATAAATTCACCCTTGGCCACTGGTACAAACATTTTTTTTTTTTGAGCCCCCGATTGAGCACGGTCCGTCCATATCCCGGGGACGACTCTGATGTGTGGATAACTTAAATGACATAATGGGCAATATGCATATGATTCAAATAAAGGTCCAATACTTTTTTTTATGAACTGCATTACTATCAATATTTTTTATTAGAATTTATTTTTGAGCAAGAAATTCATAAAACTATGGGAAATTCAAATATTTGAAAAGTTTGCTGCAGAGCCAATGTGACGTAATAGTCTATGACAACAATAAATGTCAATGTGATCTTTTTACGTGTATGCAATTCATTCTGTTGTCAATGTCATAGACTATGAGGACACACCAAGCGCGCCAAAATGGAGGGCGTTTAAGGTGCCCGTGTCGGTTGGCTATTTTAAAACACTTTCAATTGCTTTTATGGCGTTAAACATTTTTTTACTATTATGTATATGGCGATGTAAACTATCAAATAAAAACATTTAAAAATACATGCATATTCGGTATTCCCTATTCTTTCACATAACACATTCATCTTGCATTCAAGTTTATTATGTCATAGTATAATAATGTCATATTGTTATGAATTAATTCTGCAGATCGTTGAACCTGCGACCGTGTCCTCGACCTAGACTTCGTCTAGGTTCGGGGAAGGGTGGTAGCAGTTTCTGAAATGTAATAAAAAAACAGAAGCAGTCTTGGTCGTGAAGAGGTACACTCACGAAAAGAAAAGGTTAGAAAGTTTTTATACCTTATATTACTTTTCCGCATTCTAGGGCACATGATGTTACCTTTTTGAACAGTTTTTTTCTTATCTCTTGTCTTCTGTTTGGACACAAGTAATTCTTTTGTACTGTGAAACTTGAAATAAAACCTTTTCATTTCGCGAATATACATGATTTTAAGAATTATATTTTAGAAACATCAGATTATGTATTAATTGAAAAAGATTTGAAAATAAGAGATTTACAGTTCTGCTCCTATTTGAATAATTAAACAAGTCACTACAGAAATATGTTGACCATGACAACAATAATAAAATTTAAATTTAATAATGTAATTTTTAAGAGAAATTAATTGAAGAGCACAGGGAAAGAACGATCAGTCACCCTAAAACTGCTTTGAGGTTAATAACGCCATCTAGTTCGTAAGACGCTAAGCTTACCTGGCACTAGGCATGAAAAGAATATAAACGTACAAAGTCACGATAAATCACGTTTTATTTTTTTACATAAAAGTTATTAGTGATCATAGTCTAAGCGGTAAAAGTTAAAAACGATCAGAGTCCCAGGACTTCGATCGTTCTTACAAGTTTTCGAATGAATAGTCAAACGTCAGTTGACGTTCTCTTGCTCTGTGACATTTCTAGGAGTAATATTCGTTTTTCTTGAAACAATTTTGCTCTCAAAAAGCTCAAGATTATTTTACTAATCTGCCACAATTACGGTGATTGATCATTTTTTAATATTTCCACTAAGAATTTGATCATTTATATGATTTAGGTTTGGGCCCGAACTTGAAAAATATTAAATAATCCTCATTAAAAATATAAAATATTTTTATTTTTTAGTAAATAATGAAGCCAAAGTATTAGCAGTGATTTTAAGACAGAAATTATTATTATTGTGTCATTTCTTCAAGTACATAGGAGTCTTAAGTTAAGAAATCATTAATATTCTAATTTATAAAAAATTACTTTAATCAATCCTTCCCTGTATCCCTCTTCAATTATTGTTCTCTGCAATGAGAATTAATTTCCCAAAGTAAAAGAGGTTTCTCCGATATGTAAGTATTCTCTCAAAATATGTAAGTATACTCCCAACACAAATCTTTAAGCATGTACCATAGTGTAGTTTACACACACACTAAACAATCTATGTTGAACTAATCATTGCTCCTGAATGGAAAAAATGATAATTTCTTTAGAAATCTATCTACAATCATTTTGTCTATTCTTCCGTCGACAAAACCCGTTTCTATAGTGATCATGCGACGTGTGCAGAAAGAACTGCCCTCTTTACTTACGCAAATGCACTCGCAACTTCCCCAGTGATCTATCAAATGAGAAGTGTACTATAAAATGAAGTTTTCCACCAATACATGTATAAAACACTACCTGACATAGATTTCGTGATCGTTAAACCTGGTCAGCAACGGATTGCCTTTCAGGTACAGCTCCACCAGTGGTAACGACTTCATTGGCTCCAGGGAACCGATGTATGGAATCTAGAAATTGAAAGGATATAAAAGTAGGTATATACTTTAAAGACACACGGAGATGGCGGGGTCCTTGGCAGCTCTGGACAGAGAAAGGTGAAAAGCGAGTAGGGAGGCCTTTACTTTAGCAGAAGGTCAATAACGGCTAGTAAACAAATTTTAAAAAAATCTTTAAATACCCTTTTACATATACAGGGTGCATTTGAAATCATGGGCATTATTTTAACCTAAGGTACTACTTATGATACTAATTGCATTAGGGCTACTATTACGCAAATCAAAAATATTATTAATGCAAGTATGGAAAACCTTAAAATGTAGTAAGTCATACAAAGTATCAAATTAGTTGCGCTTCTCGATAGCAAATGCGTAGGTACACTACGCCGTACGCGCGTCCTTGGGCGTGAATTCTTTGACCCCGCCCGACTCACGTGACATTCGTAAGTTGCCAATGAATTGATTCATAATAAATTCCAATTTTCCCTTCGTACTTTGCCGGCTTAGGACGGTCAAAACTACGTCAACTAACATACATTAAAAAAAAAAACATTTACGTACCTAGCTTGTGGATTGTTTTGAAAAAACCTTATTTGTCGGTAAAGTGACAGAGGGTAAACGGGTGCTCTTCCACGAGCTTGTGCATGTGCTGGCACGTGAAAAGACGAAAAATCCAACAGGTTCTGAGTGGTTCTGGTGGAATGAGACCCCGTGAAGGAATAGGGTCGTTCGGGTTGCGCCGATGGAACATTTCACGAGTTCATACTAAATTTCTTGTGCGATCGTAAATTACAACCATTTGTGGGTATTGTTGGTTGGTGTACCTAGCCTGCACATTACGCGGTCGAGGCATCGTGTACACAAACACACACACAACACACAACTACTACACTAACACTTAATACACTGCAATCCAAGCACCGTATGACGCGAGCGGCGAGTACGGCGATTACGTCACGGGATCAATAAATCAATTACGCGTCAATGCACCTGCGCAGTCGTTATGACACTGGTTCCGGGTTCGTGACTTCGTGTTGCGGCGGGAAGCATACCCCGCGCGGGGGTGATATTCGTATTTTTGCGAGTGAGGGAGTGGGACGGAGAGAGTTCAGGGAATCCCGCCGGACGGAATGTCTTGTAGCCCATTGTTATTATTACTTGTAAGGAAAAACCCGCGCGCGCGCAGGTGATGTTTGTTTACATTTCGCTTTGCGCTGTACTGCGCTTTAAGATTTTGATATTTCAACAATTATTGGCGTTAACGAAGTATTTTGTTTTAATTACTTTAAGTGTTTATTTGCAATAATAAGCCTTGTGCAATTTGATTTACTACATTTTTAAGGTTTTCCTTACTTGCATTAATAATATTTTTGATTTGCGTATTAATAGCCCTAATGCAATCAGTATCGTGAGTAGTGCCTTAGGTTAAAATAATGCCCATGACTTCGATTCCACCCTGTAGAATTTGCTACTCATTTCTGTCGTCAAAATGATTTTGTTTGTCCTTCATTTTCTTACTCAAACTTACCCGGTTATCACCCATATACAAAATCTTCAAGTTCTTCAGTTTTGTAGCGAGAATCTTGAGATGATCAATTCCATGCAGTTTGTTGTCATTGAGGTTTAATGCCTCAAGATCAGGAATGTTTTCAGCAATAATGTCAATAGCAGCCAGCATAATAACTGGGCGGAACAGGGCGCAGAAAATATCGGCCAGCTCTGAAAACAATGTTCTGTTTTAAAACATCAACTTCTACTGTGTTGATAGCATAATTATATTTTGTTCGGCAAGTATTTTGCAGCAGGAATGACACTTTAGTCAGCATTGTACTTACAGTCCTTTCACAGTTATTTTACCACTGACAGCAACCCAAGTAGCTACCCACGAGCATTCTTACAACGAGTTTAAGATCACTGATTTCCAAAGTGATGCAAAGTCAGAGGTAAAATAACGGTGGAAGGACTGTACAGCTTTGACTGCTGTAATGTTTTGTTTATATTACTCATCAATATCTTATAGCGACCCCCCCCTACTTTGCACGGGTGCAATGGCAACATCTGAGACACAACATCAAATTACTGTATCTCAGTTAAATGTATTATGTATTATAAACCTTCTCAACCATACACAAAATACGCGCATTGACGTGGAGTTGCGGACAGCAGCCCATACTACCTCAACCGTCCCAAATAAATGCTTTAAATTGAAATGGTGCAAATTGCATCAAAATCAAAATATTTTATTTCACATAAGCCTACATGGGCACTTATGAAACGTCAAAAGCTAGATGCACGGTTCCAACTGGTTGTTTCCTATGAAGAAGAACCGGCAAGAAACTCCACAGTTACTCTTTTAAAAAAATTGGCTTTTACATTGTTTTCAAATTACAGTAGGTATGGGAGGATAGCGTCGGTCTGCCAACAAGTACTTGACAACATAAAAAATGGTCTACAGATCTAAAGTCTACAAAAATTTATTGAATAGTTAAGAAGATCTAGATGGTCAAACAAACAGACACAAAAAGTGACTTTGTTTTATACTATGTTACAGAATTATGTTATTTTCACTCATGTTTTGAATAACATGAATGATTCATATTAGTTTTAAATATCTGTGTTTGTCAGAATAATATTATATGTACATGCACATTTAACATGTAAGATGTGTACAAGGAAAACTTCAACACAGTGTTATGCCTGCTGACAATATGAAAGGTTTGGATTAGTAATTGCATTAATGGCTATGTCAAATACCATACATAAACTCATGCCTTATACCCTTGGTGGTATGCAGAAACTACAGGACTCCACCTGCTATGATCCTTACATACTCGTTTTGCACAGTTTACACAAGAGAAAGAAGAAGAAGGTCAATTCCCATAATTAACCGCCTGATTTCATATCAGTTGTCGTTCCCACCCTGTACCAGGTGCTGAGGGAGCGACAAGGGCTGTAAATTGTTTTTTTTAATGATCTTGGAATACAGCGTAATTGATAAAAAAAACAGAGTAAATGATTTGTGGTATTTGGTCGTACATATACGACCCTGGCGAAATGGACATGAAAATAGTTGTCGGATGAATCCAACATAAGCAGTTAAAAACATTCAAATCACAATCTCATCTCAGCGACAATCAATGTCAAAAACTTGTCAAAAATGTAGGGAAATTAGAGGTATTTTTGACAGATTGAGACTGAGATCAGACTGTGAATGTTCTTAAAATTACGAGAATTGCTCCTCAGGCCATACACGCACGCCAGTTGCAAGTACTAAGCATGTGACCTCTCAAAAACACGTCACCAATAAGGTCACTATCACATACAGAGTTGATACGACAGAGGGGCATTAAATTACACTACGTATACTATACGTGTTTAGTATTAATTCGATACGGTATAAAAATAAAAAGCACCATAAATGAGAATTTTTTTGTTTCAAACAAACTAAATAGCTTACAAATCAGAGTAAAACGCAACCACCCTTTGTAAATAAAGGAGAAACCCAAACTTCATAAAAACTTGGGCCTGGTGACTGACCTTGGATAACTATACAAAGTGGCAACGTCCAACGTCGCGCGCGGGCAGTAACTCGAAACACACTGTGGATTTTCCAAACTGCAGTACCGGAGATTTTGCCGATTTCATATCGGTTCGAGTAAAAGTACTCTCATCGGTCCATATTAAATTAGTTAAGAAATGACGGTCTTCGGATGTTTTATTTAGTATTGGCAGTAACTGTTGCTGATCGGCAAGTCTTGTCGATAAAAAAGTTTGCACCTTCAGACATTTAGAAGGTTTGCGTTTTTTACGTTTTAGAACCTTGTGGATAGTTCTATGGCAACATCTAAACTGCCGGGCGGCTCTGTGGAGACTCGTCGGGCTGCGGGAAATATTGTCTAAAATTCTTTCGTCCCAAGCAGCGGGCATTTACCGCGGTGGCACTCCCTCCTGTTACAGCACTATACGTTTGACCCGTAATCTTTGTACTGCCAACTGTATGGTGCGGGCATTCCTAGGGCAATTGCGGCTATCACCATACCTTTCTCTGTAAGTTCGTAGAGCTAACGTTGCGTTTCCACGGCATTCGCCGTAGATTAAAATCATGTCAGTGTATTCTGACGCCGTGTCAGTTACACGAGGTATTTTTGAACACTTTAATTATACACACACACAACCAAAGTTTAACTATCACAATAAAAACAGTCAATTACAAAAAAAAAACACTAACACTAAATAATAATAATCGACTAAACAATAAGGGCGCAGGAGCTTCCGCGTACGTACCTACGTTCCGGAAGGGTAGCGTCGGCGCACTGAAAAAACAAGTTTTTTGGAAGCCCCACTTACTGATCGCAAGCACACAATACAGAGAGTACAGAAGTAAATCTACATACAAAGTGCGCTCGAGCAACGCACACATAGACACCGCTCACGGACACGATATCTCGGACTGGTTGGGACTAGTGCGAGCGCAAGTGCCATCCGCTTGAGACATGCGTCTATGAAGTGCAAAAATGGAGCAATAAAAAAAAAAATATAACTGTTCAGTGGACGGTTGTTTAAATTCAACATTAAACGGTGAATTGTCGTTTTTTAATCTACCAGTTGTTTCAGAGAGGTAAGTAGGTATTTGCTTGTATTTCGATGGTTTGTATTAACGTAACACAGTAGTTAGGTAGGTAGGTAAGCGCCCCGGCCCCCGGTCCCGCGCCGTAAAGTAAAAGCGAACATGACTTTGTAGCACTTTGTGACAAATATGTAACAATAACATTAAAATTAAAATATTTTAGTTATTATTGGTTTTTTCGTTTCTCATCAATAAATCAAACAACTAGATGCGAGTGCCACTACCACGATAGTTTTTTGTGCATAAGCCAAAGTTTACAACCATAGCGCGACCGCCGAGCGTGGACTTCTGTACTTTCGGTGTTTTGTGTCGCAAGGATCTAAGATACAATAGCAACACACTGACCTATTTCTATTTCTTTTACGCACGTGATGTTTTGCCAATAGGATTGTCACTCTCTTATGTAGTACGTATTGGTTTATGACTTGCCTAAGAGCGGCAACAACGTATCGTAGATTTATCGTTTTAAGGTGCATGACCTATACCTATAGACATAATCAGCTGTTAGGAAAAATACATCGTGTTCAAACGGTGCAAAAACTTAAAAAATCATTTGCGACTAAACTACTGTTTCAATTTAATTGATTTTTGGTAGAGAGCTTGATAATGATACCTACTATAGGCAGTTTAAAGGAAATCCCATCTGTCGTATCAACTTTGTATATGTCCTTATAGGGGCATTCCCTACCAGCATTTCCACTAAAACTATAATTTAAATTATGTTCATAATTTTAAAGATATCTTACCCGGATCAGCATGAAACTTGGTCAAGTCCAATGCCTTAGTAGCAGGATTGTACCTCTTCGCCATAGCCAGCTTCATTTTCTCCTTCATATCAGCATCAATAGCGACACTTGGCACGGCATTTCTTACGATTACCATTAACTTGAAGCCGTCTGACATAGTAATCTTTCTGTCTGCATGGAACAGCTTCTCAGCAAGTTTAACATCATCTACATAGAAGACAGCAGCATTTCCATTGATCTTGTAGTAGTGAGGTACAAAGATATCTGGTGAGATGTAGCTCAGCAGTGTCCGTAGAACAACATCTTTCTCATGCTTAGCTCCATATGGAATGATAATTTGATACCATGGAAGCGGACCAGGGATGAACTTCTTTTTGATCATTCCATGGCCAGATCTTGGTGCTGGGGAGTTAAGTCGACCTCCTCGGCCTCTGAATGCTCGATTACGATGTACGTGTGGACCTCCAGCAGATCCTGTCATGTCAATGTCATCATCTAACAGCAGTTTGGCATTGTTCCATTTGTTTTTTCCTTTATTTGTGCCTGGTTTGAAACTAACACGGCGTGTGTTACTAGTGTGCGATCTATCGTCATGTTCTGTAATTAAAGTATAATTATAGTGGTGTTTTAGTTTAGACTATACTAACCAAGTTTATCGTTTTTTTATGTGCTGGGGTAGCAATGGGCATGGTTAACAAACAGAGAATATCTGGCAGATCTATCACAATTATTGCGTCACAAAAGCCATGATGGCTATTGGGAAGCCCCAACAGCTAAACAAAATGAGAAGTGAAAATATGTACTTACCAAAGTGCTCATTGTTTTTGAAATTCCTAATTCTTCCGCCGTTTTTAGGCATTGTTCTATAATTTCGCTGAATGATGTAGATTATTAAAGTGAAATAAGGTTAAAGTTGTGACGCACAACGCGTCCCTCACTTCGTAGTCTGTATACCTCTCACTCGAACTTGGATTTTAGGTCAATAAATATGTAAGCTTTCTCAAACAATCTTATAGAGCAACTGTTTTCTTGGTTTAAAAGTAGCAAAACTTGCAAAACTGCAAACAACTTCTGCACGATAACACGAGAAACGTAGGGTAAGATGACGGATGACCCGACCGTAGAATGAATGAATTGAACGTGACTTAACTTTCCATTCGCTTTTGTCATAAGATTACTACAGATAAAAAATTATCTTGATATAGAGAAAAGAAAACCATTCAAGTATCAAAATCATCATCATCTTCATCACAATCATCAAGTCAACATTTTAACATATAATTTATGCTTTATAATTTTTCATCACCTTTCCACCCACGCTATTACTTAATTTTCGCTTAGCGTTCTTTCTTGCTGACGTTTTTTTTTTAATCTCGGCTCGTTCCAGGGATCGTAGCGTGATCTTTCTCAAGAATTTGGCTATCAAATACAAAAATATTTTTTCAAATCCGATTGGTAGGTAGTTCCAGAGATTAGCGCATTCAAACAAACAAACTCTTCAGCTTTATTCCTAAAGGATTTATCATAATAAATAATAATAAACTATATGGCTATAATAAGTATATCATAGTACAGATAGATATACCTCTTTGGTTAATTAAGCATATGGGGTAAACGGCAATATTAATGTACTAGCTAAAAAATAAAAAGTAATGTCAAGCAAGTGTTTACAAAATATATGATTCAAATGTTAAGTTTTTTGCTAAAATATTGTTTTCAGTAGCACTTTTGGGAAAAATTGCATTACCGAATATATACGGTGACTGATATTAGTGACCGATACTTAAACACGTGCTTGTACTCATGATAACAAACAACTTTTGTTATGGGACCAAACCTGAAATTGTGAAAGAAAAATTGCTGTTCAGTCATTTATGTTCGCCTAACTGGTCAAAATGTAGGTACTGAACAGCAGATTTTTTTTTCGCGAATTCAGGTTTGGTCCCATAGTAAAAGTTGTTTGTTATAGTTATCATGAGTACAATCACGTCAATCACGTGTTTAGGTATCGGTCACTAATTACCCTATATAAGACAAAAATATTATATCTGTATTAGAGTGATGATAGACAGCGGTGTTAAAATATAATCACGATTTTCAACACGACCCCGCTTTAATCACGCTGTTGTTAATTATTTTCTATCTTTTTTAAAGCGTGCTCTGACCCAGTCCTGAGCAAAAGCCCTCCCACTTTTCCATCGTACGCGATCCCGCGCGTCCTCCTTCTAGTTAAGACGGATCCTATCAGGTAGTCCCGCTATTCTGTACGTGGCCAACAGTACTGCTACCCCATCAAGGCACCAAATTCTGAGCTATTTGATACCACAGTTTTTCGATCTAAATGAGGCAGGCATGTCATACCCGGAGATCAGGATCAGGAGGCAATATTGTTACCATGGGCAATATTATTTATTTTTTGTCCCATTGCAGAGCAAATGCCAAAGACCTTACAATTATACAAATGCCTACCTTTCTCCTTTCCACTTCTCTCCCTCTCTGTCCACTCTCTGTCTTGAGCTAGTGTGGACATCTACAATATTGTGCATTTTTAATTAAAAGTATGCGCTTACTTATTTACAGAATTACAGCATTATAATAAAGAAAAGAAATCGGTTTTTACATAATTTATTATAAATTTTATAACTTAGGGCTATTTTATACGGTCGGGTGTTAGTTTTTTAAGCCATATATATATGTAATTATATTATAGGGCTTAAATAACTAACACCCAAATATTTAATAATATTTGCAAATACGGAATGAATGAAATGAATGAAACGAATGAGTTCATTGCATTTTCTAATAATCGTTTCTGGCAATATTTGCCTTTTTTAGTCTATGACTCCATATTACATTCCAATACACGTAAAATTCTATCGATTTTCCAGTTTTCCTACCAGAAATCTAATAGGTATTTGAATTTATACGGGTGAATGTAATTTTTATTTCCCCTAATTCAGTAACAAAAGAACAGATTCTTGTTTCAATATTTATTTGCACCAATTCCTATTCCAAAACAAAGAATAAAACGGGTGTACATCGAAAACATTCAGTTCATTTTCTGTATGAATCCAGAGCGTTTAAAAATAAAACCACCATAGACAACATTCGTGTGCTTTTCGAGTCTGCCATGTTTTGTCCTATTTGTCGCGCTTGATCAACGCGTTCGCGTTTACTGTTGAAAACTGTTATTTTCTGAATGTATTACGGGCTGTGTTTTGTTTACAAATAGTGTAGTCATTGGTGTTGTAATTAAACTCTTCAAACTTTTCATCAGGTAATCACTTGGATACTTGTCAGTGCGACAGTGAAGTTCGTATTTCATAAATTTTTATATTCGTTTGCTAGCCATCAACTGTCTGTATTCAGAGGCATTCCGTCGTAATTTTTGAAACATTCTGATCGGTATAAGTGGTTTCATAATATTTTGTCGGTCCTGTCCGTGACGCAACCCACGTGCACATATTATAGCGAGCATCTCATGCACATTTGTTATTATTTTGTTCGCGAGTTCGATTCGGAGCAGTGAGGATCGGATCGGCGAAGGGAAACCGCGTCGCGCGTCTTGCTCGCTCGCGTCGCGTTCGGTTGAATTAATTAATTTGTGGGTAATATTGGACGGTGATTTCTAATCGGGTGTGAATTAAAAAGTGCGGGTTAGTGTTGTTGGTCGATGTGATTAGGTGCAGCGCACACGTGACACGGGACGAGTGTTTGAGTGTCAGTCGGCTGCGGCTCGCGGGCGCCGCTACAGTCGCCTGCAGTGCGGAGCGCGACGGGCGTTAGAGGTGAATCACCGCTCGGTGCCGTTTTGATCGTGCTTGTTTACCCGCGTGTGCATAAGTGCGTGGAGCGGAAGTGCAAGGCATGTGCGCCGCGCGTCGGCGCCGATGACACCGCCGTCCGGGGCGACGGCGTTTTGAGCGCGAGTGTGTGATAGCTATGTTCCTTGGGTTATGAGTGTGTGACAAAGTTGTAGTGCGCTGAGGACACTGGAGCCCCTAGACGGAGTTGGGCCCGCCGGGGCGGCCCTAGTGCTTCTCGGGGCTCCGCACGAAGGCAAAATGGCTGCGTGGAACCGCCACCACCATTTCAACATGCTCATGGATGAGAATGCCAAAAATAAGTGTAAGTATAATGAAAGCAATCAAATTTTGCACCAAAACCAACAAAAAACATAATTCTGTAGCATGTAGTCTCATAATTTGGCTTTGTAGTTAGGTAGACAAGTTTTCCTCCTTCACTACAGCATGGATCCATAGATGTACATTTCACTATATTTACTGCAAAATACAACCCACCAACCTTATCCAGAGATTACACAGTAACCAGTCATTCCTATACAGCACATGGCATTTATTAGTAGGATTTCTTACATTTTGCCAGAGTACACTTTAAAATTCTTATTGGGTAGTTGTGTTTTTTGCTAAGTTTGTAGATTACTAGAGAAACGGATCACTAATCCTTATTGAATCTATTATGTCTGGTCGAACAATCTTTAGCCATATTATCAAACCCATGTGTACTTAAAATACTAAAACAGACAAGAAAAAAAAATTGACTACCTTCCTGTACTTAAACTTTATAAAGGAGACATTGACCCCTGGTTTGTTAAAAAAAGATCATCCTTTTAATTATCACCTTATGGGTCAAATTGGCTTTAGATTACCAAATCTGTCATCGAACCTCAGCAGATTACATGCTGTAATTAGTTGATAGAAATAATAGCAGTCAATCAGATCACTGAAACAAATAACACATGGTATTTCAACAGATTTAAAGAGAACTCAGGAGTTTATGCCTAGATTCTAGACTGAGCTGACACCAGACCACCATGTAGTTTTTTTATATTTGTTTATAAAATATGGGTTTTAAGTACCACTAAATTAGTATTTTGTACTTTTTAATAAGTTGTTTTTTAGCTGCAGCAAATTATTACCAGGACGTTGAAGATTTATCACAAAGATAAAGTTTCTAATCTCTCATGCTCTGTCTCTTAAATCTGTGTTAAACAATCCCTTTTGATCTTACCCCAGTCTGCAACAATCCAAGTGAATCAAATCACATGGGCCCTTGATTCATTGCACATAACACAATTTTCCATGTTATGACCTCCTTTAATGGCACAACGGGCTAAACAAATGCAGGTGAATATATCCCTGTGGGTGTACATTGTTGAATGCACACAGCCCTCTGTGACCCACCTGTAGGGTATAAGTACATCCTGCCCTACTTCCCTTTGACCCCGATTTTCTATTGGCATTCTGTTGAATAGCACTGTTTTCCAATTCAAACTCATTTCACCTGAAACTTAACCATTTGTCACAAAAAAATCCTCATGTAAGATTCCCATTCGTAGCATTCCGTATATTCGAAAGCGGCGAAACCAACTCGAAGTATTTCGTATTCCGACATGAAAATATCACGCCGTAATTAAAGTCTTAAATTCGGTGTCCTACATTTCGTAGCCATCAATCAACAACAACAAATAACACACGCCAGTTGCCGCGTACGCTACAAATAATGAAATAACCTAACAACAAATTATTTTTACATTGTAAATACTTGATTGTTTTATGACATAATTGGGCTTTATTTTGGGGCGAATTATGTTCGGTCCATATAGCCTCGACCCTAAAACTGTTTAACGCGGCGTCAACCTCCCCAACCTTTAACCTAATTCTGTGATCAACCCTCGCAGGTGGGAGCTTGCTGCTTGCATTGATGCTTTTATTAGATAACTCGACTTTACGTCTTCAGTAAAAGCTCATTGAATGCATCGATCGAGCATATCGATTGGGTGAATCACATAATTTGATGCTTATATGTTTGTTTACATACGGCTACAGAAACGCTATTAACAACATCAGTTATTTCAGTACAATGAATTCTGTAATTTACTAACGATCTCTGTAACATCAAACAGCAGTTTTTTCAGTATGATGACCCGCTTTAAAGTCGGTAACACCTAAATTTTATTCGACTTTCCGGTGGTGATGCCCGCGACTCTCACCTCCCACGCTTTTGGCACTATACAGGAGATCGTTGCATTTGCCAGTTCTAAATAACACAAAGACTGCTCTTAATACCCAGTTTCTCGGAAAATCGGGACATGCTACCCCGGATTTAAATTAACATTTTTATAGCTCAATAATTTGCACAATATCCGATTACGCGAAATGAAAAATAATTTATAACTACTGCTAAACCGAAATAAATAACATTTGTATTGCAAAATTAAATACTAACTTAATGCCATTTTATATTTCAATATTAAATAAATAGTTTTAAAAAAATATGAACACAAACACTTTAATTCGAATATGTTACGAAAAAAAAAAGAAACTAGGTGGCCACCTTGGCAGCTGTTTGCACTGTTTACGGGGTGAACGTTCTTTGTAAATAATCATCAGGGATTTCCGTAGAAGCCGTTTGGCTAAATGCGAAATCTTCCTTGCTTAGAAGAACTCAGGTAAATTTCCTAACTTTGAGATTCATGAATGCGAAATAAAACATGCTAAATTATCGCAGAATGTTTGAGGAAACAAAATTTTAGTAGAATAAATTAAAAGGAGCGAATTCGTCCCGCGACATAAACATTATTGAGAAAATAGGGCTACGCAGTATGAAAAAAATTTGGGGTACTGAAATGTCGATGAAAATTATGCGGTGGTCGGCGGTGGCTGCAGCTTGGGATCCGAGTGCCAAATATTTACGGCGGTCGTTTGTGCCGGAACCATCGGCGGTCTCGCATTTTTTCCGCCGTGATCAACTTTCATTCACTGTCTGAAAGCTGTTGCTACGCGGATGCTGGCCTCACGGTACGCTGTCATTAAAACCAAACGCTCGTGCACCGCCGTCATGTAGATGATATCGTGTTGTTTGGAAAGTGGTCGCTTACAAGACTTACATTACTTATTTAGTTTTGTACTTTGTGCCGATACCGCCTCGCTGTTTACAAGATAATGAGAATATATTATAGTCAGATTGTGAATCAAACATAAACGACGTAAAGTTGCGTTATTGTGTGATTGCTTGGTTCAATCAGGGTCAAAAAGATTTGAAGAATTCTCGTAACTTTTAAACGTTTTCTTTAACTGTTGAATCGAACGGTATATGAAGAGTGTACTATAAAAAAAAATGTGTTCACATGATAACGAAGCCGATTACTAACCAGTTACTTACACGTTGGTGGGAGCAGAGTCGGGCCGCCTCGCGAGTCACGCCGGCCGGTGAATGGTCACCTTTCTCCGACACAAAGTCTAGACGACTTCGTTACGACCCGTGAATGAATTTCACATCGGAATGCGGAACGACGTTCCCCACCAAAATTGTCTGTACGCATTGTGCCGGTGAAATTGTCTCGAATAATTAGAAATTTCTTAGGTCAGAAGTCGTAATAATGTAACATTAAGCCCAACAAAGCGTCGCGTTTTAATGAAATTCAGAGCAAAACGGAATTAAGTTAACGCGATTGTTTGAACAAGAAATATATTTGTCAATCATGCTATATATGTGGTAATTCCACTGTTACAAAAACACAATAAACATGGCTAATTATTTTACGAAACATTTCCGTCAATATGCTCACTTTAAATATCAAAGTTCAATAACAAGTCATTCGGGGTAGTTATTCATACAGTATGGCACGAGGACAATCAATACGCGGAGAGCGTGGGCAGTGTGTGGGCATTCAGGTACCCTATGCAAATGGTTAAGATTTCTCCGGCGGACCACTGATCGCGCTCCATTATTTCCTGCGACCACGATTTCATTGCGCACTAACCAGGTATTTACATTTTAATTGGATTAGTCTCGCCTAACACAATACACATATACGAGGGGCGTTCAATGTAGTCTCGGTAACAGGGTGATTTACTAATTATGTGGGTAATTTGACTAATTAATTAATTAATGACATTATCTAAGGGTATAAAGGTAAAATATCATACAGTTGTGATCATTAGTTTGCTAGATATCCTTAGTCAACAACAACTGGAATGACTAACGTGACAATATTGAAGAAAATCGAGCACCGCGCTGTTATTAAATTCCTTACCAAACAAGGAAAAAGTCAAAAAACTATTTACGAACAGATGGTTCAAAAGTGGTCATGTGAATTTAAAAGGGGCAGAGAGAGTATTGAAGACGACAGCCACTCGGGCGGCGGGAGAAAACGTGAAAAAAGTTGAGAACCTTATAAGGTTCTCAACTTTCCGAACCCTATAAGGTTCTCAGGATGTCCGAATGAAGATCAAAATGATAACAGAGATGAGTACCTGTCTGTTCGTTCCGTGCACATTATTCTTCATGACCTTCTTTACCTTACAAAAGTCAGTGCAAGATGGATACCGCGAATGCTCACGGCATTTCAACAGCAAATCGAGTGCTGTAGAGTTTTTATAGCTATGTGGTGGAGTTCTATCAAGTATTTTCGTTCGAATTGTTACAAGAGATGAAACGTGGGCTTATCATTATGACCTTGAAAGTAAGCAAGAGTCCATGCAGTGACACAAGAAGGTACTGCGCTCCCTATGAAATTCAAAGTCGTTCCGTCGGCCGGAAAAATCATGGCCACAGTGTTTTGGGACTCAAAGGGAATTTTGCTGATTGAGTACACAAAAAAGGTGAAACTATAAATGCAGCATACTACGCATCCACTTTACGAAATTTACGGGAAGCAATTGAAAGAAAAAAGACCGGGTAAACTGACCACCGATGTATTGTTTCTTCACGACAACGCCCTGATCCACACGGCGCGTGTTTCCAAGGCTGCTGTGCGAGATTTTGGTTTCGAAGAAATTAACCACCCACCCTATAGCCCGGACCTAGCTCCGAGTGATTATTATTTGTTGGGATAATTTGAAAAAAGACCTTCGTGGGAAACGATTTCTAACGATGAAGAGCTCAAGGCGGCAATAAATGCGCATTTTTCAGAGAAAGAAGAAAGTAATTTTTTACAGGGTATTGAAGTTATTTTCGAAATTAATAAATGCATTGGGCTAATAGGGGATTACATAAAAAAAAATTATTGAATTTACGTCTTCTTTCATGCCGATATCGAGAATACATTAAACGCCCCTCGTACGTACCATTACGCGTCCGTTATATTACTTTTAAATATGATCAACAAGAAACGTCTCTTTAAAAATCTTGCTCTTTCGAAAGTGTATCTGACGTTAATAAGGTAAAATCTGAAAATATTATGTACACGGTATTCCTACTCAGAGCTTTATAAGGAAAACAAATTAAGTATTTTATTATAACTATGCTACGAAGTTGACGAAGAATGACGGAGTCAGCCCTAAAGTGCCCCTCGGTGTCATCGACCGACAGCTAAGGTTTTTGCGCGTCCAACGGTGCTGTTATTTTAATAATTGAATGAGTATGGAAAGCATCATGACTTAACGGTAACTGTATGAATGTGTCTGATGATAGCTCGTTTTAAAAAGTTTTCACTCACTTTTATTTTTGAACAGCACTAAGCAGTTAATTTCATTACCAAAATGTTAATAAGTAATTGACTAAGCTACTTAATTACCTACGCCAAGCAATGTAAACTATAAACTATTTTACATCAGCCGATACAATATTTTTATCAGTTTATCCGACAGTGCCAACTGTGACACGTTTATTTATTTTGCGACCTTCACACTCGAGTGTTCATTGCCCTTAGCTCGACTTCCTGTTCGAGACCTTTCAAGACCAAGTTAAGTAAATTGATCGTCATTTAACGGACATCAGAAAGCAGTCTTTAACTTGGGGGTAGATTTAAAATTATGAAGAGTAATTAATCTCGTAACCTCAAAATCTGTTTTAAAATTGAGTAATTGGATCAATTGTGAGTGATTCAAGCATGTTTAAGTATCTTATTTCGTATTTATAACATTAAATATGAACAATGAGTAATGCCGGTGTCCGTTTTGGTGGTGTTGCGCTTGCGCATCCCCATCGGGCCTCAGCGTCGTTGACCGCCGACGGTTTTTGCACATCGACGCCGCAACGGTGGCCGCTTGCACAATCTAGAACGACATACTTATCTCGCTCGGATGCTGGACAATGGTCTGCGTCGGTGTCTTGAGATCTTAAGTAAATTGTCCGCCGAATATCTATGACGCATTTGATATTTGAAATAGGCGGTGAGGCCCTACTTCTTGATTTAAAGGTTAGTTCTACAAAGTTCGGTATTCTCTTTGCTCTTGGGGTTAAGAATTGATCCATGGAAAAGTTGATAATTAATGATACTTAAGAAAGTCGTGAACGATATCAAGTTAATTAAGTTCGATACAGTATCTAATATACAGCAAACACATACCAAAGTACCGACAATCGCGCTTTTGCCAAGGGGCGGCTCTTTGACGCAAAGAAAATCCTGGCGGATACCGCCACGATAAAGAAGGCTACTGTACCTTCATAAACTTACTTGTGGTTTGAAGCCAAGCCACGAATCCAGACGATTAATTAATACTAAGCAACGTAAATATAATATTGGCTGGCGTAACAACAAAGCGCCACGGCAAAACAAAAGTTAATTAACAATAATCGATGTTATTGTTTTCTGACAATTTTTATCTTGTTTGACAGACGAATTGAGGAAATCGCGCTAAGTGATTTGTTGGGATTTACGAGTTCAAAACAATTGAGTGAACTGTAAAAGATCCTTCATTCACCGAAGATTAGCCGAACTGAACGAGACCACAAGCTTTTCGGTAAATCGACTGCTGAACAGCTGTTCGTCCTAATTACACAAGAGGCGTGTTTAATTCATTAATTTCTTTGGCGTAAATCATTTGTGGGAATTGGTCGTAAATTAAATAACTTACTTATAAATCTTCATGTTGTTGTTTCATTATCAAACAGAACTACAGGCGTCAATAGCTCTAGAGTTGTGTACTCAGTGGAATGCTAACCCACCGCCCGCGGTTGCTTTTCCAATAAATATCTACATAAACCAAGAAAAATATTTAAACGACTTAACACAAGCGAAAACGCGCCAAATGTCGTTGATAAGTCAAGTTCAACAACACTCGTATAGATTTTGGGGTCCGATCCAATCCATCGCTTAGCGATCTATAAGATACACAATCGTGTATCGCTTCCTTGTATCTGTTGTGTCAAAACTCGGTGCGTTTGCGCCGCGTCCTTTACGTTCTATAAGAAACAGAAAGAGATAACACGACAAAGGAAAACGTTTGGCTATGTGTGGTTCGAGCGTGAGGCAATAACGGCGCGGGCGCGGTGTTTTCGCGCACGTTTCGCCCCCGCGCGGGCCCCGGGTGAACGGCCAGACAGGCGGGCGGCCGGCCGTTAAACCTGCCTTGGACCCGTCCTGTGGCCTCGCGGGCTTCGCGTGCTACCATCTGCAGCGTGCCGCGGTTGCCACACCGGCGCCGCCGACGACGTCTATGACGGTGTGACGCACTGACAGCGCAACGCTTCTATTTTTAAATTTAATTAATGCCATCCTTGCGACTTTACGACCTTCGTGCTTTGGAATCTCTTTGATTTGTTGATTTATCGTGAACTGTTTTTTTTACTGGCTTTGTCCAAAACTTAAGTTCCTATCTACCTCGCTAGATTATAGAGACAAGAACAAGCATGTAAAAGGAGAGTGGGTAGAAATTATAGAGTACATATTTGTCACTTAGGTTAATGAATTACACGCTTGAGCTGTTGTATAACTTGTGTTCTTTCATCAAATTAGACATTCGCATTAAAATTAGACGCGAAGTTTCTCGAATAAAAAATTAATGGCGCCAAATGAGGCTCCTTAGCAACAGTGTAATGATAATTTATATGACGTAAAACTAATCAATAATGTTATGTTTTTGTACTTAATTGTCAATAAACACCTCTGTTGCTACTCACGAAAGAATTCGATAAAAACAATCGCAAACACGAGATAGTATCTGTGTAATTTAAGCATTGTTTACTAATGAGAATGATATGAATTATATGTCATGATATAAATTAATACAGATTACGTACACAATAAGACGTCCCCATTTGTTATCGCACACTTCATTAAATGGGTCACATTCTGATGCATTCGATTCTATTTTCCTCTCGGGCCGAGCGTGCGGGCCAAGGTGATGTTTATACGACGCGCCCGCCGACCCTGCCACTATGAAAATCTACTGGATGCATTATTCTTCTGCCTAAGTGCTTAATAGAATACTCGCTGAATAATTCACAAGTTGAAGACGGCTAATAAAAACGTGCTCGACAAGACGGTGGCGGTCGATATGTAAAGAGATGAGATCTATTCAGGAATAATATCGTGGTTGTTTACGGTGCGGCTCTCGGTTGGTTTGCGTCGCAACGGTCGTCGCTAGTTTGCCCGCAGCTCAGACGGACGCGATGGGGGGACACAGGTGGGATGGAGCGAACGTCTGCGTCGGTGCTTTTTCATTCTTTGTTTGCGTCGAGGATTTGCATACAATCGGAGAAATTGCGTGGCTGGCAGCAGCCGAGAAAAAAGGAATTCGTGTAGTTTTATGCATATGACTGTTCGAGGTGCGGGTCCTGCGCTTTTTTCCCATAATACTTCAAAGATATTTTTGAGTAATCGCTAGAATTTCGCTACGGGCGAGTTTTAAATTTATTCCTCATATAGAGGTATGAGGAACAGGGTCTAAAGTTCACTCACACTCTATAGAAAAGGGAGGATCCTCCGACCAGACAGGTGTTATGTCTGGCGGGCAACTGCCCTATGATTCATGTCGGGCCGTTGTATCTATTCTAGTTGCGCGGTAAACTCTGCTTGCGAGATGTAGGATTTTGTGACGTCAGTATGACGCGTTGTTCGCATGTTAAGGCTGATTTTTTAATCGATAGATATTTTTTATTCGTGGAATAAAATTGACGTTCGACAGTTTTTGTATGGAAGAATTGTCAAAAATTCAAAATTATTCCTCCGGTAAAATTATCTGGCGTTGGAAAAATCAGCCCTTAGTAGAACTTTTAAAAGTAATTGGATTTCTTCTAGATTAAGTTTCATTAATTCTTATCTTATTAAGTTACAATGCGACGTCACACCTTGGAAATTTGTTTTAAAAGTACAACAACGTAAGTAATAAAATTACTCGACATGGAGTTTTGATAGTAAATCGTTCACCGATAAGCATGGGTCGATCGGTCGGTCAGTGTATAGTTTACCGACGCGTTTGTCATCTGAATCACGTGCCTTCCGTTCGGTTATTACTAGCAAGCATTGGTTTCGCGCGTTAGTTGTGGCGGGCTGGCCGCGCCGACATAGCGTCCTTATCGACGGAGACGTGAAGTGCGCATCAACGCCGCCACGTGTATAAACATTGTATCACAACAATAACACGCGGGTGACGCGGGCAAGGACGCCCGACGATGCCGGCCCACCGCTCACCGACGACGCATTGATTCTTTAACAATTACGTTCTGTGCTCATCCACTAAGAAATACTCAAGTGTCCACAGTTCTAGACGGTGAAAAAAACACGATGAGCGCATTTGCTAGTTTGTGTCCACTCCGGACAAGGATTTCTTACGATGTTCGGATTGCTCAAGTGCTTCTTTGTGACTTAAAACGTTAATTTAGTGATTTTTTGTGTAGTGCAATTTACAATTTAGTTTAGTGTTGTGTAGTGATGGATACCTACCACGAAAGTGAACGTGGCAATAGTAAGTTCCACATTGTTATCGTGCATAGTTCCCCGAGTGGCATTGCTACCAGTAATACGTCAAGGAGATCGCCTTAGTGGATTCCTCGAAGTCTCGACTAGAGAATTGCGCAGTTACATCGAACTACGATCGTCCATACATTTTATATATACTTCCATGACACGGTTTTAAAGTGACCTTGTGCTTATTAATACTGAATTAAAGTTCTTATTGGACCCACAACAAATTTACTTGCAGGGCAAAACAGTCAGACACAGTGATACCCAAAGATTGATCAGTTTGTTCGTACTTATTTTGTTCTAAACAAAGAGTTCATAATCTAAGTTGTTAGATTTGACATTTAACCATCACATGATTTCCTAGTTATAATCTCTAATCATAAGACCGACGTAATCTGATGTACGTTGTTAATTTTATAAGATATTCGTTATTGGTTGCTAACCACGCGAAAGATATTAATTGAGCACAAAACTTAATTTAAAACAATAGTACAGTATGACAAACAATAGGACATAAGGTGTTAAATTAATTTACACCGAAAATTGCAATTGCGGTTCGTAAACAGCGAACGCTGGTATCTTGCACCTCCCACGCCACTGTACCGGAGGCTAGTCACATTCCTGACATACCTACCACAGGTTGTCGGCCGGCACCGCGGCCGGTTCCGAACGTTTGCAGCACAGCGATGACGTAGAGGCGCATGTCCGGTCGTTCGTCGGTCAGATTCAGATTCATTTATTTGCAAAAACATGTGTAGATAATATACATGGTATGATGCTTATTATTGGTGTTATAAGGTATTTTTTGGCTCAACATCAAAGGTTGTATGTGACGAAGTTCTGGCCGATACCTTCGTCACATACAACCTTTCCACACCTCCCGAAAGAAGGTGTTATTCACCACGACAATCCGATCTCCAAGGGGGAATAAGACCTTGTCGCAGAGGTCTACATACCCTGGACGGCTTAACTGCGCAGTTTAAATGCAAACTTGTTATAATATCACCGATCGTCGCCGCTCGGGTACATAAATCGCGTGCGCTTTCGCCGCGTGCCGCCTTTCTACGCCGAATGTCATATGGTCCTAATGTATTTATCGTTTGTGTCATGAAAGGGAAACGGCGTTGTACCTTTTTGTCATTGGCAGATAATCATATTGAAAAATATGTGTATTGTACTGACATGAGAAGACAGTGAATTCGGTAGGGAGGGAGCTTTTTGACAAAGTTATATACATTTGTTAGAGGTTCAGTCGTTTTAGTACGGAACTAAGAATGTTTTTAATGCTAATAGGCGGATGCGGCCTGATTTTCAATCGGAGCGGAGTCGTACATCCATTCATCCGAGCGTCCGGAGAGTTGAGTTATCCGGATGTAGATAATTTTAACATATTTATGTATGCCACGAGAATGTTATTGGTTTAACGATTCTGTCATGCGTCTTGGAAGATGCATTCTATTGACAACTGACTGCTAGTCTTGCTATGTTCGATTAACTGAAGACTGACAAGCCCACATAAATACTAATTCTGCCGTCATCCTTTCAATGCAAACATGTTTAATTATGTATCACTACGAGTATTTCTGATCGAGAGCTCTATTATTACTCCTTAGTATGATCTTTTATTATAATAAAATTCATAAAATTATGGCCTGTTGAATAAAAAAATACCAATCAAGTAATTTAAATACCAAAACCCAGAATAGACGTTTATTTTTAACCGACTTCTAAAAAAGAAGGAGGTTCTCTATTCGGATGTTTATATTATTATTTTTTATGTTTTTTCGCGCATAATTTCGTCGCTTGCCAACCGATTTAAAATAATCTTTTTTTTTTGGAGAGGGTATACTTCCCAAATCGTCCCATAGTCACCAAGTCGGGATCTGATGATGGAATCTTGGCGAAATCGAGGAAACTCTTAAAATTTTATAGGAAAACGTACAGCGATTTTGGTATTTTTTTCTACAACAAGTGAAGCATTTGCATTCAATAAGAACCATTCTACCATCAGATCTGATGATGAAGCCAAGAGACAGGCACCGGAACTCCATATTAAGACAATGTATCCTAGCCGTGTTTGGGCTTGTTGGAATTCGGTTAGACTGGGAGCCGACTCCATAGTTGGGAAAAGACTAGGCAGATGAAGATGATGACTTTGATTTGTAAATCATGGAGTCCAAAATCTTCTAAGACATATCATATCCATTAACTCTTCACCACTGCATTCCTCAAAAGATCTAGAATTATGATGACACTGCATGCACGTTTATTTATCACTGTCACTAATCGATCACAACTTTTAGACCTTCACTTGAACAATTAGCTGCAGTAAATGGATCAAACTAAAACTTTTATCGACCCTTGGGTCGAGAAAAGTTTTAGTTCACGTTGTATTCCTCAAAACGCACCCTGTGATCCACAAGGTCACAGGGTCAAGACCCTAATATCCTAACTAGCCTGCAAACAGTACATAAACTAAAATGCAAATCTTTGTATTAAAACAAACGTGTCTATTTGCCTTGTCAAACAAATACCCGAGTTCGCGAAACCATTTTCGCACACAACAGTACACATTTCACAATAAACTACGCAGTTGCATGCTCGTTGGTGCATATGTGTGTGTGACGATAAATACAACGAATGCGCAAGCGCATACGTACTTAATAATAGGGCCTGATAGCCTAACAATATTGACGCTACGTTTGTTTGATCGTGTGATTTTTTAAACTGTATAACGGTGGTTGAGGTTGTGAGAAACTGTTTTTGTTTAGGCTTATACGCTATTTTTTAAACTAATTAAATCTTGAATGAAGGTATTTCGAACGCCTTTCAGCACTTTTTCAATTCAATATTGGGAATCAACAGCATTGAAAGACTCGAGCCCAATCAATGACCGTCTTAAGTCCTATCAGGGCATACTGCGCCTCGCTAATCAAAAGTGACCGGATAATCGTTTCACCTTATGCTTACATATTCATAGCATAAACGTAAATGCATGAGAGAAGTTGTCAGTTACAAAATTTTTAAAACATCTGCAGACGAAATTTGGAACACAATGTTGTCTTGGCAAAAACTGTTTTTAATTCAGTAGATGCAGTTCTATTCTATAGCGGAAATTAGGTTGCTAGTTACTTTAGTCTTTTGTAAGTACTGTTACACCTATATGCATAAGCAATTTTAATTGTGACTTGTATCCTCTTCACTGACTCAACTACAAAATTGCTGCGAATTGTCACGTTGATTGATAGTGTGTTACACAATTAGGGAGGATGCTGATGATTAAATAACTAGTGAAAAAAAAACTTAAAGTGCAATAAATTGGATTAACCCTTCGTTCACTTTCGCTGGTAATACCTATTACCCCTTTTTAAGTTGGACGAACTTTGCTCCTGCTATTCCATGTATTGCGAATTTATATCGACTTGATTCCGAGAAAAATAATATAAACAGGCTTCAAGAGCTCATTATAATTTCAAACTGCTGCGAATATTTTTTTTATCTCTATCTCTTGTTTATCCGACACCCTGTTGCGTCAATAAATCGAAATAGCTTCAGAAATTTGGGTATTCCTCAAAACGCACCAAAATATTCCTCTAAAAAAATGTAAATAAAAATATTATAATTTTACCCTCGAAATGCATCAACGAATAAATAAATGATATCGAACGTTTCATTTGGTGCGTTTCGAGGAATACCGTCAGAAATTAGGTCCAATTAACTATGTGAGAACTTGAAAATTTTCGCTCAACAAAAGTACGTAGCGAGCCTCGAACGTCGGTGTTTTATTACGAAATGTCACGTCGTACCAGACGGTACATAAATAAGACTAAATTAACTTGTCTGCGACCTCTGTATTGAACACGATAAAGTTCACATTCACACCTTGGATTACATATTAAAAGTTTAAAACGAAATTGAATCTCGTAACAATATATTAAACAAATGTTGATTAACATCTCTCCCACTCCCATCTCGAATTTAGTTCAAAATGGTAACATTTTGAACTAAACTCGACCGTGGACACTTTGTTTTATGGGGTTTTATTTTATAAGGTGACGAGTTTCTGTCCGCAACTTCGTCCGCGTGAATTTTTTTGTTTCCCCGACACACCCAGTCGCATCGCATCGCCTTCCTGCGCTATTATTTTGTTTTCGTTTAGCGAAAACTTCTGACTTTTTTTCTTTTTGCTCAACTCCCAAAGGTTCTAGCGTGATGTTTAATAGCCTATATCCTTCCTCAAGAATTGGGCTATCTTGCAAAAAGTCTTATAAATCCGACCGATACTTCCAGAGATTAGATCTCTCAAACAAACTTCAGCTTTATTATTAGTAGGTATTATTTTAAAACTATGATAATATCTCCTAAGATATTCATTGAAATCAAATGATGACAAGGACAATTTTGTTCAAAATTAAATACGTGTGATGAAAATAACATATTTATTTGGATAAGAATTAATATCATCTTTATAAAAATACCTCCGCAAATAATGCATTATTTTAGAACAAAAGTTAAAAAAGGTTATATAGTGAGTCAACCTTAAAAGATAGACATGCTGTTGTGGATTTTTTTTAGAACTTTGAAAGGGGAACAATTCCGTCATACATGATTTTCGCTAACTAACCGTTAATACGCAGCGTACTAACGGAAGCTCTCAAAACGAATATTTTTTCCCTTTTTTACAACATTTTTCATTGATGCTCCGCTCCTATTGATCGTAGCGTGATGTTATATAGCCTTCCTCAATAAATGGACTATCCAATACAAAGAAGAATTTTTAAATTCGAACCAGTAGTTCCTGAGATTAGCGCGTTCAACCAAACAAACTCTTCAGCTTTAGGTATAATATTAGTATAGATTTAATTTTACGGGTTTTTTTTTTGTGGATAGGAAGGGAAATCATCAAATGACCCCTCCCCCTCTGGGTGGAGCAGAAGGGAGTGTCAGACTCTTACTGACTAAAACCCACCAGTGTTCCTTCCTTAGCCCTTTGTGTTCCGGGGTAGCGGTAACCCTTTCGGACAATCCCGCTGCAATTTTACGGGTTGAAATGATTTTTTATTGCGTAAAGATTTTCATGATCAAAATTTTCTGCCATTAAGGCTCGAATTAGTCGCGTAATTTTGTGTGAAGTTGTTTTAAAGTTGGTAAATCCTGGAGAAAGTTAAATTCTTGTTACTTCACGGTATTTATAATATAATCACTAATTTCCATTAAATTACTTACCGTTTCCTCGATTCGCTGAGAAAAAAATATGACAGCAAACAGAAAAAAAAATTGCAAAACATAAAAGATTTCGCCGAACAGGCACTCCTGGAATTTTTTAATATTTATTTATATACACTTTATTGTACACCACAAAAATACAACAAGTAGAGATACATCAAACACTACAAAATATACAATGGGCGGCCTTATCGCTTTCTGCGATCTCTTCCAGGCAACCTTAGGATGGACAGTGAGTTTAATATTTTTTAATATTTGAAGTGAAACCTAAAAATTTTATAGGTAAAAAGTAATAAAAGACTACGAAAACCTCACCACAGGTTCAGACATACAGTATAAGTATCCCCGAGAGGACAGTCCGATCTGAGAACTTCGGCGATACGATACTTAGCGACTTGTTCTACAGCTTTAGTGGAATAAGCCATTCTTACAAGCATCTTAACATCCTGTAAAGTTTTATACTAAGTACATTGTTTTGGTGTGTTTAGATTATAACGCACCCTCGGTGCGACACTGTCACTTTTGCAAAAAATGCAAAAATGAGTTAAATATTATAGTACAGGGTGCAATTGAAATCATGGGCATTATTTTAACCTAAGGTACTACTTATGATACTAATTGCATTAGGGCTACTATTACGCAAATCAAAAATATTATTAATGCAAGTATGGAAAACCTTAAAATGTAGTAAGTCATACAAAGTATCAAATTAGTTGCGCTTCTCGATAGCAAATGCGTAGGTACACTACGCCGTACGCGCGTCATTGGGCGTGAATTCTTTGACCCCGCCCGACTCACGTGACATTCGTAAGTTGCCAATGAATTGATTCATAATAAATTCCAATTTTCCCTTCGTACTTTGCCGGCTTAGGACGGTCAAAACTACGTCAACTAACATACATTAAAAAAAAACATTTACGTACCTAGCTTGTGGATTGTTTTGAAAAAACCTTATTTGTCGGTAAAGTGACAGAGGGTAAACGGGTGCTCTTCCACGAGCTTGTGCATGTGCTGGCACGTGGAAAGACGAAAAATCCAACAGGTTCTGAGTGGTTCTGGTGGAATGAGACCCCGTGAAGGAATAGGGTCGTTCGGGTAGCGCCGATGGAACATTTCACGAGTTCATACTAAATTTCTTGTGCGATCGTAAATTACAACCATTTGTGGGTATTGTTGGTTGGTGTACCTAGCCTGCACATTACGCGGTCGAGGCATCGTGTACACAAACACACACACAACACACAACTACTACACTAACACTTAATACACTGCAATCCAAGCACCGTATGACGCGAGCGGCGAGTACGGCGATTACGTCACGGGATCAATAAATCAATTACGCGTCAATGCACCTGCGCAGTCGTTATGACACTGGTTCCGGGTTCGTGACTTCGTGTTGCGGCGGGAAGCATACCCCGCGCGGGGGTGATATTCGTATTTTTGCGAGTGAGGGAGTGGGACGGAGAGAGTTCAGGGAATCCCGCCGGACGGAATGTCTTGTAGCCCATTGTTATTATTACGTGTAAGGAAAAACCCGCGCGCGCGCAGGTGATGTTTGTTTACATTTCGCTTTGCGCTGTACTGCGCTTTAAGATTTTGATATTTCAACAATTATTGGCGTTAACGAAGTATTTTGTTTTAATTACTTTAAGTGTTTATTTGCAATAATAAGCCTTGTGCAATTTGACTTACTACATTTTTAAGGTTTTCCTTACTTGCATTAATAATATTTTTGATTTGCGTATTAATAGCCCTAATGTAATCAGTATCGTGAGTAGTGCCTTAGGTTAAAATAATGCCCATGACTTCGATTCCACCCTGTATATTTTTTACAATATTAAGTGATTAATATTTATCCAAAAGTAAAGTTAAAAGTTGACGTTGTAGTATAAGCTGTTCATCTCATCTATATACATATTCTCAAGTCATTGTTTTGTGAGGTGTCAAAGTTTTAAATGCTTCTCCTGAAAAACTACATTTTTGCAAAAGTGACAGTGTCGCACCGGGGGTGCGATATGGAAAATACAGCTCTAAACAAAATTTTCCACTAAATAACCTTTCGAAATTAGGGTCTTAGCATGAGCAAGCACCAATGAATTTAGAATCCAGTTCAATAATGACTGTTCCAAATTATCCCATCGCTAATAATATCGATTTCTAACGTGTTTCCATAAACGCAGAGATGACGTCGTTCGTAGTCCATGAAACAAGTCAATCCGGAATGATTCATTCACCTTTATATACCTACAAAATATTTGGATCCGGCGGTATGTGGGCGGCAATCAGGTGAATAAAGCTTGTTCACACGGCAATTTGAGCTATTACGATACCAGATTGATTGAGATGCGACGCCCGCGCCGTCTACAGAACTAATAATGACTAACTTCAATACTGGTTGTTATCGAATTATCGCCATGAATCTCCGACGAATAGATCTGTCTCTCCATAGCCTATTCAAATTTTAATAACATCGATTAAACCAATTTGAGGTATTGCTTCAATATTGGTTTCTTTACCGAACATATATTTGCGGTGATATAAAAATATAGTCCAAAAGTAGATACATATTAAATAATTATAAATCATTGACCGTTTAGTAGCTGATGATTCAAGTATTTGCTCTACTGCATGATTAGTCAAACCGTTGTGTTGATATGTACCAGTCTTGGAAAACATTGAAAATTTTAGCATATGTAATGTCTAATGTCGGTGTTGGGAAACTGGAAAAGATATTAGACAAATATTTTTTTATAAAGTCATAAGTCAGTTTATTTGTAGGAAAGGATGAGTTTATTTAAAAGTCGAGTTATTGGATTACCATATTTGCCGTCTGGTAAGCTAAGAACTTCCTGACATACAATATTAATTTGGCAAACTTGAACTTTTTGTATCTTGTCGGTCTAATAAAGAGCTGCTCTGATTTTGCAGGGATGATGATTGGTCGTCAGTGAACTTTTTTTTCATACGATCGATGTAAAGAATGGTTTGTAAAAGGTTGCATGTGTGTCGGTGTTATCTAATGTAATGTATGTGTTTGTTGCAGTGGGCGTGGTTGGCGGCGGTATGCCGGAGGCCGCTGGTGGCGAACGGCGCCACGTGCCGCTGTATGGGAGACTGGTTGCCGAAGACCAGCTGGCGTCCATGTCCGCGCCCTCAGACATTCAGGTGAGCGCCACTGTGCGCGACCCCCGAGCTTTCTGCTGCTACCCCACCCCCGCTCAGGTAAATGATGCACGAGGCAGTTTGGGGGGACTAAGGTCCTGAACACAAATAATTTTTGCTACTATCAAAACTACAGTCCCGAGTAAAAAGTAGGTGTCTTGTATGATCGCTTCTAAACCCAATTTCATCAGAAGCAGGCTATAATGCAGTTGCATATACTCAAATTTCTTTGAACCGGTGACCGCCGCGCGCCACACCTATTGTTTTATTAAAAGAGCCATTAACCACGCACGTCTAGACATTACGCGCAAGTAAATAAATTAGTAAGTAAAGTGCCACTAATTACCTACTACAACTAAGTTCTCTTTCACTGAAACACTAGTGATGTATTTAGTTAGCGATGAATACGATCTGGCAACGATCGATAGACATCCCTTGTCTAGACTGGGTTAATTAATAAATGTGCCCGATTAGTGTTTCTCGCGCGAAAATATTGGGTTTCCTTCTTATTGTCAGAGAGAACATGTTTTAATACAAAGTTAGATAATAATCACCGATGTGTGCGTCGAGCATGCCTAGTGACGTTAATAGTCCCGGGACTAATTTATGGTTATTAGTTTACCGACAGTGATTGCGTTAGGGATATATTGTAGGTTCGCCTCAGGTGTGAACCGATTGTTCAACATTTTATTGAATAGATGTTTATACAAACCGTCTCGTGTATTAAGACGTCTACGTGCGTCTCTTACTTAGCTTCATGAATGTTATGATAATTTTGTATTATATTCTACCTTTCATGTTTACCTATGATGCCTTCTATTTTTATAAAGTTTCAAAAACTGTCTTGGTACAATATATTTTGCAGATTTCACCTTAACGTGAGTTCAAACACCTTTGCTTTGTTTTGTTGTCTGTAGTTTAGTAACGTCCGAACTGCCTGAAACATCCTTAGCTTTTATTGCTTTCTTGTCTGCTTTTTGTTTGTTGGCCGTTTATTAATGAATACTTCTCGCTTGCCCAGGCTATGCAGGCCCGAATACCACATCACTTTCGAGACCCCTCGACAGCACCGCTAAGAAAACTCAGCGTAGACCTCATCAAAACCTACAAACACATAAACGAGGTAAGTAAAGATATTCATACTTAAATTAATAGGTTTAAAATATAGGAATAACTTTTGGCGCGATGTTATATCGAATTATAACACAGTAGGTAGTCGATAAAACATTGAATAACAATCGGTCATTGTATGGAATAACAGCCGATTGTTCGATTAATCCGGAATTAACCGGTGTCATCTGCGGTTATTAATTTACTTATTCCGTACTATATATGCAACCGCCATTGTTGATTCTCGCTCGAACGTATTAAACTGCGAGTAATCTCGTAATTATTGTTTACATGTCGTATGCGGAAATTGCTCATCAGCCTTGCATCATGTTTTCATTTTTAAGCCGTTGTTATTTATAATACAGTGTTACAGTTCATTGGTCGTTGTTACTGTTTTGAAATTGATCGGTACAATCACTACACACATCCCACATATTGGCAAAGTAGGCGTTACATATACATTATACATACCACGCGTTGTCAGTTCCGACCTTTTTCGACATCGGTGGGTGAACCGTTGCTAGGTGGGAGGCGGCCCTAGGTCGCGTGGGAGCAGATTTATTGCATCGTAAATAAAAAATTCTCAATGAACTACTGACTGTGCTCTTCAATGAAGCGGTGACCGGGTTAATTCTGGTACCATATGAATTTCACAGACTCGATTCGCATTCTGAACTGTTTATAATAAATACATTAAGTATATCGCAGATTTTTGATTTACGGTGACTTTTGTATTTGCTTAAACAAAGAATGATTGTTACAAAAACATTTCTGTAGGACCCATTTACTTATTGCATATGTGTAACGAAATAAATAACTAAGACCTCTGAATAAACAAGTCGAAACTTTTTTGTTTGTAACATAAAATGTTAAAGAGTAAGAGATTAGGCGTCTGCCCCTAAACTTTAAACATGGTGTTTAGAGTCAATCATGATTGTGTTCATCTGGCCGCAAGCACTGCGGAAATGGGTTCCGTTCTAGGAAAACGATTTCCTTGCTACGCAAATATTTTTTAGACCGCCTCTGTCTAGTGGTCGCAAGAGCTACTGCTGAGCATGAGGTCCTGGTTTCGATTCCCGGGTCGGGGTAAGTGTTGTTGGGTTTTCCATCTGGAATTTCTCAGTAGCTGCCCGGAGTCTGGACATGTGTCCGGTTGATAGCAATAGGTTCGCTCGCCTTTGGCGAAATGTTAGTGTACTTATACAACTCTGCCCAACCTTTGGGGAAATACAAGCGTGATGTTTACGTTGCAAAGATTTCTTTTGCCATTGATGTCTTGTTGACGGCAAATACGAGAGTACTACTAGCTCAACTATAAAATGACCTTTACAGTCACGTGCATGTTAAGTTTTCACTGCGGCGCTGGTCTGTCGCGCATTAAACGCTGCGTCACAGATTTCCTTTACACGAGCCACAAATGACGACACGAGAAACGTGGAAAGTTTGACGTAGTGGAAATTGATTTCTAATTTAAAGGTGCATAGCTCCTTACTTTGTGTGGCACTGTGGGATAACGTCTTTCATGATCTGTTTTTTTTACATATAATGGCCTAGTGCAATTATATTAGTTAAAGACACGAATACATACGTAAAATAACAAAAAGTATACAACTACTCGACTGTCATACGCGCATCTCACAATACTCCAGACATATTGACAAGATCTTCTTCCATTGATTCGCGGACACAGACTTGCGTCCAAGAGAGCGTTGAGCGTGTGTCAACCTTTACTCTTAACGCTTATCTCAAAGATACTACAGTTGTAAAGTTCACTAAAATCGTGATTGCAAAGTCATTATTACTTATATTGTCAATGATAATTAAAATCTTTGTGAAACATCTAACAGCTTCTCAAAGGCGGTGATGTTAAGTGAATGGACCTCACACATTCCTTATGGTTCAACAGATCACGTTTTATAATGATAATTCTTGCATCATCTCATTCTTTAGAGTATCTTACATCTTTATATATATCTATAAATATAATAATTAATGAAATAGTAACGAAAAATGTTTGTCCGTTTGTCTGGATGTATGTTCCGGATTGGCGCAAAGACGGCTGAACGGATTTGGATAAAATTTGGCACACAGATAGTTTATAATCTGGATTACATACGGTATATTTAATCCCGGTATTTTCCGAAATCCACGCGGGCGAAGCAGCGGACATACGCTACTTATTTATGCTCTCATAAATCAGGTAATATTCACCCGGAACCAAACATCGTAAGATTCATAAGCCGTATTAGGGTAAAACATTCTATTTACAGCCGCACAAAGAAAGCCCGTATTTACGATCTAAAAATAAGTTTAACAAATTAGTGTTTACCCCAGGGAGCTCCCAACACCTTTATTTTTATCCAACTCAATGACAAAGGAAAGACTGCGATAAAATGAGTTCACATCAGTCAATCTGTGAATGTCCTACCAACCGATTTTAAGGACTTGAAAGGTAATTTTGAAAGAGAGCGTACTTTAATTGCTATGATAAATTGAGTGAGCTTGGTCCCCAGGTTTTTGTTCGGAAGTTTTATAATCCATTTCCAAACATTTACTACTGCCGTTCTGGAGCAGCGGCAATTAATCTTAGTATACGGGAGACACGTGGTGTCTCCCCTCGCTTTCTATTTATTTTCGGACGCGATTATTAATAGAAAATATTCTATTTGCGTTTGTAAGGTGGTCATTGCCCTATTTGGTGGTGTGTTTACATGGCACCCTGCCAGATTCGTGACGCGTCATATGGGAGTTAAGGTGCACGGGTATTAGGAGTCTTAGACTAGACCTTACATGAGCTTGGCTGTGATAAACAAGGCTAGGAAGCGGAAGATAAAACTGAAAAGCTTTTAATCCTTTCATGCCTTGAACAGCGCGGAAAAAATAAGAAAAACATTTGAAATAATAAGAAAAAACATTTAGCATGTGATCTCCGATTTTAAATGTAGCAAGTAAGATTTGGTAGAAAAAACGAGTTGGCAACTGAATTTCAATGCATTCTTCGTCTCTTATTGCAATTTTTAAGCGTTGACACATGCATATTTTATTGGTTTACGTAATTCTTTTACGCAAGTGAAGCCACGAGCTAAAATAATAGAGTGCTATTAATGCGCGGGCTTGTGCTAAATCTGGCCGTTTGTATTGCTCTGTCAATAACGTGTAAACAAAGAAATTCCACACTGCTGATGCTAACTGACCAATATAAGGCCAAGTCTGACGTTGCTGTAACCGTTTTTTCGGGTCAAGCAACGTCACTTCCCGGCGTTTTTTCCTTTTCTCGGAACTTGATTTCTATTTCCTCTCGGCCTCAACATTTGTTTCGACTTGATGAACGACCAAAACAAACTGGACGTTTCGTTGTAAATTAGACTCGGTTTGTTTCTTTGGCGCCAAACAGTTTAAACCAATAACGATTTGTTTATAATATCCCCTTTTCTTCAACTTTTATTGTTTGATACCCTTTTCCGAGAATCGAGAAAAACCGCATAGTTAAATAAATAATTGTAAAGTGTGTTTGTATTCGTCAGTCAGTAAATAATCTTGAATAATACAATCAGTGTCTGTCTGTCGGTAGTTGTCTATTAATATCACATTGCGGTTTCGTCGGCGAAGTTATTGGTTTCAAATGACCCAATTGCGTCATGTTTTTTGCATTCCGCTGACGGACAATAGATTTGTACATTTGCTTTAGTGAAACTCGGATTGACCCGAAAAACAATTGTCAATGTTTTTCTGTCACAAATTATGCATTAATTATACTCGTTAGTGATTGTATATTTATGCATAGAATACAAGAGTCTTACTTGTAACTTACCTAATTAGATTTAACGCCTCGACTGATAATGGCCCCGATTCTGTTGTTCACAAACTAAACTAAATTTAAGTTCAGTGCATATTTTTCTTTCTATTTCATTAAGAAAAGGACAGAATATAAAATATTAGTTTAGTCCTGTCAAATTAGATAATCCATAGACAAGTTAGACGAGATTAAAAAATTGGCCACTAAAAATACGTCAATTTACGTCAAGCGCTAACTAATTTGACAGGACTAATATTTTATCTTCTGTCCTTTTCATAATGAAATAGAAAGAAAAAGATGCACTGAACTTTAATTTAGTTTAGTTTGTGAACAACAGAATCGGGGCCAATATCAGTCGGATATTCATCTATACTTATATTTCTACAAATAAATCAAATTCAGTGTCTGTTTGTAATCTCAAAATAAAAGCTTTTTACTAAATGCATAATATGAAAGTTTAGAGAGTACTTAAAATGAAATGTCAATTTTTAAAAATGTTGTCTTCCTGTCTGTTTATACGGCTTACTTCCGAAACGACTGGACCGATTTTGACAGGACTTTCACTGGTAGGTAGCTAATGTTACAAGTAGGTGTAACATAGGCTCCCATTTTGTCCCATGCGGAGCTGTGGGTAGAAGCTAGTCTAGTAGCTCTACTTAATATTTCATGCAACGCAATATTTTTATCTGAACAGGCATCGCTGTAATGAATCAAAACACTAAAGAGTCTGAGCGTGTTACCTAACCGCATACAATACCTCATCAATACAGTCTCAAATGGAGCATATAACGCTGTGTGAAGCAACGCCTGTCTGCCTGCACTGGATGCAATAGGCGACAATGACTAACGCCTGCGGCCTGTGGGCGAATTTCGCAACGCGCCGACCCGTCGATGCCAATACGAATCGAGTCAAGGAGATAGGCAAGATCGAAATCTCACTGTACAGTTAACCACTGCGGTTGCCTTCTTTTTTATCCTTATCTACTAGTCTAGACTGATCGAGCCGAACCACGATTAGATAGATGTACACTGATTTCTTGGAATCGATATTTTATCAAATGAATTACTTTATCTTCATGACATGCCCAAAAGCGTCACATTCCTAAAAATACAATTCCATACCAACAATGACGTGCTTGCTTGCTTTTGAAAGGCTAATGAATCTGCTAATGAGTAAACAATTATAAAAAGTTCCTAGACTTATTACATACGCAACGTATGTAACATTTTCCCATCTGTACGCACATGGAATTTGTGTAAAAACCCCGCGTCGCGAGCCACGCTTTCGCCCCATGAATACGATCGTGTTGATACGACACGAATGGCAGAGCATCAGCTGTTTGAGTTATCTGCTTGCAATTAATTGCGATATCGCCCATTCATAGCGGCGGCTAGTTTCACAAGAAAGTGTTCTATTCTGTTACATTAAATAATAGCTGTAAGTAAATACTTAGATATGTAAATATTTTGATTATTAGGCAAAACAGTGCTTTTGATAAGATTTGTTAATACTTATCACACTTAAAATGATCTAAAAAACAACATATATATACATACATACATATATTTTATTTATCTTATCTTTCTTTGATTTTCTGATATTTTTTTATATGGAGAAATCTATTACATTGGGTAGCACATGCGTTGAAAATGCCATACAAGCCTCTTTCTCTAGACTAATCACGAGTACACGTCGAGCAAACAGTGTAATGCAAACAGGCCGACTAAAGTGAGTCAAGGTGAGTGTACGACGTCACGCTCGTACTGTTGCCACCCGGATTATTGTACACGACCCGGCGCCGGCCAGGCCGAGGTGCGGTCTACGGTCTGCCTACTCTTGGAAACTCTCGCACAGTTTTCCGTCAAGACAACAAAGACCCAACTGCCAAAATGAACTCGCCACCACTTACGCGTAGCGCACAAAACGCTCTGACAACAAAGTCATTGTTTCGACCGCTTAGCGACAGATACATACCGGCCACACTAAAATAATATGTTGTATTGTTGTAATTGTATGTCTGACGGCTGGAATACATTACCTGTAAATGCTAAATGTTAACGCCGAGCCGCTTTACAACGCGAACTACTACGATATCATTCGTTATTTTTAATTAACATAATTACTTAAACATTTCCGTGTTACTGTATTTATTACCTGTGGTATTACTACGTGATTGATTTGTTGCAAACAGTTTAAATAAAATTTACATGGATATACGAATACGACCATTACATTATACTACATTTTAATTATTTTGTTTACATCACGTTTATTGGAATTTGTATATTTTCATATTTAATATCACGCAATTTGTACTAATAACACATTTTTTGCGAACTCAAGATATGCCAGAAATAAACGGTTACGGCTATTGAAATAATTTTCTGATTGAAAGGAATTAGAGCAACAACATAAAAATTTCATTATACCCTGTCTATACGATTCGTAACCGACAGATTGCGTGTGCAAAAACAATGATCGACATTTGTTACCAAAGGCCTATTAAGGAAAAAGCGCGTTAAGCAACTAACAATAAAATTATTCGTGACCTCCCCGAAATATCGCTTCAGACTGGAACCCCGGTTGCTGTGCGGGTGTATATCGGAATTTAGCGGGTGGTTGCGGCCACGCGTCCCTGAAACACCCAGCCAATCGGTGCCAAGGTGTCCGACGGGTTACTAATTGCGTGTTAAATTTTACTTGACATCGCTCAACCTTCGTCGATGGCCAGTGCATCGAGAGCTGTCTCAACTGCTAATTTATTGTCGTACACAATGATCACAGAGATCTCATGAAGTTGGTCATTGTTCACGATTTACTCGGAAACGTTCACGTTTACGTTTCTCAGGTGGTCCTCCGCTTACAACCTTGTCACAGATAACCCCAATAGTGAGGTATTGAAACTTTCGCGGGAATGAGGACGCGGCTTGTCACCGCCGACTGTACTCCGCTTTGTTTAATTAATTAATCGTCGCCCGTTATTTTCTTTCATGAATGTTCGGCCAGTCTGTGATCGATTACACTATTTCACTTAACGGTTCTATATGGCCTGTCGTTTCATATGCTAAAGACAAAAGAAAATACGGCATCTAAGTTCGTTGCCGTCATAGTTGTGAAACTTTCCAGAATTGTTTTTAAATAACAGTGATTAAAAAAAAAGAATTCTAATATAAACTGTACCTACTCCGCAATAATGTTATTATAAGGTTTTAGAAAAATAGTGAAGTCGAATTGATACCAACCACCCAACCGATTTTCACACAAAAAATTAAATAAACTCAAAATAAAATAGAAAACACACCTGTAATATTCACAACACTAATGATGGGACAAATACATAGTTTATTAACATGAACACAACAGGCGTGTCGGTGGCACAGACTGTGTTAAAAACTAAATTCCTACATGTGTAAGTTAACGGTGTTTACTATGAAATGTATGTCACGCCCATAACCCGTCTGATAATAAAGTGTTTCAAGGAGACGATTAAGTAACCATATGACTTATTACATTACATACTTGCGTGCACTATCCAATGCGACGCCAACGCTTCATTTTTATCTCCATCGATATAAGACCTATTTTTTTGAATCTCTTCTCGGCACACAAATATTTCATATTGCCGGTAAATTCAGAGACTGAATATTAACGATACGTAAAACCATTACATAAGAAATCATCTTAATTTGTATCATTTGTTACGAAACACGACCATAAAGTGAAGCCGGAAGAGCAAAGATAAATATATACGAAGTTACACCAGTAATTAAATATCCAAATTCAACGCCATAATTTTCTGGGGTTTGCACAAGGTAAATTGAAATAAATTGTAGCTTTCATTATCATGGTGGAATAAACAACTTGTTATTACGACAAATAATACTACACAAATGTCCGGTAAGGTTTCAATAATTATTAAGTGGAGGCGTGTAGAGAACCAACCCACGCTCCATGAAGTCTTACTATAAAACTATCGATTATTTCCCCATGTCCTAAATATTTTCATAATATTGAATGAGATGATATCATTTATTTATTTATCAGTATTTTTTGTCTATTTATACATATTCGTTACTGATTTACATCCGTCAGTCACCTCGCACATCATGTCCAGTTGAAAACCAGCGTCAGGCACTAGTTGTCTGCCTTTTTGGCGCATCCTTGAAGCACACTTTCCTACTAATTTCTTACATCGGACTTTACACTTTTTATTAGATTTTTATTTGTTTTTATCTGATGTTATAAGGTTTATTGTGTGTCGTTTAGTCTGTGCTAAATAAATGTATTTTCTTTCTTTCTTTATATCATATCAGCTGTTAAACGTTCTCCCGTGAGCTTTCTGATTGGCTACTGAAATGCTCGGTCTTGAGAAAATATTGCAACAATCTTGACATACAGACAGACTCTGGTGAGCATGACAACTCTGTCTATTCTCCCGACAATTCGCACAATTATTATATTCCACTTGAAGAAATTAACATTTGAAAACAATCCGCTTTTATTTCACCCCAGAAATAATGTCTTCATTCAATTTCGTGCGAAATATAATTTGTCGTCCCTTAATTTATAATTAATTTCTAAGTTTGTTGGATATTATTGTGCTGCCACTCGCTGCTAATTTAGGATTTTTGTCTCGAGAACAAGGAGAACTTGGCTCCCTTAATTTTCATACAATGCTTACTAATTATTTATATTCATTTTGAAATACCTGAAACGAAAATTAGACCCTTATCACATTATTCACTCATTTGTCTTTAGTGATTTATTCCAATCATGTCGTATATATGCAAATTGTACCACAATCGGCAACTTTTTAATGCACATCATCTACATATGTAAATATAAGGGAAAAATGCGTTTTATATAACATTGAGTTACACGTGGCGTTACAAACGCCATGTTCTATAATTATGTGCTCGAATATGGGCTATATAATATATGGGCTCGAATAGACATGTCGAGTTAAGGACTATCGCATTAAAGAATGATGATTTGTGGGAACAATCTGTGAAATGAAAAGGCAATGTAATGTTTATTCGTGTGTTACTTCGACTTTCCTCCTTCACCCAGTAAGCGGGTTTTAGCAGAATGAGGTTTAACCATTTCACTGCTTAATTGACAGGTCGGTAGCCTATCTTTTATCTCGACAGCACAGTAGATTGACCTATTTCTTTCAAGTTCCTATTGTTGCTATTATTATTCTCTGACTAGCACTTGTCTGGTTTTTCTCTCTTAAATAATAATTCCCGTTTAGTAATTGGATTGTGTCAGTGACGATTGGGCCCAACAGCCATGACAACGACTAAAAAACATGTAAATGACTTACGTGTTTCTGTGTTGTACTTATCAATACGTTACTAAGTGGAGATTTAATTAGCTGTTATAAAACTATTTAAAATACCGATTACCTTGAATGTGGGTATTGTTACTAACTGTAAAATTTAAGGATTATTTGTGGTTTAAAATAGTTTTACATAAAGAGACGTGCACAGGAACTTGACGACGTAAATAACGCTTATAGTCCATAATTTGGTTTACTGTAAATAATTTGGTATTAAATGAGAAAAAAACTTAATGCTTAATGCATTAAGTTTTTTTCTCATACAAACAAAATAGATCAACCGCGTTTCAGATTGTCTAAAGTAAAAACTTCTTTTATGGGTTACTGTGTAAAATGTTATAATAAAACACCATTCCATATTTTTCAACTAAGTGAGAAGAAATATAAAACATGCATTAAACGCACCCTGTGTAGACATTAGACAAGCATATTATAAGTTGGATGATTATATCGTAGATAAAAATGTTTGGCATAATGCTGGTCCTGCTTCACAGGCACTTCGGCTCACTTGTTGAAATTTCAATATTTGGAAGAGATGCTTCCCTTTTTCTTTTTTAGTGTTTCTGACATTACGAACTTAATGTTTATTTTTATTTTATTCGATCAAGTTTTAATTGTTGAATCTCTCCCTGTTTGATAATTTGCAAACTATAGTTTTGTATAATATAGAAGCATTTTTTAAATTTTGTAAATGTAAGAACCAATTTTGATGTTGACTTGAAAGAGCATGGTAGTTGAGAATGTGTCATGTTCACTTAAATGCCTCACTGATGGTGGCGCGTATGATGGATCATTCGATTTCCCACAAAATGGTTGAGCGGGATGGTGCTGATACACGCGTGATGTTCGTGAACGGGCCCGGCCAGTTGAGACTGGTCATCTCTTAACGGCCATGGCTTATTTTTAATCTTACATTTTGAATTGTTTTTCATTTGTTTTTTTTTTAAGAAGAAACAAGAAGAAGATATAGAAGCAACAAGAATAATGTACCCAGGGTTTTGTAATATCTTGATTAAAGAGTGTCCTTGGAGATTCTCGCCCGTTCTTCTCCATAGAGACTACGTTTTGGAATGGGCAACTAGCTTCAACTTTCTGACTAACCGAACGACTATTGGACTATAATTTTGACAGTTCAAAAGTGCCTGTAATTGGTTTAATTGAAATTTATTTCAATTAAACTAAGCTTTGGGTTTGAGAGTTTGAGTTCAGAATTTAATGAATTCTAAATAATGATGATTAATTTCTTCTTTTAGTGATTAGACGGTACCTAATCAGTGTTGTTTCTGGTAATGTTGAATTAGTGTCAGTAGAAGGCATCACAATACACAATCCCATACATCTGTATAACGCTGTACTCGAATGCAGTGCAGGTAATCACGTTTGTACGGTTACCCAGTGATGCCAACTTTGGGGTTTTCCCCCTAAATTTAGGGGGAAGAAGTGTTAAAAGGGGGATTTTTAGGGACAGAAATTTTTTGGGGATATTTTTAGGGGCTTCAAAACCCAAGTGCAATTTTGATCGAACAATAGTAGGAATAGAATGATATAACTGCACCACGATTTAGTTCTCGAATGAATGAAACGAACGTGGCCTGTGCGTGGAATGGAACGAACTGCGCTGCTTTGTCAATCCAAAATCAACTTAGTGAGTTTCTATGTCTGTTTAATACCCCTGACCAACAATTTTTGACGTGATAACGTCATAAAAATCGATGAACACCGGCTGCACGCACGCACGAAAAAGTGTCAAGTTCCGCCTGAGCCTGAGCGTGCAAGTGAGAGCGCGGAACGAGCGATAGAGAGGTACGATCGGCCCAAGCGTTGGCTTGTGACACATTTATTCATCAATGTTTCTTTATGACGTAAAAATATCGTCCGTAAAACGACTTTACAGACAACCAATTCACGTAAAGATATCGTCCGTAAACCGACTTTACAGACAACCAATTTTTATTTTGCAAAATATGGCAAGCTAAAAAACACTGGACTACATTCAAATTAAGGTTTAAACATGCTGGAGAACTGTCTATAGTCATAAATCTCTTTAGTTTTCAAAAGTTACAGTGTATTGGATTGGCAGGGCAGTTGCGAGCCTCGATCTTTTCATATTTTAGGGAGTTGGGCACTACATGAAATAAATTTTTAGGGTTTTTTTAGGGGGATTTTTAAAAAACCTTGGGGGTAAATTTTGGTATAGGTTGGTAACACTGCGGTTACCGGCAATTAGCCGCCTCTGTTTTCTAGTTGGCCGTCTCTTATTACTGCTGCCTATCCGTTGTAGCTGTTTGGGGTTAGAAATGAAAAAAAAACATAGTTTGTACGTATTTTTGAACTCGTGTGTATTTTGATGACAATATCAAAGATAATATACGTGTTGTGAGATCGAAACGAAGTTTTAAAATCTAACAAGATTTTTTAGAGGACGTTACATTGATATTTTTGTTGCATATTTATATTTTATAACTAAAACACTCTATTTTGATTGCTAAACAAGACAGTCTAGGATATTAGTGGCCAGTTTTAATAGTGTTGATTTTACGATGATTACTTAGTTGCTAATACAAATGTTATCTCGGCGTTTCCCTAATAAAATAAGTCTATTAGTGGTGTTGTAAGAGGAATGAAACTGGGGTGGTAAACAGAGCCATCCTCGTTTAGTGCCTCTACAGTGAGCGTTAATCTCGTTTTTCGCAATTAGTTGGCGGCTGCCTCTATTGCCCACCCCAGTGGGGGTAAATACGCTTCATCTTTTTTTTTACTTTTTTGTTTTATATTTCTTTTTAAACAGAGTGTTTTTATGTCAACCACATCTTGGCTGTGTTTCATAGGTTTTTGTTCGAATTACACTGTATGTACTCTTTCATTGAAAAACTGGTTTCGTTCCAGCCTTACGAGTATATGAAGACTTTAACGTACCATTTCTGAGAAGAAAATATTTTTGCATCCCTACATTTTGACGTCTAGACTCCGTGTGTTGAAACACACAGAATCTCTCTTTACCATCAAGTTATAGGCATGTTTAGATTTTCATTTGGTTTATAAATAACACCTCTTTTGGAAAACTAATAGAAATAATCGCGGGTTCGACAAACTATTGTATTAACCGAGTGCGGGTCACCTTCACCTCCAGGTCATTGATGTCACCTTGTTTTGGAAACTTGATTGGCAACAGTTATCGCACACACAAACTTACTGACTTTCATTCATCATTGTTGTTTCTGCGTTTCGTTTTCATTCTCAACTATACCGCGGGAATAATATCACCGAGAGAAATCGCTGCTCAGTTGGGTAACAGCACAGATATGCATTGCTCGTGTTTTCCAGAAACAAAAAAATATCTTGATTGCCTACCTTGGTGCATGTAACATGCAAAAATACTAATTATTTCTTATGTATATAAGAGTGTTATTACTTCATATTTACCTCGAAATATCCTTCAGTCAAGTAGGTGATTAACGTTACTTGTGTATTCATTCTCACAGTCGGTGCATGCAAGGCCGCTTACCCGACGAATGAATCAGCTGATGCCAGTCACTGATTCACTGCTTCGCTGCCGCACCGCACCTTGCATTGTCTAACAGCTGACTTTGATGTACCTCTACTAATATAGACATTTTTAATTAGGATTTTCAACTCGTAACTCCTTATTCGACTTCTTCAACGTGTTGCTTGTCTAGACAGTTTATACCTTGTCTAGTCCTCAAATGGCGTCACGGTCAACGAAGCGAATTGTTTTAGAATTCTGTAGATTTGTAGAAACTGGATTAAGAAACGTTGCTTTGAATTAAATAAAACCCTTTGTTACAAAAACATATATTATTCCAGTAGAATATGTTCATAAATTCAGAGCGCAAACAAACGATTATGGCGTTCTAAATGGTCACAACAGATATCGCAATACAGTCCAGTTCCGTCCAGTGTTAAATACGAAAATAGGTTTGACCTAGCTGTTGTAATCGCGTGGGATTGCGGATGTGTCACACGGGTTTACCCAACCGGAAAAAACTGGATGTAATCCACCAATGCTGTTACCATAGTAATGATGACAGCAAAATGCATGGCGTTATATAAATCGCTTGAAATGACGCCTGTCTGACTGAATATAAAGGAGTTATACTTAGAAGGCTAGAACGCTTAGTCGTTAACGAAGGGGTTGTTAAGCCCTACCGAGGCATAACACGAGTCTAGATTTAAGGACACTAAAACAATGGTTTTCCCATTCGCAGTCGGCGCTCAATGAGTCAGCTGATGTAGCAATGGCCTCCAGTGAGTCATTGCTGATCTCAAACGGATACGAATGTACTCGTTGGATACGGCATGGTGACAGAACCAGCTGTCATCTGCGCAGTGAAAGCTGAATATGACGAAACTCTTTTAGTTACAACTTATAACGACTGCATAAATATGACTTGATTGACTAGTTCAACGAAATGTCTGCAACGATTATGAAGAAACGCATACAGCATCATATATTCGGTTTTTACATGATGAATATTGGCCAATAAAATCATTCAATGATGAATAACTTTTATTGGTTCCAAAACCAGAAGTTCGATTCCCGTAATTAAAAACCTTCAAAATCTAGTCGCAATCTCCGCGGCTTTATATGTCAAAAATGTAGGGAAATTAGAGGTATTTTTGACAGATTGAGACTGAGATCAGAATGTGAAAGTTGGTAAAAAATTCGAGAATTGCCCCTCAGATAACAATTTCCTGAATAATTACAGTTTGGCACATCCATTTTCTATTTTGTCAATTTCAGATACGATAGTGTCCGCAACAGGCGAATGCGTCCGCAGATTTCGTAGCGTCCTTGTCATTAGCGACGTACTTGAAGCGATTAAATGGCCGGAGCCGAATGATTGCCTCGTTAATTCCCTAAGTTGCGTGTCACCAATTAGTTTTAAACTGTGTCTGAAAAACTTGTAATTATTTAAAGTTAAAGGTGACAGCAGACAGGAAGTCGCTGATTTGTTCACGTTAACTGCGGACAAAGCACTCATAGTCATCAAGATTGTAAATGACGTAATGATGAAGAATTGTTTCGATAAACAATAAATTGGTTCTATGAAATGTAGGGTTACGCAAGTTTGACGTAATTGACGGACGCAGCGTGATTGTGACGTTGAGAGTCGCGGGCGCCGCTGCGATAACCACCCACTCTCGATTTCGCGCTGACGTCGCCCGTGATAAGTTGATGATTCGCGTTTTGTCCACTTAACGAGATTAGAACCATTGAGTTTAGGCGGACGGTTCAGCGAACGTTGCACCTATCGCCTGTGCTGTATCTACATCCTACGTGTGTCGATTCATAGTAAATGAACCTTGCTTAAAAATTCTGATAACCTCTTTTATGACCATCTTAAAAATTGTATATTTTTTAATTATGTAGAAATTAATATAAGTATTGAGGGGCTTGTGGCTAAGCAATAATAGCCACAAGGGTCGATCGATCAGGTTAAGCTACGCTTGCCGCGGTTGATCCGTGGATGGGTAACCATTTTCACATACCAAGACCCCTCCGTGCCTCGGAAAGCACGTTAAGCCGTTGGTCGCGGCTGTCATTCGTGGAACTTTGACAGTCGTTACGGTCGTCAGAAGCCCGAAAGTCTGACAACCAGTCTTACCAAGGGGTATCATCGTATTACCCAGTAACTGGGTTTTGGAGGTCATATAGGCAGTCGCTCCATGTAAAATACTTATATTCAGCTGCATCCGGTTAGACTGGAAACCGACCCCAACATAGGAAAAGGCTAGGCAGATGATGAAATTAATATAAGTATTTAACCATATTTTTTGCTCAATATTTTTTTTTATTGATTGTCTGATCAAAGTCAACTGGTTCAACAAACTGGGGAAAATTCAACTATCTGCTTGTATAAACATCCGTTCGATGCGATATGTAGAGATCACCTTTGTTATACCTTTGTAGCGGTCAGAGCAATGCCCGATAATCTCTGTATTGGCTACATCTTATAGGTATATTGCATACACCCAACATTAGGGAGACTGCTCAAAATAAATACTGTGAAAATCCTTCAAAGGAAACAAATAATGTCTCACGACCTCAACATTGAAGTTAAGCAAAGGTAACAGACGCTTCTTAAATTGTGTAGGAAAAAACATACATACAGGAAAAATCTAACCAGCTAATGCTCGACGACACCAACACAAACGGTGTGCAAAAATAATCGCGTGGAATTTAACACAAAACGAATCGTTGAACTTATCCTCATAATTACGTTTGTTGATCGAGCGACTGGTTTTTACAAATTTCGATAACTGACAATTAGCATTCTGTGCCGGCAATGTCTGCATCCGGCTTAAATATACATATATAATATTATCAAATTATTTAGTTGGCAACACAAAACAATTTACGTGCAGCCTGACATCCGGTAGGTGTCATTATTACTCGGGACGGCGGCACTAGCTCAACTCAATTACCGTTTGACATTTAAACCCAAAGGGCGTATTGTTGGAGCGCCCTATCCATTTGGTAAGTAAACAGAGATAGTACTACTGCTCACTTCTGTTAACAATTACTTCTAAAGATGTTTTCGTATCATTACTATAATTATTTTGCCATCGGTCAACTCCGGTGTAACCCGTGTCACTTCCTTATTTAGGTTCGCTAAAAACAGTGCTAAGGATTCATTGCTAGTGAGGGACAATCGGAAGGAGTAACATTAAGGAAATCATCAATCCAAATTGGGTACAGACCTTAGTGATTGAACTAATAAGTACTTAGTGTTTTTAATCTTAGTATAGCGAATGGGCTTGTGTGAACAATGCCACACATGGCCAAACATCCGGTGTGTTATCGCGCGAAAGTTCGATAGAAACGCGGCAGGCACTAATCTTTTTGAATGGATTTAGACATGGTTACTTTTTTTATTTGTGCCCGCGTTTCCTCTAGCTTTACCGTTGCTATTTTTTAGCTGCGTCCTTCCTTTTATTGCAAATTTTCACACCTCGGTTTCAGTAAAAAAAAGTAGTGATAACGAGAATGACATTCAATAGAGACGAATTCGAATTTCATTCAAAAATCGCGTATGTGATAAAGTTATCTAAAAGTACTAAGTAATGAACCGAAACTACATTAGGTAAGGGGCAAGTATTATCATCGCTTTGTTATTTATTCGCAGCATCTTTTACTCATCGCTTTATTGTTGCTGTAATAATTAACAAATATTTATCATGGAAGCATATAATACAGTACTGGCATTAGATTATCAGCCGCACAAATCGATATTTTTTATCATAACAAGTGGCATTTATTGTTGTTGGCAAATCCTTTGTTGCCAAGCACCTCGGTTCCGACATGCCATTTTACAGAGCCAATAAAATATCTGCGTCACACAATAGATTAATGACATTGTCGGAAGCGCCGTTCTAGATCTTGCGAATCTAGTCTGTTACCAAGCGAGGCGTCCGGATGAATGGCAGTCTCCATGCGCGTGAGTGGATTGCGCAACGGCCGGTGACGCAACCTGTCGCGCCTGCGCGGGACCGTTGCTTGTTAGTATGCAAAATAAGTGAAATATTCGTGTCGGCTGGCCATGGCATGCGCTTACGGTTTCGCTCCCTAGATGTGCGTGTAATTGTTTCAGCGTGAATTCGTTGTCGTTTAAGGTCACCTGATTTTCCTTTTTTCCTTGGTTTCATTGTTTGAAAAACTTTATCTGATTTTCTGGTAGGTTAGCGATACAAAGTACAATACTGAAAGGAAGTACACTGATTATAATAAGTCCTTGTTAAGATTTTTACCGTACTCTCTTCATTACCTACGAAAAGTTTCCAGGTATCGAAGACTAGGTAAAGGTTTATTACTACAAGCCTTCCGACTACTCGACGACATTCACGACATGGGAACTGGGAAACGCTTCGCATCGTGAAGAGAATGTTGAGTTTCCACAGCTTTCACTGGTTCAGGAATTTTTATTAGTCATTTCAACTTCAATTGTTGTTACTAACGAAGCTTTCGAATGCGTGAAAAAAATATATTTGAGACTCTCGTGGTTCATTGTTTCTAAACATTTAAACACGTGCTTTATACAAATAGCGAAGTATCGTAGCACGTGGACACTAATGTCAGTTAACAAAAACATTGATGTCTTTTAGCTACACGCCCACAGATGATCTCCGTATCATTCGGTATTCTAAAACAACTTTCTTTAATAGCTTCGGCGTGTTCAAAACATCCACGATTTAGAAATAAGTAATGTCTTGTTATTTTTAATTAATTACTTTTAAACAGACATATTGTCATTTAATTATCATAGTTGGAATGTTAATCTAATTTGTATGTTAATTAGCGCTGGGCGCTAGTTCTATTAAAGTTGTATTGTATCACAGTGTTGCGAGAATCCTACAATAAGCTAGGACGTTTGGTACATCGTACAGCGTCGCCATCCACCGCCTGCGACACAAGCGGGCTGTGGAAACTTTGCTCATTAGCCGCTACGCTTTTATGACGAATAACGCGGCGTGTCGCGATACACACCAAGGGTTTCGGCATTCGACCCGCGGCCCCTCGGCTTTCGGCCAATTGTTGCGTCGATAATCTGTAACACCCAATGCCAGGTGTTCTAATTAGATCAACTTTATCGCTATCGTTATAGGCTTGGTTCTTTAAATGGTTCTAGTTTAATTGATTATTAATTGACCTGTGAAATAAATTAAAGTTTACAGCACTACTGAAAACTTTCAGTTTTTTCTTGGCTTTGTTACCCTCCTAACCTTGTACTTGTTTTCAATTCTCCAAACGTCAATGAAGAAGTAAGTTTGGAAGGGCGTAAAAGGTTGTCGAAAGATTTGCTACACATTGTCAGTTGTGAGAAAGTTAGTTAAGCCGTTGCTTTACGTGTCCTCGTCACGTCAACTCATGTTCCTCTGACAGTTTCACGCTTCAACAAACTATATGTCGAGCGTCTTCGCTTACTTTCGATAAGTTGCAATTAACAGCAAAACATTTTTGCCAAGTTTTGTTTATAATGGCAGATGTAGAGTATTTTTTTTATTTATAAATAGGAACATCGCATTTCTGGCATTTGTGGTACAGATACGCTCAAAACCTGCTACTCCATCTATGTGTATTGGTCATGGATTTACTGTACTTTGAAGTTAAAAGTGGAAAGCCTCATTAAGTTACGTAGCTTATTACAAGTTATTACACTCAGTTGACACTACTTATTAGCGTGAGAAGCTAAATGGAGAAGCTAACACCCAGTTTTTTTAACCATCAACAGATGAAGATAAAATTATAATCTTCTCGTTATTGTAATCGACTATTCGCATAGCGCAAATGTTTAATATTGTGACTGTGAAGTTGTAAGAAAAACAAGTTTAATAACCTCATGGTCGTTGCCGCTTTCGGGGGCCAGGTATCTTATCATAAACATCTTGCGAGAAACAGCGACAAATCAGCGCACCTCAAAGTATTACCTGACACAAAAAGAACCTTGAATACCAAACATCTATTCAACTACCCTTAGATATGTATTATATTCAAAGGTCACTTTGTTTGATATACGACGTGTCTACCAGGAAAAAATCTGCACCAAATTGGCTCGCCATAACACAAAAATATTGCAAAGGAGACCGATGCATTCCGGGAACTGCATTGAAGCGCAGTGTATAGGATGGGCGATCCAACTATCTGGTGAGCTTGCCATGCGGTATTGTGACTTGCGCCGCTTTCTTTTGGGCCGATATTCGGCTGCCGGCGACGAGACGCACGGTGGGGCGTTGGCCTGTTGAGAATGTTTGCCGCTGACCTAAGTGGTCAATAATGATCTGTTATACAGTTTATACTACGTATTTTCTTTACTGTTTCTCGATAATGCGAGAAGTATTATTTTAAGAGATCGCGATACGTTGATGTAGCGATAGCGGTGTATTTTTGTATCTTTTTCATATTAAAACGAAGCCATTGCTGTTCTTACCGCTCAGTGTAATTAAAACGGCATCGCAAGCGAACTTCATTATGAGACTTAATCAGTGCACAGCAAGACAGTTACCTTAGGCACTGAAAAGCGACTACGTAAAATAATAGTTTCGCTTTTATGAGCTTTATTATTCTGAATTCAGTGCTTGAACATTGTCTTCAATTAATTTGACGTTCTGTAGTTAACACAGAAGTAATTGATTAATAAAAAAGTCAAATGAACATCTGATTTTATAACCGTACGGAATCTGTATGGTCACTGTGTAATTAAATATGCGCGCGAATTGCTCTAGCAGTTTTTTCATCGTCTGTACGTGGTAGTGCAGCGCGTCCTAGATTGTCCGTGCTGGGTGGTCGGCCGGCCGACGTAGGATTGTTCTCGATTCGCCACTTTTTACCTGTTCATCGTCGATGAAAACGCCCGGTGCAGTCATCCGAGATTGCTTTTAAACTATTAAAACTTGGAATATTTTTACTTCTTTCCTGCACCGATTAACTCCGTCGGCCAGTCTGTATTGCAAATTAAAATAGAGCAATGAATCATTAAATTCCACTTGGCGGCTTTCAACATAAGGGACGACTGGTTTTTCTTTATCTTTATACCAAGTAAAATTATTCCAATGTTTTATTGTAATTGTGACGTGTTTAATAACTTGAGATATAATTAAAAGCGCTTACAGCAACAGTTATGTCCTGGATCGACGTTCAGTCGGGTGGTCTGTAAATTAGCGTCAGTTGTTCTATCGTTTATCGGCGTCAGCGCTTGCTTTTTTATTTAATTTAAATTTCTTCAACAGGTCTTTCCTGGATCATGTTACTATGCAAATAATAGTCAAACTATTTACAAAGCATATAATGTATGTAACTATGACAACGAGAGGCTCGTGGCTAAATAATAATAGCGGCACGGGTCGATCGAGGTTTAAGCTGTGCTTGCCGCGGTCGGTTTCGCGGATGGGTGAGCATCCATTACATATCAAAGCACATTAAGCAGGTTTGGTCCTGACTTACATAAGTCCAAAAGTCTGACAAACAGTGTTACCTAGGGGTATCGTGTTACCCAGTAACTGGGTTGTGGAGGTCAAATAGGCAATCGATCCAAATAAAATACTGGTATTCAGGTGCGGATGCACCTGAATACCAGTATTTCAGGTTAGACTGAAAGCCGACCCCAACATAGTTGGGAAAAGTCTAGGCAGATGATGAATTGAATCATATGGGTTGGGATGGGTTGTGGAGGTAGGTCTTCAATAAACCCGTGGTAAATCTAGTTGGCAGACTTTCGGGCTTCTGACGACCTATAACGACTGAAAGATCCACGAATGACAGTCTGGACCAATGCTTTCCAAAGCACGGAGGGGTCTTGGTATGTAAAGATGATCAACCCATTCATGGACTAACCGCGGCAAGCGTCGCTTAACCTGATCGATCGACCTGTGTGGCTGTCATTACATAGCCACAAGACTAATGTAATATACTTCTTTTATTTAGCTTTGCGCACTTAACATGAATGACGAAATAACAAACTCCTTTAACTTTCCAAGAACGTCATGAACTCATGATACAATGAACGTGAACGATGAACGATAAAATAGAGCGAAGAAAATATGATTTATGATGTCAGTAATAGAAAACAGTGATTGTGTAATTTAGTAACGGTACCGTTGTATTAGAACCTCCCACTCGCTGTGAAAACTGAAAATAAAAGAGTGATTTTAGGTCAGATCGATGAGTAAAATGTTTTTCCTGAAGTTTAAAAGGTCAAAATGGTGGGTAGCAACGTCCTCATTTTCTGCTAATCCTACTAATATTATAAATGCGAAAGTTTGTATGTATGGATGTATGGATGTTTGTTACTCTTTCACGCGAAAACTACTGAACGGATTTTGATGAAACTTTACAGTAATATAGCTTATACATCAGAATAACACATAGGATACTTTTTATCCCGATATTCCCACGGGATCAAAACTTACGCGGGTGAAACCGCGGGGCGCAGCTAGTAACGTTATATAACTGCTATCACGTATCAGTTTCCGAGCAAGCGTGGTGGTTATAGCACAATCCAATCACATACACGAGAATAATAAAATTGAAGTGTCTGCTTTGTAATGTCATAAAAATAACAGCTTTTAACTAAATGCTTAAGAAAGTGCATAGGTACTTACTTATAACGAAAAACTTTTTTTTTGTTTTCTCTTTGTTTGTTCCGGCTAACCTCCGAAACGGCTGGACCGATTTTGACGGAACCTTCACTGGCAGATAGCTGATGTTATAAGGAGTACTGAGGCTACTTTTATTTTAGAAAAATAATTAGAAAAGATAAGTACATTATTGTTTTCCGACATCCACGCGAACGAAATCGCGGGCACAGCTTGTAGCACATGTCCGGCCTTTGGACTGATTAAGCTGTTTGGGACTTTGAGCTGGTATGCTCTGATAATACCGTAAACCGGAAGTTTTTATCATTAATCGTTTATTGATATTTTAATATAATTGAATGTTGACATTTGTTAATGGCAGAGATAAATAATGTTTCTTATACAAGATCTCCGAAATCTTTTATGGACATACAATACATTTTTGGAACTATCCTATCCAGTTTACATGTTCCTGCAACTAAGTACAGCAGCACCGAGCAGATCTGCCTTAATATGTCATATATCCCGAATTTAGGGATGAAATTGGGGTCACCATTGATCGTCACCTAATCCTATTTCTCGTTTCACGTGTTGGCTGGCGCGCGTGGGTAGCGAATGTAGGCTTAGCTTCCGATTCCGCTAACCGTGCGTCATGCACTCGAAGCTGTGACGTCGACAGCTCATTATGTACCACACTTCAGTTACAGCATATGCCTGTATTTTGAACAAGATAAACGTCACGGGGCTTTTATTGTTTGATGACGTGTTTTTTTTTTCGGGCAGATTAGGTACGTGTTTTTGGATTTTCCATAGTGCGTGGTTGGAGGGACTGAATGATTCATAGATAGGTTTTTATGCGAGGGCGGGGTAAGCTGGGTAGATTTCATATCGCCTAGAGTCGTAGACATTCATTAGCGCTATAATTAACATTTTGAAAATAAAGGAATGTATAGTGACACTTTCCAGCTGTGGGATGAAACAAGCTAGAATAGAAAAGAGATTTTACACGATTTACTTGAACCGAGTAAATGTTAACATGCAACAGGAATAAAGTCTCCATCTGTATATCCTTCGATTCGGACGACGACGCCACGCGCCGGTTGAATTCTAATTAATAAACATGAACAAGCTGTAGACCTAACTTGTAATAATAATAGAGCTTCCTAATCATTTACTTTGCCTTGTATATTTATATTTCTTTCATATATTTCCTCATTTACATAGCGCCTTCCTGTAATTGATAGTTTGCTCAAATTATACGATCTTAACGGCGACGTTGAAGCGTTTCGTACGAAATAACTATACGTTGTGCCTAGGCGCACAAGATTAATTACAGTTATGTCTCCTCATTGGCAGCTTGTAATTTGTGTAATAACGTCATTATTCCGCCTATTCTTATTTTTAATTTTGAGATAAAAGATAATTTTAGTTGTTTGAATGGTTATGTTGCTTTGAGCAAAGTTATGGTTGTTTGTAACTTTTTGTTATTGGGTTGAGTGATGCAATTCCCTATGGCGGCATGATTGCGATATTTTCATTGAAAAAGTCATGCGCTTTTCTTCGAGTGGGGAATAACTAGATGTAAATTGCATATGCAGGCGCCTTCATTGGTTTTTTTTTCCTCAACTAAATTTATTCATTCAAGCTATTTATAACGAACGCAACGCATATAATGCCGCGGTCGCCGCCTTTAATGATACCAATGAAGTGTTTATTAATATGTCCACGTGCAAACAAAGGATTTTATTTGAATATACTATTTGTTTGTACTACAACTAGGTACATTATTATTATTTATTAAAGACGAAGTATTAGAGGATTTATGTAATCTTCATTTCAAAAGCCAATCGTTTTGAATGTTTCTAATCGCATGTTTGATTCATACATACATATACTTTTTTTTTTTTTTTTTGTGGATGGGAAATCATCCAATGACCCCTCCCGCTCTGGGTGGAGCAGAAGGGAGTGTCAGACTCTTACTAAAACCCACCCGTGTTCCTTCCTTAGCCCTTTGTGTTCCGGGGTAGCGGTAACCCTTTCGGACAATCCCGCTGCCCCGGCAGGCTTCGGCCCTTTCGGGCCCCTTCCTTATGCTGACATCTCTTTGAGGCGCGCGTGGAACACGTACGCGCCGTCCGGCACGGGCCTGGTCCTGATCGGACGGAGAGTTACCCATTACTCTCCGCCCGCAGGCCCGCGCCTACGGTGGCCGGGAGTCGTCTCGCGGCTCCCGACGCCCGGGGCGTCTCCCGCGGCGGCTGGGACGTGAGGCCCTCTCCCTCAGCCGTCCCGCCACCTCCTTCGCTAGCATGACTGCTTCGCAGAAGGAGGTGACTGCCTCCCACTCCCTCTCGCCCCGGACCATGGCTTGAACCAGGGCCGGGCGCGAGAGGTCGCCGCCGCTGCCGATCGCCTCTGCGAGAAACATACATATACTCACGCCTACTTCTCATTGGGGTAGGCAGAAACCACAGAACGCGGTGGCGTTCTGTCTGCCGAAGGAACCGTAGCAGGTGTGCTACGGCGATGTCCTGCCTCAGGCGTCCAGTGAGTGACGATCTTTGCACATCTCTCCAGGTGCATTCGTGAGACGTGTCCGGCCTACTTCCACTTCAGCCTGGCTGTTTTTTCTCCAACATCCGCTACTTGAGTTATGGAGCGCAGCGTGATGTTTCTAAAACACGACGAGACGTGGTGTTTCTTAAGTGTTCTTGTTGTTGTGTTCTTTAAGGGCCCAGTAGGTCTTCCAAGCATTTTGGACACATCACCAATAAGGTGACCATATATTATTGTCTTTGATTCGCTTCGTCAAATAATCATAATAAACTTTTCATAAAGAGGCTTTCATTGACCAACCAAACACTAAAACAACATTCGTATGTTTACAAACATAGTCAGGTTCAAACGATCGTCCGTTAATCGATAATTTTATTTCCGTCCACAATTACATGTTTGAGGAAAACTAACCCAATCTAGGGTTTGCAGCCGTTAATGGTTTCGGGAAATTAAAAAAAAAACCCACTGCGTCTGATAATACTGCGGTTTGATTACCAAGAACTGAAGGGGGGTGTTTATTGAGTGCTCGACTGCCGACTACAACACTAAATAGACAAGTACAGAAGGCTCACTCAATACAACAAACAAAAATATGCACAAACACACAGACGCGTACAATCTCATACTATACCAAAGTCTGCACGAGCGATTTAATAAAGCGACGATTTTTTTTACGGCGCACTGGTGTTTCTACTCTTGATGTTGAGCCAAGCATTGTCAATCTAACAGATTGCATCCCAGCGCATCAAAAATATAGTATACTGTTGGATTTTCAACTCTCGATGCTGAGCAGTGCGTTGAAAATATATTGCGCGATAAAAAATCGCCCGTGGGTACGACGACTAAAACTGGATTCAGATTAGTGTGTTGTTTCGTATCGTGACGCAGTGTTTCTGCTCCAAATTATCGTGTTCATTAAAAATCTTAGTTGGTATAAAAATATGCACAATGAATTGGGAGAAGGCGCTGAAATCTGACATACAGGTTTTTACCTAGTCAAAACTCGTGATTTGACGTATTCCTGAACGGCTTCAGTCAAACGAACCCCCAGTTGCGAGTGCGCATGCACTTGCTGTACAGAGACGTGTGTCTAAGGTGCAGCGCAGACGACAGACTATCCGTGACGCACTTTTTAGTCTGTGAAAATAGAACCTATGCAATTATATGCAGTAACGCACACGACGCGCAAAAAGTCCGGCGCACAAAAAATCCGTGTAATTCGGGCACTTCGGGACACTATGATACTTCTAAGGCAGAATATCATGATAGACATTTAAAAAGACAGACAGCTCTGCCGACAGAATGATCGAAGATGTGCGTCGTGTGCGTTTAGTCTGTGAAAAATCCGCGACCGACTTACTGCGCGCCATGCAGACTTTTTGTGCGCCGCAGACTCGATCGCACAAAAAGTGTGCCGTCTGCGCTGCACATAAATGTGCATGCATTTTCGCTCGTTGAATGAAGCCAACCTTCTGTACCAATATGTTTTATGACAATGACTTATCAGTTCAGAGTTCCGATTACTGTTGACATTATACAGCGTGATTCACTATAAAAGTGAATCTTTATTGCCTTTTTGACCCTTTCTCTTTGTTTACAAGCTGCTTCACTCGACCGGGTATTATTATACCCTGGAATTCCCCATTGTAAAAAGTTTTATGGAGGTTGTTTTATACAATTTTATGCGTATTGCTCCGATATTGTCGTTGGTGTGGGCAGTCGAACCTTATGATGAAATATGGGCAGTTTAATAAATCATGTTTGTCTTACTTAACCTCAATTTAAGATCAAGACTCACTACTATCCTTAAAAGGAGTATTAAATTAAATAATAAACGCCCACTTTTTCCTGTTTTCGTTCCACTAGAGAAATGAGAAAACATTTATTGACATTCACAACACAATACCTACGTCGCGTCGTTGGTTAGTGTACCTACATATTGCTCTAATCCAGACGTATTTCCCGAATGAGTTGTTCTTTTGTTTTTGTAGTTTTCCCTGTGATGAACTTATTGAAACTATCATTTTCTGATTACAAATAGGTTAGTAATTTTGTTTCCACTAATAATTGTGACCGCAAATTATTAAAATAATTATACTCTTAATTAAACGTGACATATAAAAAGATAGTTCTATTAATGTTTGGAGGGGCCTGTGGCTAAGTAATAACAGCCGCACGGGTTGATTGCCGCGGTTGGTCCGTGGATGGGTGACCATCTTTACATACGAAGACCCCTCCTTGTCTCGGAAAGCACGTTAAGCCGTTGGTCCCGGCTGTCATACGTGGATCTTTGACAGTCGTTACGGGTCGTCAGAAGCCCGAAAGTCTGACAAAACCAGTCTTACCAAGAGGTATCGTATTACCCAGTAACTGGGTTGTGGAGGTCAGATAGGCAGTCGCTCCATGTAAAATCCTGGTATTCAGCTATATCCGGTTAGACTGGAAGCCGACCCCAACACAGTTGGGAAAAGGCTAGGCAAATGATGAGTTTTAATAATGTTTTTATCAATCAATCAACTCAGCCTCTTGCAGTCCACTGCTGGACAAAGGCTTCTCCCACTTTGTGCCACAACACCCTGTCCTCCGCCTTCCGCATCCAATCTGTCCCTTATCCATCTTCTTTAGGTCGTCCGTCTATCTAGCTGGGGGGCGTCCCACACTACGTTTGCTGATACGCGGTTAATGTTTTCATGATCAGAGAATAACAGGAAAACCAAGAAACCTTATTTTGTTTTCGGTTTATCTGCAACACTTTGCCTCGGGTTTTTACGTTTGCGGCATCGAAATCGGAAATACAAAAATATAGGATTAATTTGGAGCAAAATAATAATTAACATTGAAGGCAGAAGTAGGTAAACTTAATGAACTCCGATCCCATCGTTTGAATGACTGGAGAATTGAGTGTTTGTACGCACGGCTACACATAAAGCTTTGATTGTACGAAAAACCTATAAAATGTGAGGTCAGCTAAAACTGGAAATGTATAGCTTGATGTGTAGCCGTGTGTACATTAATCAAACTAACGCAAAATAATAACATCTCAAATGTTCCCAAGCAATAATCATGAAAATGCAAATAAATTAAGCAGATTCCCAGTAACCTCTATTTATGGCATGAATCACACTATAACCTTTAGAAGTAGGTAGCGAATCTAAAAATACCTCGTATTGTTATCACGTGTATGTTGTTCACATTAATTTTCCTGCTTCCGAGAAACACACTAAGTATCGGTTTTGTCCAGACTGAGAGCCCTAATGAAAGCAGAATGCGTAGTTATTTCATCTCTAATAGCATCCTTACTGCAACGAGAATAAAGATCTCTGTGGTGCTTCGCATTTTCTTTCTTTTCTTTCAAAATCAGAAGTAAAATAACTGAACGGACCCGATAGTCGGCCTCGTAATTGGTTTACCACCTTAAGGTTGAATGTCACTTGCACGTCTTCATTATCATAAAACAACAGGGTCTATTTGTCTATGTATCAGTTACATAGTTTCAACCTTAGTGAAGTTGCGATTAACTGGGAATTGCTTTCAAAACTGATAGTCAGATTTTGAAGTAGATGTCTCGTGATGATCCAGCAAGTGTATGGAGATTTAAATTGGATTTAGTGTTACACTGGTACCGGTCACGCGTACCGAGACGCTGACGATAAATGCACGTGAGTGCAGCATCGACGCGACGGTCACCGAGCCCGAGTCCATATAAATCGGTACGCGACGCGACCGATGTCAGCGCTGTCCGTCATCGGTCGAGCACTAAATCCGACCTTAAGAGTAAACTAGTCGCGAGGTCGAACTCACTGGTTGTCATGGCCAAAAAGCACGCTGTCTCACCTGGCTTCGTGTCTGACAGCGTTAGTATCAGTGATGAGCAGTTAGATGTTAGTCTACAAGAAAAACGTCTTCTCAGGCACAGAAACACCGTTCCGAACTGATAGGCTCGTAAAAAAATTCGAAAAGTGCTTCGGAAAAACGAGTTTTATGAAAAAACCACTACATAAATCAATCACAAATGAAGTTTATTGATCTCTTCGATAACTGAGCTTAGTCAGTACGGACTTGGTTTTGAAGATTTTACAGTCACAGACTTTTATTACTTATTTACACCCAAGTTACGTTAAAAATAGCAAGAAAAACGAGTCTTTGTTGGCTCATAACTTTTTAATGGTTTTTTATTTTACTATTCTGTTTCCGTACAGACACAATTGATAATAAGTCTAAACGATATCATATTTAACTTTGGATGCACAATGTAAAACAGTGGAGTAATATTCTCCCGGAATTTGTATAGAAAAAATATCGACAAGTGGCACCGTAACATCCGGACATCAAAATTCCGTGTAGTGCACAAACGGCCATAGGGCTTCAGAGTACACAATACATTGTCAGTTGAGCATACTTTTTCCACAAATTCGCCATGCATCTTTGCAGCAATTTAACAGTCTCGTAAATCAGGCTGTCTCAGTTCGTTGAACACTAATTCAAACAAAGTCTAGACGAGCCAATAGCTAAGATATGCAAATGACCTGTGTAAGCGCACTGTTGTAAATGTTGTACACGTCTGCTTCAATGAAGACTGCCAGTTAGGTCAAGATAACAGGTGTTAACTTTTACCTATAAATTTATTAAAACACTAATATTGTTCGCTGTGTTAAGAAAATCCATCTGCTCGCATCTTTTACAATAAAAATCTTTCATTTTCAACATATCGCAATTTGAATAATCTGAACAGGCTAATTCTCGTTTACTGAACCCTCATCATCAAGATAATTTCATTGTATAAACTGCTGTACTAAACGCTTTAACTTTGAAATAAAATTAACCCCCTATGTGTCGATTTTATCCTAAAGCCTAATGATAACACTAGCTTCTTGAAAGACTTAGTAAATCTCAAAACCTCATCTAAATCTCAAGTACATATTTGAGAAATATTCATGGTACCTACAGATGTATTTCACAACGCTCGAGGACATAATATCAACTCGTAATTATGTGCGAGGAAAGCCAAAAGCGTGACCTTTCCCTGGGTTGCTTTTAATGGAGATTTGTCTGGCCCAAACATGACCTTTGCACGGTTAACCTCAAACGATACATTATTAATGTCTTTGTATAATACTAACATATTATACAGTTCTGTTCATTCTGCAACGGATGAGGATATCTCTGATATTTTTTACACGACTTAAAGCCACAACAAACTGATATTATTGGTGACAGCATTGTTATCTTTGATTAAATTCACAGAAGACTTGCCGGAACAAACAACCATTAGGGTTTTTATTTGCTCGTTGCATTTCAAAGTAACAAGGAAGCTTGCAACAGATATAGAATTAGCGCCATAAGGATACAGATAAGTGATTCATATCTTTTCGAAGAATTCAGAGTCGAGACCATAAATATGAGTCTGCAAATCGTCCTCTAAAAATCCGGATGTCATGTGACTTTCTGGCCCCTAAAGCAATACCTAAAAGCTTTTCCGCATCTATTAATATTACAAAGAAACCCGCATTATCTAATCACACTCAACTCACTTGATTTACACATGCCTGACATGGTTACTTGATATTTTAAAATATTCTCAGTTCTGTTATGGCGGCTAGTAAATTCAACACTCCACAGCGTACGGCAACGCGTTAATATTTCACATAGCCCTCTATTGCCTGTAAACTATGAAATGAAAAATGAAATCCCCGCTAAAATTCACTCTATCAATTGATGTGTAACATAAGTCTATTCTTATTTAATATTCAACGTAATAACAAGGGACGTGGGGGAAGTCTATCATTTTGTTATTATACAGGGTGCATTTGATATCATGGGCATTATTTTAACCTAAGGTACTACTTATGATACTAATTGCATTAGGGCTACTATTACGCAAATCAAAAATATTATTAATGCAAGTATGGAAAACCTTAAAATGTAGTAAGTCATACAAAGTATCAAATTAGTTGCGCTTCTCGATAGCAAATGCGTAGGTACACTACGCCGTACGCGCGTCATTGGGCGTGAATTCTTTGACCCCGCCCGACTCACGTGACATTCGTAAGTTGCCAATGAATTGATTCATAATAAATTCCAATTTTCCCTTCGTACTTTGCCGGCTTAGGACGGTCAAAACTACGTCAACTAACATACATTAAAAAAAAACATTTACGTACCTAGCTTGTGGATTGTTTTGAAAAAACCTTATTTGTCGGTAAAGTGACAGAGGGTAAACGGGTGCTCTTCCACGAGCTTGTGCATGTGCTGGCACGTGAAAAGACGAAAAATCCAACAGGTTCTGAGTGGTTCTGGTGGAATGAGACCCCGTGAAGGAATAGGGTCGTTCGGGTAGCGCCGATGGAACATTTCACGAGTTCATACTAAATTTCTTGTGCGATCGTAAATTACAACCATTTGTGGGTATTGTTGGTTGGTGTACCTAGCCTGCACATTACGCGGTCGAGGCATCGTGTACACAAACACACAACTAATAAACTAACACTTAATACACTGCAATCCAAGCACCGTATGACGCGAGCGGCGAGTACGGCGATTACGTCACGGGATCAATAAATCAATTACGCGTCAATGCACCTGCGCAGTCGTTATGACACTGGTTCCGGGTTCGTGACTTCGTGTTGCGGCGGGAAGCATACCCCGCGCGGGGGTGATATTCGTATTTTTGCGAGTGAGGGAGTGGGACGGAGAGAGTTCAGGGAATCCCGCCGGACGGAATGTCTTGTAGCCCATTGTTATTATTACTTGTAAGGAAAAACCCGCGCGCGCGCAGGTGATGTTTGTTTACATTTCGCTTTGCGCTGTAACTGCGCTTTAAGATTTTGATATTTCAACAATTATTGGCGTTAACAAAGTATTTTGTTTTAATTACTTTAAGTGTTTATTTGCAATAATAAGCCTTGTGCAATTTGACTTACTACATTTTTAAGGTTTTCCTTACTTGCATTAATAATATTTTTGATTTGCGTATTAATAGCCCTAATGCAATCAGTATCGTGAGTAGTGCCTTAGGTTAAAATAATGCCCATGACTTCGATTCCACCCTGTAGAATACGTTTTATTTAGAAATGATACTATAATACTATTGTTACGTATGTCGATTACATTTGTTATTTTTCGAAGAATCATGTCAATATGTTTTTTAATATTTTATATCTAACTATTTTATTTTGCGTTTCAGGTATGTACCTATTCTGATGACTTCGATTCGTCATTTTGTTGACGTAAGTGCAAATATAATAATTAGACTATTATACAACCTTCACAGGGCGTTTCGAGACGCCATGTAGGTAGTTAAAGGTCTTAGTCATAAATACATAAACCAACAAGGAAAACTCTAAAACTATTCCGCACCTACCTGTATTAATTTTAAAGCTCCACTCCCAACGGAACGGTGTACTAAAATTTATAATCAAAACGGTCAAAGACTGGTGCGTGCGAAAAGATGAATTTCTTTGGAACAAACAACAAGCCGTATGTTGATAAAATTTATCACCAAACAAAATAGCAATTGACAACAACCTGTTGCCATAACGCTTTATCAGCAGTAGCGTTGATATCGAAATTCTTTTATGGATAATAAGCGTCGTTTTATCTCCCTCCACGCCGCGCCGCTTCAATCCTACTATCCGACTAATATTATAAATGGGAAAGTTCTGTATGTTTGCATGTTTTGATGTTTGTTATTGAATGACGCAAAAACGGCTGAACGGAATCAGATAAAATTTGGCACACAGATAGTTTATAACCTGGATTAACTCATAGGATACTTTTTATCCCGGTATTCTATTTACCTCTATACGGGCAAAGCCGCGGGAAAAGCTAGTACAATAGTCCATCATTAGAAGACCGTGAGTCACCAATTTTTATCGACTATCGATGAGCGCCACTCCTTGTTTCGTCAGCTATACTTTGCACTGGACTCCGCTAGCATTGAAGTTTAATCTTGTTGATTACAGAAGTAGACATTATAAAATAATCACTAAGTGGATTACCGGCGCCCGTCTGTGTTTGTGCACAACTGTGTACGGACTTATTTTATTTAACTTTTATTTTACTATTTCCACTGTTGTTTACGTAAATGTACTGACAGAATATATCGCTGTGCATTTGGTTATTTTTCTTAAATTGGATTTAGCTTTAATGTTGTAAAAGAAAACATCCCATCTTCTAACGGACAAGTTAAAGTATTTTTGTCATTAAATAACTGAAATTAATATTATCGATCAGGTTCAGAATGAATTATTTTTTAATAAGTATTGAGACTATGGGCTAAACTTAAAGCTCTCTAAGTAGCCAGTCTTTGAGCCATACTTACTTGACGTATCATCAAGTAAAAACACTTATAAGCTTAGTTGAAAATGCCACTTTGAAAATCCTCTGAAATTACAAACGATTTGTCTAAAAACAAAATTAGTCTAAGTATTGATAATATGTCCCAAATTCTCTAAATCTAACGATGACAGCGATAATTTAATTTATTTAAGTCTTCCGCAGACAGGCGCGACGCGACTCTAAGTGTCTAAACACACTATGCCGAAGTTACGCGACTGAAGTTCGGCGGCTGATTTTACGTTCCGACGTATTCGGTTGATATGACACACCATAAGTGCCGAACTTACGCGGCAGAAATTCAGTTCCGCAACTCCCCGCTGCTCCCCGCCCCCGGATCTTCGTCGGCAATCGAACCGAACTTCGGTCGCGTATAATGTGTGTTCACAGAATAAGTTGCCGCTGAACTTACGCCCGACCGAAGTTAGGCTGTACGCTATGACGTGACGTAATTTCGGCACAGTGTGTCGACAGTAATTCAAACAGCATTGCAGGCGTAATTGTGCTGAAGTTCGGTCGCGTAACTTCGGCATAGTGTGTTTAGACACTAATTTATAACAATTTCTCCCAAATTGATCCCTCTCGTTGGCAGGAGTTGGCAAAGGATAGACCAGCACCCTAATTGCGTAACACACTATTACTCTCAATTTGAATCATTTTGAAACATATTGCTAATCCATTGCTCCATATGTTCGAAAAATGTGTTTGCTCAACAACACAAATAACGCAATGAATGTTGTTGAACTGTCAAAATGAAACCCATTGCTACTAATTGTGTGTTACGCAATTACCCTGCTGTTTGGAGGCGTTTGGTAAAACAAAGTGTTTATGACTTTGAAGACCAGGCGAGAGAGATCTCGACAGCAGGCGAGATCACCTCACGAAAGTCAGCCTCCAACATAAAAATAGTACAATTTATCGCAATATAATAGCATTCTAACGTCTCCGCACTGCTTTACAGTGAAGATAGATTACATTAGCCACATTAGAGCACACGCCCGTAACCTATAGTTGTCGGAAACAATAGCAGTCACCGTAGCCGAAATCTGCATGGGATGTATTAACAATTTCTAAAACTTCATGAAAATTGTTCTACCAGTCACGTCTCGCCTGTCTGCGGGAGCCTTTAAAAGCTTCAAATATAAATAACTTCACTTGTGGTCACTACAATTTTTCCGGATGACATCAAAGTTTAAATAAACAATAATGTGAATAGAATCGATAAAACAATTATTTAAAAAAATTACTCATTTTTTCCCGATTCACTGTATCACTCACTGTATCTAACTGATAGCAAAGTTTATTGCATCACGAGTTAAAAGCGTGCTCGGTACACACGGCTACACATCAAGCTATACATTTCCAGTTTTAGCTGACCTCGCATTGTGCAGGTTTTTCGTACAATCAGAAGTCCGCTTATACTGGTTATGTAAAGCTTGATGTGTAGCCGTGCGTACACGTGCACCCGTGCTACTATTTTTAGTTTTGTTTACTGTACTCAATATACGTTTTACACTGACCCAGTAATGGCTATGCCAAAAATATTTTTTGCACTAGTTCTCGGTTGCGAATTCCGGAAATTAACTTATACAATGTCCTATATCCTATAGGGTCCTTTCTCCCCTTTCTAGTTTGAAATATCAAAATATTCTTCTTGACAAAGTTACAACTTAAGTTAATTATTTAATTCTTGCTTTTTTATTACATAAGTTTATTGTTATTTACATAAATTAAAAGCTAACAGTTTTAAAATAATAATGTACAACAGTACAAGTACCTAAAAAAAACAATTAAATGACCCGGTTTAATATATTTTTATGAACGTTGTTGTTAAAAAAGTGTTCTTGCAAATGGATATATTGTACTTATAGAAAAAAAATGGTAAAATTCGTGAGATAAACCCACTTGCCAACTAGCGGGAGAGTTATGCGTAATATTACCGTGTCACCATGTGAACTATGATTAACGATTATTATAATGTTCCATCTGTATATCAAAATGTTATTCAAGACATTTTTGATCATATATTTTGTAAGTACAGGATTGTTAATTTAAAAAAAAGTTTTAAAAAATGGTACCGACTTGTTAGTAAATTAAAAACGAACATCGCATGACGCGCATATTTACTTACGCAGAATGATTCAGTCAAATTACTGTTAGGCGCCTAAATTAATCTTATCATTCATGGAAACGAGTTCATTACATATCAACCTGCAGACGTCAAAGCGAACCTTACCAGGTAGGTAACAGGTAGAAGATAACAAATGTGTTTACTCATTGATAAATAAATACACACATCAAAAGTGTCTAGGGATCAAGCATTTTTATGCGGATTTCTTGAGATTGAGATGTGGCTTTGTAATAAATTTATGATTTTATAAATTTATATGGATCCTTTTTGGTGCATTTCATAATTTGAATCAGGAACTGTGAATCAAATTCGAGTAAAAGATGAAAATCAGCTGTCAATATTTTCCCTATAAAAACATACAACGCATTGAAGACATTATTAGTGCTACTGTTTCCCTACTACTGATTAAAACCAACGTTATTATGGAGCGGCGACGTCATTTAAGCAGGGAAGAAATGCTCAGAGCCGTGGGAATGATAGAAGCTGGTTCCCGGCAACGTACTGTGGCTTTAGCTCTGAATACAAGTCAGAGTGTTATCAGTCGACTTTGGACACGTTACCGAAGCACTGGTACCGTGGCTGAGCGCCATGGAGGACGGTATCGCTGCACCACACGGAGACAAGACCGATACATTCAAATCTTAACTCGAAGAGCTGCAACAATAACCGCCATGATGTTAGCCGTGAGGCTTCATCACTCTTCAGGGAACTTAATTAGCGACCAAACAGTCAGAAACCGCTTGCATGAAGTGAACCTTCATTCCCGAAGACCGCTACGGGTACCACCTATAGCAATGCACAATCGTAGGATTCGATATCAATGGGCTCTTGAACACAGAAATTGGGCAGAAGAACAATGGCGTTTCGTGTGCTTTTCTGATGAGTCTCGTTTTGGTATGAGACCGGATACAAGACGTATACGACACTGGAGAACCCCTGGACGCCAACAGCGATTAAAATCCTGCCAGGAAGTCCATCCTTATAGTGGTGGAACCATCATGGTATGGGCGGGTATTTGGATCGGCGGAAGAACTGAGTTGATTTGGATCAGAGGCAACCTCAACGCTCAAATTTATGCTGAGACGATTGTATCAGACGTCATCGTTCCTCTACAAGTGCAAATCGGTCCCTTATTTCAGTTAATGCATGATAATGCACGACCGCACACCGCAAGAGTTGTAAGACAGACTCTCGCCGCAGCTAACATCAATGTCCTGCCCTGGCCTGCTCAGTCGCCAGACTTGAACCCGATTGAGCATGCATGGGATATGCTACAGAAAAGAGCTCTGCCGAATATGGAGGGTATCCAGTCGCAAGAAGACCTTTTTTTGTTGTTGCAACGAACATGGGCGGCCATTCCACAACGTGATTTGGATGAACTCATTTTGAGTATGCCAAACCGATGTTCTTGTGTTGTTAGTGTTCGCGGTAGAAACACGGATTATTAATTGTTTAAGTTACCCAATAAAATTTTAGAGAAAACTGTTATTTCAGTCTTTTTTTCGAACTTTTGTGTTAGTGGTTCAAATGTCAAAAATCCCTTTATTAGGAAAATGGCAAATTTCTTTATTAATGCAAAGGTGACTTGGTTTATCGTTACTGTGACAAACGAAAACACTTTATTTGATGAATCCTTAAAGAAAATTTTAATTAATATCAATCAGGAGAAAAGTTATTGCAAAAATATATGTTGATCCCTAGACACTTTTGATGTGTGTATATTGCAGTACGCTATACCGCAAACTTTGTTTACTTGATAAGCGGACGATTGCAATCATTTTATAAAGCCGCATCCAAGGCGCCGAGTAGTTTCATGTCATGGCGACCTAGAGATGCATCCAATTTAAGAATTATCTTCAAATTAGAGAGGACGAACAAGTCAACCTTGGATAAAAAAAAAAACTGGTATTCATTCACTGTTAATCGGTATAATCATGCATAAGTGCCATGTCCGGAAGCCATTGACAAGTTTTTACGAATTGTTTAAAATATTCCCATACAGATGTTGTGTCTGTCGGTGTAGACATTCTTCAGTTCAATATATGGAGGATGATACAAGAGCTGATATTCCCGAAGCACGCGTGGAATATTCGCATTCCTGTTTAACACGATAATATCGACACTTCCGACCCCGTCTTCAAAACAATGTAAACAGTTTGAATACGTCCCGAGTTTACAACGTTACACGTTGAATTTCCCACGTTCTCTGATGACGTTACCATAAGTTACAAGTTGTAGCGAAAACGGTTAGTTCTTAGAAACTGTGAGAAACTCACATGTCGATATATCGATAGCAGCCGGGTTATCTACAGCCTTGTTTGCATTGAAATTTAGTGGAGTGCCTCCATGCTAAGTTATTCGCTACCCGCTCTTCGCTTGAACGCGCTTGAACGGTTATCCGCCGTTCGTCAAACCGCCCCGGGGAAATTACGTGCCACCTAGCAATTCCTATGCGCAGTGCTACTAGAAAATGTAAACTAATTAATTTCATATATTATTGTAAAACAATGAACGCTTTGAAAACGTCTGTATACGGTAAATGTTCACATTTCTCTACAGAAGTACATGGTTTTTGGTTTGATGGCGGTTTCTCGGCACGCCTAATTAACATGAAAAACAATTTTTTTACTCGACTACTTCTTCCGAAATATAATATTTTACCGTTCACTATTATTACAAAAAAAATATCATTAATAGTAGTAGCCAGCATTTCTCAAACACCTGAGCCTATAGTGAAACGAAAACCAATAGCGTCAAACAGTCGATTTCTGATATTTAAACATATCATACTAGCTGTCTGTGTACTCGATGAGTTGAGATGCCGCAGACGGCACGCTTAAGGCCGCAATTTTAAAGGAAAATAAACAAAAAACACTCCGATAGGCCTGGTGGAGGGACACCTGTCTCTATGAAACAGGTTTGGTGCGCCGCCGCCGCACAGCTCGCGTCCAAACCGTGTGAATGGAAGTGATGAATCTTCTCATATTTATACCAAAACTGGTTTTGGTGAGAATGAAGTATAATCAGCATTTTAGGATTAGGATAATTCGTTGTTGCAGATAATTGAGCTATTATGTATTGTTTTATTGTGTTCTGACCCCTAAACTCCTGTAGAGGAAGAACAATGCTTAAATCCTTCTCACCTGATTTGCAAAAATAAACACCAATATGACAGAACGTAACAAATATAGCCAGCAACGTTTTCCCACATTGTCACTGCCAGGAGCCAGGCGTTACTTTGTGTCCTCGCTCGATCATTATCAATCGTCCCCTGAGAAGTGAGGACCTGACGAATTGGGGCTTAGTGGTCCTGTACCAAGACGGACCAAGATTAGCGGCTGTATTTCTTTCTATATACAAAAGTTATGATCTAACCAACTAAATAGACGTAGTATATCAGTTTTACTGATATTGTATGTATGTATTGATAGTTGCTACACGTGTACGGTAATCAGTATAATGTTGTATATATAAATCGTAGATTAAGTTCGCTTAGTAAATGGTAAGACAAATAAAAATGATACTCGGGCTATTATTATGTTGATAGAAAAAAACTTTACAGACTCTGTTTTGGACATCAATAAAATTAGGACAATATCAAATGAAAATAAAAGGAGACGTTACATTTTTGTATGGGAATACGGCCATAACATGTACACTTTAGAAAACCTGGAAAACGAACCTCTGAATACAATAAAGAATGTTTTTTTCATATGTAATTAATATTCTTTAGGCACTAAATAAAAACTGAAAATGTTTGGCGTTTGTTATGACCATCGACAGCCAGCCATGACAGGTTGGAGAGATGACGTTTACCTAACCTAGAATTTGTCAAAACCGTGATTGTTGTTTTCCGTTAAACAAAGCCAAAGTCGTAAGAAGTTAAAAGAAAGAAATGAAACGCAAAATAACACCGAAAGCCACGAAGTCGAAACGAACGAGACCATAACGAGACTAACACACTGACTGATGTAGGTAATGTCATTGTCAACAATACAAACCTAGAATTTTTAGTCCAGAAGTACCTACAAATCTACAATCCACAAAAGTAGAATATTTTTTAACGATGAATTGAATCGTCACGCTTTCTTGTAATTAGTCAAAAAAGTTGTATAAGATAAATATCTTACTTTAATAGAAAAGAAATACATGCCTTTTATAACTAAACTAGCGGCCCGTCCCAGCTTAAAAAAATTAAAAAAGCCTATATTAATCAGTGATAATGTAGCATTCAAATAGTGAAAGAATTTTTAAAATCGGTCCAGTACTTTTTGAGCTAATTCGTTACAAACATACATACAAATCTTTCCTCTTTATAATATTAGTATAGATAAATAACGTCTACGTGATATTATTATGTTATAATGTAACGTGATTTCTGGACGAAAGCAGTAAGACGACGCCATGTTCAATAGATTATGGCAATAGTTTGAAAAACAATAATTTTTGTGCCGAAGTAATCAGGGGAATATTCAGAAAAGAATATTTTTCCAAAATTCGTGGAATTATTTTCTATTTATTCAGTGCCGTACAATTTATGGCCGAAAATGAAACATTTTCTTAAGATGGAATGCTTTAGGTAGTTCGCGAAATTCGAATTTTCTTACTTTTTTGCAATTTGCAATTATGTGTTAGATTGAATGTTGATCAAAATTTGATTCGCGGCCGTAACAAGTATGTGTTTACATAATTATAATCACTAAAGTCATCAATACGACTCTATAAGACCATGTAATCCTAACTACGACAATTCCATGATGTTAGGATTACCTGGTCTTATAGAGTTGTATTGATGACTTTAATGATTATAATTCTGTAAATACATCCTTGTTACAGCCGCGAATCAAATTTGGATCACCATATAACCTAATACTGACTTACAAATTGCAAAAAACGTAAGAAAATTTGGATTTCGCGGGCTACCTTGAGCATCCACCTTAAGTGCACATGCAAAAACGGTACACGATTCCCGTAAATAATTTAACCAATACGTGTTTGCATTTATTATCCCATTGTGAAGCCAAAAGCCGTTGTAAATGTACGGCGCGTTGTAAATATTTTTATAGTCATACAGTAAATTGCACGTGCACAAAGTGAAATACCTATTGTCGGGAATCCCCCGGCACGGCGCCGAGCCATGGCGTGATCGGACTTATTTCACTGCCGTACACGAAACTTATGGTTTCAGCTGTAAAATTTAAATAAATATTAAGTACTCTGTTTGATCGCGGCTAATTGCCATAGTTTACGAATTATTGGGGCGAATGCGTTCCGCTGTTGCATTTGTGGTTTTTGGACTGTACTTAGCTGCAAGTTTTTTTATACATTCTGTATACTGTATGGCATAATCAACCTATAACGTTCCCACTGCTGAGACACAGGACTCCTCTCTGTGAGAGGGAGTGGGCCGTAATCCACCACGTGGGACCAGTGCGAATTGCTAGGTGTCACGTCTTTTTGCGAGGATGTCATGTCTGCAAAGGAGGCGGCTGAGCGCGGAGCGGGAGAGAGAAACCGCATCCTCTTGTACCCTCCCGTAGGAGACGCACGGGGCGCGAGGCGCCCAATGAGGGCGCAAAACGATCTGCGACCTCCATGAGAGGTGACCTGCAGACGACGGACTTGGAAAGTGGGTGCACCCATTATGGGAATGGCCGCACGGGGCGGTGAGACTCGCTGAGGAACAGCGGGTCGAGGCCTGTCGGGGGAGCGGTGAATACTTATGCGAATCCCGCACTCCTCGGCCATAGTTAGAAGTGGAACACCGCGATGGTTTTAGCCGGAAAAGTCCAGCATACCCTTCTGTCACCCTCACGATGGAGGAAGTCCATGAGAATTTCCACCGAGCCCAAAAAAAAAGATGTCACATCTTCGATTTTTTGGTTGGCTGGGTTGTGAAGATCAGATAGGTGCATCCGGTTATATCCGACTCCAACATAGTAGGGAAAAGGCTATGCAGATGATGAAATGATGATATTTTTATAACTGTATAACTAGTATGAAAATAAAATTATACAGAGTGTATAAAAATATCTCGCGTAGTTTTACGATTATGTCAGTAAGCTTTTAAAGCTGCCTCAATGTTAAGCTGGTGTCATTATGTGCTGATTTATGTAGCTCTTGCTGAGCTAACCCTGGAAAAGTCGGTCAAAGTTGAAAACCTCGACCTGGCTGAATTTACTGTTCTGTATGCAGAATCAGATATAGAAACTTTAGTTAAGTCTGCTTGACTTTAAAAAATACCTACATTTTTATTATGGCTTGATAACTTTTTATTATTGCAGTTTAAATATTTGTTCGTAATGTCGTTGTATTTATAAAAATAATTAACCTGTTAAAGTTTTATCTGATATCACGAGTGACTGACGTCAGGTAAGTCATTCGCCTTGTTAATAATTAAAATTATCTGATATCCCATTAAATAAATACTGTTAATAAGAATAATGTATAATAGAGCAGTGGTGGCCCAGTGGTGACGGCCGCGACTTACGAGTTGTACGTCGCAGGTTCGAACCCACACAACCGCTTTACTTTGTGTAAATTATTTCATCACCACTGCTCTCGAGAAAACGTCGTGAGGAAACCGGCACGTCCTAGAACCAAAACTTCGAAGACGTGACATCTACCAACCTGCACTGGGCCGGTAGATTAAGGCCCTCTATCTCTCGAAGAGAGGAAGCCTGAGCAGCAGTGGGAACGTTATAAGATTATGCAATAAGAACAAAGTTTACGTACTTATGAAAACGAATCGTTTCGCGATAATTCCCACAAAAATTTGTTAATAATCAAGGAATTGCAATGTTTTTCACCGCACATAACGATATCGCGTGTAATTGTTACAAAGATCTCGTGCTATAATCGGCGTGTTGTTAGGCCTAGTACGTGCCGACGATTGTAATTGTGCCACTATTTCCCCTTATTAAATATTTACATTAATTCCTTTCCGTGGAAATTGTCTTATTTAGCTGTGATTGAGTTTTGCCGCCGGTGTAGTTCGCGATGTCCCTGTAATTACTAATTAAAATGGAATTTTCCGTAATGACAGTTATTTTTGTAGGTATATTTCCCAAGTTCCAATAGTTCTAAAAATAAAAAGCAGAGCTAAAAATATTGGCAATGGCGATAATCTAAACACATGAGACCCTCGGCAGCTAAATGATTTGTAACTAACAACATTTATAGGAGAAACATGAAAAACATGAAAAACGTTACAAAATCGTAAAGGAAAATATTGTGACACCAACATATTACAAAATTGCAATAAAACATCAATACATCAACAAAGTTTCTATAAATAATCGCACTACTTATACGCTACATGTTTATATTAAAATAGACGCGTCATGTAAATGAACGTTCAACACAATTAAGGGCACAAGCTTTTATATGCGAATGACGACAATATTTATAACCGTGCGACTGTACCACTTGCATATGTTACCAACTATACAGAAATCGTCGTCAACAATTGCTCATGCGACATAACAACTGTTTATGTATTATTTGACGACGCGCGACGACCTGAAAGGAGGGAACTAATAATTTAATCAAAATCATAGCTAAACATTAGGGTCAGCGTGACCAGATTCACTATTTTTTTTTGTAGTTTTTCTTTTCCGAGCATCTGTATTTTTGAAGGTATTTTGGGGTTTTTTGGGTAAGTGGTTGGCGGAAGTAAGTATTTTAAAAACAGTTAAGTACCTTCAAAAATACTGATGCCCGAAAAAGTCGATAAAATACACCGAAAAAGTATTAAAATACTGAATCTGGTCACGCTGATTAGGGTTGGCAACACTGCTTAGTGTAGTTTAACAGGAGATCTACTGTTTGTTTCCAACGGCCTCCGTTTTCTACGTATTTTAGACGACATCTGAAGCAAAAAAACCTAAATACCAAGGTCTAAGATCTACCGTTTACTGGTTTTGGTGTTTCTTCTCTATGGCTACTTACAGTAGGTACTTACTTTAGCTGTACATTTTTTCTTCAATTATAATCTTGTAGATATACAAAAAAAGTAAGTGCTGAAGGTTCAGATTATTTAAAATTCATTTGGAAAATCCGAAGTTTGCTTGAAAATAAAATTACTGTTCTAAAAATACTATATACTGTTTTCTACCTTTTTTTTTTGTTGATTTGCTGTTTTTTAGCTTGGTAGGGTTGGCAACACTGGCTAGAAGCAACAATTACGGTGGGAAATGACTGCACGAAGACAATCTCGACGCGACTCGTTGCTGTCTTGTTGCTGGACGATGTATTTTATTTATTATTGTAATGAACCACAATTGACTCTGTGGGCCTTACCTATTGTAGTTTAGGGCCTCAATCTTGACTTTACGAGTTTTAAATCTGGTTGTGACTGTACTGTTTTGACATGTTAATTTGAAGCTTTATTGATCAAGTCGTTTAGCTACACTGATCAAGTGGCTTTTGTCTTTTTGATTCTGACCTTTAATTTCAGCTAGTTTCGGTATCAAATCGGCAATTTCACGCTTCACAACGCGTAAGCGTGTGGGAGTGCTTTACTCTCGATAGGCCGCTATGTGGCGATTTTACAATATAAAATCGCTCCTATCTCCCAAGCTAGACACTAAATCAATAAAAATGGGGTGTTTTGAAAACTAGTAAATATTAAATTATAAAGTCAGCGCATTTTTTCATTTATGTTTTCAGTATATATAACAAAAAAATGTAGTTAAAAATTATTAGTACTGCTGTCCGTTGGTCTGTGCACTTGTTTAGACAAACAAGATGTTTTAGAAAAATATACGCAATTAATTGTAATTAATCCTTTTGAATAAATTTCCACTTATGCTGAGGATGAACCCTATTTCTTATCATGATTAAACTGATAACCGATTTAAAGATATTAATGAAATTCAATGGAATTTACTGGGTTTTTTAACATTCATTTTCAAAAAAAAATTTTTCAATAAGTTTCTCTTCTAGTAAATTAATTTCAATTTGTAATAAAATACGCGTGTGAGGCGTGCACTTTTGGTTTTTCCAAATTTTTTTGAAAATATGTAAATAATATACGTTAGTAACAAACTAAAAATAAAATTGTGTTAAGAGTCCCTATCAGTTTCGCGGGGTGAAAACAGAAAATCAGTTTTTTTTAGCACCATTTTCTCAACAACCTTAAGGCCAGGATATTCGAGCGTAGTAGGCATTTAGCGTTACCCCCCTCCTCGCGTGGCAAGTCCCGCGAGCGCGCAGTTCAAATGAACTCGCTGACCCCGCTGTGCAAAAATTTTGCGTCACAGTTTAAAATTGTAACAGTAGGAACAGTTAACTTTGTTTTACGGAATTCATGTTAATATGTCGAATGTTTAGTTTTTAGGGAAATATAAGTATACTTATCAACATAAATCACTTTATTACCTACCAACAATTGTTTCTTTTTTAATTGTTACCTCTTTTCTTTCATGACTGTTACTCTACTGGAAGGATTTTGACAGGAGTTTATATTCCGTAGCTTTAGTTTTCACCTACCACATGTATGTTTTATAACTAATTTATAATCCACGCGTACGAAGTCGCGGGCATAAGGTAGTTATTTATTATTAGTTACATACTTACTTACTTACTTTGGACTAAATCAATTCTGATAAAACTCATTACAATATAATACACAGGACAATAAATTATTTATTAGAAATAAGAAATACTTTTTAAAATATATAATAATAACTTAATAATTTACTCAAAAAATAATCAAAAATCATAAATATTAATCACGAGCGTGCTTGGACCTGGTTGCTGCAAATCAGCGGGGTAATTGCGTAACACACTATTAGTAGCAATGGGTTTCATTTTGACAGATCAACAACGTTCATTGCGTGTTTTACATTGTTGAGCAGACACATTTTTCGAACATATGAAGCAATGGATTAGCAATATGCTTCAAAATTATTCAAATTGAGATCGATAGTGTGTTTCGCAATTAGGGTGCTGGTTGAGGCAGAGAGTGTGTACTGGATGCGCATTTATCTGGTTGCTCATTTTCCTTGTCTTGCCATACACGGTTTATAATTGGCATGCCGCGTTCATTCCTACTTTTTCTTGCAGTTTTCGCAAAATAAAATTTATGTCGACAATTCTGCGTCCTGAAACGGGTTGAAAGTCATCTTCCTTGTTTTCCACTTCAACAGTAAAATCATATGAATCATGACTGTCACTGAAACAATAAAAAGAAAAAAGTTGCTTTTTATTTGACTCAAGATATTATAATCAAAACTAAAACTAACCAAAGTCGTTAAGTCAGTCGGTAAGTCGAGTGGTAAGTCAGGAGGTAACAGATATCTACATACATTCTAGTCACTATTTTGTATAAAAGTACAACAACATCAACAACCTTGCATTATTATTATAATTTGTAGAATAGATACAGTAGGCGCGTGACTTGAGTTGATGCATTAGGTAAGTACATGTCTACCTACCTATTGCGCCTGAGCGAGAAGCAAATACTGAATAAAAAGTCGGTGACGTTGGTTCCGCATTTTCTTTTATTGAGACCAACTTCCGAAATTAAAGTTATTTTTCATTTTGTAGTGTTTTGTTGGAAGTCGGTTGTTTTTTGTAAAAAAGTTTTTATTTTTCATTTTTTAGTAGTCCAGTTTGTAACTAATCTATGTTATAATAGCCTAATGTCAACTGCTCATCACCTTTTACAAAATATTGCTTTTCCCGATGCAGGAACGTTAATTGTTGAGGAGTTCTCCTTATAAGAACTGGAGCTGATTGAGAAGTCACCATCAGCTCCATTGTGCTTAGCAACCACATTAAAGTACCTAATCGAATCGCAACCCGTGAAATATTTACCATCGAATAGTTCCGATGGCCATCTGTGGTCTTCATCATCAGTTCCACTTCACCGAATGGTGCTTTCTGAAAGCAAATGCACGAGCTACTATAAAAAATACCTACCCAAATCGCTATAGGTGTGCCTACAAAATTTGAGGGTTTCCCTCGATTTCCATAGGATTCCCTCATCAGATTCCGATTTGGTGACAATGGGACCAACTCGGGAGCATACTCTTTCAAATAAAAAAAGAATTTTGAAAATCGGTCCACAGTTGACGGAGAATCATTGAACAGAACATACATAAAAAAAAAACATACATAAAGTCGAACATAATAACCTCCTCCTTTTTGAAAGTCGGGTAAAAAATCGAATTGTAGATTGGGTACTTACTGTTCGCCTGTGCATTTTTTTTGTAAATACGCCTTTACATCTTGGTATCGATGAACTGCAAAGATAAAAAGTTTTATTAGCAAAAATTATCTTTGTTGTAGTTGTGCTACTGTTTTGTCCATAAAAACTAAAATATCAACTATACTCCATTTACAATAAGATAAGACATTTCAACAAACCTTTTTTACCGTCTGTTCAATCGATTTTGACTTCTATTCCGTAGGCATAAGGATGTCATTAAAAGCAGTAAACAGTTATTATTGTAAGCACTTGTTTGCTTTTAATGCCATCCTTATGCCTACTTAATAGAAGTCAAAATCGTTTGAACAAGCTGTAAAAAAGGTTTGTTTAAATGTGTAATCTTATTGTGAATGGAGTAGTAGTTTATATTTACTTTGATATTAGTATAATTGTAAATTTATGGTACCTAGTTACCTACCTGCTACTGTCTGCTAGTACTGTGACGAAAGCAAGTAGGTAAGTACATAATACAACTACAATATTAACCTATACAACTACAATATTGCTCTGTCGCGTCGTTTTTTAAAAGTAGGTAGGTATAAATACGTAGAAAAATAATAATCAATCTTACCTTTTTTTTTTTTAAGCTTCCGCAGTTCAATCCTGGATATTTTTTTCTTTCTTCTGTTTTTATTCCCCATAATTTAATCTTAAATACCACTATATTTTACAACATAAACTAATATCTTGTTTAATTATTAATACTAGAACTTAAAAACAATATTTACAGGCTTATTTTTAAAACTAATATACAAACACGGAAAATAACAATAATATAACGTATATTTCGATCGATTAGCGGAGGAACGCGGCGAGCCAGTAAAAGCGACACAGGTCCTGCCTCGGAGACGCCTAGCCGGCTACTAAAGCGAAGCGCGCGGGCCGCTTTGTTATATTATATCTTGTCAAAACAATAAAAATCTGTTTTGAAAAAAAATAGCCGTAGAATATTCTTCTAAACATCATTGCCTATTTTTTGACATATTTTTTTAGAGCAAAACTTTGGTCTACTTCAAGTACGACTTGAAAAACGATAAAATTCTTCCCTATTTTCGATTTGTTTGCGATTTTTTATGATCGAGTGAAGTTGTAAATATCGTGTTTTGAACCATAGAATAATCAAGAATGTTTATTGAACTACAACATATATTTTTGTCAGATCAAAACAAAGAATATTTGATTGTTTAATGTTGAATCAAAATAGGTCGATTCTGAGACTCCTGGCCTTAAGTTATTTACATTCTTTTTTTAAATACACAGTTATTTATCACCTATTTATCTAGTAAGTCTAAGAATTTCAATTTTAGTAAACGAACGATCGAATTTAAGTTTATAAGGCATCATTTAAATATTTTACTACAATTAAATAAGTAGTCAAAATAAAAATATAAACATTCATTTTGGTAGATAAAATACCTTAAATTTTAAAATATTTAACACTTATTATTATTTTCAATAAATTCTTACGCGTAGACAAGGGTTTTGCACATGATTTTATTGGGTTTTTTCAGCGTGATTAACATTTTTTTACAAGTACTAAATCATTAAACTTTAAAAAACAAAATTGTACACTTACTAATATAATCTAAGCCCAGTATTTATAATTTTTTTTTAGATTGTTATTTGCTGCCAGTAAGTTAGAAAAGTAATTGAAAAACATGGTGTTTCGTGCTTACGTAAAAACATGTGTCAGATTTTTATTTTTTGTAATTTATATTAAGTAGTTATCAAAATTTAAAATGGTACACTTACTAGATAAATAGTTGATGAATAACTGTGTATTAAAAAAAAAAACTAGTTAATTTAAGGTTATTGAGAAATTTGCGCTGAAAAAACTTGAATTTTCTGTTTTTAGACCGCGAAATTGATAGGGACCCTTAAGCCTGATTGAGGGGGCGATTAAAAATATGACCAATGGAATAAAAAGAGAAAAATACAGTGAAATACTGATTTAGTGTTACATCAATATAAGATTCACACGAATACAATTCTTATACGTTATCGTTTGATAACTGACGTCCGACTGTGAACACTTCTAATACTAGTGTAAACCAGGGACAAAAACACCTTCATAAAGGTTACAGAATTATAATATAAGTGTTACATATTACATTGATAACAGAATCAAATATGTAACCCTTATAAAGGTGTTTTTCAATGTATTAACCCAAAACACTTTTGAAAGTGTAACAGTAATATATCTGTAACCGATATAAAAGTGTTAACAGTGTTCCTAGGCGTAACCGGTAAACGCGGCGTTGCCAAAATAGCCGCAATCCCGACTGGATTGAGGCTATTTTGCCATCGCTGCGTCTGTCGGTCCGCTGCGTGTTTTTGCGGTACCGTGAAATTATACCTACAAATGCTTATTTTATTTCTGTTACACGTATAAAAGTTTACACTTTGATTCTGTTACATTATTGTAGCTGTTACATTTAGAAGTGTTTTTCTTTTAAAACAGTTTTAAAAAACAATGTTAAATACACTTATACTATACGGTTACAGTTTGAGTCCCTAGTGTAAAGTATACTAGTATCGTTTAGCGTCACCGAAATAGGGTAACATGTCACGGTACTGTCACTCGATATCCATGCATATCGGGGCTTCTCTCTCTATTCTCTTTGTGTAACCGAACACGGGTGACAGTTTGTATCGTAATGTAATACTTTTTTCATTGCCCGAATTGGGAGCTAAAACAACTATCAGATGCCAAACAAGTATGGCCGGTAAAGTATAAAATGTAAACAAAAACAAAACGCAATGAATTGCGATGCAGTTTTTTCAATCCAATAATGACGAGAAAACGATAAAATGATCGCATGTCTATCCGTAACCGCGCGCATTGTGATGAGTTCGGAATAAGTATAGCAAAATATTTAATCGAAATGAATGTGCTGCTTTATTTGTAACTGCAAACTAGTCTTCCATTCTCACTGCACCTGATTCTTTGGAGAAACCATCTTTGGCTATAACCGTAGGCTTATTAGTTGATTCGCTCGAATTGATTCACCTGAAACGGGCGAATCGTCACTTAAATAATATTATTTTTTCTATCTGGCGACTCGCACGAATTGGCACATTTTGAATGTTCTGCAATAAATTTAGGAAAACAGTACACGTTTTATAATATTTACACACATTCATATGTACACGTTTTATCATCTACTGTCTTCTTTTATTTTCGTTGCTTATATATTTAGTATGTATGTATTTATGTATCTATGATTTTGGATATGTATATATCTGTGTATATATTTTAGTGTATTGTATACATTATATTTGCACCAACGACAGCCCCATTTTATGTCCAGGAAAATCACTGTCCATCCTAAGGTTGCCTGGAAGAGATCACAGAAAGCGATAAGGCCGCCCATTGTATATTTTGTAGTGTTTGATGTATCTTTACTTGTTGTATTTTTGTGGTGTACAATAAAGTATATATAAATAAATAAATAAATATTTAACTCTATCACTTTTGTGCGCAATGGTCCTTTTTTCTATACTTTATTGCATACAATTCAAAATGTGTCAATTCTTGCATGTCGCCCATGGAAAATTAATATTATTTAAAAGTGACTATTCGCGCTTTTCAGGCGAGTAAATTCGTGCAAATCGACCAATAAGCCTAAACGTAGCATCATAATCAGCTTTGTAATTACAAGCTTTGATTTTATATCGACGTCTTTTCTCAATTTGCCACAGAGAAACAACAAACTGACGCCTGTATCTCGAATAAGTGTGCGCGGCTAAGTGGGCCCAGTCCTCTAGAGGGCAAACACTCGCCCCCGACCCAAATTGGCCCTCACTTGTCGCACTTCACAACCGTATTCACACTTCTCGCGTGACTAGCAAAAAAATAAATCTGTATTACTCGCCCTTATTGGCACAATTAGCTACTAAGTAGGCCGCTTAATGTATCGCCATCGAAACTGTGTTTGTTGCCGGTGTTGGGTTGAACGTTTATTATTGTGCGGTAAGTAGTTGGTTTTATACTGTTTTTTTTTCACTAGTTTTTTTTTGTCTGTGTATTGTCTTATTGACTAAATAAATTGTGTTGGCATTTACTGTTCCCGGCTTTGCTAAACGGGCGTTCAAAAACACTTGCTCTCCGCCTTAAAACCTTGCTCCACCATCTCAAAATCCTTCTCAAACGCAGCCTCCAGATCTCTCATAAGATTTCAACTGGATAAACCTTATCCGTTACTCAGCCTCCTAAACTATCTAGCTCAGAAACCAGATAAGATTCTAAAACGTCTTGTTTATACGTTAATTCAATATGGATCGTCTGTTTCTAGGCCTTTTGATATCTCTTCCAAGTGTATCGTCGAGAATAGATGCAGTGAATGGAATAAATAGGACAAACTGAACATAATATGATGCACAATACGGTTTGGTTATATAATTTATTTACCTTGGAAAATCCATCTCCAATACCATATTTGTAGAGAGGAATGTGGACTTTCCCGGAATTTGCGAGTCAATGATTTTGTTTGTTTTCAGTATGATTTAAGTAAACAGTTCATTATTATTCAACTAAATAATCCTATCAGAAATGTGGGAGGTGGGGAAAAACGAAGTCGTCATTCCTTTGTTTGTACAGACGCCAGCAGGTCAACCTACCCCAATCTGTCAAATTTCTTTGATAGATTTTCAACTTTAGCACAAAGGAATAAGGTTCATATTCAATTGGGAAAATCTGACAGATTGGGGTAGCTTGATGTGCTGGCCTCTGTACATACATCGTATAATGTTTTGATTATAAAGTGCATACTTGCAAAAAAAATCGAGTGAATGCGAAAGTCATGCGACACCTACGCGAGGCCCCAACGAATTCGCTCATCGGTATATTTATAGACAAACAGGATATTAAGAGTACGTTGACATCGGGACACAGGTGCCAGATCAATTCATTTTCAGCATCGTAATCACCAATTACTTCAATTATTCATCGTTTGATAAAACCTGTTAGAGTAACAAACACATCTATATAAACTACTCTGAAGAAAATAGGGCCCACTCAGTTTTAGGCAGTTATTTAAAAATATTAATGGTTACGTGATTTTTATGAACAGATAATAATATGTTTGGAGTAGGGATTTAAAAATTGTTTACACAAAGAAAAGCACTTGTAAGGAAATAAACTCAAATTAAATTGAAAAATAAACTTAGTCTATCGCCCATTTCCTGTAACCGTTTGATGATAAATGTTATGGTTAGCAATGAGTGAAGCCTCCTCTGCTCTATTTGTACAGTCGAGTTCATTAATATATTGGCAGTGACAAAGTTTCAAAACATTATAAGCGTTAAAATGATCATCATTTTAACGTTTATAATATTTTAAAATGATCATCATTTTAACGCTTATAATATTTTGAAATTTTGTCAATTCTAATATGTATATTAATGAACTCGACTGTACTCTCTGAGCTTATCTGCTACACTTTCAATAAGATGGATGACAGTTTGTTCTGGAATTCTTTCCCAACAGAGTTTCAGCGGGTTTAAGAAATAGCAGTATTCGCAGTATTCTTAAAGACTTATTTTCAATTGATCCCATAAATGCTCAATGGGGTTGAGATCGGGACTCATAGCTGGCTATGGCAAAACTGTGATATTGACTTCAGAAAGTACACTTTGTGTGGCACGGGCCGTATGTATGTGAGCATTGTCATGCATTAAAACAACGCCGGCGCCCACTCTTTGCGAAAATTCGATCACATGAGGTTGGATTACCTGCTCAACGTAACAGGCGATGGTTACAGTACCCTCATCCAGTATTACCAGCTCTGTTTAGCCTACCAAGCTTATTCCCGTCCATACCATAACATTTGACCCCCAAACTGGTCTGTCCCTTAGATGCTTGGTTCTGTAAAATGTTCACCTTGTTTTCTCCACACGTGAACTCGTTTATCATCACTGGAAAACTTGACCCTACAGTCGTCTGTAAAGAGTACAACCATCCAGTTATCCATTGCCAGTTCAAATACTCGAGAGAGCGCGTTGCTCGGTGGACCCTTATCAGTTTAAGTCGAACAACGCGCACTCGGGAACGTTGACCATCTTTGTGGAGACGATTACGAATGGTTTGATCACGGACTTTGGTACCAGTAGATTGCCGCAGCCGGCTTTGTAAGGCCCGCGCGGTTAAGGTACGCTCTCTTCGTGCAGTTAACCTGATGTACCGGTCTTCCTGGGAAATTGTGGTTCTATTTCTTCCTGCGGCAGGCCTCCTAGCTACACTATCGGTCTCCTGAAAGCATTCACTTACGTTTCGGATAGCACGTCGCGACACACCGAGACGTATTGTTACAGATCTCTGAGAGTCTCCCTCTTGAAGCATAGCAACCAGTGGCGAAGGTACCATACAACTCGATTCCCGCCGGCTTCCCTTCGAAAATTCTGAACACAACCACTTTATAGTCAATTCATCATTGAAATATAATGAAACGGTTTATTGACTTTTTTTTGTTTGCTCTGGCTTACCTCTGTCATAAATTCACGCTTCGGCACTAATAGCAACAAGCTCTTGCTGCGCTTTCCATGTCCATATGACGACGAAAATCAGGCATAGTAATCACGATTTACACCGAAATATAAAAAGCTGTGACAGAACGTGACAGCCTGACGGGTAACGTCATCGCATCGATTTGAATCGGACTGAGAACACAAGTGAAAGATTCATACAACAAGTGTTTTTTATACATTTTCTGTCTACCAACTTGAATTCAACACTAAAATTGACGCTCGAAAAATTGATAAGGACCCATAAACATGTCAAGAACAAAGTGCTTTACTTCAAAAATGCTTACCTAATTATTTATGCTTGGACAATATTCTAAATTAACATAAAGTGGGTCCTATTTTGTTTTGAGTAGTTTAATAGTAAGTAAATACAATGTATGTACGTGGGTCCATACATAGAGTTAAGCTTATCTGGCTCAATTAACATACATATAGTAAATCATAGATTTTTAGTATCCTTCCTATTAATTTTGTCAGTTTGTTGAATTTTGATACCTCTGTTTTGAAGGTGTAACTTTAATTTGGCATTAATACATTGTCACTACTTCACGATAAAATTAAAAAACGAACGTTTTTATTAGTAATCAACTAATCACTAATTACTAAAATATTTAACGACAAACCGTTACATTATCCACGATTCTATAATTCGCATATTTTTATAGGTGTATTAAATTTATCACAAGCTAGTAACCTATTACGTTTGGATAACAGCGGTTTTATCGGTGTTTCGTCCGCGCTCTGTCACTGGGCGGGCGGTAGGTACGCGTCCTTGACTCGGCCCGGTCGTTGACACCGGCGCTGCGGGGGACGGCCCTACATTATGCACACGCGACTGCCTTCGCTCCCTTCTGATCGTTCAAGACGTGCTTTGGCGCCGTAGACACGCGTCACACACGCGGCGACCGGAGGGCTATTCAAAGAATAAACGCAGCGATTTTTTTTTTTACCGCGCTTTTGATGCTTTCGACAATTAGAACGAGTCAAAGTTGGGCTGTTGAATGTAGCTTTGATCTGTGGCGCAATAAAATTGGAATAATAAGTACATGCTTGAATGTCAGCAATGATTTTTAAATTTATATTTTAATCCGATCGTGATAATTGTGATAATCCTATAAATTAGATCTAATAGCATTAATCTGTATAATTTTGTGTACAAACTGTCTTGAACTGACCATTAATAATTCAAATTCCATTCAGTAGCTTTTTAATCCAAACAGTCTGAGAATAAAAGTCTTCGATAAAAAACTTTTTTACCAAAAAACAACCGACTTCCAAAAAAAAAACAGTGAAAAATAACTTTAATTTCGGAAGTCGGTGCCATCGGTTCCGCATTTTCGTTTTTGATACCGACTTCCGAAATGAAAGTTATTTTTCACTTTTTGTTTTTTTTGGAAGTCGGTTGTTTTTTGTAAAAAAGTTTTTATTTTTCATTTTTTAGTTGTAAGTAACCCCAGACAAATTCAATTAACACTAGTGAATTGAAGACACCGTCTAGAAGAATCATCAAAATAAGATCAAAAAGTAAAACCCGACTAGGTACTAAAAAGTATGAAAAAAATAAGTTTAAAAAGTCGAACATATAAACTCCTCCTTTTTGGAAGTCGGTTAAAAACTAAAACCCGACTACTTTTTAGTGGGTGTTACAGATGAACATATATATACATACACACATACCGGTCAAAATCATAACCCTCCTTTTTGCTTCGCCGTAGTCTGATAAAAATTCGCATGGAAATGCCGGAGGTGCAATATCATAATTATATGCATATACTTAAACCTTCCTGAAAGTATGTAGATCACATTAATGAAAGAATTATTAAAATTGGTTCATTAGTTTTTGAGAAAATCGCGGACACACAACCATACATACATGCATACGGGTCGAATTCCGAACCTCCTTTTTTGAAGTCGGTTAAAAATAAAAAAATTCCCAACAAAACTTTCATACCGGCAAAATCAAACCCGCTGAGGACAGACACGTAAACAAAAACAGTCATCGCTAATGTCCATGTTCATTGACGTTCACGTTCATAGACGAGGATTTCCCGAGGCGAACCTCATCCCAGAGGAAATTAGCTTCTTATGTTTCACGCGTTTCCTCCGCCCGCGGACAATTGAATCTTCCCAACGCAAATTGATATTTTTTTGCGACACTCAGATTGCCCGATGCAATTTCCCAACGTCTGGCCTCATCTACTTCGATGCTTCGTGAATCAAAAGTTGCTCAGTCATCCTCCGTACAGTTTTTTCATACAAAGTCTAACCCACATCTGTATAACGGACTCTGATCGGCTAGCGATTTCATATTGAATTAAAAGCATTACAATTACCGTGGTTTAACGCTAACATACTTTTTGTTTACGACATTGAACAAAAGCTTTCGAAGTACTTACAACCTATTTTCATGAATTTTTCTCGTGCTCTTTCTTTACTACACATCATCAAAACCCAAGAAATATTAACGTTCAACATAATATTTCCACTTCAGTACATTGTACCAAGTCAAACACCATAAAAGTGTGTGAGTGAAACTTTCTGTTGACAGATAACTTTATGAGTCGCCCAAACTTGGTGTAAGCAGCTAGGTGTCGAACAATAGAAATAAAACTGTCGGTACTTAATTGGTGTTAGTCTTACGCAACTCGTGTTTTATCGTTTTTGGTAAGATCATAACTTTGACGGTTCTCGATTGTCTTCGGGTGAAGCCAATGAGTTTCACGACCCCCTTTCGAACGTCGCATTCGACGCCAATGTATCTGATCAATGCTTGCAAAGTACTTCGTTTTATGGTTCATAAATATTTTTTTGTTCCATGACCCGTCTCAAATACCAGAATAATCATACGATAATCGATTCAGTGCGCATGTTACGTGTTTCAGGGACCCCATAAAGCTGTGTTTCCGCACTGCGCCTATTATAACTGTTTTACGACTGCCGAATAGGTATCCTCGGCGCATGCACGTAAATTTTCACGGAGGGTTTTCGAGTACACCAATGTCTCGATGCTAAACGTGTAACGGTATAATTGCTCTCGTTTTACAGGGGTTATATTCGGGGTAATTGCGCCCCGCCGCGGCGCTCCTACCCTCCGAAATGCTTCGACTAATGCCGCCACTTCAACATGTTGCAATACATTTTTCTGCGACCAAAACCACTTTAATGCCACTGATTTCGTGGAATAAAAACAAACCTGGAACCAGTGGCTTTTGATCGCACTTGGCTGCCTGACGACAATAATTCAGTTTAATATTTGAAATGGTAGTTTCGAATTTCTAACCCTTTGTCGGCGGTTTGTGGGCGTGTAAACGTCTACCTCTATTTATCGCGAATAGATCGGGCTATAATGGCTGTTACAGGCCGACAGTGGTACTTGTTTGACCGTTCGCGCACTATATCAAAGTGATTGCTGAAACATTAGGTCGGACCGCGGTCAGGTCGCCCTCGTCTAGACGTCTACTAATTTTGACTCAACCTCCTGCCAATATTTAGTTAAAACGGTCGATAAATGTTTTGTTTCTATAATGTTATCGAAATTGGGCTTTCACGTGAAATTAAAAAATAAATAGCTTGAAATGAATCTTCCCTAACTGTTTTTCATCGGTGCAGCATTTATTTCTTCTTTCATACTCTTAAATTTGCTGTCATCACAGTAGCCATCACTTTTGTGTCCATATTATCTTTCACGCAATCCTATCACTAACCAAAAGACACCCATTTCGTTCATTGAATTATATTCCTAATATTATGAAGAGGTTAAGGAAGTCGGGATGCTATTCCTGGAATGCGTATTCGGGAAGGCCTGTTACATGCACGAAACAAACGGTAGGGATTACGCACATCGCATTAGCATATAATGGTGTTATTTGCATTCGGCCACTGAGGCTTATTTTACGCCAGTTTATTTTTCAGAAATCCAACCCGTTCACTGCAGCACAGTAATTTATGCAAAATACCGCACATGATTGGACGGCGGTGGACCCCTTTTTGCCTTTTTAAGCCTCCTCGTTTATAGTTTGGCTGTAATATGTGCCGACCTGACGAATTATGTGGTTGCTTGGGCAAGTTTTCAGATCGATGTCTGTATGGGATATTCCTTTAATTTACCGCTCTCACAGCCATTCAACACAGACCTTGTTGTGGTATCATTTTTCTTCCTTGTTCGATTCGGACTTTTTGGTTTTTAAAGATTCCAGACTTTGACAGGAAACAGGTAATTGAAATAATCATTTGGCAGAGAAGCTTCCTTTCTTATGCTGAAATCCAATCGTTTTTTATTGCGAGGAATAAATTCGTTGTGAATAAACCCGCAAAGCTCAAGAATTTTAGTGCGAACCCGATGCCATCTCGAATATCGGAGATGCTTCTAGCTGTGTGCGCCCGACACGCGGGCCGGGAAAGAATTTCAATAAGTTGTTTTCATTTGCAAATTGCGCGCCGCGGCGACACCTAATGGAATAGGAATCTAGGGGACCGCGTGCCGGCCGTCGCACCAGTTCCGTTTATTGGATTATAAAGAGCTCTTTCGATGCGTTCACGCTTGCTCCGATTTTTTTCGTCTAATGCGATTTGTTTTCAAGAAAATTAACAAGATTATTCCTCGAATCGTCTCACCGGACTCCTTGCTAACATTTCTTAAATGTTTACTCTATTAATTTTCGAAGACTTGTGGTGGCGTTCGTCGCCCGATGAAGAAGGATCTTTGTCAGGAGGTGCGCTGGTGAAAAATGCGAGACCATTATTAGCATCCCGGGGACGAATTGGTATGCCGCGGGCATGTTCCGTTCTACCGCCATTATTCATTTATTCATGGGGCTCATGTACTTAGCACCAACGAGACTTTACTATGTATTTTAGTTAATTATGTAATAAATAACAAAATTTATTGGTTATTCTGATACCTTCCGCGTTAAAACTCTTCGGTTTCCACTAAATTTCAATTAAATTATAGCTTTCAGCTTAGTAATTGGGAACTCTACCACAAAGTTGAAATACAACTTTCAGTTCGAACAACTAACTTGTTTGCCTTTAGTGAGACATATGAATGAAACAATGATTTGCAGCTTGCCTATAGAAATTATAGTTAAAATGTAATTGAAATCTCTCTTGTTACTTAAACAGGTTGAAACTTTAATCACCGTATTCCTCTTAAAGGGTCATTGTACTCATCATTATGAACAACTTTTACTATGGGGAAAAACCTGCAATCGCGAAAAAAAATTCAGCTGTTTCCTGCATTTTGCGAGTTATGCGAACATAAATGTAGGGAACAGCAGATTTTTTTTTCACGATTTCAGGTTTGTCCCCATAGTAAAAGTTGTTCATAATTATGAGTACAATGACCCCTTAAGAGGAAAACGGTGATTAAAATTTCACCCTGTATAATAATTAAGCTTGGAATACACATGCCTGTACCTTGCATAAAAGTATGCAAGTAGCTTGCATGACGAGTGCCACAGCAACTTCTGATTGGTAAATACTATAATAGCATGCCAGCCACTTGCATATTTTTGTGCAAGTTATAGGCACGTGTATTCCAGGCTTTATGGTTGGATGAACTGCTTGCACGAGACACTTGGACAGGTTTCATTGTTCTAAAACTTGGTTTGTTGAAGAACAAGGGATTAGATTCGATAATGAAATATCGAAAGCATCTATCAACATTGCATTCACTCAATTGTGTCTCGAGAAATGTCCAGTTCCCAAAAACTATCATTCATTACGTACCCAAGTCATATCACCTTTGTTTACTTTAAATAATGATGAGCACAACCAATACATTTGTCGAGCATTATGCAAATACGTAACGGTACTGGTCGTGCCAAGGAACGCGGAAGCATGTTTTCCAATAAAGCGAGCAATAAACGCATACTCGTGGCCACCATCGATGTATGTACTCAATACTGCGCGGGCGCCCGTGGACACATTCCAACTGACCATTCAAAAGGTTTCACCTAAACAGTAAAGATTAGACTTGGCGTAGTGACTAACGCGATAGGCGGAAAACTGGGAAACCTTGATACGAAATATATCGTATAATAATTGTTCTGAAATTCTTGAAACTGAAAGGCTGTTGGCAAAGCCAAACATGATGACAAGCAAACTCTTCATAAGAAATGATTAGTTAGAAATAGTTTCCCCTCATGGACTTTAGAATTTTGCAAATAAATTCTGTTTGCCTGTTCAATGTTTTGGGATCTTCTGATTGGTTTTTGGTCGGTTTGGTCAGCCAAGAACTAATTTTAATTATTCAATATCAAAATATTTTATTTCACTTATGAAAAGTCAGAAGCTAGATGCACGGTTCCAATTGCTCGTTTACTATGAAGAAGAACCGGCAAGAAACTCCATGGTTACTTTTTTTAAAAATAATCGGCTTTTACAATGTTTTCAAATTACAGTAGGTATGGGAGGACTGGGTAGGCCTGTCAACAAGTACGCACGGCTACACATCAAGCTATACATAACTATATAGTATAAGCTGACTTCTGACTGTACGAAAACCCTATATAATGAGAGGTCAGCTAAAACTGGAAATGTATAGCTTGATGTGTAGCCGTGTGTACTAGGTTCTTCATAAAATAAAAAATGGTTTACAGATCTAAAGTCTAGATGGCCTACAAAGTCTTCATATTTACAAAATAAAAATCTATCAAAAGGAAAAATAAAATATAAAAACCTATCAAAACCAAGTGATATGATCATATGACTGCCATTACAACCACTAATAAAAAGTTGAAAAATTAAAATTGCATATAATGTAAAATAATAAAAAGGTTAAGTATGTCAAAGAAGTATGTAAAAAATAAATAAAAAATAAACATCGTAATTTGAGAGCAGTTACTAGACATTTACGTAGTTATGTCGTTAATGAGGTGCCAGGGAAGCCACATGTGCAGAAGGAATTATTGCCAAAGTACAGTGCGACATAAAAGAGTAGAAAATAAATGAGGGCGCCACAATTGCTCAGGTAGCAACCCAGTTAGTACGACCCAGCTGATCTTGATACTTGAATAATATTATTTATTTATTAACTTTAAATAATAATTCAATATTTTAAGCTAGCTTCTGCTCGCGACTTCGTTCGCGTGGAAATCGTAGGAAAATATAATATACTAAAACAACAGCCACATGTTTATAAAACTACCATAAATAGGTATCTATATAGGGTAGTTTTATAAGCATGTGGTGGTAGTTTTGGTCTCAGCAGTCATAATATAAAAATAAAAAATAAGAACGAAGACTTCGCTACGATTTTATTATATGTATACATTAGATAACTCCTTATGTTTATTATATTAATCAACTAGTCATGCCCGTGACCTCTTTCGCGTGAATGTCGGAAAGTAAATTGGATTTCATGGGTTTTAATTGTTTTGTGAGGGACCCTTAATTATTTTTTTAAATATAAGTATTAAGTTACTCATTATAACATCAGCTATCTGCCAGTGAAAGTTCCGTCGAAATCGGTCCAGCCCTTTCGGGGATTAACCGCAACAAACAAACAGACAGGGACAAAAAATTTAAACATTGTTTTTTTGTTATATTTACCGTATATACTTTCATATACCGTATATATTTAGTTAAAACTTAAAATCTGTTGGAAACTTCAGTTTTATTTGTATATTGTTTTCAATAAGTTCCGCATAATATAGATAGATAAAAAATTAGGTAATAGGTATGTAGTAGTAATAAAACAATAACTTCACTCAAATATAAACTATGTACAATTAGGAAAGTACACTAATCTAATAAATTAAAATCTAAATATTCTACACCTTCCATGTAATCAATTAAGTTCGGGTCATCTATTTTCAGCTCTGGCATTGATTCGTCACTGCTTTCTGAACCAATTTCATCGTCACTGCTGTCTGCACCAACCTGAATAACTAAATGGTCTATGTCCTGCTACAATGTTCTTCCACGATCGTAATATGTCTTCTCTATTTTCTTAACATGCTCACAGCAATTCTTCCAATCCTCAGCTGTTATCAAATTGAATGCCTCTTCTGTTAGCTCCTTAATGTTTTTTTCACCCACATTCTGTGAAGCGACCTTTCGCTTTGCCAGTGCCCAAATTAACTCTATAGGGTTAAGATAACAATGATATCGCAGTCTTATATCACTGTATAACCGTAATGCCCTATATAGTCATCAATTTTACTTCTTTCTTTACACTATAAAAAAAATGTATTTTCTGCCGATTTGCACATAATTATGTCAAAGTCGTCCAATACCTTTGAGAGACGACCCTTTCTATGTTTAACTGGTGTCGAGAATTTTCCCACCGTTTTCTATGCCGTGTTGCACGATTCTGCGCACTGTGCTTACAGAAACACCTAAAACAAACAAAGCATGGTGTTAACATAAAATATACTGTGAGTCTGACGAAAGAAGTCCTGCGAAAAATACGTTAATAGTGTGAAAATATTTTCAAATTATGTTTATTTACATTTAGTATGTTGCTATAACGAATATGCCATAGCAAAAAAAATATTCGTAATAATAATGTATTTAAATAAAATGAGAACGTTTTTGCCTTACTTTCAACATTGCTTAGTCGCGCTATAACTACAATAGTATTTGTTTGTCTAAGCATAACCTCAAAAATGGTACACAAATAAAGATGTAAATAATATTTAGCTCGAAAATTTTGCTACCTGAATGTATTCATCGCTTGTAATTAATGTTTGGTACAACTTTCAATTGTCACTTACCAGTAATATCTGCTGTACGTTTGTAAACATCTTCGAAGATGGATAGCAACTTTCCAGCTTGAAATTCTATCATACACCGATTGAAAACTTCATATTATTTCACGGCACCACCACGAAATACCTTATTCATGTATATTGACACTGTTTTCTTGTCCACACTCAGAAATAACACACAAAAACCAAAATTCCAACGCAAAACGACACCGATCGAGAAGAATTGACAGGTCAAGTAATTATTTTAAGGTGTTGCTAGAAAATGAAACATTTTAGTTCCAAAATATTTAATTTCTACTCTTTTATGTCGCACTGTACTTTGTTTTCAACGTAGTCTTTTAACCTTATAATATGTTTTTTTTTTGATAAGGACACGTTTGATGAGGGTTTTGAACTTTCCGTCGCTAAGTTCTGTAACCGGCTTTGGCAACTTGTTATAAAACATATTGAAACACAGATTAGTGCAGAAATCCAAAGGAAATATAAAATCGCACATGACTATAGGAAATAATTATTGTACGTGCACGGACCCTTTTCAGAAAACACGAAATACGAATCTTACCGATATTATAAAGAGGGAAAGTTTGTTTTGTTTGTTGAGGTAATCTCGATAACTGCTCAATTGTTTTCGATAGTTCTTTCACAGTTTGCCAACTTGTTTCATTCCCTTCCCTTTGAACACAGGGTGCGAAGTTTTTGAACACAGGGTGCGAAGTTTTTGTTCTTCGCGATTGTGTCATACCTGTGTGCACTGTGCGATTTACAAACAATTTTTTGGGAAATGAGAAATATTATAGTGTAAGCTGAAATTGTTAGGAATTTTATCAGATTGCTTTTGGTTCTGCATAATCCAGAATAACGCGATCATCATCATCATCATTCACAGTCCAACTTCACCCACTGCTGAGCATATGCCAATCTCCACGCGCCTTTTTTTTTTTTTTTGTTCCGGGGTGGAAAATCCTCGTAGATATCCGCCACCCTGGGTTAGGCGGCGGGGTCTGTCAGACTCTTACTGACTAAAAACCACCCCGATATTCCCTTCGCACACTTGGACCGGGGATCGTGGGAACTTGTACATCTCCACGTGCCTGTGCTAGCCTCATCCAGGTTTTAACCGCGATGGCAACAATATCTTTGGCCCTCTCGCCGCCGGACGACCAACACTTCGTCTTCCAGTCCTTGGACGCAATAACGATCTATATATTGGAAGTCTTTAACTAATAGTGATCAGTGACTAGCTGATGATGTTCCCTGCAACAAGAAAAGAATACATTCTTTCTTTCATGTCAATGGATCATCAAACAAGTGCATATCTCAAAGCAATTTATTTTTCATAGAATAAATGCTGCGATATCAGAGGGCCCTCGTAAACATGTCTTCAATAAAGTCTTGGAGTGACCCGTGCTCGCCCCGGGCACGACATTGTTCCCGGTTTATAAAATTACCCCGTTAAAGGAGTGCGCGGCTCAAAGGAGCCTTGTTGGTACATGCTTCACTTGTGGATGTTGTTTAGTACGTGTATGTTTTCGGAGGTTATTGTGGAAGTAATGGTTGCAGATTATGTTCGGATACTCTCGTTTCGTGTCTAAAGTTGGATTAGATCATATTTTTAATAGTTTTTTTGTTATTGTATTCCAGAATTGGAAAGGGTTTCCAAAGGTGGACTGAAAATGTTGTGTTTTCTCTCTTTATCTACTGCATTTGCGATGTTTCTTCTTGTTGCTATCTATACATATAATAAAATCGTAGGAAAGTCAAAACTGTACATTGAATATTTTTTAAAAAGAATACTTGGGGCGTGATCTACAATCGATACCGAAGCCAAAAATATAGTTTTTAGAATTTTTGTCTGTTTGTCTGTTTGTCTGTCCGGGATAAACTCAAAAAGTACTGCATGGATTTACTTCAAATTTTGCATGAATATTACTAAGAGGTCGGGTCAACATATAGGCTACATATTATCACGCTATCACCTACGGGGGAGGAGCTGTGAATCTTTATTTTTCTTACGCATTCTGTGACAGCGTGTAATCTAACGACGCATATCTAAATGTTGTTTTTGAGTAAGCCATGCTATTATCTGATGTTACACTATAAAAACTACGCCATTTAAGTAACTTGGGCAGAGAAATATAGTTTAATGAATGTTAGTAGTATAAAGATAATTTTAAAACAGCGCCATCTATGAGATTTCTTAAAAATGAAATCAAGTTACATGTTAACACTTTTTGGAAATTAATAATTTAAATTTGATCATGTTGGCGAGGTAAGTAGTTAGTTATTCTTAAAATTCATAGATGGTGATGTGCATTTTTTTCATAAAAGTTGTATCGTATAGTTCGTTTTGACAAATTCAAGTTCCAACAAAACCCTCAAAATCTTGAGCAGAGTTGAGGAAGACAATTTAAAAAAATGCGGTGTTAAGTATTACAAAAAAGTTATGTTCATTGATGATGATCATTTAATTTCATGACACCCTCGCGGAGGCGAGCGTCAGTGACAGTCCCAGCCGCATGCGTCATCTGTTTGCCGTCATCTTGGTGTTTTGTGGAGTCGCGAACCCGGTAGCTTTGTGAGAGAAGTATCGCCATCATCTGTCTGAAGATTTTCGACGAACTTTGAGGCGCGCTACTGGAGACGAAGTCGAAGTAACTGATGAACGCGTGCTGAACACCTGTCTCAGTTCACTTCAATATGTGGTCATTTCTATCGGCGGCAATCCACTGATCGAATATGGGTTACCAGCTCCCCAATCATCACCGTATCAAGACCGTGGAAATCGGGAGTATAACGCGAAATGACCACCATACGAAATGACCATGTCACTTTGTTCTCTTCAGAGCAAAAGCAAATTTATGACACCGTCCTTGAAAGCGTTGGGCAAAACCAGGGTAAAATGTTTTTCTTGGATGCTCCTGGTGGAACAGGAAAACCACTGGCATACTTGCAGAGGTCAGAAGGCAAGACAAAATTGCTATTGCTGTAGCGTCGTCGGGAATCGCTACCACACTGCTTCCGAGTGGCAAGACAGCACATGCCATGTTAAAAATTCCCATCGATTTAGAGAGCACCGAAACGCCTGTTTGTGGTGTGTCACGTAACAGCGATAAGGGACACGTGCTCAAGGATTGCTCTCTGATCGTATGGGATGAGTGTACGATGGCCAATAGGAAGGCAGTTGAGGCCGTGGACAGAATCCTGCAGGACATCCGCAGGAACGAACATTTGATGGAAGGTGTCACAGTTCTGTTCAGTGGTGATTTTCGGCAAACGCTTCCCGTGGTGACGCGGGGCTCGAGGGCTGACGAGGTGAATGCTTCGTTGAAACGATTTTCGTTGAGGTCACGAGTTCGTACGCTTCGCTTGACCATTAATATGAGAACTCGGCTCGACGGCAATACACGTGCTCAAGAATTCTCCGATGTCCTTCTAAGTCTTGGCGAAGGCACTCTACCAGAAGAGACAGGTGGTGCTTCCAAAGTCTCTTGGTAGAGTGGTATCCAGCTTAGAAGAACTAATTCGCTGTGTATACGGGGACATCAGTCGTATACCGCACTAGCAGAATTTTTGGGTGTGTGAGCGGGCCATTTTGATGCCCAAAAATGATCAGGCTGCAGCAATTAACGAATGCATTCTCTCGGAAATTGAGGGGAATAAAGTGGTCTACACCTCGATAAACACTGTTGTCGAGCAAGATGACGCCACACATTATCCCGTGGAATTTCTGAGCTCCCTGTCAGCAAGTGGACTTCCAGCGCATACTATCAAGCTGAAGGTCGGTGTTCCGATTATGCTTCTTCGGAACCTATCTCCTCCGAAATTGTGTTAACCGCCTTAAAGTCATCTCGCTCCACAGACACACCATTGAGGCGGAAATTCTTACGGGTTGTGCCGTCGGCGAGGCAGTATTTATACCACGCATTCCCCTAATACCTCATAACTTCCTGTTCCAGTTCAAGCGCGTACAGTTCCCCGTGAGTGTTTGCTTCGCGATGACCATCAATAAGTCGCAGGGCAGCGGGTGTCGACCTCAGGACGAGTTGCTTCTCACACGGGCAACTGTACGTCGCTTGCTCCCGCGTCACCAGTCCTGACTCTCTTTACATTTTGGCTCCTGGCAGCATAACTACCAACGTAGTTTATAGGGAAGTGTTGTAAAGTATGATGATACCTTTGTACGTATTTTTACTCTTTTGTGTCCTGGAATGTATTCCTGCATTATTTTCTCTATTTCCTTCAGTCACATCTTATGACTGAACTCAGCAGGATTCCCATATAACTCTCTTCACTTGCTTCGCTTGCAAAAAAAAACTTATATTTTAATGCTATTTTAAAAGTTGTGTACTTATAATGCTATAGCGACACTGGCATCTTAGGTATTTTTGGTGCTGTAGAGCATGCACGCAGACGACGTCGCGGGCAGCAGCTAGTACAAAATAAACGATTCAAAAAGTACAATTTGTGAATGTCTTATCGCAATGCATCATATCTTCCGTTGTCTTCCTCAATTTTGTCATTTCCCATGAACACTTCGAGCCGCTCCTCGTTTAACGGGCCTAAAACATGTGTGCGCCAGATAAGTATTCAATACACGTCTCGACATAAATTAGCCAACAGGTGCGTTCTCCCTGAAAAGAACATAAATAAAAAACAGATCAAGCGCGAAATGGCAACATTCGCAATAAAGGTTCCTATGCTACACGACTTTATACAGCCTTATCTTTTGAAACGTGTTCTGCGGGAAGCTACAATCGACTATATCATTTCCAAGCCATTAAAAAAAGCTGATCAAATTATTTTATTTCTTTATCCGTTGTTAAATTAACAACAGCATTAAACAGCCATTCCAGGCCTTTTAACACGGACTGTTTTTACACAATTTATGTTATTGAACCCTAAAAACAGATGAGAAGTGCTAAACGTCGCGCGCTCCGTACCTTTATTTATATTTAGTGCCTTTATTTATACCCGGTTCGGTATATGCTAATGTTCTGAAACGGGATGTAGACAGACCGAAATAGCTCCCTTTGTAAAATTTCTATATTTATGTCTGTAATTTATATGGTGTACATAATAAAGAGTATTCTATTCTATCCTAGCTCCTTACTTATCACGACAATTCGTCCTTAAACCAGCTCCAGTGAGCCTGTACCGTTACTCTGCGCTATTTCAACATGCAACGTCAACATTACTGCGGAGATTTTGTAGTTGTAATCGTAATAGATGCACAAAGTTTCAGAAAATGTTAGACCTCGTCTCACCGCTAGCTAGGCTAACTGGCACAAAGTTTTGCTAAGAGAGAAAAAATGCGTAGTTTTAATCAAATTATAAGTTGCTTTGGATAGCAGGTTCGAACTGGACTGTGCTTTAAATATCTTCGTAAAAAGTATTGTTAACAACATTTACGATCAGAGTTTCTATTGACTGATTAGTAACACAGCATAGGTTTTCATACCCGCTCTATGCATTTTCTACATGCTGCATAGTAATGCATAGTCATAAATCCTGCAAACTGTTGTCAAATTCATATTCAAGCAATTGAAGCAGTAATCCATAAATATGCAAAAAACCATCTCAGGGCAGTGCGCGCCGTCTTGTACTTCATCTATAGGTGCTGATAGACTTGAGCATTCACTTGTAACAGAACATCGAGCATTCGCCGTCTTTAAATTGGTCGAACTGAACAACGAACAGAGCCAAGCATAGAGCCAAACATAGCTACGAACATTTTCATGATCTTTCTAGCGAACGCTCTAGTCGATGCTCGTCAAAAAAATATTCTTCACGAAGATGTCAGACTTGACGGTCGCGTGTGTTACATTTATACATGCATTTATGACAGAAGCTCGGCTCAGCAAAAATCTCGAAACAAATTTACTGTTCTTTCGCTAGTATCCTCGCCAGAACGCTCGATAGAATGCTCGCTAAAACGCTCTCGTTTATTTTTCTGTAATATAACATTTGCAAGAATGCTCATTACAAGTGAATGCTCAAGTTTATCAGCACCTTAATACTACTCCGTGACCTATTTCTGAATGGCTATAAAAGTCCATTTTAAAGGCCGTCTCTAGAACTATTAGAAGTGTTCTGAAGACTTTCTCGGAGACGTTTGCGTGACATTTACAACGAGTGCTAATAATTGTCGCTCGACGGTTGCGGTTGTTACGGGAACAGACCTGTATCGAGTATACTTTGCCGTGGATTTCTCTTGTCTGCATCTGATTTGAGCCGATGCAACTTTCGCTCCAGACACGATCTGGTTTTAACGACGCTGTCTCGCAGCCGACTGCATTTCTTCCTTTAAATTCCTGGTACATTGTTTAGTTTTAAATGCTTTTAACGTTGCTTAGTCATATTTATAGGTATTCGAAAGAAGTCACGTATTATAAGTTGATCTGATCGGCGCCTGTATCAAATGGTGATAACACTTGACTTCGTGTTATAAGTACGAGTATAATTCTTGATTGATATCATGCACCTAACAGGGTTTGCAAATTTAAAAGATTAAGCTTGATGCAGCAGTAGTGAATAAGAATATATTATGAATGTGAACTTCGATCGAGCCGCTACTGCTTAATAACGTTTCGTCAGGCGTTACCCAATCGGCCCAGAATGCAGTCACCGGTGTCGTCTGCTTGTCGGGCAAACCGATCCGTGGGCGTACGTGCGCCAAACAAACAACAGCAATAACTCGCCGAGAAGTATAATCTAATTCAAAATTAATAATCACAGCATTGATTACAACTTACAACCAAACGTCATGAATTACAACGAATTTTTACCCCTAACTAATCAAATATTAATTGAAATTTTATTTCATTTGAATTGCTTACTAATTCTTTTGTCTTATTTATCTCAGCGAGCTCGAAATTCTAATCCAATTCGCATTTATTTTTTTCATAATAAATCGATATCCATAATTAGTTCCTGTATGGTAATAGAGGAAAAAATACAATATTGTATTTAAAGCCCATCGTTACGGCTCATAGGTCTCTCGCCAAGCTACCTGGATGGCTTTAGTGTTTAGCTATTTTAATTCGATGCAATGTTTATTTATAGACGAGTAGCATTGCCTTCGTAATAGCTAGATTTACTCGCCACTACAACTTGACTGTCCAGTGATATTTATGTATGAATTTTTATCTTGAATTGTATTTTTAACATGTCGTATATCTTGTTTAAATTTGTTTCTTATTATGTGTTTATAACCGGGGTGCCTCTTGTTGTTTACTTACAATAAAACTTCAACCGCAAAGAAGAATTGTTTATCATTTTATCGTCGCTAAATAAAAGTATCTTTAATCGAAACATTCCAATTTAAACACTTTAGTTGTACAAAAAAAAAATCAATATAAATCTTCGTCGTTGTTACAAAATGTTTGATTGTTTGTATTTCCAAAGTGGCTATTTAACGGATCGTTTTACGTGAAGGTAGAATCGAATCTGAAAGAGATTTAAATGGATTTTTATAATTGGAATAGTCTGTGAGGCCTGCGGCTGTCGATTTTCCCAGTTAGCGATATTGTGTTGGTGCGAAGTTCGCGTCGGCCGGGTCGCCCAGGGCGCGTCTCCCGCAATAACGTTTTCTTTCCCACAATCTTTGCTTGTGATAATTTAAAATGTGTTTGCGTACCATCGGGGCGGAAGAGGGCACCCTGCCCTTAGGTCCACAACAAGGACGGGCTCGTAATAAATGTTTATCGATATTAATTTTCCAAAAAGAAATTCCATTAGGCCTTCAAGCTCTGATGCGATGTTAGAAATAAAAGTTTTTCTTAACTGTCGAATTATTGGTCCAACTATTGAATTTATTTTATATTTTCTTAAAATGACAGGAACAAATACAATCAATGAACAAATCTGATAATTGGTGTTACTATAAATTCGTTAATAAAGATTATATTGTGTCGGATGTTATAAATCATTCTAGTGAATCTACAAGCAAGTCATTTGTTTGAAATAAATCACGCATAAGTAAACACAACATCTAACGTCCACTTTTGAAAAAGAAAATGTGCCAGATTTTTTTCTATAAATCTTCACAATAAAACATTAAATAAACCCTAATTCTCTTTCATAAAACGTCGTTATCATTATAGAAAATAAGCAATATTTCATACGTTCGCTAGTTTCTCACAATTTAATATCTATCAAGCGTGTTATAAAGCTATTGTCTTGTTATATATGTCCAGTTAATTGGCGGACTGGCGTCTGATCAGTTGCTAGGACGCGTGACCGAATGCCGTTACCCTACCGAAGACCACTACTCATTCCGATTTGATGAGCCCAACTTGATTGACTGCACGATCACATATAAAACCTGATTATGTGGACATATTTTTTCGAGAAAATAAGGCTCTTTCGCTAAGCTGCGACGAAATTGACATGTCTATGATCTTATGTCAAGGACATCAAACTGATATAATACTGAGAACTGTAAGGACTTATTGTTATATTGAATTTAGGCTTTAACTAAAGGCTAAGACACCAGTAGTCAGTCATAATAAATCTTAGCAAATAAATAATTTGAACAAGGAAAATTAAATTCATAATGTTCGTAGTAATAAGTAATAGTAACTCATTCTTATTTCCTGGATTATCGGTTGCTAGTTCCTTTTTAATTTCTGTATGAAGCAGCCATGAGAATAATAATGCACATGATTATAACTATTATAAGTTATCTAGTGCATATGATTACGACCGCTAATCCATACGAAATTCAAATTCAATACCGTATCGCTGGCATCGTATAAAAAGAGTTAATATTCAAACTGATGAATAAACCATCCATGCATGCTATAAACATGCAACAGAAACGACGTGCACTCGTTATCTGACCTTTGACAGAATTTAATAAAGCGCACGGGAGTAAAAACATTAGGAGTAATGCTTGAAGCAATATTCAATACATTAGCATAATTAAATAGCCAATGGAAGCGAGCGCGACAAAGCGTGTCCACATGACAATTCCAGTAATAACTTTCTCATTGTCGCTGACCGAGCAGGACTATCCCTTGTATAAGTTTATATTATAATGGAACCAATGTAAGCTGTGTACACACAGTATGCGGGCGCGTCGCTGCCTACATAAATCTCTAGTGATAAATTAGACAATTCCATAAGATAGGGTGCACGCGCCTCCCTAGGGGCCACATGCAGAGAGGCCGTTGGGATAATCGACGGGACTCATGCAATTTGGCATAGTATTTATCGTCCCACGTGTGTGTACGGGCTTTTATGTTACCGGTCAACGTTTTGTTGTATAAACTTTACGAGCTGTAACGTTTACAAAAGGTTGACGGTGATGAATTGATGTTTGAACGCTTTTCTATTTTATTGTTGTTGCGACACGTACTTACTTTCGTCACTAATGCCTGTCTTGTTGCGTCTTCAGCCCGACGTCATCAAGTGTGACGTGATTTATTATTTCATTATGTTAAACATGCTGTATATCATCTCTTCAAGTATGTGTTTCAATTATGCGAAACCAGACTAGACTTTTATCTGATGTTCAGATCAAAATTTCCCATCGTTTAAAATTTTGTACTCGAAGCCAGACCACTTTGAACCCATACAATGTGCTCACTCTCAGAATGTCTCTCTTTGAAATACTTTTCACCAATCACAATTGCGGGGAAGCCATCGAAGCACTTGTTTTCAAAGTCCGAGGGAGAGTCAACAATCTCTATATCGACCATACTCGAGATTTGTAAGTTTAGTTTAAGGACTATTGTTTCAAACTTGATAACCACAACAACGGCATAAAACTTGGAAGTGACAAGACTACACCGCCAGAAAAAGCTCTTGAACAGAGTGATTCTAAAATTATCTAACCTCATCTAAAATTAAGCGTATGCATAACATTCTTATACAACAGGGAATTTTATACCGAGACAAAAACAACTACGAACCTAGAAATAAAGAATAATGACATCACATCGCGTTCGGATGATTCACGACGCACAACGTAACAAAACATAAATTTATCGTGAAAAAAAATTCTTTCACAGCAAAGCTGACCCGAAATAATAGCAGCTATGTGTATACTGTATAGACAGTAGGCGTCATTATGGTGTTCGGTACGTCAAAACACGCCGATGTTGACGACCCGAATGACTTGCATGATTCGCCCGGCCATCTCATATCGATCCCGCTTCGCCCGCCAACTCACTTCACAGTTTTATACGTCTGAATAAAAACCTGTGTATTAATACAATATTTTTGTTTGTTTCAGGTAAGACACGCAACCGTTAGTTTTTATGTGACGCTCACACACGTCACATAATATGAAGAGTCGTCATTATTTGAAGCGTTGACTCTTCACATTTCAAAAATTTTGATTCTTATGTAAGTAGCACAGCAGAAATAGTCGTGGATTATTAATTCAGCAATATCCCCCAAAAAAAGGTCAACAGAAGCCACTCGATTTTAGTAAAGCCAATTATCATAAATCAGTAATGAACCTCACGAATACGTCATAGCACTCTATTTGACCGATATCGATCCCAAATTTAAAATTAGGCCGATGTTTGTTGCCAACCAATAACTTTCATAAACATCTTGGTAACACGTTTCTGAACTTCGTAATTCAAATGGGTAATACGATCCAAAAATAGGATGTTAAATCAAATACTATTTGCAGACCACTTACACAACTAATTCTAGACTTTTTCGTTGATCTCTTAAAAAGAGACGTAAAAGCTGTTACTGCAGGCTACGTACCTAGTTAACGACATCCCTATATATTTTTAATCCGGCCCTAATTAACTAGTATTGCATCGATTCGCCTCGTCATGTGAGATTATTTTGGCCGCGTCACATGGGGCACCGCTGCTAGATATTTCAATCAGCCGGTCAAGGAACTATTACATCGCCACCGCGGCACCATTATCTTGGCCCGGAGATTGATGGCCCAATATCGCGATGGACTCGATACCCATACATACAACGCTTTACATATACAGGAGCCTAATAAAACGCAATACGGAACGCGTAATGTATGTCAATAAAATATGTTTTTACTTCTCTCTTGCTATGTCCGGTGTTGGAGTATTTATAAATGAGATAGCAGTAAAACAAACTAATTTAATCTAGATTTTATAGTTTTATTTGCACAATTCGATTGCTCTGACAATAAATTATGTTTGTCTAATCAATTTTGATTTACATGCTAATTTTCTAGTCATTGCCCTCTTCGTGGTGTGTGGTATTTGTTTGTGTCCTGATATTGACGATTTGATTCGTGTTGGTATTAAAAAGGAACTGGTTCTGTCTGGGTATTTCCTCGCCTGATATTTTGTTGTTCCGTTGCATTATACCATTATTTAAAGTTAAATGGCTGATATCAATCTGCAGACTTTGTTTTTTTTTCTTCATGTCTTTAGTCGCTTTAATACTTTGCTAGGATGTTCAATGTGGTTACAGTAGAGCATTGTACTGAGACAATACAAGAACCAATTTGCGTTAAGGCAGATTATTTTTTTAGATATTCTTAGAAATCTCGAAGTGTGACGTCATCAATCAGTTAAAATAAAAATGCACCGGTAGTGGTGCGACAAATTCGCCTCTCTATTCGAATAAAATTGATGGGAAGGCCAATATCGTAATGCGAAACACGGGCGTACACTACCGAACGACTATTTTGAGACCGTATCGGAACCCCGATCTATTTGATGGACTCGGTAGCGTGGTGAGGAATAAAACCCCCTATGCATTGGACGCTAATCATGTTATGTGATCTAACTTTAGTGTTTTGAGTAATTGGGGATTCCCGAAATGTTTTGTAGACTTTTTTTTGTTGTGTCCTATTCCAATAGCATTCTAAACACTATTTGTTGCACTGACAGTTAACTTTTGCTGTTTCATGAATTGATGAAGTAAGTTTATCGATTCTCTTAGCATAATTTACATGTAAACTAGATAGGAAGTGCGCATGATTAATAACGCAATCAGTTACAACTACTTATCTCTGTCCAGACCAGTGTACGTTACACATTGTAAAAATGTATGTTTGCAATATGCTATTTGAATTTCAAAACGTCATAATGAAGCTAGCGGTAAAGGTGGAACAGTGGACGTGGAACAATATAAGTGCGCGCGCGCCTGCTCGAGCCGCTGGCGCCGCAACGCTCCAGTTGCCGCGTCTGGCCATCCAGCTAGCAGACCAGATACATGATTATACAGGGGTTACCACAAGCTTTTTGCATGCTAAGCCAGACACATTATTATGAAGTAGTTGTTATGTTATGACTGACTGTCTGTGTCTTGCACACAGACGTGCAATTTCTTGGAATTACAAATTGAAAGAGTTTAGACTAGCTATTCATTGGAAAAATGTATTCGTTAGACAACGTCGGTTATTTAAGACCACACCTGAGTCACGTGCTTGCAGATGTTGAGCATTTGTTCCAATCTTTTCCATTTCAATTTTGAAACTAGTCAGAAGAACACATTCTCGGAAAGTTAAGTCATTCTTGTTTAAAATAGGATCTGTTTTCGCAATAGTTTTGTTGTCAAATAATTCTTCGGCGATCGCCAGCATCTTCCGTGAGTCATACTTTTACTCTAAAAATACGCCCCAAATTAGTTTAAAATAGAAGACCTCTCCGAGCGCCCCACTCGCTAATCTAAATAAAGAATAATCAGTTTAACGTTTGCTCCACTCATGTCGTGTGCCCGATGATGGTAACTATTTGTTTTCGCTGCTAATTATCGTTCCTGCGACTAGACAGTGAGTTACTGCCATGATGACCTACCTGAAAAAAGTAAGACAATTTATGGTACCTCTATGGAATCCGCCCTTCAGCTTCATTTACGTTTCCTACTAAAAATACTTGGCTAAAGAGCTAAAAAAATGCAATTTTTGTATATACCTGAATAACATTATGTATTGTAAAAAACTAACAGATTCTGAAAGTATCTTACTATTACTAGCATGCGTTATGTTGCAATCGTCATTTATGCACTATCAGCATTCATCAAATAAAATAATATTTATTTATCTTATCTTAACGTTCATTCCACCAGCAGATTAAACTATATTGAGTTAAAGTGCATCAGCATTCAGTATCGGTTGATTTACTATCTCTATTTTCGTACAGTTATCCGTTTACAATTTCTTCAGCTGACCCTTCGCAGCCCGATATGGACCACCTGAAGGACATTCTCAAACCGGCACAGACAAATAATAAACACGAGCTAAGCTGATACAGAAACAAATTAACTTTCATCATTTGTTTACGTCTCTCATTTTTCGTAATGGTAGGAGAGCTCAGACAGAGGGTTTTTGAGCAAGCATATACAGGGCAAAAACTTGATAGCTGAGTAGGTGCGGCATGATAAGAGAACACCGAAAATATATTTGAAAAGTTTCTGATGCCTGGAGCCCCATGGTCAGGAGTCCACTTACAGATTTCAAAAATGGCCAAAAATAAAGTGATCTTCAAAAGCGTTGATTTTGGCATGATCCGGTGCGGCCTAACCCATAATGACTAAAATAGGCAAATCTGATAAAGAGATTGTGGGCTTTCCATAAATCTGACGACTTTAAAAACTCAAATTTGGACAATTTTCAAAAGGATATTCATGGCGAATAAAAATTATTCTGTGCAACAGTGTTACATAATCCTGATAGTGAATATATAAATATCTGACGGATTGATGGAGCCTTTTGGCGAATATGACGAAATTTCATTGATTCACAAAAGTACCCAAAAGTATTTATGTCTAAATCAACGAACCGTGTAGCTTTGATTGCTATTTGGATTTGAAGATTACCCTTTTGTGAGGATTTTTCGGTATTCAGAAGTTGGAAAATATCAAACACTAAGGGCTGGTTTTACCAAAGTCAGCTTAAAGTCAGATATCTTTTATCAGTGGAATAAAATTGGCGTCTGACTGTTCTAGTGTGAAGAACTGTCAACAATTCAAAATTTATTCTCAGGATACGGCTTATCCTAGAGGTTTACAAGTTTGTTTGAATTCGCCCTTTCTTTACTAAACAAGTCGTTAGTTTAAAGTTTTCGTTAATTTTATTAAGTATGACTTTTCACCTTTGCCAGCTTTGTCATACAACTAGCTTAAGCCCGCGACTTCAACCGCGTGATTTTATTTGTACCCCCGACCCGCCCCGTCGCATCGTATCGCCTGCCTGCTCTGTTACACGAAAACTTCTGACTTTTTTTTCTTTTGGCTCAACTCCTAAGGGTCCTAGCGTGATGTTTAATAGCCTATAGCCTACCTCAACAATTTGGCTATCAAATGAAAAAAGATTTTTGTAAATCCGACCGATACTTCCAGAGATTAGAGCTTTCAAACAAACTCTTCATCTTTATTATTATATTATTTTAAAACTATGATATCTCCTAAGATAAGCATTCATTGAAATCAAATTATGTCAAGGGCAAGTTCGTTCAAAATTAAATATTTGTTATGAATAACTTATTTATTTGGATAATGATTAATATCATGTTTATAAAAACGCCTTCACAAATAATGCATTATTTTATAACAAATTTGATTACCATAAAAAGGTTCTAGTGAGTCGTCAACTTTAAAAGCTAGACATATGCTGTCGCGGACTGTTTTTTTTAGAACTTTTAAAGAGAAACAATTCCGTCATACATGATTTTTGCGTAACTTTAACCGTTTACGCAGCGTACGCAACGGAAGCTCTCAAAAGGAATATTTTTTCCCGTTTTTCTAACATTTTTTATTGATGCTCCGCTCCTATTGATCGTAACGTAATGTTATACAGTCTGTAGCCTTCCTCGATAAATCGACTATCCAACACCAAATTTTTTTTCAATTCGAACGAGCAGTTCCTGAGATTAGCGCGTTCAACCAAACAAAGAAACACTCTTCAGCTTTATTATATAGTACAGATTGACGGGCATCTCTCAATATTTATTAAGAAGTTGCTAGCTTGTTAAATAGCCCATAAGATGAGGAGGTTTTGCAAATAATTGGTTTACTTAGGGCCTAATTTCTCAATCGACAGATAATTATTATTCGTGGAATAAAATTAGACATTTGATAGATTTTGTATGGAAGAACTGTCAAAAATTCATAAATTATCTGGAGTTGGAAAAATCAGCCTTTAGTGTCATAGTAAAATTTTGAAATACTTAATCAACTTTGTTTATGGTGTACCTACTCCGACGATGTTTTAATTTTGCTACTTAACTTTTTATCGTTACTATTAAGTGTTTGATATTTTCCAACTTCTGAATACCGACAAATCTTCACAAAAGGTCATCTTCAAATTTAAATAGCAATCAAAGCTCGGTTCGTGATTTAGAGATAATTGCAAAGTTATAACCACTTTTGGGTACTTTTGTGAATCAATGAAATTTCGTCATAGTTGCCAAACAATCCGTCAGATATTTATATTATATTCACTATCAGGACATGTAACATTGTTGTACAGAAATTTCTTTAAACCGAGAATAACTTTTATTGGCACTGAGTATCCTTTTAAAAATTGTCCAAATCTGAGTTTTTAGAGTTGTCAGATTTAGGGAAAGCCCATAATTTCATCAAATTTCCCTATCTAAATCAATATGGCTTAGGCCGCACCCGATCATGCCAAAATCAACGCCCCTGAAGATCACTTTATTTTTGGCCCTTTTTTGAAATCTGAAAGTTTACTCTTGACCACGGGGCTCCTAGGTATAAGAACTTTTCAAATACTTATATTTTTGGTGTTCTCTCATCATGCCGCACGTACTCAGCTAACAAGTTTTCGCCCTGCATATGTTTGCTCAAAAATCCTCTGATCATCATTTTAACACTTATAATATTTTGAAACTTTGTCACTGCCAATATATTAATGAACTCGACTGTACCATAACAATATATTTTTGTTTCTCGCTGACCGCTTTATAGTTTAATGGGCTGAAAACTGGAAAAAAATGAGCTTGTCAAAACGTCTCTATCTATTTGAAAATACTTTTGAATCTTTTCTCAGCCATGAAGCAAGGCATCCCACAATTAAATGAGTGGTTAAACGCAAGAGTTTACAATCTGGCAAGTTCCCACTTGTTAGTCGAGTTCGCAAACAGTTGACACGATTCGTCGGCCAAGTTCCGGCCTCCTTATGCACTTTTTTGGTTTTGAAATGCCACCAATGGAAACTTTCACGTTTCGCTTCCGCTGTCGAATTGCATGTGGACGTGACAACGAGTGCATTTTAAATGATGTCATTTGATGTACTCAATTAAGATTCACTCGCTTCTTAAGTTGCGGTATAACAAACGCGAATATGAAATAACGGTACACTTCAAACACTCGCCGACTATAAAAACATAATGAATAAGGCAGTTCGCTGAATCTCAGTTTTCGGAATCGATCTTCAAAAACCCTCATCATCTTCGAATAATTTATTATTAGACAAAGGTGCGCGCCGATTTCAAAGGCATTGTAAGATACGCGACGGGTCATAAAGAGGGCACAGGTCGGCTAGCGACCTTGCGGGTTGTATTCTGAGCGGCCGCGAGAGCTATTTCGGCGCGTCGACATCGATCCAAGCCAGCTAACTGGAGCAGCCTCATTGGCACCTGAGATGCATCAAGCTACATCAACGATTGCGAGATCGACGTCTTCCAACCACGTGAATCCTGCTGATGCCAATGCCTGACCGCCCTTTTCTAAATTTATCTTTCACTAGAATGTATTTTTGAGATGAAAATTCATTGCCAAGTGTCAAAGGCACAACTTTCAGACGACACAGCATTAAGTTTTGTTACAGCCTCTAGGGAGTAGCGGTTTAAGTTTCAATTTTGCATGGTTTTGCGGTGTTTTCTTACGATGTAATTGGCATGAAACTTCAGTGCTCGGCGACAATGGAATACTCGCTTATTTTTGACACCATCGTAGTATAAACCCGGTAACAGAGTGTCGCGGTGACATTTAATTGTACTATTACGTACGTCAACAAAGTCTGGTCGCGACTGGGGACGGTAATCATGACGTTTGCTCGACTACACATGATCAAGCAAGCATTACTGTTACGTACGATAAAACTTTTTGTTGCTAACCTAATATACGTCGATGTTTAAAGACGTAATTAATCAAACAGTAAATGTAACCGAAGGTGTTATTCAGTATTATAGGTATCTGAAACCAGCATACATTTCCATCGTTTAGTATTTTGTGTCCTACTATATATTACATTAGATGAATCAGATTTATTTTAAAGCAATTGTACTCTAATTCAATTTTTTTTTTTTTTTCACCAATAAGTAATACGTGTGTTGTGTAGAAAAAGAAACATTTACGTTAGTTGCAGTTCTGAGGTAGATTGCTCAAACATCTCCATTAGGCACAATACCTCATTTCTTCAATGCACTTGATCGGTCATCGTTCCCAGGTTCCCCAGTTTAAGTCATCAACGTAGCTAAATTATGTACGATAAGATAGTATGAGATTGGGCAAAATCTCTCTCACTTGAGTGGTTCGCTGGCTCAAGGTGACCGGCGGGTACGTTGACATTCAGACGCCTTTATCAGAACAGGCGAGTTCACGGCGCGCCTATGTTTATTAGCGGCCGAGTTGCCGACTGCTGCCGATACAAACCCTCCACAATCATCTATAAATCACACGACACGTCACTACTATCGCTCCTGATTAGGTAATCAATCGAATTTCTAATAGCCAGGATTATTTTTAAATGTTGTCCTTTATCGTTTGTATTGTTGTCTTTCGTAGACCCAACGCTGATTAAGTATGCAATTTGGCGACTATCCCGTATCCGACTTCCATCATCACAGACGACGTCTTAGCATAATAAGTTCAGCTTAGACGCACAGACGTCAGACGAAGAATTTATCGTCATTTCACTTACATCGAGCACATTGCATAATAATGTGATAACATAACGGTTGTATATTTGCATTTCTATTTTAGTGCTCGGTTTGAAGGCCGGTTGCACTGTGGCATCCGTCACTGCGGAATTCACCATCGTCTTGCCTGCAGCCAATCTGTCGACTAATAGCTCGAATTGTACGTTGCACTGTGAAGCGTTGGATTTATTGACCGATATAGCCCTCGCTCGATTACACGCCAAAGGGTGGACGACCCCTTTCGAGAAGACATGAAAGACTTGGATGTTGGAATCTTGTTATGTACCAATAATTAATTCGAGTGCCTATTTGAACCCTGTCCCAAATTGTCAGTTTCTTCCTTCCTACGTGAACCTTTTGACGAAAAATACTATGCTACCTTTTTTCGAATTAAATCATTAGTTCTTCCTCGAGGCTTGTCGAAAACGTGGTTCGATCTTGCGTCGTAAATCGCAGCTGTCTGCGCCTCAATTGCGAACATACAGAGGCAATGATTGAGTGCAGCAAAGAACTCTATTAAACCCGAGATGGTATCTCAATGCTGTCACGTGATCCGATCGCCTGCGGCCTATACGAATCGTTGCACGAGTCTGTGTGCTCATGGCATTCAGTCTCCATTGCCATTGGTAGTGCGAATATATCACTAATACCAAAGCAAATATAATAGCGTCTAGATATGAGAAACGTAAACAATAACTGGTGTGTTTCAAGAGTTTCCCACGTGCAACAGCTATTAAAGATATTGTGAGTTGTGACATTTATCGTTTATGTTTCTGTTAAGTATTTATGTCCTTAGACTCTGTCCCCTTTGTAAACGTTTTGTACTAGCCAGGATCATAAGTACATAGACACGTTGTAATAAATTGCCCACCACATATTCAAAACCCAATTTCTTACAAGTACTCGTCAAGAGTCAACATTTTTTTCGTACAAAAGCACATTAATCATAGCAATAGTAACAGTTCCCAATATGTTTACTTGATAACAACTCTCGGTTGTCTTCGTCAACACAGCCGGCGGGCGTCGGGCGGCGAATAAAGGAAATAATGGAAATTATTCGCCGCGTCGCGACCCGCGAACTGTTATCGATGGAGGCAATTTGCCGAATAAATGGCCCGGTAATGATTGGACCCCTCCCGGCTTCGGTAACCACTCCATGTGAGGTCTGTTTGCGTACTAACAGGCTCTCTGTGCATTTTACGTGTGCTTGTGGTATGTTTGGGAGAAGCTGATCGTTTTTACGTCAAATAAAAACGTTTTCGGGGTGTACTGGAGGATTAAGGATTCGGATACGCGAAAAATGTCAGGCTCTTCTCCAAGATACCATTACAATCAAACAGACAGAAGAGACAGAAATATTTTTGTTGACTCTTTAGATTTTGATTAGACAAATAATTGTTTTATTTCTACCTAGTTCTGATTGACTGAAAAGCGTTTTCCTCTCCACTTGGAACCTGAAATAAGGTCGGACATTCGTATGGCCCCATTAAAATTAACGCCCTACTTGTCACCAACACATCGTGTAAGTTAAATAAGGGCACAAAACAAAATATTGTATAATTTTGGTCTTTGGACGAAAACTGAAATTGATTAGGCCATTATTTTGTAGTCTTCAGTCACACCGTTGCGCAATTCTTGCATAACATATTGTGTAACACTCACTCATAACTATACACTAACGTTGGGTAAAAGCTAGCCACAACGTAAGTATTTGTTTTTAAGCATATTTTAAAACAATAATCGTTTTCGTACCACACGTGTAAAATATTATAGTATTTATATCGTCATTTTCCGTGTAGATACTGACGATTATCTGCTGGTTGATACGATGATAATTAACTCTTGGTATCTATTCCGCTTTGTATAATTTACTTTAGGATATCTTTAGTAAAGAAATCAGCTGACGCCCTGAAGGAATGCATGTAAATTGGATGATGTCATCTGATCTGAAATAACTTGTATCGATATTGGAATTGTTTTCACTATATCTTGGCGAGTTTTTGCCAGCATGATTTATGAGTATGACCATAGTAACAAATCATTTTAATTTATTCACAATCTTACCTGTAAAAAATATTTTAAACTCATTTCTTGACCGTCCCACGTTAAGAGGTTTAAGTTTTTAGCAACTGCGTCCTAATTTATCCTTTATACAGCTTACGTGTTTAATGCCAATGCAGCTGTAGACGTTTCCAAAGACTAAAGTTTACTGATAACTTTTATTTGCCAGCCAAATCTAAATTCATTTCAGACATTTTGTTCAGGTTGATAATACGAGATAAATGATTCTGAAAGCGGTTTACAATTGCTCCTGTTTTGTCGTTACACTACGGTGAGAATGTCAGCCGGCGCCACACTGACGTGGTAAAATTTCTTGCCGAGCGTTTAGACGTTAATTACGGAGCACGCACGCCGCGTCACACTTCGCCCTCTGACCAACCAACCACGTTTATTGTGTTTCCTTATTTTAACACGCCGATACCTTCACGCAATGTCACACCAACATAACGATTTACTTCCTAAAATCAGTAACTACAATTATAATTATCCTAAGACACAAAGGTGCATGTAATTGGTCGCACAATGAAAATTGAATTCCGTTTAATCTGAAGCGCATGAAATGAAATTCTCTAAACAGCGTGCTCTATCTAGGAATGGCCGGGATGCTCAGTTGCGACGTCGCGACGCCTCTCTTATGCATTTCCTTTATTTATGTACGTGTGCTTATTCATACGTACGTATCTAACGTTTGTTTATATACACCACTGGACAAAGAAAACCGCACGAGATTAGTGCATATGGACGCTGCTTGAATGTTGTGATTTTTCAGTTTAAATGCAATGCTACGTCCATTCTGTGGTTTGGGAATGCACCATAAATTCACAAATAATGTTCTCGAACTGAATTCAGTGTGGTGTAGACATTTTTAAAGACAAGTTACCGCAAGGATTTTTGACTGATAAGAAATGGCGCTAGCATAATGCCGATTGGCCGAATGAATTAGGATATTTATGTCCATCACAACTTTTTGATAAAATTAATCCGATATTTTGTATTATTGCTATCTTTTACAATGATAAAGATAAAAATAAATACAACATGTAAACATTGCACTGTATGTCTAATAAAATATGGTGGACAAATGAATAGATTCTAAGGGCCGTATTACAGAACCTTACTCAAGACTCGAGCATATAGCTAGCCGTATAGTTACTTAATTATTTGAAAATATTTGTTAATTTGCTCGTCTAGTGGCTACCTCTGTTCTTTTAATATGTCCTATCTGCGGATAATGCAGTGGACTGCAACATTACTTCCTAAACTTTTGTTAGCATTATGTATTATATATGTTGTAGTTGTTTATTATCCCTTAATAAATAAAATAAAAAAAAAAAAAAACTTAAAACTAGTTTTAACCAATTAAATGGATTTGAACGAGTTTTAAGCAATGCTTGAGTTTTGAGTGAGGTTCTTTAATACGGGCCTAAGAATTTAAGGTGAATGCGCAGTGGTAGACCGCGAAATTCAAATTTTCTTAGGTTTTTTGCAATTTGCAGGTCAGTGTCAGTTGTATCTTGATCAGAATATGATTCGCGACTATAATAGTACGTATTTAAAGAATTATAATCATTAGAATCGAATACATCTTCTTAAGTTAGATTTGTACCATAAGAACAAATCTCTTATGGAAAAGTGCTTATGGTACAAATCTTATTTAGAAAGATGTATTAATGATTATAATTCTGTAATTACGTACCTGTTATAGTCGCGAATAAAATTTTGATCAAGATACAACCTGACACTAACCTGCAAATTGCAAAAAACGTAAGAAAATTTGAATTTCGCGGTCTACCACTGCAACCTTAACCACATAGTTAGCAGTTCCGAAACAAGTTACTAGTTAAGAGGCTGCAGCAAGATATTAGGTAGTATATCGTACAAACAGTTGGGCAAGATATGCTTTGAAGATTTATAACAGAAGACGGTTGGCGCTACAGCTATTAAATAACGCCAGGAATTCCCGGAATTCAATTCTCTATCAGAGAACCGTAGGCGCTACTTCACCAGAATATTATTCATCGTTAATGCCTACTGAACGTATTATAGACAAACTTTAATAGTTGAAAATATGTTCAAACCCCTCCAAGTCACATTAAACACACAGGTTTCTATATACTCGTATTCTTAGAATGTCGTCCTTTCCTGCTGAGGTTTCCCGTGTAATTAAGTAACATTTATTATAGCATCTGCTGATATAACTATCATAGCAATGAGGTAAACTTACGTACTTCCTTTTCATAATTGAATGTTATTAGACGAAAACATTACAAGAACAAGAATAAAAATAAAGCACAAAATGGTAAGATTTTAAATAACGACCAAGATGTGTATCGAAGTGGAGTTGTTGCAATTTTGTGCGATTTATCTCGTTAATCTTTATTTTTTCCGCCAACTCCACCACAGAGGAATGCGGATCGTTTGCGATTCCGGAAAAATGCCCCTGTCAACGACCGAACACCCGATATAGTCCGGACCCGTTATATTAGCCGAGTGATCGACCTGGACTCCTGCCACGATCCCGGCGCCCCAGCTAATTATAAACACTCGCTCATAGAATAAACAATTCCATGCTAATACCACCAAGGAATAAAATTGCTTACACTAACGCGAGCATCACACAATTAATGAGCTGTTGGAAGCTATTCTATATCGCGTATGACGCGCTAATTGCTACAATTCCAATACATTGACTTGTTAAGGCCGTTGAGGTCGATAACTCTCATACATTCCTGCCACTGAATAAATATTATGCTTTGATGTTTTTATTTTTGTAACAGAATTATTATCATAATTATCTGAAACATCTGTTCTTAAACTAAAAACTTAATGCTCCCGTCATCCGAAGAGATAGAGATAAAGAGAAACGCAGCTTTGTGTTCAACAGGTCTAAAGACTATTTCTATACTGCCGATATGTTTTGCTCTTAGAAGTGTGTTGCTGTTGACGTGAGTGATACGCGGTGGAGTCCCAAAGTGGCGCATGTGGGACGCGCGTCAACTGACCAAAACAACGAGGTCGGTCTTTATTCACGATGCGGAATCGTCTACTTGAGCTGGAGAATAGGTATCGCAGCGATAACGAGCCAGTCGTGTCCTCGCAGCCGATTATTGCGGTTGCTACATCAATATATTTGTTCTCGTACATTTTAACCGCTGAAAATATAATTCGCATTAACAAGAGCTTCGTCGCGCGCTCCGTGGAGTCAGGTGTCGGTTGAATATCTGCGTCTAGCCTTGCGTTTAAAACTGTCAAGGCGAGCGTGGAGGGAGTGCAACGTGTGGCTTGTAAACTGTTTAGCTTGTAAACTCGTAAGCAGTGGTGCAGTGACCCATCAGCCGTGCGTGAAGACGGGACGATGGTGCGCAAAGGGGAGAGGTCCAATGCCACCCTGCTCAGGACTCTGGCCGACACGCTCCGCTGGCAATCTCTCCGCGCCGTCACTTTGGTGCGTTCGGTAAGCAACACTGCAACACGCTTCAACGCATACCGCGATTTAACCAATATCGTTAATGCACTTTTGTGGAATTATTTCTGTAGAAGGACATTTGAAAATGTTAATTATAAGCTTCACTGTGTGGCAGTTTCTACTGGTGTAATTCTAATTATCCTATAAGTCTATTATTTACAATATACACAGGTGTGTACAACTGTTTGTAGTTACTCGTTATCGCTGTTTATGGTTACTTCTCGGTTTATTGACGTCACTGTATTGTGTAAAACTTGGAGGAAATTCGATTTATTATTAGATAAACGATAACTTGTATGATCGTTATATCGATTGACGTGTGGCACTCAATGTTTTGACATGTGCTCATGATGCGTCCGTGTGACCGTCTCGAACAGTTCACGTGCGTTTATCGGAATCTATCGCAATCTCTGACCTCAAGGGCGGAGATCACGTTGCGTAAACTAGCGCAGTGACACCGTGCCATATCATCCGTTACCTTAGATGCACTCTTCATTACGAAAGCCTGGCCCTTAATGTACTCACTGTTACATTAAATCCCCAGTTAATTACTTCGTTTATCTAGTTATCTACACAAAAAACGTTTTAACCTTTATTTAAAAAACTTGAGAATGTGGGAAAATTATACGAAAGAAATACCTAAATGTCAACATGCGATTATCAACAAATAAAAGATTTTGGCACTCGGACACATTCACAAAAAGTTGATACACAAACCATCGAACCGATAAATTAGGTCAAATAAACGTCGAGTGCGATGCATATGTAACCTAGAACGGTGAGCGAATTGTCGCATTTTGTTTACATACATGTGTATACGTAATACGAGAGTACATAGATACAGGTGCAGCGTAGACATTCGGCCCGGGCCTTGCTCTGACCCAGTTAAAGCCCGCCATTTCTTATCTATTCTACTAGATGCAGTCGGGAATGACCAGTCTAGAGGGAGCTTTGCCTCTTTCCTTGTTAAATCCTGATGTGCAAACTAGTAATAGTTTGAACGTCGTAATTTTGTCTTAGAAGTTTGAACAAGTTGCGGACAATGTTGTTATTGCATTGCACCAGTCTTAAGCTTAGGGAGAAGAAGATTGTACCGCAAAATATCAAGTCTTTTTCAAAAAGGTCGCTAACATACTTGAAATTCATTAAAACCTGCTCAAGTAGCAGAATAAAAATCGAAATACAAGGAAATAATAACACCTTTAAAGTTGTCCCCTTGACCGTTTCAAGAAGGTTTCCAAAGACCCGAATTTAGGGCTAAAAATGCAAATTCTATAAACAGGGATAACTTGAGCAACACCACCGTTTTAGTAACACCAGTTTTCCTACAGTCCGAAAATAGATTTTTGCTAAGGTTTAAGAGTTGAAGGCGACTTTTTGCTCATAATTTTCTCCTCGAATATGACCAAGATCCTTCATCGATCGTCGCTAGGGTTTCAGGGTTTCTTCTCTTTCAACCGGTTGGGCTTTCCACAACCAAACCGTTTCCGTCACTTTAGTTGGATCGTTGAACCATCTTTTTCCGTCCATTTCTGCACCAGATTTGGCGTATCTTTGGGAGCCTACCCTTGCTTTATCCAGATTGGGGGTACTGCTAGAACTAGGGGAGGTATTGCTCGATTTTTGCGACTAATTTTATATACCGAATAAAATTAATTTCTAGTAGTTTTTAGCATTCAATAATCATGACTGGGAGTGAGTCTGTCGCCGCACCCAAAAGAAAATCCAAAGTTACAGCATGTCAAAGTTGTAAATATCATCATCTGCCTAGCCTTTTCCCGACTATGTTGGGGTCGGCTTCCAGTCTAACCGGATGCAGCTGACTACCAGTATTTTACATGGAGCGACTGCCTATCTGACCTCCTCAACCCAGTTGCTGGGTAATACTGGTAAGACTGGTTGTCAGATTTTCGGGCTTCTGACTACCCGTAACGACTGTCAAAGATCCACGAATGACATCCGGGACCAACGGCTTAACGTGATTTCCGAGGCACGGAGGGGTCTCGGCATGTAAAGATGGTTTCATCAAGGCTCAAAAAAATAGGTGGCTCGTTTAGATGCCAATGTATACGTTTTTATAATAAACTTCCTAGTCACATTCAAGAACTAAGCCTAAATAAATTCAAATCTTTTATAAAGCGTAAACTATGCCAAAAAGCCTATTATACTGTAAATGACTTTATTGAGGACAAAAAGGCTTGGGATTGAGCTGCTCCAATAAGTTTAGACTGCGAATGTTGTTTTATTTTATTTTGCGATTTTACACTTTTTTTTTTTTTCCTTAGTATCTATTTACATAAACAATGACATGAACATTTACTATTTACTGTGTAAAGTATTATTATTATTTTATTTATTGTGAATGTGAGGACTATGTGGGTCATTGTTTCCGTTTTAATCATGGTCTGGCGGTTTGAGTAATTTATGCGGCCTACCCAAATGTCCTTTCTTTGGTATTGTTCGTCGAATCGTTGAGCTCCCTAAGTTTGAGTTGAGCAGCATGATTACTGACAAATGCGTGCACTGACTGGACAGGTCCACTCAAATTTGTGTGGTTCTTTCCTCAAAAGACCATTTCAGACACCAATCTACATGGTCCTCAAAATGATCTGACCAAGACTATTTCTGGATTTTTATATACACATTGACATTGATAAATTTTACATATACAGTGACATGAATATTTACTTTGTAAAGTATTATATTATTTTAATGACTGTGAATGTGAAGACTATGTGGGTTATTTTTTTTTTTTTGCCTTTTCTTCTTTTTTTTTATTTTCTCAGATAGTTTTAGTCATGGTCTGGCAGTTTGAGTAATTTATGCGACCCACCCAAATGTCCTTTCTTTGGTATTGTTCGTCGAATCGTTGAGCTCCTTAAGTTTGAGTTGAGCTGCATGATTACTGACAAATGCGTGCACTGACTGGACAGGTCCACTCAATCGGTGTGGTTCTTTCCTCAAAAGACCATTTCAGACACTAATCTACATGGTCTCCACATGATCTGACCAAGATTATGTCTGGACTTTAAAAGAGACTGTGACCTCTGAGTTTGTTTCGGCCTTTCTTCTCAGAGTAGTCAGTTAGGAAACGCCGACCTCATCTCGTTTTAAAAAATATGATTGACATGTAAAAGTGTTTGTACAAACCTACTTACAGAAATAAAATCATTTATCATTTATCATTTATCAACCATCCACAGACCAACCGCGGTAAGCGTAGCTTAACCTGATCGATCGACCTGTGCAGCTGTTATTTATCAAAAAAATAATTTCACAAAACGCAATAATCTTCTGGGATGGTATTTGGGATTATCTTCAAACCAGTCAGCTGCATGTAAGTGGGGGGAATCTTATGTCAGTAGCGTAACGAACAAATTTTTTGCGATGTCACGTCAGGCTAAATTCGAAACTATGGCTGATAACAGATGAGGCAAAGTGGTCAAAGGAACCATGGTCTCAATTTTGAAGAAAAACAAGGTAATGTGTGTCCCCCACTACTGGAACACTGATGCTCAGATCTCTTACGCACTAAGGGAAAACTATTATTGATATGATTTTTAACCGGTATAAAATGAATTTTGTAAACTAACGCTACCCGTACAATAATATTATGACAAATATTAGTAACTTTTTTTACTGCCACTCACTGCTATAGTTTTTAATTTTACTCGTGTCCTTATTTCAATGTATTTGTGGTTGGCGCAGCATGTTTTCTTCATCGATACATCTTTATTAGTCGGTATCTCACGCTTTTCTAGTTTTCTAGCTTAATATAGAAAAAAAATTGACAGCCGGGACTGGGAGTTTGCTGAAATCAATGGATGTGGAGACTCGGCTTTCTAAGTGATCTAGCACGATTAATAAGACACACACATTACAGTAGTGAAGTTAGAGAACATTCATGCGACCTATTTGTAACATAAGTAGGCTATTAGTCATAGAAACGTGTTAGATTCATTGCATCTACATCGCTGCAAATGGTTCAACACTTCCTACACGGTGACTTGTTTAAAAAGGATTTTAACCATCTGGAATATCATTAAGACTAATCGAATAATAAGGTGAAGTCTGCCTTTGTCTTTAAGTGTGATTACTCATAACACTGACACATTGAAGAAATAAACCTCTGACATTGTTTTTTTTTTTAACCTTTAACATTAGCTAAGTGTCACGTACATCTAATACAATTTGACACACTCCGTCTGTGAGTATGCTTTGCATTATGATCATCACCATTAGTCGGCATTCTCTTCGAGCGATGGGACTCAGCTGTTGTGGCGGCGTCTGGGTGCTATTAATAAAGCTGTTAGGACGGTCACATACCAACAGACTCCTGTCTAGTGTCTAGTTAGATTGTAGGGAAATTTTGAGACTGGTTACTAAGAGTTTCATGGCTTGCTGTATTGTTATTTCAGTTGTTTTACATCTGAAACTGTTGAACCGGCTTGTGTGGTCTTGTTGTGGAAGGAACTAAGAGTTGTATGTCGAGTTCCGAATTTTTTACTTAATCTTTTAGCTGGATGCTTTCACTATTTTGACACATCAAGGCTAGTAGGCGACTACAAAATGCGTTTACGATATCCACGGGAAGAGCTGACTTCACTTCACCGCATGAATTAAGTGGTTAAAACACTGAGCATTAAAGAGTGACAAAATGCATCAGCGCTACCTTACCTTTGCAACTTCGCTTTGTTTAAAAAAGATAAAGTGCCTGATATATTCATTATGTTGCATCCGTTCGCCATGCATGTGCCGTAAAGTATGCTTTAAATGATCCTGTACGTGTATCGTACCTGGTCGCTTGTGGGCTGGCAATTTGTGAACCGTTACCTCATACACCCTCTAGCAATTTCTTGTTATTCAGACTCTTTATTAAGCCTACGTAAAAATATAAAGTGGTAAGGTGGCATTTGATGAATATTTTGCGTGGTTCTCGGGAACACCCACCATATTTAATATCAAAGTGTGGGCGGGAAATTATTAAGGTGGCCTGCTGATATATTAACCAATTTTCAACTTTATCTTTAATCCAGAAATATTTATTTTATTTCTGCAGAATATGTTTCCAATAATTTATTGCGATAAATCTAGCGTTCCCGTAATAGACGTTAGGAATGCTGTTAACTCCGAACAAATTTATTTAATCTACGGTCTCTTTCTGATGAAATGTTCGCCTTTAAAGTTTCTAAACTTCATTTATAACTTCCGAGATTCTCCGCTGTACAGTTCATAATTCTGAGTTTCCTGTTATGTAATTCGAAGGTCCAAATCTGTCTTGTTCCGGGTCCACAATTAGAGGAAAACTGTTTGTGTTGTACCAAAAGAACATGGAATTAAAACCTATTTCTAGCATCTATTTAGATATGTGTATGAGCATTGTAAGAAACCGAACTCGTTTCTCCGATACAAAAAAGAGCGTACGAAATAGTTAAAGCTGTATAAAATTGCAGCTGCAGTGTGTGTGCGGGGTTGATCAGTGTTCGGTTCGTTATCGTGGAGGGCAGCAGTACATTGGATCGGGAGCGCAGCGGAGTCTAGTCGACGTCGGCGGCGGCGTGCCGTATCGCCGGAGCCGCCATCCGCAGAGATGACTATGCTCGCTCTCATTCATTAGAGGGGCGGGAGGGCCGGGGCGCAAGACGTCGCGCGCCGCCCGACGATATCGATTTTGTCCCACTCTCCCCCCGCGCCCGGCACACAGCCCCGCACTCAGCATCCGACCTCGAGTGCTCTCCTCTCGCGCCTACCGAACACCTCCGACAGAAACTACGCCTTAACGACATGACGCCACAGCTCAAAATTCCGATCCCCGACGCCAGCCTGACGTCCTCCCGCCGATCCCTAATGGACCCTCCGGCCGAAAGTCACTCGGTCGAGATTGCAACGACGCCTCCGCCGTCCACGCCGTTGGAAAAAATAAGCTTTTTGTTACAATTAAAATGGTAAATCAAACCAATTTTAGTAATTGCGAGGTCAAACTTTGAAGTGGCGGCGCGCGCTGAGGGCGGGCTTTTTAAACGCGTATGATTTTTAATGGGCGCTCTTGTTCTTGCATAGTTGTATGACGGACTGTCGCGAAAATGTCACCTAATGTGGAATGCGCAAGTCCAATGCGACATCGTATGTTTAAATTATTGGTTTGAATACCTCGATAGCGAGAATTGAAGGATTTATTTACTCCGCAACTGTTTGTTACTCTTCACTGCACAGTTTGAACTCGATGTCGCTCGCGAATATTTTAAGCTCGACATCCAACCAAATCCAACTACAAGAATGTATTTTTGAACTTAACTTTGATTTTCTTCATACACACAGTGAAATATAGCAATTTTAATTAATTGAGTTATAACGCATTGAAATATAATCGTTTATTTCCATGACGGTTATTATGTCAGCGAAATGACGTTTACATAGAATGTTATTAAACTGTATTAATTAACATTGTAACCTTTATGAAAACAAAAACAGTCACCTGTTTTTTAGTCAATTACAATTTCAGTCTATGACTTTTAATAATCGAGCCATCTTCGCCGAATTATCATCGTAAGCGACAAAAATCAAAATTTACAGGAGATTTTTTAAAATTATTTTAACTAAAGTTGTAGTTAAATTGAAATTTAAGATTTGTTATTACTTCAATAATTTAATTGTTGTATTTTGGCAGGAAAGTCCAAAAAAGCCAAACCATTGTCCGTTATAGTTTAAAATGTTGTTTGCGATGAAAAACGCTGTTTAGGTAAAAATGTCGCTTACGATAAGTCGGTGGTAATGGCTCGATATTGCCTTAACTATATTATTGCTGACATTGTTACTAACAACTACAAAAGAACATTCTACATTCCCAATGTTACTAGAATACTAGGAAAAAATATCTAGAAAAATGCATTCTATTCTAGTCCGATCTATTAACGTTACAACCTTTATCGCTTAGACCGCCCACATGTAAAGTATCCGTGAACAAAACTTTGCAGCAGATAAAAAAAAAGAACAACAATTCTACTATTCAGTTCACCGATCTCTGATCTATGAGAGATAACAGTACTCTTGTTGCGGTAGGTCTCCGAGATTATGCTTCGTTTCCATTGCTAATCACCATTTAATATTGACTTGACATTATGCTGAACGTTAATATAAACTGCTCACAGCAGCTTTTTTAACGCAAAGGCGCGTCTGATCGTTGAAAATTTAATGGCACTAAATTGTCAGGCTAAATGACTTTGGTTAAGAAATTATTTATTAAGAGTGCCGTACATGTTTTTGTTGAAACAATTTCCATAATATTATCGTTAATTTGTTGTTTTTGGGTTCTTCTTAGTTCTTATTATATTTTTTTATATCAGTTAGGGAAACGTCAGCGCCTGCCAATGTGTCCTTTGCTTTTTGGTTGTCTTCGTATTTATCAAAATATTTTCACGTATGCTGTATCCACGTGGTTCAGTATACACACAAATTGCATCAGAATCACACCAGATTTCAGACAGATCTGATAGCAGATTTACTGATCAGATACTTATAAGGTTATCCTTATAAGTATTTGATCAAAATACGATATAATAGGGTTATCCTTATAAGTATCTGATTCGTAAAACTGCTGTCTGCGTTATCCCAGACATACCTAATCAAGATTTGTTCTACCAAATTAACAACAACCGATTATATTTAGTTGACATGAGATTTGGACGATAATTTTGAATTTGTTTTCCGGTTCAGGAGCTGCAATCCGTCTCTTCACAAGGAATGAAAAGCTTGATTAAGTTTGTGTATTAAAAAGTTATTTGTTGACAATGAATGTACTGAAAAGAATGGAAATGCATTTTAATTTTCATAATGACCAAGAACTCTGGACCTTTGAGATGACTTGACTTGACAACAGGCACAAAGTGGTCCGCTTTATTTATTTATTTACAGGAAAACCAACAGCTATAACAGATGCATAACAATTGTATATGAGACGTAAAGCCAATTACAGGTTCTCACGGATAAAAACAGAAAAAATTAAAAATTTAAATGACCATGCCCATCTGTGCCCCAGAAATGCCCAGATAAAATAAATTACAATATAGTACTAATAAATGAAAACTAGAATTAAGTTGTTAATTTTGAAACCTAACAAGCACTGGATAAAAAAAACGAAAAAAAAGACTTGTTTACATTGCAGTACCTATGATAAATAATGTTTCATTCATTCATGCACTAAAAGTGCAGTTTATTACGGTCTGGAATCCCGTCCTTTGGCCGATGTATTCATTCGTTGTGATAGTGTTGTTACTTGTTACCGATGATAACACTGATCTGGCCTAGCTTATGTTATGATTATGAAGTTCCTAGTGGAAAACTAATAGCATTGCTGTCTGTAAACGATAAATGTATAAACAATACCAGTAGGCAGTTATCATGTTTAACGTCCAATAACTTTTCAATCAGTGCTTTATAAGACATTAAATCTAGATATCATAAAAATACTGTTAATAAGTTATCGTATGACATAGAGCTGCAATTTGGGCGTTGCATGGCATTGCTGACTTTCACCTCCTTTATAATATGGGCATGGTCCTTTATTTATTAAAAATGAGCATGATCATGTTAGGCGAATCATCTGACAAGACGATATAATAATGGCCACGAAATTTCACAATCGCATCCAGGAAAAAGACCGTATTAAAAATTGCAAAAAATATAGTCCGTAACGGATACACAAGATTACTTTCATCGCGGGAGACCAAACAGTACTTGAGCCTGTAAAAAAAAAACAGATTTCGAACGCGCGAAGCCGCAGATAAAATCTAGCATAATGCATCTGGTCAGACGCCTGCGGCACCTACAAAAAATGACGTCACCTCAGAAACAGATGCACTTCTTTTAAGACTGCATCTGGAAATGACATAATTATACTGTGACAAAACAAAGATTTTTTTTTTTTTTTGATAAACCAAATATTTTTTGAGTAATGCAATTTTTGTATGGGCGTCAGGTGGGCAGAGTTAAAAACTTCAAGCAAATATTTTTAAAAGTTATGAACCTGAAAGAATAGAGTTGAAAATTACACAAATCATTTTCCTAACAAGAATCGTGTTAACGTATACGTAATTGCTTGCTATCTTCGTTTGCTTTAATCGTAATGTTCTTACATCCACGCTTACATCCCTCGAGAGGCAACGAGAGCCTTTAGCGGCAAACTAAGACATTTATAGATATTTGGAGAATATATCGCCGTTTTGTATCTTTAAGACTAGCGGTGGTTTCACTGGAACAGGAGAGTTATCATCAACTAGCAACTACATTTATATGACTTGCCAACATTTGGGAAGAAGAATGTATTAGAGAAATATGCAAATAAATCTCACCTTCGTATAACTCACCGTGTCTCCGTGTTGAAATACTAAGGAAGTGGTTTCGGGTAGACCATCAGACAATTTTCTGGACCGACATATATCTTAAGCTGGCCATTAGCCGCATCATTAACATGGCGACTAAGAGCATCCTCTTTTAAAAGACAAGAGCTTTAAAAAGAGTTGCTGTTCAACTTTCTTCTAATAGCTTATAGGCTCAAGAAAAACAAATAGCCCAAGAAGACCGTTTGCATATCTTGCTAATTTGTATTTCCAAAAGTCATTTAATTAAAGAGATAACACATCTCACGAAAAATGTATATCCAAATTCCAAAGCAGTTTTGTCTAGAGAACATCCAAATGTTTATAATAATAAACTTGCATTATGATTTATGAGTTCGCCGAGGGCTCCTACATCTAGACAGAACTTTTGAAGTCGTTATCGAAATGCTTGAGAATTTATTTACACAAACAGGGTACATCTTCATTACTCCTTATCAAAATATTAATGTCACATTATCACTCAGAAAGTAAGTTATTAAATTAAACGGTCATAAACGTATCTCATAAAATTCCGACTGTCAATTTGTTTATCAACTATGTAAACATAATAAATATGTTCGGTGCATGTTATTTAATAATGAATAGTATCTGTTAGCTCGTTATTATGGTAATGCCCCATCAAAGGCGTCTGCCCGGACCTGCCTCAACGAGGGGAACGCTTGGGGTAGGTTATGGTATTGCACTCGCCGATCCGCCGACTGCAAGGGTGGTTTTGCATAAGTATACCTCGCCTTATAGTTTACAGCCCTGAATGTGTCTGTCTAACCGCTAGATTTATGAATGCTGCGGTGCAATTATGACGTTTCGTAAGAGTGTGCGTGTGTGTGTTTACGCTGTCCCGATTGCTATGCAAACTTTTGATATACGTGCTTTAAACATTTTATACCTGATATATGTGTACCTATGCCTGTACTTTACCTCCGTCTTGGAATACAAAGATTTGTACGACGTTGTTTTCAATTATCTATCTCACGGCCATTTTAGTTTGTTATAAATTTTAAATCAGTTATCTAGACTGGTACCGAGTTGGAAATAAACAGAGATCGATATGGCTCCGGCGACGACCGAAACTTCCCTGGAGCCCTCGACGTTTTAGGATCACATCTGAAACGTATTAGGATTAGACTAGGAGCACATAACAGTCAAGCATTACGACATCTTAAAACTTAGGCAAGTACCTGTTGGATTTTTTTCGCAGGGCCAGGTAATCCTACAGATGATTAAAAAAGCGTGCGTGCCCACTTGACGCACAGTGTTAGCTTTTTTGCGTGTGTGTGCGGTGTGCGGTGGCACTAATGAAACGGGCCCCGGCGGCGTGCGTCGTGGCGGCCTACGTACGCGGGCCTTGCATTGGGTCGGGTCAGTGAACCTGCCCGCCCACTATCGGGGTAAATATGCCGAATGCACACAGATGCGCGCGCCGGCCCCGCACACCCCCTCCCGCCCGGTCGTCGGCGCTGCACTCTGCACGCATACACCCCCGACCCCTCTTAAAACTCCTAATTGATTGCACAAATTTTCTCGCAATAACTGTCTTTTTATGGTGATAATGATGTAAACTTGCGCAGTTCCGCCGCTTTAATTGATACTCGACGACGTGATAAGTTGTAAACCAGAGTACCTAATGTGCGACGAATTCTCATTTGCATATCACCGCGGTGTTGTCGGCGGGTCTATGAAAAATTAATTAGCATACAGCGAATTCTCTTTTTCGGGATTGCGTTGCGATCTTTAGCTTTCCACTACGATGGCTATTTAACCAGTTTTTAAGTTTTTTTTTTTTGAAGAAAACAGTTTCATTAACGCTCTTTATGACCTTTTATTCTTTATACGAACCAGCGAAAACGTAAAATGTAGGCAAAAAAGAAAATTAGTTCTAGGCAGATCTCAACTTCACAAAGTTGCATCTAAATTTTTTATTTCCGCCAGTGTTTCCTACGGCTACGATGAAATCGTTCGATTGAAATCTTTTATTCAGCATTCATTAGTTTTTATTTAGCCAAGATCAAAAGCAATCGGCGTCTTGGCACGAGTTTACATAACTCTGGTACAATCAGAAGAAAAAGCTCCCGACGATCTATTATAAGAAGGTATGTACACGAGAAAGAAAAATGTAGACAGCTGTGTATTTTGTTATTGAACGAGAATAACTTCATCGGTATCATCGGTATAACGATTACGCTAGTAATCGTTATACCGATGATCCAAGCATTACATCATCGAATGCATTCTTATGATATCCGTGACGTCACGGCGCAATGCGTATAAATAAAAATTTAACGCGTCCGTGTGATGCCAACATCCCTCCATACACACAATAAATATATGCAATAAAAATCGCATAGAATTGCAATGCCATCATAAACGCGCCCGTTTTGGCATGATTGCCACACAGCGCGGTCTTTTAAACATCTTGACCTATTCAATTGTGTGATACATTGTTTATTTTATGTTTGTATGGAGATCTGGGACTGAGAGGGAAATATTGTCTGTTATTTATGCAGTATTCAGGAAGGAGGGAAAAATAGCTTATGTATTATATTCAAATTTACTGCGTTTTTAGGGTTCCGTACTTCAAAAGGCCAAACGGAACTCTTATAAGATCACTTAGTTTTCCGTCTCTCAAGACGTCAAGTCAAGACCCTTTTTCTCAGGAACGCGTGGAGTTATCATGTTGAAATTAATATCCAATACTCAGGGCTGCAATCCCTTGAAGCAGTGAAAAATCAAACTTCTAAGTCAACGCAATCAAAAGATACGGGTGTTAATGTTCCGTTTATGCCGCATATTTTGACACGCGCAAAGGAATCAAAACCTATAGGTTTCTTCCCCTTGACCTAGAATCATGAAATTTGGCAAGAAGCAATGTCATGTAGCACAAATAAAGGAAAAAATTCGAAAACCGTAAATTTGTAGTTCCATACCTACAAATTTGTGCGGGACCTTTGGCGCGCGAGTCCGACTCGCACTTGACCGGTTTTTTGTTTTGGAAATGGACTATATCTGTGACATAAATGTTACAGAAAATGAGAAGATTTTCTGAAAGCAAAGCATGATGTAATGAAAAATCCGATCCACATACATTTACACAAAAGGTGCGTTAAATTTCGACGGAACTTTCATTAACATATTCGCTCAACTTTTCCACATGGCAACACGTATAAAAATTGGCGCCTTAATTTCAGTCCGAACAGCATTTTCGGGAGTTACCCAAATAATTATAAAAAGGATTTTAGTTTAATGTAACATGTGCAAAGTTTTACTTTTTAATGTTTGTAAGTTTTAAATGAAAACTGACGACGTTTCTTTTTCAGAGAACTCAGTATCTGCTCCTTGAGACTAAAGTTCCAAAATAACAAAGTTTTAATTGATGTTTAACTTGAATGGCAATAACTATTGTAAAGTGGAATAATATTTGTTGCCTATTAATATATCAATTAATAAGTACATATCGGTTTATTTTCACATTGGCGATTTGAAAAAAAAAAAAGGAAAAGCGTGTCGTAAAATTAACCGACTGTTTGCTGTGTAATTAAGAGTCCCTATCAATTTCGCGGGGTGAAAACAGAAAATCAGTTTTTTTTTGCACAATTTTCTCAACAACCTTAAGTTATCTACATTCTTTTTTTAAATACACAGTTATTTATCACCTATTTATCTAGTAAGTCTAAGAATTTCAATTTTAGTAAACGAACGATCGAATTTATGTTTATAAGGCATCATTTAGATATTTTACTACAATTAAATAAGTAGTCAAAATAAAAATATAAACATTGATTTTGGTAGATAAATACCTTAAATTTTAAAATATTTAACACTTATTATTATTTTCAATAAATTCTTACGCGTAGACAAGGGTTTTGCAAATGATTTTATTGGGTTTTTTCAGCGTGATTAACATTTTTTTACAAGTACTAAATCATTAAACTTTAAAAAACAAAATTGTACACTTACTAATATAATATATGCCCAGTATTTATAATTTTTTTTTAGATTGTTATTTGCTGCCAGTAAGTTATGAAAGTAATTGAAAAACATGGTGTTTCGTGCTTACGTAAAAACATGTGTTAGATTTTTATTTTTTGTAATTTATATTAAGTAGTTATCAAAATTTAAAACTGTACACTTACTAGATAAATAGTTGATAAATAACTGTGTATTTAAAAAAAAACTAGTTAACTTAGGGTTATTGAGAAATTTGCGCTGAAAAAACTTGAATTTTCTGTTTTTAGACCGCGAACTTGATAGGGACCCTTAAGGCATAGTATCTAGAATGTTAGCGCATTCAAATATAATCATTTACTCTTTTTTTGCCTACCGTATGGTAGGCAAAAAAAGAGTAAATAAAAACAAAGAGTAAATAAAAACAAATCTAGCAGTACCTAATTGTGATGATTTCGATGTATTCGGCTCGAAGGACCAAACAATCAACCATACACTTACATCACCACCCATATTTCCACAACATTAAAACAGTTATTGAATAACAAAACATAACAATACACCCAACAAACTTATCCCCCTATAAAAACTCAATAAACGAATAACCACCACGAACAAACCCCATTACTTTTAGTATCGACATGCCATAAAAGTTTTATTAGCTTAAATCAGCGCGACCCTCGGTACGCGTTGTCTCCAGGAAGTGCACGGCAGCATGGTGCTGGTGAATAATTAGGATACGCAGCGGTGAACCGCTCACTTCTCATTGGTCCACCCCTAATTGAATAACTGACGATATACAGAGATTTAGAGCTGCTGGATGTGACAGTGGTTTTGGATCGGACTTTTTTTATCGCTCATAGTATGTCGTTTATGTGTCTTCATGCGAATTAGAAATATGAATCCTTTTTAATATGTTTAAAAAACATCGACTGTCGACAAAACTGAAAAGTTCAGAATTCCCAAACGAATGCCAAAATTCTTATGTGGGTTTCACTTGCTTAAGTTTTATTTAGTTTAGACTTTTCAGTAATTAAAGGCAACGTGTTTTTTTTTTCTTCAATAAATTTATATATTTATCGAAGACTGTTTTCATTACTCTTTAACAAGCACCGTGAGTCCAAGACCCAATTTCTTCAATGTTTTTTACAACTTGTAAGTTTATTAACAATTGATACAGATACGTTTTTTTTTTAGTAAATTGTACAACAAAACCAGTTGCGAAACAAATAATAGTCGATTAATTTTCACCTATCTTCTTAAATCTCATACAAATACTTGTAATAACTTTCTGCACCCTAATTGCGTAACATACTATCAATCACAAATCTGAATAATTTTGAAGGATATTGCTAATCCATTGCTTCTTATGTTCGAAATTTTTTTCTGCTGAACAATGTACCTAAATAACGCAATGAATGTTGTTGAACTGTTAAAATGAAAACCATTCCTACTGTTAATGTGTTACGCAATTACCCCTCTGATATGTATTTATTGTGTAGTGTTCTGGTTTTAGACATTCCTTAATGAAAAATCAAGACAGTAAATAATGTTCATAACAGGTTCAGCGGTACTATCTGTAAAAAAATCACCGTGATAATTTAGGTGAAGTGAGCTTAAAGTGAGTTGTCATTTCACGTGATGCTAAGGATTTACACTTTGAGCTCACTTTACCTAACTTTTCACGGTGAGATTTTTACAGAATCGCATTACAGCCTATCGATTCTGTAAAAATCTCACCGTAATAACATAGGTGAAGTGAGCGTGAAGTGAACTATCAATGGAGGCAATCCCTAACATCAGGTGGAATGACAGCTCACTTCACCTTAGTTTTCACGTTGAGATTTTTACAGAATAGCACTGCAGGTTCGCGCAGTAAACGCAGGGCGTTTCTAGTTTGACTACATCATAAGTAAATAGTTTCGCTCCCACGTCTCGGTCACAACCAATGATGTTGCACCGGGATCCTTGTATCAGTTTAATTAGTATAGCAAATTAATACAATTATTAGGAATAAAAAAAATCTGTTGAATAGCAACATTATTTACAGGCTACGTACGGGTCTACGTCACCTACGACATCTATGCTCTACGAAGCGCTACGCGTTTTTTCGGGTTACGACGTCATGCTACGCAAGACTAACGTATTAGGAAAATTGTTACGTGCGTGAATCAATAAAATTGAGACTGTAATTACTAATATTGTATTTTTTATATTATCTATCATAAGTTAAACTATTCTTCTCGTTGAAATTAAATCCATTTTTTCAATGCCACTGAACTTTTGACTTTGAACTCGGCGGCGAATATATTATTTCAACCTTTTATAAATGACGTGAGAGGTATTAATGAAAAGACAAACAAAACTCGGGGTCTCATAAATCAGGTTTGGCAAGAACAATTCTTCAATATTTCACACGGAGCAATACATATTTTGTCAACATTACAATACAAACATTGTCAAAGGCAGGGGGTAGACACGTTTCTGAATTATTCGCCTCAGGATTAACAGAATATTATTACGCATAACCTGTCATATTTTCCCAGTAGCTAACAAATTATTTTCGCTACCTATTGAGATAAACAGCAGATGAGTTTCCGTATTGTTTATACAGTTTGCGTCGCGCCACGCTTATGAGTTAAGACGTAGTTAGCAGATTTGTATCGGGCTCGGTTTGCACCGTCAACTTCCTACCTACAGGTTGTGCAAGTTGTGCTGTTCACGTTTCCATCTCCGGCCATGTTCATTAGATAGTTAACCGTCGACCGAATAGTGGATCACATCTCGCTATCAGGTGCGCTGCAAACAAAACGCTCAATAGAGGCCGGGTTAAACATGCACGACGGGTGTACGGGTATAATTAAAGTTTAGGAGACGCTCACGTCGCCCGTTAACCTCGTTATCGGGCGCTAGAAGTGGGTGAGACGCGGTGGGGAGGGAGCCAGCGTCGGGGTTGGGGGGAAACGGGGAAAATCAATGACAGCCGCCGCGCGCCGTCTCTCCCCGGCCCGACGCGCTCATCTCGCGGCCACGTGCCGCGGTCACTGGCCTGACTCACCACACCATCCTCTTCCATAGCCACCATCATTTGTCTCCGCGCATCCTCGTCATTACCCCTCGACCAATCGAAAACCCGCATTTAAAAATGTAGCTTAGATAGAACTATCATTCCTAATCCGACCAAATCAATCACCAAAAAAAACTGCGGGTCCTTTCAACGCACGTGTTATTCAGATGACCGGCACAAATCAAAGCAAATGGTTTGACATCGGTCAACAAACAAACAGTTTAGTGGAACAGATAAGTGTGCGGTTGCACGAAGCCTTGCCAGTTGTTGGGGGCGCTCGATGTAATATGTAGGTCGCTGTCAGAAATTTGGGTTATCGTTTGGCCGCGTCGATATGCGACACTTCCGTACCACCGCGATGCGAATGCTATGCACTCGCCGATATTATTGCTATTTCATGCTTCCGTGTTACGTAATACAGGCTTCTGAATGATCCAGATGTTATTGGTCATGTGACACACTCTTACCCGTTAGTCACATTACGCTTTGGCGCTACAGCATAGCATCAGTCTCTGTATCTGACAATTTGACAGTCATCCATCGGACGTCCGAAACTTTGCCAACTTAAAAAAATATATTTCCGTCAAGTCCCCAAAGTTACCAACCGGTCGCAAAACAATGAGTCATATTCGGGGAGAGTCTCGCGCTACCTACCTAATAAAAATCGGTAGCAATGAACTTCCTAGTCCCAAATCCATGCGTTGGTACCTACCTCGTCGGTCGGCAGTCGGTACAAATGTTTTATATAAGCATATCGCGACCCGTCGTCGATCAATGTCAACCGTATATTTGGGTCAACGTCCGTCAACCGAGAATTCCCGCGTTCGTCTACTCGTCATTTCCTATAACGCATGCGATCACAACTGTGCAATGTTCAGAATTTAGTAATACATGGACTTGATATTTCTGATTATTAATAAACCCCTTTCTTTACATAGCTCTACTAATTTGTAGATATTTTTTTGCATTTACAAGATGCAAACATTTATTGAACGAATCTAAACCACTGGCCTATATTATACAAGTACGCATTGGAGGTCAGTGATCTAAACTTTTTATTCCATTACTAAACTGTCAAAATAACGTTGAAAAACACAGTTGAAAAAGCTATGCTGTCATAACTGTCAGTCATTGACGGTGTAAGTTTGCAAAACATGGTCAAATAAAAAAAAAATGTAAAAAAAAATAACAAAAAGCCGTCCAATGATTTCATAATACAATATCTACAAACATTACTACATTCACCACAAAACTGGGAAATATATCTTCGCTGAAAGTGAAAAATGAGGTGATCATCGAATCTAATTATGCCTGATGTATTCTATTTTTCTCATCCTCGCTCACCATTTCATTGGGCTGGTAATGAAGTTGATTTTCTTACATGCTTACACGGCAACTGCTATTTAAATTGTCTTATTCCATGCCAACCAAAAAAAATCTACTGTTAAATGCTAGGACGATCAAAGACCGCAACAGGTTTTGAGTATCAATTACACAAGACGAATATCAATACTCATCTCGCACTTATTTTGTCCTCAGGTATATTACGCGAAGAAAAAACGGAGAGCGCAACAGTACCTGGGCGAGGACGGCTCGCACAAAAAAGAGCGGAAGTTATATAACGACGGCTATGATGATGATAACCATGATTACATCATCAAACAGGGCGAGAAGTTCCTCGACCGGTATGAGATCTCCTCGCCGATTGGGAAGGGATCTTTTGGACAGGTGAGCATCTACTCCTTTTCTATCAATCAATCATTTGAAGTTATACATTGACCATAAATGGAGATCCAATCTTAGATTTGGAACTCTTGCGTCGAAGATCATACGACGTATCCGAACAGTTTGCTGAACGCTTACAGAAAATAAATACACCGAATATTGCTAAAAAGTTCCTAACAGTTACGTTAGAACTATTAATTATTCTTTGCTACAGTGTTTAAACACTTGTACCTGACTTGTATACTCATTTCCGATAGTAAATTAAACGGGGCAAAGGTGCACCAAGAACTAATAGAATGTATGACTTATCAGGTGTGTCAATACGTTCTGAGAAAAATAAATATACATATATGAGTAACCGTTGCACTTAGCGATCAAGTACGTGATTCATACAACACATTGTATTAGTTATCCTTTGATCAGTCCAGTACTAAGCTACTTACAGTCAGATTACTGAACATAATGAGTTTCTCCTCATTGCCCTAGTATTAAACAGATTAGGAGCTCTTCTGAAAACTCTGGATTACCAATAGGATATTGTATTGTGTTTAAGCAGAAAATGTGATCAATAAATTTCGATAGTTGGGGTTACATGGAAACAGTATTTAGCCTGAAATTCCACTTCAAAGTCGCAGAGCTTTCTTTCGGGTTGAGAATGTCTAGGGTAGAGATTTTCTCAATAGATTTACCCGTCACATTCGAGTGACATCCTACCACCGTTCACTGTGTTGCCAAAATAGGAATATTAACAGGATAAGCGGAATCTCATGCGTCTTAAAAATTTGACCGTAGGTGGCCTGAAATGCCATGTTAACCCTTCACATTATTCCTGACAACACCTGAAAGCTATAAATCAACAGTGATTGGTCAAATGGTCAGGGTGCAGTGTGTGTGATGTGCCGGCGCACACTTTAGTGCTGGCCATTCTCCTTTTCTGTAGAGTATTGGGCATGTTTTTTTAACCGACTTCAAAAAAGGAGGAGGTTCTCAATTAGGATGTTTATTATTTTTTTTTCATTGGCTCTTAAACCCCCGTGATAAGCGAGAAATACAGCTTACAAAATAGATCTCTCTGTTTGCGCTAGTTACTAACGATTATGTTTCTCAATGTTACAGGTTGTGAAAGCGTATGACCACGAGGAGCAGTGTCAAGTAGCGATAAAAATAATTAAGAATAAGAAACCCTTCCTAAACCAGGCACAAATAGAAGTCAAGTTACTAAAGATGATGAACAGAGCGGATCCTGAAAATAAGTATTATATAGGTAAGTTTAAACTTGAAATATAACTTAATCGGTCTTGTAAATTTTAGAACGTTGCCGAATCCCTTGTTCACAAACTAAACTAAATCTAAGTTCAGTGCATCTTTTTCTTACTATTTCATTAAAAATAGAACAGAAGGAAATTTTAGTTTAGTCCTGTCAAACAAAATAATCAGCGCCTGACTAGACTCCATACAAGTTTAGACATGATTAAAACTTGCCAACTAAAATTACGTCAATTTACGTCAGGCGCTGGTTAATTTGACAGGACTAAACTAAAATTTATCTTTCCGTTTCTTAATCAAATAGAAAGAAAAAGATGCACTGAACTTAAATTTAGTTAGTTTGCGAACAACAGTATCGGCACCAATGTCGAAGACATCAACAATTTTTGGAGGTTCTTTAGGCAACGTGATCAAATTCTGTGACTGTATTACATTAGTTACGATGTGTGATGAATGAAGCTGTCTTTAGTGAAAATCTAGTCAAGTTATCTGCTGCTAGCATTATGGTAATAGTTCGAAACTGTGACGGAAAATGTAACATTCATAAATCGGCTGTCCCATTTCAAAACCTAGTAAGGGACATTTTTTTAAAATTGTTTATCGCACAATCTTGCTGACCTAGACTAAGTTAGCAAGATTACTATGCAATACACAATTAAAAAAAAAAAAATGTCCCTTAATAGGTTTTGAAATGGGACAGCCGAAATCTCCCGAAGTCATTGCACATTTTGATTTTAATTAAAATACAATACAATAGTTTCTATCACTACATAGTATAAAACAAAGTCGCTTTCTCTGTCCCTTTGAATGCTTAAATCTTTAAAACTACGCAACGGATTTTGATGCGGTTTTTTTTATAGATAGAGTGATTGAAGAGGAAGGTTTATATGTAGTGTATTTAGTATCAGCATTGCACCCGTGCGAAGCCGGGGCAGGTCGCAAGTGCTTGATAATGTAATGTATTTAATGTTATAATTTATGAATCTGTAAACAATATGACATGACATGTTTGACTGTGGATACGAAAAGTAAACAGACCCATGATTCACTTTGATGTTTACTTTTCAGTTGCAATGTCAGTGCAAAACACGTGACTGTGTTAGAGGAAACTAAAATAATATTTATTCTGATACTTAATATTAACATTATCAAATATACTAACAAAACTCAGTACAGTTTCATAATGATCAGACTGTGTTAGGTATTTTCCGTCTACAGGGTTAAATTCAAATTCAAATTCATTTATTCACATTTAAATAGAGTAAATACAATTGGTGGTTCCACATGTTACATTATTTGGTTTTATATTCTATTTAGCCTTAGTATGGCATGTGAAGCTTAATAATGCAAGATATTAGAAATTAATGTAATCCATAAAAATAAAAAACAATAGTAGGTATGTGTATCATTTACAGCTCAAAACATTTCTTTGAGATTCTTAGGGCCTAATGTCAAATATATAGTACTGGACCAACTACAGTGTCTAGTGCCAGTAAAAGTTAGTGTTCCACGTTGATGGCACATTATTCCTGTAACCACTCGTTTATTGAGTAAATCATTTTTTTAAGAAGTAACTCTTTAAGCTTTTTCTTAAATTTTGGTAGAGGAAGATCTTTAATGTTTGATTGTAACTTATTATAAATTTTAACACACATAGCTGAGCTTTTTTTAAACGCCGCTGTCCTTGGTGCAAATTCTAGCACAAGTCGTTGACCATGCCTTGATTTACGAGGATGGGTATTATCACGTGTTATTGGAAAAACACCAGCAACCTCTTAAGAGGTCATTTTACTCATCATTATGAACAACTTTTATTATGGGACCAAACCTGAAATTGCGAAAAAAAAATCAGCTGTTCCCTACATTTTGACGAGATAGACGAAATAAATGTAGGGAACAGCTGATTTTTATTTCGCGATTTCAGGTTTGGTCCCATAGTAAAATTTGTTCATAACGATGAGTACAATGACCTCTTAAGAGGTTGTTGGTGTTTTTCCAATAACCCTGTATATCTGCGTCGCGGTCGTTCAAATGATGAGTACAACAGCTAGAAAATCGAGGTCTTGGCCATAATAAGCAATTTATTTATTTAATTAAATAATGCACATTTACACCAAAGTAGTAGGTATTAATAATGGGATAGACCTGAATTAGGATAAATCTGTATCTCAGTTATCATACGTGCAATGTTTGAGTCGGCCGGCTAAAGTTTGGGCGTTTTCTTTTGGTTCTGGCGACTTGACCGTCATGACAAGACTTAAAACATGCATAACCAGCCTATAATGTTCCAAATGCCTCTTCTCGGTGAAAGGGAGTGGGCCGTAATCCACCACCCTGGCCCAGTGCAGGTTGGTAGAAGTAACATATCTTCGAATTTTTGGTTCTAGTACATGCCGGATTCCTCACGATGTTTTCCTTCACTGATTTGAGACAGAAGACCCTACCGTCTGTCGGAAATTATCCCACGGGATCATATTGCTGAGATAAAAAGTATCCTATGTTCTAACTACACACATCAAAAGTGTCTAGGGATCAACATATATTTTTGCAATAACTTTTCTCCTGATTGATATTAATTAAAATTTTCTTTAAGGATTCATCAAATAAAGTGTTTTCGTTTGTCACAGTAACGATAAACCAAGTCACCTTTGCATTAATAAAGAAATTTCCCATTTTCCTAATAAAGGGATTTTTGACATTTGAACCACTAACACAAAAGTTCGAAAAAAAGACTGAAATAACAGTTTTCTCTAAAATTTTATTGGGTAACTTAAACAATTAATAATCCGTGTTTCTACCGCGAACACTAACAACACAAGAACATCGGTTTGGCATACTCAAAATGAGTTCATCCAAATCACGCTGTGGAATGGCCGCCCATGTTCGTTGCAACAACAAAAAAAGGTCTTCTTGCGACTGGATACCCTCCATATTCGGCAGAGCTCTTCTCTGTAGCATATCCCATGCATGCTCAATCGGGTTCAAGTCTGGCGACTGAGCAGGCCAGGGCAGGACATTGATGTTAGCTGCGGCGAGAGTCTGTCTTACAACTCTTGCGGTGTGAGGTCGTGCATTATCATGCATTAACTGAAATGAGGGACCGATTTGCACTTGTAGAGGAACGATGACGTCTGATACAATCGTCTCAGCATAAATTTGAGCGTTGAGGTTGCCTCTGATCCAAATCAACTCAGTTCTTCCGCCGATCCAAATACCCGCCCATACCATGATGGTTCCACCACTATAAGGATGGACTTCCTGGCAGGATTTTAATCGCTGTTGGCGTCCAGGGGTTCTCCAGTGTCGTATACGTCTTGTATCCGGTCTCATACCAAAACGAGACTCATCAGAAAAGCACACGAAACGCCATTGTTCTTCTGCCCAATTTCTGTGTTCAAGAGCCCATTGATATCGAATCCTACGATTGTGCATTGCTATAGGTGGTACCCGTAGCGGTCTTCGGGAATGAAGGTTCACTTCATGCAAGCGGTTTCTGACTGTTTGGTCGCTAATTAAGTTCCCTGAAGAGTGATGAAGCCTCACGGCTAACATCATGGCGGTTATTGTTGGAGCTCTTCGAGTTAAGATTTGAATGTATCGGTCTTGTCTCCGTGTGGTGCAGCGATACCGTCCTCCATGGCGCTCAGCCACGGTACCAGTGCTTCGGTAACGTGTCCGAAGTCGACTGATAACACTCTGACTTGTATTCAGAGCTAAAGCCACAGTACGTTGCCGGGAACCAGCTTCTATCATTCCCACGGCTCTGAGCATTTCTTCCCTGCTTAAATGACGTCGCCGCTCCATAATAACGTTGGTTTTAATCAGTAGTAGGGAAACAGTAGCACTAATAATGTCTTCAATGCGTTGTATGTTTTTATAGGGAAAATATTGACAGCTGATTTTCATCTTTTACTCGAATTTGATTCACAGTTCCTGATTCAAATTATGAAATGCACCAAAAAGGATCCATATAAATTTATAAAATCATAAATTTATTACAAAGCCACATCTCAATCTCAAGAAATCTGCATAAAAATGCTTGATCCCTAGACACTTTTGATGTGTGTACTTTGACTTTGACTAACGCAGGTCATGGTCTATCCGTGTGCTAAATAATTTTAATTTAATTAAAATCCCTTCAACCGCGAAGGCGTGAAAAGTTTTCAGACAGACAGAGTTACTTTGGCATTAATAATATTGTTTAAAAAAATATTTATGTATAGTATAGTATATTATAGAGGGGCCCATGGCTAAATAATAACAGCCGCACAGGTCGATCGATCAGGTTAAGCTACGCTTGCCGCAGTTGGTCTGTGGATGGGTGACCTTCTTTACATACCTAGACCCCTCCGTGCCTCGGAAAGCACGTTAAGCCGTTGGTCCCGGCTGTCATTCGTGGATCTTTGACAGTCGTTACTGGTAGTCAGAAGCCCGAAAGTCTGACAACCAGTCTTACCAAGGGGTATCGTATTACCCAGTAAATCGGTTGGGGAGGTCAGATAGGCAGTCGCTCCATCTAAAATACAGGTGTTCAGCTGCATCCGGTTAGACTAGAAGCCGACCCTAACATATTTGGGAAAAGACTAGGCAGATGATGATGAATTATGTATAGTATACTTAGTGTGATTTTTTTACCAACCAGCCCTTGGCCGGTATGATGAATCATGGTTATGGATAGCGAGGCCTGCGCGGCAATTGCGTAATACATTATCAATGGGGATCGGTTTCATTTTGACTGTTCAACAACATTCATTGCGTTATTTACGTGTAGAGCAAACAAACTTTTCGAACTTATGAAGCAATGGATTAGCAATTTGTTTCAAAATGATTCAGATTCCGATTGATAGTGTGTTACGCAATTAGGGTGCTGACTTGTTCCTAAAAGTGCGAGTATTTAAGGTTTATTTATTGTTACATACTTTTTATTCATATGTTTTTTTTTTATGTTCCAGTGAAACTGAAATGTCACTTTATGTGGCGGAACCACCTGTGCCTAGTGTTCGAGCTGTTGTCGTACAACTTGTATGACCTGCTACGTAACACCAACTTCAGGGGCGTATCGCTCAACCTGACGCGCAAATTCGCGCAGCAGTTGTGTACGGCGCTACTGTTCCTTAGTCAACCTGGTAAGACTTCCAATATATACAAAGATATCACAAGAAAAGTAGCGCTTCGGAAATCAACGTCTATCTTCGGTAATACGAACGCAAGTCGCTGAAATCTAACATAGAGCTGGCACAACCATATAAATACTTGCCTACTTTCTATAACAATGATTACAAAATTATAGATTTTAACAATTAAAGCTTGGACTCTTCGCGACATTCGTGTTAATTCGGAAACGCGAAGATTACCGAAGCGCATAACTTTTCTGGTTTACCGGTATCAACCTAGTAGAAGCAAAGTTATTTACGAAGCAGCTCTTCCTTGGAAACCAATATCCATTTGTATTGCATAGCTGTATTCGCTGTGTTTTTAATACAGAAACTATGAATATTGATCTAGTATCAAACGTTAAACAATGAATTATGAACTATACAACCTATAATTATTTATCATCATTCCAAAACCCAGTTCGGAACTGACAAGCACCTTCAACAAGGATGTGGCAAAATTACACTGTCGAGCAAATCTCGATAAGATAGCTCTTATCTACAATACTGATACCTGCCTCTCTCTTTTGTATTCCAGAACTAAATATAATTCACTGTGATCTTAAACCCGAGAATATACTACTATGCAACCCGAAAAGGTCAGCCATTAAAATTGTGGATTTCGGGAGCTCGTGTCAACTAGGTCAAAGGGTAAGACTGCTTATACTTCATAGTGTAACACCACTGTATTTTATTTTGTCTCGACCGTCTTATTCTAGAAGATAAGTCTTTAAGAACCATAGTCTTTACTTTATGAACCATACCCTAAAAGCAGACAATTGTGCATTCACTATAACAATGCCTTCAGGGTGCTGTTGGGGCTTCCACCTCTGAAGTGCGTCAGGTATGTTCGCTGATGCGCACACTGACGAATACTTTGCGATAATGCGGAAGAAAGTTGCCTCAGTAATATCCCCCAGTGAGGGAAAGTAGCAACAGCATTCTGAAGGTGTTTGCAGTGAGGCTGGATGGACCTATCATGGGGAGGCTTACCAAGCTACATGTTGGCAACAAAGCTTGTTAAAACCACAGATATCGATACACCTAAATATCGCAAGAGCAACTACTTCGCGTGCCAAAAATCGCACCAACTTACGTTCAAAAATCGTAAACCGCCACTTTCGCGCTCAGTCCTGTGTATTGCTGGCGACCTGAGCGTGAGTGAGAAAGAGCGCTTGTAACGTAGGTAGGAAAAAAAATGGCACGCTTGGTTTTCACTTTTCATACAGATCGTGATACTTGCGTTATCTAGGTCTATCTTATCTGTGGTTAAAACCTTCCTGTGATAGTCTTTTTCTTTTTAGTGTTCCTGCATGTTACTAATATATTTTTTAAGTAAGATGTGTGTCTTGATGCCTGACGATAAAATATTTTTATTTATTTAGCTTTTAGAAACAAGTTTTTTATAAAAAAACTTTTTGTCAAAAAATTGCCTTTGTAGTTTGTATGTCAGTATTTCAAATTCAATTTAGATGTAGCTGACAGTTTTAGCCTGAGTTAAGCCTGGGGCTAATTCTGCGAATTGTTTACTAAACTCTCTTCTCAAAATGTACATTAAAAATAGTCTCCATAGAAAATAGTCTCACTCGAAAGGTTAGATTTATTTCGAAATATTTGTTGTTATTTTATTTTATACAGATATATTGCGTGAGTTCTAAACCCACGCGTTATATACCGAACACACTCAAATGTAGCTAATAGCTGGACTTGCGTGATGTTATGTGAATTTACTTGATTTTAATGTCTTACTAAATTATTCACTTTTCTCTAGTCTAAAATATTAATTGGCAAGTACCAAGAAATTCAATAGAGCACACTAAATTATTGAAGTGCACCTAAAGCGGCTCCACCAATTTATAGACTCGATTCCCGTACACGCTAATTGCTGAGATAAATCACATTGGGGTCGTGTGATTCAGTGGTAGAGGAGGCCAGGTTATCTCCAACTCTCACATATACTTAAAACGTAATACTACCTTCGACAACGTATATGATAAAACCCATTCATATGTACGAACGATGTTGGTTAATCTATATATATAAAAATGGATTGCTGTTCGTTAGTCTCGCTAAAACTCGAGAACGGCTGAACGGATTTATCCTATCTTGGTCTTGAAATGTTCGTGGAGGTCTAGGGAAGGTTTAAAAAGTGAGAAAAATCGAATAATTCCCGGCAACACCCTATAAACAGCCCTTTTCCATTTCTCATACAAACGTTTTCTAAATAAAATGTAGAGTCAATTGTCTTTTATTTATTGATTGAAGCAGTACGAAGTCTACCGGGTCAGCTAGTTTAATTATAAATTATTGAGGTTTTATAAATAACAAAACTTTCACTATTTACAAAATAGTTAGACAGTTAGTTTAGTGTACCCGTATTTCACCGGATATTGGTTTGTCTCGAGGGGCGACGAGCCTATTGCGAACAACCGACACAAATCCAGACTTTGAGGTGCTACTGAAAAAGTCCTATTGATAAAACGTAATATCATTTGGCATGAGCTGGGAATCGAACCTTAGGCTGCATGTTCAGCAATCGCACTGACAAAGACTAAATCAACAAAGACTCAATCTCGATAATAATTAATTTCCAATAATTGATACTCTATAAATAGCGTTTAATAATCCAATCGTATCACCCTTAGTCCCGTATTAGAGAACGTCACCCATTACTCAAGCATTACTTAAAGCTAGTTTCAACCAATCAAATGGCTTAGATTCAAGCCATTTCATTGGTTGAAACTAGTTTATTTAAATGAATATTGAGTGACGTTCTGTAATACGGGCCTTAGACTCATGAATGGAAATATTTTTATACTCTTTTTTGCAATGATTTGGTTGAATATAATTGTCTCCTTTTATTTATTACGTTATCAGTTCAGTAGACGCGCTAATTAAGGCCATGGTTTGGACTTGACCCTTGTTATCTTTCTTCAGTTTGTTCTAATTCTGGAAGTGGCACCTAATTGGTACTTAGATATAATCTCATTTTACTGAGATTTCTGAATGTTGATCGTATTTTTTTGTTATGTATTTTCTGGTGTACAATAAAGTACATATTAATAAATAATTTAACTGTAACATGATCTTAATTTTGACTGAGCTGGATAATATATGGAATTTTGCATGTATCTAAAATGTAATGCATTATTTTTGATTTTTGAAATGCCCCTACTAATAATTTAGCAAAGCAATAGCGATGATGCTTTTTAAACCTTTCCAAACGTATTATGTATTGAATCACAATTATTTATATGCTTGAGATACCCTTTGAACTCTGATAAGCTAAAACGTTGGTTTTAATCACTTTAGGACTGTACCAACAATTTTGTATGCGATTTCTGCGTTAATGACGAATGGTGCCTTTTTTGGTGATACTAAAAATGTCGAAAGCTACCAAACGCTACTTCTAAATCTTTATCTAACGAAATCATAACGCGCTACCGGCAAATAGAGTGATGTTGTGCTGCTCACAGGTCTTAAACTCAAACTCAAAGCATTTATTTCAAATAAACCAATTACATGCACTTTTGAATTATTGTAAAGGAGTCGGACAGTCAGAAATATGAAGCTAGTAGACCATTCCAAAACGTAGTAGGTTCCTATGGAGAAGGACGGACAAGAAACTCCGTGGACAATCCATGGAGTTTTTTGCCTGCTCAAAATAATTGATACCTTATTGCTATGTTCTAATGTTCCAGATATACCAATACATTCAGTCGAGGTTTTACCGGTCGCCGGAAGTATTACTCGGTGTTCCGTACGACCTCGCGATAGATATGTGGTCGCTAGGATGCATACTCGTAGAGATGCACACCGGCGAGCCGTTATTCAGTGGCGCCAACGAGGTCGATCAAATGAACAAAATCGTCGAGGTACTCGGCATGCCGCCTGATCATTTGTTAGACCAGGTGAGACTTTTGTACCTTCTTTTTTGCTGCTCCTGTAAGACAGAATCTACAGTGGTTGACCTACCGCTGATGGTGAGATTTCGAATAATGTTCCTCCGCAACCCCATACAAAATGAATCAGACATGAACTTATTATGTGGTGGAATGAGAAAGGTTGCTGTGAACGACCCTAGGCAACCTTTAAGATACTATTCCTGCAAAAGGAGTATTACAGTCTGCTAAAGTTAAGGTCTAATCTGCTAGACGGCTTAAGTTTTTTAAATGGTTACGCATTTAAAAAACTTAAACCATCTAGCAGATTTTCTAACGCGTTGTGTTGACTCTGCTTTAAGCATGCGACAAAGCTTCAAGCTTTTAAGGAACTCCGATATATAGCAGGAACTTTAGTATATAGTTACGTGATAACGTTAGTAGTATGCTACATCGTAACATAATATTTTTATATTTACAGGCACACAAAACAAGAAAATTCTTCGACAAATTACCAGCGTCAGAAGGCGGTGGTTATGTTTTAAAGAAAGTAAATGGAAAGGATGGAAGGTGAGTTTTAAAAAATTGCGGCATTATTTTGTATTCAGAAATATGTTAATTCAAAACACATGCTGTAGAATAATTTCAAAACGAAGCTTGACTGTGTCTGAAATACAGAAGAACACTAGGATTCGCAGTATCGTACTCTCAAATTGGTCTTCTTCTCTATGCCTCAATTGACCAAAAACTGTCATGAGTCTTTTTCTATCTTACTGGCATGAGTCCCACATACTGTTATCAAAAGTGGGCTCAGCGAGCTTGACCAATAAACAATCATTTTTGAATCATCATAACTATAAGTGAAGGCTCAGCACGCACGAAAGAAGTGGTCCTTCAGACCGCTTTCCCATTTAGGCGACTAGCAGCGCGACAGACGCGCGACCGTCGTCGCCCAATCAGAGCGGACTACACACATACCTGCCGCAGGGGCAAATTTATGGCACGCGGCGGTCGCGGCAATACAACCGATGGATTCTGTAAAAATCTCACGTGATAACTTAGGTGAAGTGAGCCTGAAGTGAGCTATCAATAGGGACAATCCCTAACATCAGGTGAAATGACAGCTCACTTCACCTTAGTTTTCACGGTGAGATTTTTACAGAATCGATCGGCTGTATCGGAATTGTCTCGCCACACTGATCTAAACTGCGGCAAGACATCAAGGATCTGCTTCTGCCTCGCTACTGTCGCGCTGCTAACGTCCTAATGTGAAAGCGGCCTTAGTTTTAAGTACAAGGGTTGTGCGGACACGTGTGTTCATGTGTGTTCATGTGCGCAGCGGTTACAGGAAGTACCGGCTGCCGGGCACGCGGCGGCTGCACGACATCCTCGGCGTGGAGGGCGGCGGACCGGCCGCGCGGCGTCGCGGCGAGCCCGGCCACTCCGTGTCCGACTATCTCAAGTTTAAGGTGAGCTTGATACTGTTTTGTTTATCATCATCAGCCGGAAGACGTCCACTCCTGAACAAAGGCCCCTTTAGACCAGTGGCGTGCATTGCATAAAGGCATATAAGCATACCTCGATAAATCACCATAAGGCTGTCAATTACAATTAGTGTGTGTGCCCCCATAATTAAGAAACTCACCAAATTATCATACGTGGGTAAGAAAATCATTTGAACATTCAAAATAGATACTTTTGTTTTATGTTTCTGATTAAGTAGTGACTGCGTCTGCCTAGACTAGAACCGGGCCTAGTGCCTGCCTACCCATTCTGAAAACCAATTCACGCTACTGCCTTAGACCACGCCGAACGACAATCCGCCACTTCCATCCATCGGTTGCCCGCGACTCTCACGATGTCGTCGGTCCACCTTGTGGAAGGCCTGCCTACGCTGTCTTCCGGTTCGTGGTCACCACCCAAGAACTATTCTTCCCCATCGGGTATCAGTTCTACGAGCGATGTGGCCTGCCCATTGCCACTTCAACTTGCAAATTTTAAGAGCTATGTCAGTGACTCTGGTTCTTCGTCGAATATCCTCGTTTCGGATTCTATCACGCAAAGAAACTCCGAAGTTTTGTTTATTTATAAGTCTTTAAAATATTGCGGACTTGTTATTGCGGTTGTTGTTCATTACATTCAATTAAATCTGAACTCCAAAAAGGGTAGAAAGACGAAAAGGGTCTACAATTTCTGCAAGAGATCGTATAAGTTCCTTGTATTTGCGGGCAAGTCTTTTGCCATTAGCTGAGAGCAAGTTGACTTTGGGCTGCTACCGAGATTTCCTGATGGCAAAACTCAATAACATTTTGCTTAACCGAGGATTGTACGTACTTACAAAATCCACTAGCTATACCAACAAAGCACTTAACTGTTGTTCCTAAAAATAGTTCACCATAGGGTCAGTTCCTAAAAGATATGATCACTATACATACAGTGGATTTGAAAGTATCTCGCACTAGTGTCCCTCATAAAATTGAAGGGTTTTTCTGCCTCCAATTAGTCATATCAGTTGCTTGAACTTGTAGCAACCATCGCATATATTGTATAAGACTAGCTTCTGCCCGCGGCTTTTTCCGCGTGGATGTCGAAAGTTATAACACGGGAACGTGCTACCGGGACAAAGACTAGCCTATTTACTTCCCTAGGATGCCATCTATCTCTTTGCCAATTTATTGAAATCCGTTCAGTGGATTAGGCGTGAAATGTAATATACAGGGTTACTTTTCAATGACCAGCCAAATTTAAGGATGTGGTACAGACCATCAAACTAAACAACTTTCTCCATGGCACCAACATCGTAATCGCGAATAAAAATTCAGCCGTCCCATATGTTTAGGTTGAGTAGGTATTGAAGTTTTCTATGGGACAGTTGATAAATTATTCGCGATTACGATATTGGTCCCATGGAGAAAGTTGTTCAGTTTGATGGTCTGTACTACCCTTATATTTGGCTGGTCTCTGAAAACTAACCCTGTATAAACAGAGTTACTATGATAGTATGGGTGTAATGGAGAGCTTCTTACAAGAAGCTTCGTGATTTAGCTTCACATAAAATTGTTAACCTCTTGTAAAACGAGTTCTAACAATAGTCTTAACCATTTTCAGGACCTAATCCTCCGCATGCTGGAGTACGACCCCAAACAGCGTGTAACGCCGTACTACGCGCTACAGCATAATTTCTTTAAGCGGACCGCGGACGAGTCCACCAACACACAGCAAGCACAGTCGCATCACCAACACGGTTAGTTCCACTCTATTAAAAATTGCTTGAAAACTAAGGGCTCTGGAATATTCCCTAACATACACAAAGTTTTCTCTAAAAAGGTACTAATATTGTCAGTAACAAAACTATAACTAACATTATCTATGGATGGCCTTGCTAACCCCGCCTAAAAGTTACTAATGAATACATGTTTTTTTTTTTCTAAACTAAATTCTATAAAATCATGACCGAATAGCCCATCCTTCATTAGATATTCGATGAATTGGGGTCGATAGAAAATATTTAAATAGGAAAGGATAAAGCGCACAAGCAATATTTAAAGATTTGAATACTGGGGAAATATTAATTCACTAAGTTTAAAGTCCCTCAGAAAATCTCTTGCAATTTATTAATGGTACTTAAAATTAACTCAACTATCACGATCATATTATATTTTTAACAATTCCATAGTAGTCTTAAGTCTAAAATGATCATTTCAAGCTTCTGTCGTGTTCTTTGCTAACATAAAACGCTTCATCATTTCATTTTAAGTGATTAATGCAAGTCTTAAGAATGTCCTGTGTATAAAGTAATAATAATCTATGGAAGTTACCTTGTTGTCAAACTAACTCGATCTTTATAGGTATTTTTATAAACAGACTAGAAAAGTTTGCAACATTAACATTACTATGGCGAGAAGTATTACCACAGCTAAAATTCTTGATTCTCATTTAAGATTTCTGTCTCTCAGGCTATAAAAAAATTGGATTAACAAATTAATCAGTATGCTTAACTAAGTAAAAGTTCCACTTGCACGAAAAAAAGATAAAGCCTTCCCTGACTGGCTTTATCTGACTCTCTTCATAATGAAAAAAAATTTTTTTTCGTAGTTAAGCATACTGATTAATTTGTTATTCCGATTTTTTTGTGGCCTGAGAGATAATTCTTAAAATGTGAATTAAGAATTTTAGCATGGCAACACCTCCCATAAAAACAATGGCCCGGTAACTTTCATCGTGTGTGTACCAATGGCCCAGTAACTTCCATCGTGTGTGTACATTGTTAACATTGGCTATGTTGTGGCGGCAGATGGCCCGTCGGACTCGCGATGACTAGAGCGGTCCGGCGGCCCCGGCCCGCGACACTAGCGCCGCCACACTAGTGCCTAACGATATCGTGCCAGGTCTGCCCTCACTCTACTCACTATCGGAATGTTATGCGCCCCCTCCGTAGCATGCGAGCATGTGGCTCACGCATGGCTTATGTGTACCTGCGACCTGCGGCCTACGTTTACGATTAACTTTAAAAAGACTGATATTTCTATCAGTCAGAAACAGATTTTGACGTAGCTAGCATAAGGTAAAAAAAGTAAAGCCCCATTTACACGATTGAAGTTTCTTTCCCTATACCATAAAATTGAAGCAACTGATGAGTTGCACCATCTAACTAAACACTGTTAAGACGGTGCAAATTTTATTGTTGTTTCAACTTGTGCTATGCCACAGGTAATTATACCATGCCGTGTTAATCAGGCTTAAATAAAGTGAAATCAACGAAGGTTGGCCGCAGATCATGACTTGTTTTTTTTTTATGTTTTCCATGTGCTCCTTTTTATCTATTTATAAGTAACTATATAACCTTCTATCGTATTATCTCTATTATTTTCTAGTTTTATAGCAACACCTTATTTTTCACTTCCATAAACTTGTGAATGTTCTTTTTCATGTGTCAACACTCGTCGAGTGCACTCTAGCAGTGCGCCGGCGCAATAGATTTTTATTTCACCAACCAAGCCATGTAACCGAATGAAATGTTTTAGGTGATTTGTAGTATGATTAGAATGCAGGCTATATACTATACAGATACTTGTCAATATCTATTATTTATATTTCCTAATAGAGTGCTACAAGGTTCTTTTGGCGCCTGAATGGCATTGACACGGTAGGCATTGACAGTTGTGGTAAAACAAGATGGCGGCGTTAGTTCCGATTTTGGCCACGCGCCAAAAGAAACCTTGGTAGCGTTGTAAAGCAAGCTGGAAGACGTCTGAATATTAGCTAGTGTTACGAGTCTGAGCAAGCATCTGTAGAGTAGGTAGCCTGCGGTGCGGTGTGTTCTGTGCGGCGAGTAATGTTTGTGTGTTGCACAGTGGGCGCGCGCGTGTGGGGCGTGGGCGCGGCGGGCGCGGCCGAGCGCATGGACGTGGAGGCGGCGCGCCGCTCGGCCGAGCTGCTGGCGCCCGTGGGGCCGCTGGCGCACAGCCCCGTGGCCATCCACTAGCCGCGAGCGGACAAGTGGCCGCGCGGCCGAGTGCTCGAGTGGCCCGTGTGGCCCGTGTGGCACGTGTGGCCCGTGTGGCCCCACTCCTGGACTGAATCCGATATTTATGATTCTATATTTTTATTTAATACGATAAGTCTGACTGTAAAGAAATATTATGGTGACGATTTGTTACGTTGTACCGTGTATTTGTATTATTTGTTTCTTGATCGCTTCACCGACAGTACTTAGTAAACGTTCCGTGCGATCGCCGACGCCGATGATCCCGTTCAACGCATCCGGACGCATCGAGGGCATCAGAGCTAGGTTTTTTTATTGTTACGCGATGCATATCAAGGACGCAATATGGTAGAAAATAAATATTGTATATAAAATTTAGGAAACCGACTAATCGATACAGACTGCGACATAAACTGGATAATCTATAGTTTAGTTACGATCTATGCTAGTTAGGCTTTCGTTCGGTTTTTATTATCGCAAGCTTTATATTCTTAAAGTGTCGGCAACTGATGACTGAAATTCAAAGGGCCAATGAGAATTTGTTTATACAAACGAAGAAATAGATTAAGTATTTTTGTTAATGCACAAATTGATTCGACTCGACACAATTACACATACACACTTAAATTATTTTATTAAAACTATGCCCTCGCATTTCAGAGTTGTTGTATAATGTAAACATGTTTTATTTCCAATATTACTTGTGATTTAAGTCTCAAGTGTTTCATTTAACGCTTAGGTTACTTCGACCCATTGGAATATTCAGACGATGTGTAAAAACAGAGAAATAGTGTATAGGTAATTCTATAAAACACAAAATGTATTTGTAGGTTATGAGAAATGTTGAAACATATATAAAAAATTTGGGTATTTCAAATAAGAGTTAATAAATTGAATTAAACTGACTTGTTCAACCTTTTTGGATTTGAATCTACAATAGACTAACCTCATTGCAACAGACTGGTTGAAACTTTCTAAACGGAGATATTTTGTATAGCATACACTGAATCACTGCCTTATTGTGCCGGAACTTTTTATGTGTAAGGCCCGCTACTAATTAACGACTTTTTGGTCGCTCGATATTAAATAATCAAATTTACTGTCAATATTTGGTTATTGATTTTGTTGACTTTTATTTGTGGATGATCTTAAATTGCATTTAAGATTGACGAGAATGTGGATGCACACATTCTAGATAAAGGTTAGCAAATATAATGTATAATATGAGGAATGGGTGATGATGTTATCTCAAATTGTAGATACTACCGAGTATGTGAACAGTTGTCCATTGACGAGAAAGATCTTGTTAGTAGCGGTCCTGGGGCATAGCTCCTTTATTCTGAACATGTCGTGATATAGTAAAATTTTTATGTTGAATTATTTTTAGTTAAAAATTGACTGAAATGACTATTGTTCAGAATAAAGCAGCTATATATGACGAATTGCAACTGATAGCAAATTATTTCTTATCGCGAAGTATTGTTGCGAGTTTTTATAAAAACCTTCCTAAATCGGATTTATTTTTAAACAAAACACATGTATGGTACAGCTATTCTTTAACATGAAGCATTAAAGTATTTTTCTATCTTTAATTTATATAATAATACGTGCTATCACTTTCGTTTCATTGTAGATTTGAATCTATTTCTAATCTCGCTGTTCTGTACTATAAATTTTTCAAATATCTGTATAATATTTACTGTAATACTTTTCTGCTTCATGAGATATAGGGTTGTTAGAAAGAGTATAAGGAATAAGTATGGGATACACGTTTAATTTGATAATGATAGAGCAATAACGAAGTAATCGACAGGCAGGTTTCCAAATGTATGTAAAAATGATTAAATTGTGTTCATCAAGTGTACCTAATTGTAATATACATTATTATAATTGTTTTAATATTTTAGTTCCTTTTATCTTGATAACTATGCTAAAATAGATGCTGTATCCACCGTATAATATACAGTTATATGGTTTACTCACTGTAACACTTGTGTATAACTTAAGACAATGTTAATTTAATTTTGTGACATAGGTACCTACCTTGTTATGGTACCAAGTTCAGGAAATCTGCCGTGACAATGTTTATATATGACAAACTAGTCGGGATGTTAAGTGATAAAGAACACGTAAAACACCAACCTTTGATATAGTTCTAACTAAATCCATTACTCAAGGATGGCCCTAGATGTTTGCGCTTGAGTATGTAATATACTATACTATTTATTTGTACTGTGACAGTATGGGATTATATGGAATGTGTGAGTTGGCATGTGGTGGTGCGCGAAGAGATGAGCTAAAATGTTTATTTCCTATCGGATTGTCAGTTCGCAGGCACTGTAACAATAAAAGGATAGAGCTTTATGTCACTAAGTTTTGTATTTTAAATCAATAAACGATAGCAATTGACTGAATTACTTTTATTTTCCTTAATTTGTTCTTAAAATGGTAAGGATTTGGGGACTGCCCGAATATTTTCGGCATTATCAAAAAGAAAAATGGCAGCTAATTATTTGAACAAAAAAAAGCTTGTTACATAAATAAAAAATATTGTAAAATGTTTGTTACTAATTCCTAAACATACTATAGAAAAGATATTTTTTTTAAAACTCCGTGGTTAATAAATATTGATAGTTTCATTCTTTGGTTCTTTAGCGGTAAATATGAATTTCAAAACAACTATTATTTAACCACAACAATATTGCCAACTGAATGATTTTCGCGCCAGATCTAGGACTTTTTTGCTGTTTAGTGCAGTTAGATGTCTAAGAAATAGGTACTAGGTGGTGGTGGTGTGTTAAATAAATAAGTTGATATAAACAACATACTTATTTATTTTTAATATACTTTGCCGTTTGTAAGATGAAACATTTTTTTTGTTTTATTTGTCCGAAAAAATGATAAAAATGGCGACTAAGACGTTGTTAGCAACACTGAGTACACTGACAGAACAGTGACAGAATGATGCTCTCTAGTCGCAGTTGTTGTCGTTGTGTTGGAGTTTCGTATGTTTTAGATTGGATTATATTTGTCCGAATTGTTTCATGGACTCTCGATCGATTCTTCCGCTGTGTGACCCGTGGGTGCTTTTGGACCGTGTATCTGGGGTGGACTAGGCATCAAGAACGTATTTTAGCCCCGGCGCAGTTTTTAGATGACGTTATTGTTATAGAAGATGATGAAGAATGAATGTCTGTATTAAAAATTACTTGTTTAAATTCTTTCCTTAATCAATAATTCATTATTGTTCATTTATTACAACAAACAAAAATTCACACGACAGTCAAAAAACTTAAGACGCTGATAAGACCGAAATAGGCTTGTCTCAAACAATTTTTTAGCCAAATCTGTACAGTTTGTAACGGTGAAAAAAATATATGTTAATCTTGAACATATTTCTGAGAACCTTGTTGTCTTCAAAACACGTTTTTGAAAAGTTTTCTCGATACAAAAAAATAGTAAACTAACCTCTTAAAATGATCTTCTAACAAAAATATCTGTATTACTCATCAACGTACGTTGGTAAAATTTATAACAATAACGTATCATATTTAAATACAGAACTTGGTTGTTTTTTATTTTTGAATACTCAACTTATATAAAAGTAATTAATTATTTTATGATATGTATAAAGTTAGGAGCGTCGCGTCATCGCGCTTCTCTTTCTTATGTATGCAGTTCGACAGTGATCGCATAGACGCGCTGCTAGACGGACGTATGTCGCTTTGCCCCGCAGCCCCGCAGTCCCGCTATCCGTTCGTTTAATATTTTGTTGTTTGACAACTTATTTTATTATGTTTTTATAACTACAATACATTGTAAAAATATTGGCACGTAAACATATTTGTATAGGATATTTTATAAGTTGCACATAATTATAGGTCTAAGTTGTGTAAATATTTTCTGTGCAAAATGGGAAGCAAACAAAAATGCCGAAGCCAGCAAAAAAAGCGCTTTTAAGCTAATAAACAAAACTATCTCATGGAAGTAGTAAAATAAGTAATTTTTTATAATGTAATATTGAAAAAACAAGTACACGAACAAAAATGAAATTATAATTAAATAGGTACTTTAAAGGCTATTTTGTACAACCCATAGCGCAAATTCGTCAACAATGCTAATGCATGGTTGGTCTAGTGGTATTAGCATCGGTTCTGACGAACTAGTTTAGAGTTCGTAACTCAACCCAAGTCTTACAGAATTTGAATAGGATCCATTTTTTATTTTGTAATTTTAGGAAATTCATTGTTTTATTTTTATATTTTAAAAAATATATATATTTATTCAGTAAAAAGAGACGTTTGGTGAACAGTTCAGAAGTAGGTGAAGCTTCGGAAATTGTTTTTCACCAGTAAGTTTGTAATAAGTACAGATGCCAGCACATCAAGCTACCCGACAGTGTCAAATTTTCCCAATCAACTTTGAACCGTATGCTTTAGTGATAAGGTTCTAAATCTATTACATTACATTTATGTTTGCATAACTCGTCAAAATATAAGGAACACCTGATTTTTTTATTCGCGACTGCAGTTTTCGTCCCTTTACTAAAGTTGTTCATAATGTTGAGTAGTACAATCTCCCATTTCGTTTAGTCACATGTTTTCAATTTCAACCTGTATAAGTATGTACAGACGCCAGCACATCAAGCTACTATAATCTGTAAAATTAATTTAATAGATTTAGAACCTTATCACTAAAGCATAAGGTTCAAAGTTGATTGGAAAAATTTGACACTTTCAGGTAGCTTGATGTGCTGGCGTCTGTAATTATTACAAACTTACTGCTGAAAAACAATTTCCGAAGCTTCACCTGCTTCTAAACTGTTCGCCAAACGTCTCTTTTTACTGTAAAGAAAATTAATAATTAAAATATTTATATGTATATATATTTTTTTTATATAAAAATAAATATAAAAAAATGAAAATTTCCTCAAAATTACAAATAAATAAAAAAAAGAAACCATTTCAAATTTGCTAAAAATTCTCCCGGGTACGAACTCGGAACTTGCTCTTTTGAACTTAAGCTAATACCTCTAGACCAACCTAGCGTTATCATTGTAGTCGAATTTACGCTATGGGTTGTACAAAAATTTAATTTTTGTTCTCATACCTATTTTGTCAATATTACCACGGTATAATTATATGCAGTATTCTATCTTCATACAAACGGACGATGCGCGAGCTATGCCTACGCGCCTCAATCTCGGCATTCGCTCGGCAGGCAGACAGTCGCGACTGTGCCGCAGTGACGAACGGTCGGTGTGTTGTTTTTTTAACAATAACCGCGCGATTTTTTCACTACAAATAAGTTCAAGTACATATTTAATATGACGAGTAGGATATATTGTGCTGTTTTTGGTTGCATGAATTCGTCCAGGGATAACTTTTTTTAGATTATCTGGAAACTTTGAAAGGTAAGACTATAAAATAATTTTACTTACTAGTAGGTAGGTACATAATGTGTCTTTTATAATGGATAAGTATTTCCTTTTATCTCCCGAAAAAAACGATGTCTGGTGTAAAGTGAATAGAGTAAAGGAAAGTGATTGACAAGAGTGAAATAGGTAGTTATAGGCGGTTCATGAATCATGATACGGTAGGTACTTACGCTTGTGTTAGAAACCTCGGGGTATGTGTGTTTTGTTTTGTTAGTTTGTATAATTCAAAGTAAAGACGTGGTATTTTATTATTAATAATAGTTGTTTATTGTACTGTGTGTATGAATAATACTAGAAAAAAATAAATTTGACCGTCTGTCTGTCACTAAATAGTTGAAATTTTCTCAGACTAAGTATTTCGGCTGCTGTTATAACAACAATTATACCACAAAAAACCGTTTTTTTTTCTCGGTATTAATAACGACAACAACAGCTAGACTCATGAGATATTCACAGAATATTTAGATGTTTGAGAGGGTTGTGATTTTAAAACATTCGTAGCCAGCTGTTCAGCTTGGCATTGGTGACCAAAGAATTTTTGTTTTGAGTTGTTGCGAGTTGTAGGTATCTAATTTATAGAGACGTTAATAAGCTGAGATAAAAAGTTATTAAAATTACTCGTCAGCTGTTTCTTGCATTGTAGTTGAGTAGGTAGGTGTTGAAGTTTGTAAAGATTGGAGTTCCCCACCTTGTCCATGTTTCCCAAAACAATTTTTAATTAAGCTCTATATTAGAATGCGGATTCTTTATACTTCAAAATTTGATAATAAAGCGTTTCGTACGTCTCGGTCAAGGCGCAAATATTTTTCGGTCGCAAATTTATAAGACCGATTTGTTATTCAAACATAAACATGGTTTTTTAATTAAATCTACCAATCAAAAAACAACATGCATTTTTGTTGAACACTTCCTATTCAATTCACAAAGTACTTATTTTATTTTTTTTATATAAAATAAAGTATATTACAATCACAAAACTAAATGGAAACGCAAAGTAGGCAAATGTAATTCAAATGCTGGAGGCGGGCAGCCCTATCGCATGTTTACGTACCGCGCGGCTGTAGGCATTTATGTCCAAGATACAGCCGAGTTACAATACTGTATATAATTATACTGTGATATTACATTATAAAAATTACTTACTTTACTACTTCCATGAGATGTTTTTGTTTATTATTATAGAAGCGCTTTTTTGCTGGCCTCCGGCATTTTTGTTTGTTTCCCATTTTACACAGAAAATATTTACACAACTTAGAACTATTATGTAGGTACCTGTACAACTTATAAAATAACTTATACAATATGTACCTGTACAACTTATAAAATCACCTATACAAATGTCTACGTGCTAATGCTAATATTTTTACAATTTATTGTAGCTAAAAGAACAAAATAAAATAAGTTCTCAAAAACAAAATATTAAATGAAACATAAGAAAGAGAAGCGCGATGACGCGACGCTCGTAACTTTATACAAACCAAAAAATAATTAATTACTTAAAAATAGGTCGAGTAGTCAAAAATAAAAAACAACCAAGTTCTGTATTTAAATATGATACGTTATTGTTATAAATTTTACCAATGTACGTTGATAATTAATAGAGATATTTTTGTTAAAAGATCATTTTAAGAGGTTAGTTTACCATTTTATTGTATCGAGAAAACTTTTCAAAAACCTGTTTTGAATACAACAGGGTTCTCAGAAATATGTTCAAGATTAACATATATTTTTTTCGCCGTCACAAACTGTATAGATTTGGCTAAAAAATTGTTTGAGACAAGCCTATTTGGTTCTTGTCAGCGTCTAATTCAGTGTAAATAGTTAAAAAAAATCAGTGTAAATACTTAAAATAATTTTAAAAAAGGGGTAAATATATTCATTTGTTTTTTTAATCGCCTTGTCTAATTTGATTTTAGCACTTCATACAGAACAATAAATATATAAGAGCGCCCTCTATTGGTTCATTGGTAATTATTATTGACCGCGTCACTTTGTTTCATCCTTGGTAGTTCGCTGTATCACATCCTTTTAAGAATGGCGCTAGGATATCGGAGAAATAGTGGGCGTGGCTAAAAATACCTAAACATCGGAGCTCAATATTGGATTTCAGCGTCTTAATACATAAGTACCCAATTGCATAAAAATTGTTCCAAATTCAAAATTCCCGCCAAAAAGACTAAAGTCGCCATATTTATTAACGACGGAGTTTTTTGTTGAAAATCTTTTCTGATGTAAGTCTAGGAACTTATTACGAACATTTTACCGTAGTTTTCATTAATGTAACAACAAGCTTTTTTACTTCAAATAAAATGATTTATGGACATCAGCCATTGTTCTTTGCGCCGGCTAGACGACAGCTTGAACGAGTTAAAAGAATGTCCGTGACTACCGCCGGACCACGAACGCCAATCGCTTCCATAGTTCCATATTTATTTTAGTAAATATTGGTACTAATTAGTACTCGAACAACAAAATTGGTAAGTACCTTAGTAGTTTTCGAAAAAACCGTCTATGAAGGTGGTCCGGCGGTAGCCACACTTCCTCCAGCAGGACCACCATGAGCGCCGAAAAAGGGGGCATGCTACAGCTAATCTAAGTATAGAATATTTAGAAAATTAGGATTTATTCCAGAAATCCCCACCGACAACCAGCGCACCCTGCAAGATAGTACCCAAAATTCATAATTATTTCCAGTTTTATACCCCCCCCCCGTGTTACCCCCAGTACAAGCAGCACCTCAACATGAATTTAAGGAAAAAAAAATTCACAGTTTTTTTTTCTCAATAATTGTTAGGTTTTTTTACATTATCTCATGCTTTTCAACTAGAACAACAATTTCTTTCCAGTAAAGATTTTGAATTGAATGAAAATCGTTTACCAAAAAAGTTTATTTTTGGTGTTCTTTGCTGCTCTTAGTGCCCAAGCGTATATTACAACTCATAACAAATCGCCTATAAGTCCCGTATTACAGAACGTCACTCAATACTCAAGCATTACTTAAAACTAGTTTCAACCAATCAAATGGCTTGAATCTAGTTTTAAGTAATGCTTGAGTATTGAGTGACGTTCTGTAATACGGGCCTAAAAGACGATAGATAAGGCTAAGTTCGCATGCATCGCAGAAAGGTTTCTCGGTTCGGTTTGGCCATTCCAATGTTGACTTGGCGATTGAGTGAATGAAAGTTGTTTTTTATAACTGGCTACATTTTAAACCTGAATCAATAATGCAGCTGTCAGTGTCACTCAATGAATGACAATTTCAAACTGTCAGCTGTCTTGCCTGTCTTACTGTCACAATATTGGAGGTAGGTGAGGCGGTTTTGTTTTGATTCTCTCCGGTTTTGAGACTCAGAATCTCTTGTTTCTGTTTGTATCAGTTTAAATTAGGAAATAAAAGTAGGTTTTTCGTATTCATCACAGACTACAACATAATATCTATTTATTAACAATGGGAAATAATGAAAGGGCAAGTGGGCTACACAGGCTCACTTCAGCTCAGTTTGTATCATGCATGGAGCGGTGTTTTTGATTTTGTCGTCTTGAATCAATCAAACAAATCGCAAAACAATCTTTTTGGAAGTTTTTACATTACGAATATTTATGTAGACGGATTTTTTCCTTTACTTGTGCTTTATGACATTGCTTCTTGCCAAATTTCATGATTCTAGGTCAATGGGAAGTACTCTATAGGTTTTGATTCCCTTGCGAGTGTCAAAATATGCGGCCTAAGTGATTTTATAAGGGTCCCGTTTTTCCTTTTGAGGTATGGAACCCTAAAAAAAACTTCATGGGCAAAAGACAGAAGCAAGGTGCTTTAGGCTTTGGGGGCTCTTTAATGTGGATACTCTAAGGTAGCCTAATTAATACAGTTTCCTCCGCTGACATAAATAAAAATTTCAGACATTGCAATATTCAGTATCTCTTGGAGAGAATGGAATGCAAAAGGAGATGAATTCAATTGACAGATTTATTGAATAACAAGTCACTTGGAGAATCCAAGCTTGTGGGTAAATAGAGATAGGGTAAATAGAGATAGGTTAGGGGAAATAATTACCTAATGAATAAAAAAAAACTACTTAATCAAAACATTTCTTTTAATGCTATCAGAAGGACTGTTACTGTGAGCCTTCGTAAATTGTGTCCCACACTCCAACTGCTTTGCACAGGCTGCCACATTTTCCAAACTTCTTGGTTCTTGTATCTTTTATGATTTTTGCCTATGTGGGCCCTGCAACAAAGCAAACAAGACAATTATAGAAAAAAATTAAGGATTTCCAAATGTTATGTGTAAATTGTTTGCACAAAAAAAAATGTAACTCATTTTATTCATTTTTATAATTTTCAGTGCTGGAGTAACTTCAAGAACAACAAAAAAAGAAAACAACTAAAAATAAAAAGGAAAGGCATACAAGCGGAATTATCTTGTCTTGAAAAGAGGCTACTGAAACTGATAGAGAACAAAGAGAGCTCAAAGAGAAAACTAATCAAATTAGATACCTACCGAAAATATGATCATAATTAAGGTAAAATTGCATTAAAAAGTGTAATAAATGATACATTTTGCGTTACAATGTGTAATAAATGCTCTATTGTATACCAATGCTGAGTACAAAAAAACTTGAGAGGTGTCAAGGGACACCCGGATGGAACGAAGTTCCTTTCGATTAATTAGTGAAGGATTTGTAATAAAATTTTATTTTTTTTAAGTTATAATAATAAATAATGTAATGTATTGAATCTTGTATAAAATAATTATATTAATAATTATATTCAATGCGAAATAGAAATGAAAATATCTGGCTTGCTTTCTATAAGAGAGAGAGAGACAGACAGAGAAACATGCGACGCCGCACAGCTTACAATAGCTTACTATAGCAAAAAGTGTTGTGACAACTTTTCGTAAGAATTTTTTCTGTCTAGCCCCCTTTCACAATGCGCGATAAGGAACTTCGTTCCAATTAAGTTTAGCATTTGTATTATTTAGTCAAGCATTTGATAGTTGCATCTTTAGCAGTCACTTGCATTACTAACCAGCTGTCTATGTTTGTGCTACAAGTAATCAAATGATCTTGTATAGCTTGTACCAATGCAAGAGAAGGAGTTCACCTTTACATGAAAGGTCAGCATTATGTCAAGGAAAATCCACCATAGTTGTTGCATTGGTGATTGCCCTTTCCTAATATCTCTCCATATGTATCCAAACGATAAACTATATATGGTATTTCATTAGAGAATGTTGTAGATCACAATGCATTATTTGTTATTTCAGTGTTTTTTAAATAAAATATTCTAGAACATGTAGGTGGGTCTTTGACTACTATTGCCATGCATAAATGTGACAGCTTAACCTAACTTACCATTACCATAATTGGATGTAGAACCAATCCAAGAAAAATACGAATATTTTGACATTAAAAATTCTTATTTTACTTGGAATGTTTTTGCTAATCGAAAATATAGACCTTGACGAGCAGTTTGGTATACTTAACTCATTTTCGGTCATGTGGGTTGGATCCTTTTTGCTTATCTACGTCCAATTTCCTGTGCATCTAATATCACTTTTGTTACACAAACATTTAAGCCCTAGTTTCATTAGTCAGATCCTCACTAAAAATATTAAATTAATTTTATACCAATAAACAAATTATATTTGTATTATTTCAGGCCGAAACAGTACAAGAGGAAGACCTGAGTGAAGTGCCACTGTAACCAGTGTCAAGACCTCAGTGCTACATTTGAGATGGCCAACATGAACTGGCAGGTCACAGAAAGTCATCAACATCCTCATTTACATCAGAAACCAGCAATGAAGAAACCCCAACTTTTGGGAAAAGAAAAAGAATTTTCAAAGATAACTTAACAGATGTTGCTGAAAAATGCCTTGAATTGGAATTTCAAAGAGAAAAGCTGGCTAGGAAGGAGAGATGGTGGAAAAGTAAATGTTTTGGAAACATTGACTCCGAACATACAAGAGTATTCATATTGGGGTACTAATGATGTCACATGAATAATTTTCTTATTTTGTATTAACCCTTTGACCGCCACGGTTATGTATAGCCGACAAATGAAAACGTGCCCAACACGCCAATGCCGACAAGAAAACACCGTGTTTTAAGTATAAACACAGAAAACTGAAATTAGTTTATTTATTTTGTTCATAAGTTACGAATTTAGTTTTTATTCATAAGTTGCACTTACTTATTTTTTCATAGAGGGCGATAAAAAGTAGTGTCCACTTCCGGAGCAAGACTATTTTAAGCTCGAGTGACGTACTTTGAATCCCTCGCTGGGTTCTGGATTCAAAGAAACACTCTCGACTTCAAAATAGTTGATTGCTCCCTTGGCAAATCTACTATTGTAAGCCTAGAATATTAACTTTTTGGTTTGTCATTTATATAAATATTTAAACGTTGTTCAATAGAAGAGAATTTAAAAATAAAAAAGGCAGCCATCCCACAAATGTGAAAGTGAGTACAATCGTTATAAAGTGTTATTTATAAGAAAATAAACAGAATTTAAGTTGACCATTTTGTTTCATTCAATGGTACTTAATTTGTCACTAGCTACCTCAGCGTGTCCTGCACATTGGATCACACAAACCCAAACTTAAGAACATTGTTGTTTACGTTTCCTGACACGAACGCAAAATTGTACATATTTTTTGAAGCACTTCCTCTGGCTACTTTGCGTTCATTGCTATTATAGTTCCAGTAGCGTAGCTTGTCCTAAAGGGGTCCAATATCAAATTTTTTGGCGGCCTTTTTCACGGTTCCTATTTTTTTTGGAAGTCTTCTGAGAAGAACGGTTGTTGCTGTCGGACTCCTACCGAAAACTTCACTGTTCTTACCAGTACCATGAGTCGGGGGCCCGGGAGATACTGGTAGATTGATTTTTTTTATTTTTCTGATAAATACCCTATTCCGGCTTGACGTCAACTTCTGGGACAAACTGTATTATATAATTATAGATTCACTTACAAGCCTCTTAATGATCAATAAGAATTTAAGGTTCTCGATAGTATTTTATAAATTCTTGTTTACACATGTCGACGTCGCGTCGAGGGCCCCCGTGTAGCTCGGGAGCCCCGTATAATTGATACAGCTGATACTGCGGTAGCTACGCCCCTAGGTAGTTCTAAAACCCTCAAAAACTAAGGAACCCTATTTTAGAAACAATAATTTGTTATAAAAAGCATTTAATATAAGAAGGCCTTTCTATAAACCGAAATCAATAAATAAATATAATTAACAAAGAGCAACAATTTTACTGTAGAAATCAACAGATATGTAGGTACTAAGGTACTTACTAGAAATGTTGAAGTACAAAGTCGATGATGAAATTAATGCAAATTATTATGCAATAAAAAAAAATTTTATGCAGGTAACTACTTTACAAACATGAGTAATTTGTGGTTGTTTAAAGAACGAATACGAGACGAGAATCCCTATCGAGGAAAGGAATAGATTGCAAAAAAAATTGGAAAATCCAAAAGTGCTTTGATCGTATAAAAAACCATAGATAAGTATAGACATTATATTAGTTATTTTTTATTAAATATAATTAAACTACTTTGAATAAAAGAGCCATTTTCAATAGAGTTACTCCAATGGCAATGGCTGAAAAGAATCTATTAAAAAAAAACTTGACTCAGTTGTTTGATTTTTTCGCAAGCTACAATGCTTTCACACTTGATTGACGGGAAAATTTTAAGAAATATGTCGATGTTTTTTTCGTTTCTACTGCATTAAATCAATTTTTGAAAAGTACCTACCTACAGAATGAATCTCCATTAAATTACTACAATAGTCTATAAATTAGTTAGGTTCTGTGTACTAGCAGGAGAGTTTAACAATAGATACAATTGCAAAAAGGAGGCAAAAAATTTTGTTTCGAACTTATATCACTAAAGCTATGCCTGAGGTAAATACATTTTTTTTTTTTTTTTTTGTGGATGGGAAATCATCAAATGACCCCTCCCGCTCTGGGTGGAGCAGAAGGGAGTGTCAGACTCTTACTGAATAAAACCCACTCGTGTTCCTTCCTTAGCTCACATGTTTAAATAGGAATCGGAACATGTTTAGATAGGAATTGGAAATTTTTAGTGCAATAGTAACTGCTCCAATAGCCGTGATCGTCTAGTGGTTAGGACCCTACGTTGTGGCCGTAGTAACCCAGGTTCGAATCCTGGTCACGGCAGTGTCAAACACTGTTACGGCGGAGCTATATTTTTGGTTTTTAGCATTGATTAGCTATTGTAGGAATGGATATTAAATATTTTTATAGGTTTTTAAATAATTAAAACAAGAGCTCCAATCATAATTTAAAACAACAACAAGTTCTAGGATTTTCGCAGAAGAGTTACTTGCGAAAAAAAATATTGATAATATTTAAAATAAATTTTAGAAATAAAATAACTAATAATTTGACTAGTAATTAGTTTACTTTTGATTTGTTTCCGCTTATTAGTTGATATGAAATCTTGAATGCAGCGCCATCTAGGTTTTGTTACCCAATAGGTAGTTTACAAAAGTTCACCAGAGTCCATTGACACCAAGCCCCACATGTCTATATTACGCAAAACATTCCAACAGATGGCGTCACGGGTATTTGTTTTGGTACAACACACGCCGCAGCTGTTCGCTATCACAGAAATCCGTGAGAGAAAAGGAGTGGTGATTAGGTCTGTCTTTGCCTAAAAAATACGTTTTTTCTATGACTCATTAACATTTTGTGACTGGTGACCGCTATATGTGCAAGTTAAAGTTGTTTTACATGTGATATATTGTTCGCAGCGTCGAAAAACATCGCCAAATAGTGTAATTAACGATGTAAACGTTGGTTATGACGTTTACTACGGTGTATTTGTGTGTGTGTGCGTGAGTGACAGCATTGCCGACGACCGTTGAAGCGAATCTTGTAACGGCATAGGTACCTATTGGATGTGAATGCTGTTTTCGGTAAGTTATATTGTTTTGACGATGTTAGACCTAACCTATTTGGCTCATGCCTGCGTTGGAGCGCTCTATATAAGTTCGTATATATTGTTTGACCTCGATACGCGGCGCGATCTCGTTCGCTATTTCCCTTTGAAAGGCAATTTCTCGCGTTAGTAATTTTTTCTGCACCGACCGCGATGTTTCCGCACGAATGTTCTGTTTGATTAGCTAATTTATACTTACGACTGTAACGATGTAAAATAAAAAATAAGTGGTAGGCAGGAAGTGTAAATCTGAGGGTCTTATCACCTCTAAGTTGTGAGGAATAAGGTTGTTTATTGGTTTTATTATCGACAGCTGATTTTATTTGTTGCGGGTCGATTCTTTTTTAGGTTTAGGAAGCTGTCTATTTAGTTGATTGTAAGATAAATATTTTATTAATTAGGTATTTCCTGAGCTGCATTAGGTATAAAGTTTTAGCCGTGTGCACTTGGCTGTATCGAATCGACCCCACATGTTGAAAATTGATATTCCCTACACTTGCCGGTCTGTCGAACCCGGTTGTCGGTGCGTCGACACCTGCATGTTGTAGCTACCTACTTAATTAAGAGCAACCATTGAACAATTACAACCGAGTCCGACTAATTAGTTCCAAATTAACATTTATTAGATACGTGGGTACTTTGAAATAGTTATCGACGTGATTTGTATTGAAATAGATCGACGCAAAACTATGGGAGCAATAGAAATTAAGTAAGTCAAATCTACCGGTAGGTATTTGTACCAAGAAATTTATAGTACGGGTCATGGAACCCATCAATTCACAGACGCACAGACGTGACCAACTATCAGCCGATCTACATAGCCATGAACTGATCTAAATCGAAATGATACCTACCTATTATTATTTCTTTCAATTTTCGTTTTAGACTGACTGCATTCTATACTCATACGAAATAGCATATTGCTATCAATTAAATTTCTAACAGATGCTAATTGAGTGCCTACTCAAGTCAGAATTATTCATCAATCTAGCCTTGTAAAACATACACATACATAGAAGCATTAATAAATAGTGAGAGGTACTGAGGTAGGTAGGTACTTACTTACTAGATAAATTAGCCCAAGTAACATCGATGTTTCAATCAACGTCATGCGACGCAATATTCCTAAATGATGTAGGTACGTAGCTCGTAGTTATAATAAGCAAAAAGTTCAAACAGGTTTTGGTGCACGACAACATTAATTTTGATGATGGCATTGCTAAATATTTGATCATATCTCACTATAGAATCTAACCAGTCATATTTGTGTCGGTATAAAGTATTGTTTTTATCACACTATTGTGAAATAATTCTTAAAACGGTGAAGGAAAACATTGTGAGGAAACCGGCAAGTCCTAGAACCAAAAATTCGAAGACTTATTATGAAACTCCCTAAGACGACCCACTGACCAACATCTACCAACCAGGACCAGCACTGGGCTCGTGTAGTAGATTATAGCTTACTTTCTCTCGAAGAGAGGAGGCCTGTCTCCCAGCCGTGGGAACATTATTAAAATTAACAGGATTGTAAAATAATGTCCTTGTTTCATCCACCTTGCCTTTTCTAACTAACTTGGGATCCGATATTACTTGAGCTGCTGTTGGCTACTCTACTGCAATATACCTTTGTCCTAAAACTATTAAACTAGTTATTGTTACAATATTTTCGGCTATCAACATCATTTGCTACGTTTAAGTCGGTTTCCAGTCTAACCGGATGCTGCTGAATATAAGTATTTTACACTAGCTGTTGTCCGCGACTTCGTCTGCGCTCTAGGATGAAAAGCAGCATGTGTCCTTCTCCAGGTCATGGTCTACCCATGTGCCAAATATCATCCAAATCCGTTCAGCCGTTTTAGCGTGAAAGCGTAGCTAACAAACATACAAAAATCAAATATTTTCTTTTAAATAAAATAAGACTTAATTTTCTTTGGCTCAATCGGCGGATAGTATGGCAAAATACATCATTTTTGAAAAAAAAAACCCATATTAAAAGTTACTGAAATCGCTTCAGTAGTCAATTATGAACAAACTATTTTCAGGTTTTGCGCATTTAACGTTACACGTTGTATTATACGAGTATGTTACTGGGTAGGTAACACGATCCCCTTTGGTAAGACTGGTCGTCAGACTTGTCGGCTTCTGAATACCTGTAACGACTGTCAAAGACATACAAATGATCGTATCTGAATACTTTTTCAATATCCTAGTCTACTGCAAAGAAAGATAATCTCTAACAGTACAATGAGCAAAAAAGATCTAACTTTAACCAACTTTCTCAAGATCTGGATCTCTTTAATAACTGACGATAAAACCCTTAATTTTGCTAGCATTTAGGCCCTCCCAAATCAAGATTTCAGCCGGTTAAGTATTCTAATCCTTCAGTTTAAAATTAACACTGAGAAACGTTTCTATAATGATAGCAAAGCTATACTATTTAAACTGTAATTGAACTACCTAGTTAAAGAAACTAACACTAGAATAAGTAGCTATTCTTATAATTGAAACTAGAATAACCTGTTGCCATAAGTCGTCAATTTAGCAATAAGTCTAGTAATGACAGGCGCTGAGTTAAACCCATCGCACATAACGTGAGTGGCACTCACAAATCTGTAATTTACAATCAGTTTAACTTGGTTCCCTATAATTTGAATCTACGTTGTGTAAATTTCTAGCTAGATGTTTTAGCCTTCATGTTCTTGTGTTGAATAGAATAATATTATGTTGATAATCCTTGTCTCTATTTCATCAATACGGGCCCTGTGTCTGATGCTTCTATCTAAAAAATATTGTCATCTAAATCTAAACTAATATTATAAGGATTTGATTTTTTTTTTGTATATTTGTTTGTTACGCTTTCACGCTAAAACGGCTAAACGTATTTGACATACTCATATGTCTACCCATAGACCACGATTTGGAGAAGATATTTAAGCTACTTTTCATCCTGGATTGCAGATGAAGTCGCGGGCAACAGCTAGTCTTTAATATGACTTCACTATGCCAGTGATGGATTCTAACAATCACTACAAAAAAAAAAAGAGATTTGGGCTTCCTCTTCACCAAAGAGGTCACAAGCTCTGCTAACCCAGTAACAAAGAAATAAGTAATGCAGCTATGCAAGTACATATTACTAAGCCACGTCTCCTTTATTTTTCCATCACCAAACGAATGCTAAGCATAATTTACTGCGTTCAAACTGTAAATATGTATGAGGTTAGAGGTCGATGCTCTTAGACCAACTGTTCTCTTGTTCGCTACTGTAAGGTCATAATGTAATTGTCTGTTCATAATATGTTAAAATATTTGGAAAAGGGTAGCATAATGACAGACTAACATAGAATTATTTAGTCCTATGTCCCATCTACTAGTATTCCAAATTAATGTCCATTATCCTGCGTTCTTGACGGTTTGAACAATGCATCTGACGCCGTAATAAACGTGGCCACCTACTGGACCCAAACAGTAACAACACAGATACCGTCAAATCGAAAAGGAGAAGCTGATGATTGATAGATATTGACAGGTTTGATAAAATAATTAGTTCATCGACATTAAAATTGGTCTCAAAAAGGTACTATTAAAGTTTAATGACGTGATTTTGAATGCAAAACCTCCAAATTTTTTCCATCTACAACTGATACCTATTTAATTTCACACATTGAAAAGGCAATATAATAGGGGTAATTCTCGTAATTTTATGAACGCTCACAGTCTGATCTGTCAAAAATACATGTAATTTCCCTACATTTTGACAAGTTTTTGCCATTTGTTTGTCACCGAGATGAGACTGCGACTACATTTTGAACGTTTTACATTACGAGAATTGGCCTACATGGCTGTTAAAATTGGTCATTCCCAATCGCATGCATGGAAAACCATGATTTGGTCGCAACTTGCATTCAACGAAACTAGTTTATTGGAATTCCAACCAACGTTTTGCATTTACGATCACTATTAACTGTTTCAAATAACTTCGATGCCGTCATTTATTTCCAGTTAGTTCGGAGTTTTTACTGCACCGCGCACCGCTGGAATAAAGTAATTAGGTATCTATATTATGTAGGTTTATTTTCGACCTACGCACTTTATCGCTTGGTGGGAAGACTAGTAGGCGAGCAGTGTAGGCGAAATTATTGCTTGTAATAATTTTGTGATTTATTAACTTTAACCAAAATCCAATTAAAAGCCTGTATTTTTATTATAAATTACATAACTCATCTCTTTTCACCTACGACCTCTTTTCAATCATACACCAGAGAAAAATAATAAAAACATTAACTGGCTGAAACTTCAAATAGTGACATTCAACAAAATTCAAAACAGGAAAAAAGTAACCAATAATAAATTATTTCGGCCTCAATTTTTCTAAAAACGGCAAAATTTTACGTTCCGAGACTAAACGTGTTCGAAACATCTTTAAAGGTGTTAATAGGTTGTTGAAGAGACTGGCAGTGACGATGGCAACTAAAAGACCTCCTTTCTGGAAGCCAGGTGAATTAGGCGAGAAGGTCGTAGACCTGCCAGAGGTGGCTCTAGCTGCTATCGCATCATATAAGAAACAAAAAGAAGTAGCCGATTTCATAAATTTCCTACTAACAGCTTTAGAAAGAAACTCAAACTGGCTGAACACCATCGTCGGTAGGCAGTGCCACTTCAGATGTGCATTAATGGTCGGAGCCGGCCCAAATCGCTTTCAACTACAAGAAACTATTTACCCCTCGGGGGGCAGCGACATCAAACTAGAAGTTGAACTTAAAGACTCCGAAGATCATGACAAAATCGCTATAGCTGCTTTAGTCAAACTTAGCAATTTAGACTTGGAACACCTTCTGAAGTACATCAAGACTCGCTTATGTGACAACTCCCAACTGCGCGAAGATCTCCTGAAGGGCAAAGCGTTGGGCGTAAGTTTTGCCGTCCTGAGACCCTATTCCGATAAACAGTACCGTGTGATGGAGAGGATCGTTCTCGGAAGTTCCATGAAATGTGTCGTTCCACCGATCAAAAAGCGTCGACGGGAAGAGAAATTGTTAAATGGACCTCCTTTTAAGAAGACCAGAAAAGTCACATAGCAGACAGAATTATAGTTTCAGTATAAAAACATTTTTGAACAAAATGGACAGTCGTTATGGTGTACCGCAGTGTCATGTAGCATGTAATGGCAGCAATTTGGGTCGACTGTAAAATGCGAAGCTCACAGTAAATTATACTCATTTTTGCAATGATCGTTTCCGATTACCTATGATGGATGAGGGCGCATTTGTGGCGAAATGGCTACTACATTTTGACGGATATTCATTTCTTTTTACCCATGCAATAGCCTTGTTATTACAGAAATAAATTCAATCAAAACCCATGCTTTGTTGTGTTATTTTACACTATGGTGATGTTACAGCTGATGGGTGAAGTAATTAATTGATCTATTAATTAATATGTTAAGCTAAATTGTTTACGGAGGACGTTTGAAAGTAAAAAAGGAAAGCGTAATTAGATTCTGGTGTTCCCTTTCGTTAAACTGTGATCGTTTTTCTTCCCTCGACGGAGCGCGTCCGACTTACAAAGATCAATATCAGTGGAATCAGGGCACCGTGCGCGGGCTAACTTATAGCCACAAATCCTTCCGCCAATAACTTATTACAATAGCACTCGGCGTTACGCAACTGAAGAGTGAAACAATAGTTTTTCCCACTTCGTGTGAGCTTCTGAAAATGGTTAGTTGGTAAAGTTTTCGATCTGCTTATCGGTGGGCATAAATCAATTTGAATCATGGAGGCTGAGTATAAGTTGGGTCGCTTCTGAGCCCTTTTTCTAACTTGGGACCGAGCATACGGATTAAGGGAAGCCTGACCGTTGCGTAATTGGCGTAATAGTTGTGTGATTTATCTTATCTCCGTATTCTTATGATATCTCATATTCATAAGGAGGAAATAATGACTTACGTTGAAGCTTTTCATGGAATTTTCATGTCCTTTATTCAGATTTGCTAATACGTTAATAAGGGTAACGAGTTCATTATAGAATCAAGTAAAGCTGTAATTGTATTAATTAGTGTAGGTACCAAAACCAATTAGACCTATAAATTTTAAAGTAGTAAAAAACTTAATTACTCCTAATTAACTCTCCTGCTCACAGCTTGTTAAAAAGAAAACGGTATGCCAGCACAGCATGACCAATAGAAATATGCCTACATAATCGAATTGCCTTTACTCTGTCAGCCAACAGCTTAGCCTAGGCTAACATAATAATTTTCTTCAATAGTGTTTTAGTGCTCCCCTACATAATAAAAGGAATTCGTATGCAAAATTTCACGTTCCTAGTAGTTTCGGTTACGCTGATATGTCAGTCAGTCATTCAGTCATTCAGTCAGACAGTCATTCAGTCAGTCAGTCAGTTTCTCCTTTTATGTCATCTACTATATAAAAATAAGTCGGGTTTTCCTTCCTGACGCTATAACTCCAGAACGCACGAACCGATTTCCACGGTTTTGCATTCGTTGGAAAGGTCTCGGGCACCGTGAGGTTTATAGCAAAGAAAATTCAGGAAAAATTTCAACAGAAAAGCGGAAAAATCTTTTTTCACATACAGCGCCATTTCTGATACATAGCATGTACTACAAACCAATATTTTAAGTAGATGGCGCCGGTGCGTGATATATTGTTTGACAGCTACTCATTGTTCTCTGCTCAGTTAATTTCATGAGACAAACCGGTATTGTGTTCACTGTGAAATTGTGAAAAAAAAGTAAAAAAAATAAGTTATTCGTTTCCTAACATTTCAATTGGAAACCATCAAATCAATCACGTGTATTGTGCAAATTTTTATTCAATTTCAACAGCAGGCATTTGTCTTTAAGGTGGTAAGTTGAACTGTGTAAATTATGTGGATCGTGCATTTGAGGTTAAATTCACCACTCTGTCCATAGTCCAAAATGCCTAGAGGACGAAGTGCGAACATCGGCCGCCGCACAAGACATGCAAGCCAGCAACAAGTGTATTCACAGAACTTAAGCGAAGAAAGACAAAATATAATAAGAGAAAATGCCCGATTGAGACAACGCGTGAGCACACGAAGATCATTGGCATCATATAATCGCTTGGCATTCCAATATGATCCCACTGCGAACTACAGTGATGATGAAAATTTAGATATTGGACCAATGACGACTATATGCCGATATTGCAATGCGTTAATCTACTATATAAAAATAAGTCGGGTTTTCCTTCCTGACGCTATAACTCCAGAACGCACGAACCGATTTCCACGGTTTTGCATTCGTTGGAAAGGTCTCGGGCACCGTGAGGTTTATAGCAAAGAAAATTCAGGAAAAATTTCAACAGAAAAGCGGAAAAATCTTTTTTCACATACAGCGCCATTTCTGATACATAGCATGTACTACAAACCAATATTTTAAGTAGATGGCGCCGGTGCGTGATATATTGTTTGACAGCTACTCATTGTTCTCTGCTCAGTTAATTTCATGAGACAAACCGGTATTGTGTTCACTGTGAAATTGTGAAAAAAAAGTAAAAAAAATAAGTTATTCGTTTCCTAACATTTCAATTGGAAACCATCAAATCAATCACGTGTATTGTGCAAATTTTTATTCAATTTCAACAGCAGGCATTTGTCTTTAAGGTGGTAAGTTGAACTGTGTAAATTATGTGGATCGTGCATTTGAGGTTAAATTCACCACTCTGTCCATAGTCCAAAATGCCTAGAGGACGAAGTGCGAACATCGGCCGCCGCACAAGACATGCAAGCCAGCAACAAGTGTATTCACAGAACTTAAGCGAAGAAAGACAAAATATAATAAGAGAAAATGCCCGATTGAGACAACGCGTGAGCACACGAAGATCATTGGCATCATATAATCGCTTGGCATTCCAATATGATCCCACTGCGAACTACAGTGATGATGAAAATTTAGATATTGGACCAATGACGACTATATGCCGATATTGCAATGCGTTAAAGTTCAAAAGAGAAACGGCTGGATTGTGCTGCGCAAGTGGAAAAGTCAAACTGGATCCATTACTTACACCACCACAGCCACTGAAACCATTGTTCGATGGAAGTGATCCCGATTCCAGCCATTTTCTTCAACACATCCTTGAATACAATAACTGCTTTCGCATGACTTCCTTTGGAGCTAATATCATTCGAGAAGGCGGCTTCATGCCGACTTGCAAGGTAAAAGATACAACACACATAACCAATCACTCACACCAACACAATGAATTGCAACACATAACAACTACATATACACCACACACTACACCATCACACGATCAGAAGTTACACCGTATTCTTCAACAAATGATTGTTTGCAATTACAGATACAAGGACAAATATATCATTTGCATGGTTCAATGGTGCCAACACCAGATGAACCGCATCAATTTCTGCAAATATATTTCATTTCGTCGATGGTGGATCAGCTGAATGTGCGGTGCAATATACAGGGAACACAACAGTTAAAGAGACGAATTATTGAACAGTTGCAAGCATTTTTTCACGCTAATAATGCTGTGGTTAATATGTTCAAAACAGCATTGGAACGAATGCCATCGGATATGCACAAATTTGTCATAAGAGCGGATTGTACCCCAACAGATGAACATGTGCGAAGATTCAATGCACCCACCGTTAATGATGTTGCTGCAATTATTGTTGGCGATCCAACTATATCGCGAGACATTGTCGTTCAGCGAAGAAGCAATATCATGCATCGTGTAAACGAGACACATCGTTTGTACGATGCGTTACAATATCCAATCATTTATTGGCAAGGGCAAGACGGATACGACATCACGTTGAAGATGGTCGATCCAATTACAGGTACAATATTCACACACTAATTATTGCTATTATTGGTTTCCATTAACAATTCATTTAATTTTGCATTTTCAGGCGTATCAACGAATAAAAATCTAAGCGCAATGAATTACTATGCGTATCGTATGATGATTCGTATACATGAGGAGAATGTCATTCTGAAGTACCGTCGGCTATTCCAGCAATTCGCTGTCGACATGTATGTCAAAGTCGAGACCGAACGTTTAGCGTTCATCCGATTCAATCAGGCAAAGCTACGATCTGAGGACTATATACACTTGCGTGATGCTATTCATTCAGATGGTGATGTTCAGAATATTGGACGTCTGACGATTCTCCCATCATCTTATATCGGAAGCCCACGCCACATGCACGAATACGCTCAAGACGCTATGACGTACATGCGAAATTATGGAAGTCGGGATTTATTTATTACGTTCACATGCAATCCGAAGTGGACGGAAATTGATGAAATAAAATTTTTCCTTTTCAAATATAAAACAAAAAAAATTTTTTTCTTCTTCTTTTAATCACCAAACAAAATGTTACATAAAACGAAGCCATCTGGTGGCGAAACGGAGTTCGCCGGGTTTGCTAGTTTTATGTAAATAGATAAAGCGGATGTTCTAACTATTGCCACTGAGCTCCCTCGCCAAGAATTATAACGGTACTACTGTTGAAAGATGAAGAACAAAACCTAAAAGTTACTTACCATCATCATCCACAGCCCGACTTCACCCACAGCTGGATATAGGCCTCTCTTTTCTTGTCCCAATCCCCACGCTCCTGTGCCAGCCTCATCCAGGTCTTACCAGTGATGGCAACAATGTTGTCTGCCCATCTCGCTGCCGGAGGACCGCATCTCGTCTTCCAGTCCTTTGATGCCACTCGTCATACTCCACTTATCGACACTGCGCCTTGCCAGGTGTCCTGCCAAACTCCATTTGAGTTCCATAATACGGTTCCCGATATCGAAGACCTTCGTTCGTCTTCGGTATCTTCGTACTTACACATAAACACAGAATATATTTATCGTTTGAGCTAGGACTTGAGCGAAACGAACCGTTATGAAAAGATCTTAAAAGCGTCCTTTGTTCTCAATATTTATGAAATGTTGTGCAGCTATGCAGAATCGAGTTTGGGGAACAAGAAGGAATTTTAACTTGGAATATCTTTTATTTGAACATTGGAATTTTGGGGGAGATGGAGTGGTGTCTTTAGAAAGGTTGTATTGCACACGTGGTTTTTTACTTATAGCAATATGTTCTGTGTGACTATATTTGCCAAGTGGGTAGGCTGCTTATTATAGAAAACTTTTATTGACTGAAAGGATGACGGGCAAAAATGTATGGAACCTGGTACCCGCTCTAACAGCAATAATTTTTATATAACTAGAAAGTTATTTTTATGAATAGTAATAGATGTTTTACCTCTTGTTTTGTTTTGTCGTCGGTTTCGAGTTATTTTGAATCCTAATTTTTATTGTTTATTTTCTATTCTTTCTTCACTAGTGCCGAATTAACGATTTTGCGCGGGACTATCGACAGCAAATATCGGGTTTTGATGGACATCATTATACTTGGGTCATACTACTTATTTATTTTATTATTTATATACACACAGTAAATTACATAAATATATGACATAATTTATATATTTTTTTATTTTTTATTATAATATAAAGAAAACACATTTTATAACAATAAATCAAATTATCGTGTGGTCGTCGTCGTTGTTTCCTTCGTTGGTCTAATAAAACTAGACCGAAAAAAAACAAAATAATAAAAAATATACCTAATTTTTATTTCTGCAAAATAAGTCATGTTCATAACGGGATAACTCCGAACGGGCAACTAATTGGTAAAAGTGGCCTATTGGAAAGAACTTTTCAACGACAATGCAATAATTACTGCTGTGGTGGTACCAAAACGCCCAACATCCTTTTCAAGATGCAAGTCAGGGTGATGCTCGTTGCTTTCCAGCATAAGAAAATCTCCTGAACTGAGATGGTCACAGACAGAACACTCTTCAACAATTCTACGATAATTATTTACCTGCCTGGCAATTTCCTAAAAGTACATAAAAATAAAAATGTCAAGAAAGTAAACACAAAAATGTGTGCAATTGTTGAAAGCGTTTCTTCAGGCGGGTCCCGAGAGCGACATATTACATTTGGAGTGTCGTCACAAGAGTCCGGAACAAATGTCGAGTGTCGCCGTGTCTGTTTGTAACATGATGCACTGTTTTAAAGATATACCAATTTAGGAGAATATTTCTGTAGGACACTTATATTTTGAAGGGAGGTGAGTAATGGCCATTTAAAAGGTTGCTGTTTTTTGCTTTGTATTTGACTCATTGAAGATTTTTTGATGTTACAGTTTTCACTGGTACCATTTATCTAATATTAGCTTCTGCCCGTGGCTCCGAGTGGATGTCAGAAATTGTCCCACGGTAACGTGCTACCTACCGGGACAAAAAGTAGTCAATGTACGGTCACCAAAGGAGATAAGTAACCAGGGTCGTCGGATATAGTTGAAGTTTAGTAAGAAACCGATGGATGTTTTCGAATAAAATTGAATTTGGTTAATAGAAAACAAACAGCCTATCGATTCTGTAAAAATCTCACTGTGATAACATAGGTGAAGTGACCGCGAAGCGAACTATCAATGGAGGCAATCCATAACATCAGGTGGAATGACAGATCACTTCACCTTAGTTTTCACGGTGAGATTTTTACAGAATAGCACTGCAGTTCATTTATCAAATTAAATTTCATTCGGAAACATCCATCGGTTTCTTACTAAACTTCAGCTTTATCCGACGACCCTGGTTACTTATCTCTTTTGGTGTCTGTACTTCCAGGATACCATCTATCTACTTGCCGAATTTTATCGAAATCCGTTCAGTAGTTTAGGCGTGAAAAGGTAACATACTGACAGATTTACTTTCGAAGTTATAATATTAAGTATGGATTTTTCAGCCATTGACCCATATTATTTTCAGCAACCTTAAAAACCAGTACTCTTTAGGATAGTTGTCTAATCCTTTGGTTCCATTTAATTCTACGAGATTCATAAACAAACCCTTGCAGCCAATTTATAATATGAAAAATGTAAGACACTTCTGTCCCGCAATTAAAGTAGTTAACTCTTTGCTCAGTTTTTGCATGTGTTACACTCCAAGCAACAAAGGCGAGAAATGAAACTAAGAGAACCGTAATAGTGTTAAAATAATTTACGACATCACCACTACCATTAACACAGTAAATGGCCGAACAATTTGCTGAAGAAAAAATAAAACCAACACAAGACAAAGCACGGCAAATTCAGCGACGTATATTTTAAAAATGTAAGACCTCGTACAGTATTAAAAGGAACCCGCAAACTTTAATACCGAACATCCCACCGACTTAATATAAACCGCCGGTGAAAAGAAAGTACAAATTGTGGAACGAGGTAATAACAATTTTATAAGAACAAATAAATGCATCTACGATGCCGCAGGGCATAAAGAACCTTCATAAAATGAAACTGCTTTTAGGGTTAAATTTTTATTTTAAACATAGAAAGGGATTTTGATGGCCCTCCCACGTCGTTGAATCGCGTTATCTTTAGATTTAGGACTCACGCAATAATAATACGCAGTTGAAATGGTGATTCAGGGCGCCATCTCGCCACTGAGTGGATGTCCTGATTTAGTGATGACATTCTCATAAATTATTATGATGAAGAAGTGTTATTAATGATTGCCTTTGATGCAAATGAGCAATTCGTTATGCGTCTGTTTTGGATTACTGCGTCTTCAACTGACTAAGTTAAGTCAGAGAAACAATTTTAGGGAAATGCGACTGCAGCGATTTAATTTTGGGCTAGAAAATAAAGTAGAAAGTATTGATTAAGAATTTGGGGTTAAGTCCACCTCTGTACCTTTGTGTGCTTGAAGTATTAAATAAATAAATATTCAATTCCTATGTATATTATTTCTTTATCTTCGATCTTTTGAAGGCGAAACACCACTAAGATTTATATTCACTTGACACCGTATGATGAAGACACAAACAATCAACTAACCCAATTCAGACCCATTTGAAATCGATGATCCGTAATTCCCTCACTTTATTTCTATTACACATCTATAAGGAGTGTTGTTTAAACATCCAATTACGAATACGTCAAGTTAATGTCCCCGTAGTGACACCTTTGCATTTAATGGCCATACTAATTTAACAATAATGGTTGTTAGTGTAGAGCTTCCGGCAGTATTTGTATAAGTAATTGGTGACTGATTTCCAAGCTATGTTTTTTGATGAGGTAAGTATAGGCTAGATGACATAATTCCTCCTGGGGGCGTCGTTCACGTGTTGATGATGATTATAGTATTAAAATGTAAGTAGAGCTTTTTATTTTCCTTGACGAAAACAGTTATACTAATGGGTGTGAAAGTTAAGTTTTTATAGCCATCTTGTTGACGACGTTACCATTTTGTGCTAAATATAGGTAAAACGCTTTGACACGACTCGCTATTTCGTGCCTCATATGGGAAAGCTTCGACTTTTGACACGACACCCTCCACGTTCCTTATAAGCATAAGCATAAGCAGCCCATAATGTTCCCACTGCTGGGACACAAGCCTCCTCAGTGAAGGGAAGTGGGCCATAAGCCACCACGCGGCCCACGCCGGTGAGTAGATGTCGAATTTTTCGTTCTAAGACATCTTTGATGTTTCTCCACGCTGTTTTCCTTCACCGTTATGAGAGCAGTGGTGATGAAATAATTTACACAAAGTAAAGCGCTTGACTGGCTTCGACCCTACGACTTACAACTCGTAAGCCGCGGCCGTCAGCACTGGGCCACCATTGCTCAATAAAGTGCGATCCTTGTTTACACTACATCGATGTTACACATTTACTCATATTTTCCTCGACAATTCTCAACTACATCCATCCTTTGCAATAAACAAGCACTTCACCAGATCCTCTCGGATGACGTATAAAAGTTGTGTGGGTAGTTAAAAAGCCGGCGACACTCAACAGCTGTCCTCGGGTAGGTAATTCATCGACCCTTAGTCCACCTGTTTCCCGCCGTACCTTGCTTTATAGGATGGGCCATTGTTTGATGTGTTTCGTTCAAGTTGCTATGGCTATGTGAAGGTGATAACGGGATTAAGCATATAATTTTGCAGTACATGTGGTTTTTGAACATTATTTCGGTAAAAAAATTGATTAGTTAGAAAATCGCCGATCGATCGTCAAATATTTTTTCTTTCACATTGCTAATGTGTGTTATTTCAAGTTTATTTCGGAAAATTTATGTGATCATGTTGATTCGTATTTTTTTATGATCGTATTTTACGATCAACATGGTTTTGTAAGTTGAATTACGATAATTGCGAATTTCATAAATTATTGTCAAAGTGCTTTGTTTTGAATCCTAATGTATCCTGTCCTATATTTTCCTTTGTACTCCTATCCACATTATCCACTGTGTCACACTGTACGCATTGTATCATCTCGCTCGAGTAAAGTGTAGCTGACACTTTTAGGTAGCATAATAAATTCATCGAAGAATCTGCCTTTAAAAGGCCGACCAATTTTATCCGGAGACTGCCCTTCCCCATTTTTGATAAACGAGGCGCTTGATCGAACCTCGCCTCGGTCCGTGAAGGGGTTCTTTTTTGATAATATCTCGTCACAAGACAAATTTGTATGTGATGTAGGCCTAACTGGCCCCTTTACACGATAAACCCTTGCTGGATAGGATAGACATATGGTAGACGAACGATAAAACGAAGACTAGCTTGGATGCTTGCCTAAAGTTACAAAACGGATATGGTTCTGGACAGGCGATTCTAGATAAGTACAGTTGATACGAAAGCTATGCATTTCTGATATATCTTGTACCATTCAGTGTTTTAAGACATTATCATTCTGAAAGACAATATTATTTTCTCCTTGCCTCAGAAAATAAAGTTTCCTTCGCATTGCTTCCTAAAGCTTTAAGTTACGCCGCGTCAACTGATTTATTTTCCATAACAATATGGTACGCCAGTGTATATTCACCGACCACAAACCCGTCACCCATAAAACATCCAAACTTTAAATAGGAAGAGAGACGAGAAAATCGCGGTAGTTTTTCATGGTGGCAATAAATATTATTAGATAAATATGTATCGTTGTCCCGTGTCATGGCGGCGTTTCGAATTTTCGATACAGAGAAATGGAGAGGGAATTCAAATAGTTTGGAGTTAGAGCAAAGGGCTTGAGACTTGGCTTTCTACCGTCAAAGAAATGTTGGCCTTTTATGTTACGTGTCGATGTATCGTTACGCGTTGTTTTGAAATAATATATCTGATATTTGACACACGCTCACGCATGAGTTTGAGTTATAACAAATATCAAAATCGTGTCGAAAATATAAATTTTCTTACCGTAAATGTTACTTCTTTGTTCCTATACGCAAACAACGGTGGTATTAAAATAAATGTAGATTAGTAGGTCTTTTTTGTACAGTCACGTTTTTAATTAAATAGAATTTATAGGCAGTGAACGTAACATTATGCAAGTCACATTTTCACATGTGACTTGGTCGACTTTATTGCTTTCACGTATTACTTGCAAATGGTGCTCAACGTGGGGCACGGAAATATTATTCAACATTTTAAAGACATATTACTTTTGAATACGTAACATGTAAAATGCTTGTCACATATTCCAGTCAGCAGATGTTATACAAAATACATAGAATTTATAACTTGACAAAAACAGATAAATCGAGGCCTCCGGTATAATTTATGTGCGGAAAATAAATCTGTAAGCGGATACAAGTTTATCCGTCCTTTCAAAATAAGGGTACATGGCGCAGGTCCGCTTCGGTCGGAAGTCGGATGACGAATGTCCACATCTTTGCCCTGGGACGGGTTATATAATGCGTAAAATTACTGTCTTCAACTATCTTCATATGTTTCGCGTATAACGTTCTCTTCTGATATACGTTTATTTATTTAGGCGTGTATAAATCAGTTTTGGGATGCACATATATATTTTCAGCGTGAGCTCGTTACGGCAAATGCCGTTTTATTTGAAATGAAATGAGCTGTTACATTTATTATTCTTCTCGGATTTGTACTTTTATGAAACTTGTTAGGTTTTTAAATTGAATTTGTAAGTCAGCTTTTATAACCTGTGGGAATTTAATACTTTACACTGTTTATACAATATCAAATACCTTATCGTAAAGAGTTAGTGCTTAAGTTTTATAAGTATACAAAGTAATTTAAGGCTGCTTACTATGTAAATATAGTCGTAAAGTGTTTCAACTCCACTTCCCACTTGTAAGTGCTGTAGTGTATTCTTGAACCTCCTGCTGAGACAGTATCTTAAGCATGCACAGTACTGAAGGGCGGTCACGTCCACCACTCTAGTTTAATTAAGCGGTGATTAAAGTTCTGCACCGGACTTAGCGGAATTCATTCGCGAACCGCGCCTTACTGGCGCCCAACATGGGGCCACTTTATTACCCGTTACATTTTAATTTTTAACAATTTTTGTGCGAAACTGTTAATAACAAAGCCTTTAAATATTACCTGAAGGAACCTTCATAAATTAAATATGTTTCATGTTATGTTATATGAGGGTAGTACAACAAAATTGCCCTCTTTTCTGTTGTACAATCTTGAGTCTCCCGCTGAGACAATATCTGGGACATGTGGAGAGCTGAATACCGGTCACGTACGAGTTACTCGACTTTAATTAAGTGGTGATTAAAGTTTTACAGTGGACTTTGGTGGAATAGACTTGCCTGCCCGACTTGTGGCTCAACGCTCGACCATTCCTTCATTAATTGTTGTTTACGCGGTGCATTGAATACAAAGGTTTACACAAGTGTTTGTTCTGTTTCATTAAATGTAATGTCTTTTGTTTGTGTCGATACTGAATGTTTTTCCGCGAATACTTTTTACGGTAATTCACAAAAGTTGAAAGTCTAGAAGTTGTTTTAGCTCTGAATAACATCTACATTTGTTAGGTAAATAAACGGGTCATGTCGATTGGGTGATTTTACGCAATAAGTCTTTTAAGGTCTAAATTTATTAATTATAAAGATCCTATAGGTGTTCAGCAACCCCTAATTACATATGATGTATATTAATAAGAAGATATTATAACTCAAAAGGCACACTGAAGATACTGAGAGCCTTCCCGTGCAAAATATATTTAACGTTTTCCTAATTAGCCATTAGAAGGTCCCTTTTTCCTGAGAAAGCAATTAATTTACAATTATGTACGAAGGGCTGCGCAAAGTCTTATTAAATAAAATGTTTCAAAGACCGCTTCCCCCATCAATTTCGGGCAATTTCTTTCTTAGACGAATCTTTAATTATCCAAGATTTATAATTTCTGAAAAATTCTCTTTTTCACCTCTTCACGTTTACTTTCGTTGCTTTATGATTTGATTTAAGCATTTTTATAACATCTCCTTTATGAAAGACTAGCAGCACCCTGCGGCTTCACACGCATGTGTCAATCCCGTGGGAATATCGGGATAAAAAGTATCATGTGTTATTTTTTTATTATTGCTGAATGGGCTCCATTTTGACCTCGATCACGCCTGATGGAAACCGATGGATGAGGTCTATGATGGAACGAGCGTGCCCAGAAGATGCCTAAGGTACTGGAACTGAACGCATCGACGAAACACAGCAGGCTGCTTGACGCCGGACTCCGGAGGGAGGGTGGTCGCAAACCAGGCGGGCGTTAGACCTACCACCGCAAGGGAAGAATTGGCCAGACCTGGCCTGGCCTGGACAGTCACACCCAACAAGGTGTTGGGTGTGACTGTCCAGGATACGCCGAGCGCTCGGTTCAGTTGAGTAACTGGCGGAACAAACTGCGCTACACGAGGAGGCTTCTTCATGGATCCCAAACTGATTTTATTCTGATGTAGAAGCTATATTACTGTAGTTTCATCAAAATTCGTTAAGTCGTTTTTGCGTGAAAGAGTAACAAACTTCCACCATCCATTCTCACAAACTTTTGCTTCGCATTTATAATATTATTAAGAGAGTAGGATTTCATGAGGCAGTTTTCGTGATTTCTATTATCGCATCTCATTTATTTTAATGTCCAATGTTTTAACAATCTCTTTAGGCAGCTGCCTTCCATTTACTATCTTCACAAGTGCCCACACTTTCTCCTCATAAACTAATTCACACCCTTTAACCTCCCTTAAGACTAAATCTCCTATCTCATTAGATAAAACTCTCCATAATTACGTCGTCGGTATAATATTCAGCCGCTCCTAGAACCTTGTAGTGAATATAAAATGTTCAATCATGATCTTAGAGATCACTTACCGGAGTTACCGGGCCCATCTTGGAAGCCCACTTTATCTTAGTATTTGAATTTTTAATAAGAGCAAAGTCAACACGGGTTTTATACGCAAAAATTGTTCGTCAAATATACGCCTAACGAGTTTCTCTGATGAAGTGAAGGTAATCGCGTGGTGATGATGTTACTTTACATTTTTTCGATATAAAATATGGTAAGTTTGTTTCTGTTTAGTTTGTGGTTGGATCAAGGGATAGTCAAGGTGAATTTTGCTGGAGTACAGGGTCACCTTTTATAATAAAAATCGGTCAAGTGCGAGTCGGACTTGCGCACCGAGGGTTCCGTACAAATTTGTAGGTATGTAAGTGGTTTATCACGGGAATCGTGTCTCGAATATTTTTTCCGTTTTTTTATTTTGTAATGTAACTTATTATTTACGGTTTTCGGATTTTTTCCTTTACTTGTGCTACATGACATTGCCTCTTGCCAAATTTCATGATTCTAGGTCAACGGGAAGTTCCCTATAGGTTTGGATTCCCTTGCGAATGTCAAAATATACGCCGTAAACTGACACCGTTGACTTAGAAGTTGTTTTTTTTTTCTAAGGGATTGCAGCCGAGCAGCAGATTGAGTATTTGATATTAATTTCAACTTGTTAACTCCACGCGTTCCTGAGAAAAAGGGTCTTGACAGACGGACAGACAGACGGACAACGAAGAAATCTTATAAGGGCTCCGTTTTTCCTTTTGAGGTCGGAACCCAAAACATGAGACATTTCAAAAGCTTTAATAATATTATCTAACTCCGCCATTTTCTTGTTAATAGTTTCAGTGAGAGGCCAATTTAGAGATTTTCACGACATTCTAGTAAAGAGACGTTTAAGAGTGAAAAGGTTAATTTATCTATTCTTTGTACTTTTTATTTTAGGTATATTTTATACATAAGAAAATGCAAAGAAAACTTGGTTTACAACAATATGTGTATCAAACAAGAACAATAGAGCCGCATATAGATAGGCACTAAATATTTTCGTAAAAAGTCTTAAACTGCGATCTCATTAATTGATATCTTCCTCCTTAATTCAGAAGCTCCATAATTATGTTGACTTACTAATTCATTCGCCTTTCACTCACTCTCTCATTCACTCCCATTGCACTAGAGGAAAAAAGCTGAAGAAATATTGGATTTCTCAGGGAGCGAGGTTTCAATCGTGGCCGTATTTAATTAAGAGCACCCCATGGGGTTTTGCCTGTTACGGGTGTAACGTTGAGATTTTATTTTGCTTTGCTACCCCGTCTGGTAACGTTATTAAGTAAATAGTGGTTTTAACTGCTGTGAATATGGATGTTATATACTACATTTATTATTGCATTAGAAAAATAAACGGCTTAATTAGAACAACCCGTATTGTGTGATGTTAGAATGTGTGATATTATATGTCTACAATTCAAATTTTAACTCTTGTGGCAACATTAATATTTGCAATGTCAATCATATCATTTGGTTTTATTCTTTTATATTTTGTAATTTGAGAACGTTTTAGGCCCTGTATACTGTAGATTTGTAGTTCCATTTTCTATTTTATTAAGTACCTGGCAGTTGTTTTTTGATATTGTGGAAATAATTTAAAATTCAGTCAGCATTTTAAAATGATTAAAAAAAATAAATAAATGATGAACAGATTACATTGCTTTATATTTAGGTATCATTAAATAACGAAACTTAGTATTCGGTTATATCGAAATAACGAAACGTTTATGACCGTTATTTTTCTAATTTTTATATTAAATGGAGCATAGTATGTGCTGAAATGAAAAGGCATTAAGTTTATCAGAAAAAAAAAATGCTTCGTTTTAGTTCGAAACTAGTCTAGAAATACCGAAATGAACGTGGTCAAAATCGTAAACTTGTTGAAACTTATTTGGCTATAACTTGTAAGTTACAAGTATGTTGATAATTAATAATGTTAGTAGCAAAGCGACAAGTTTAAACAGGTTTGGTTTGCATCAGATGGTTAAGCTACAAGTCCTTTAATAGTTAAGTATTTTAACTCTGATTTTGCATGATGTATGATCGTTATAATAAGGTAGCTGTTGGCTTGCTACTCTTAGAGGTGAAATAACTGAAAAAAATGTTGTGCAGTTCTGCTATCTTGGTCACGTTTCGTTATTTGTACTTTTAAGTTATATTTGTGTTAAAAAGTTACAAAAGAGCAAACTTATTTGGTTCCCACAGTAATAACAAATTATACGTCCAAAATAAGAATTTTTGGACACTTGTTCGAACCACAGTTTCTTCACATTTCATAGTCAATGAGAAATAGGATAACAATAAGTTACAAACAGCGTCAAGTAAGACATTCACATTATTTTCTTTCTAGTCTAGATACAGGTTTTTTTGAAAAAAAAAAACAGATTTTCTCAACTTTTCTTACCTATAAAGCAGAGGCAATCTAGAAGAGTTTTTTATTAACAGCCGTGACCTACCACATACGTTTTTATAATGTCACACAGTAATTAGGGCAAAGAGCTAAATGTGTTTTCTAACATGACATTTACCAACCAAAGGTGACATTAAAGGTCATTAAAAGTTAAACATCTAAAACAGGAGAATTAACCTTGGCCTTTTACCATAAAAAAACGATATTTTCAGAACAAGCCTATCTACACATGATGTGGCTGGTCTATCAAGTAATTTGTAAGAAAACAATGAAAAACTATCCGTCTGCGTTGACTGACTACCACTATAAAGCTATCCATTCCAGATTAACTAACATTTCATCAAGTTTCCTTTCTGTGAACAAAACTCTGGAGATGTCCAACTAAAAACACAAAAGCTTCGTTTACAATAAAAATAGTATAACTTGCAATCCAAACTAGATCTAAATTACTCTCTATTATGGTAGTCGGTTTTTTTCCTATTTGAATTGAATCACCACGTCTACTGCCCTGGGGATCTCTGAGATTAATCCAGCCGGTTGCTTTGTGCCCAGATATGAATTATTGTTGCCCACTCCGTTCAGATGGGCAACCTGTTTCGCTAACTAACGCCCCTTTTGTTCTGATTGTGTGTTTGTTGAGGGACCTCGTACGAGTTGGTTTGCTAAATACGAGGTTGGAATTATGTCACAGTGATGAGAAGGTAAAACTTGTGTAAAGTAGGTAACCAAACTAATAAAGGAGACGAACGGTTTTCTGTATCAAAAGTACTGTGATAATAAAAAGTACAAGCTTCCAGGATACAGGATTTTCCTAGTTTGAAGAGCAGGTGTCTTACTCATCTGTAAATTGTAATACTCATCTGTAAATTGTAATAGCCACATCCATCCTTTATTGATACAACACTGATGTTACCTAGGCTGTCTTTTGATAAATGATTACTTGTAATAAATTTGATAGGGTGGCAAAAATGGGCTTAGGGTAAAGAATAACACAATTTACCCAATGTTAATTTGACAATCCTTCGAAGCGAGATGCTTGAAGAACGACCACAAGTCATCCCGGAAAAAATAAACATAACGTGACAAGCGTTTGGAGCCGTAGAGTCAATAAATACAGATGTTATTTATCCATCAAAGCACAGTCGGAAAATATTCCACAACGCTACTAGGGTAAAGAATAATGTATGAACTAGCATTTAAGCATTTTCTGACGGGCTGTATTCCACAAATAAAAACACAAACAAAAGCGGATTTACTAGCTGTAAACATTCTCATAGATGGAAATGACTGCGATTATCCTTGTATATGGCAAGCATGGTTGTAGCTTTCTTAAGTGAGATGGAATCGTAGAGGATCTCAGTGTATTATGCTAGGTAAAATAAATAGTGGTAAGTCTAGAAAAAAGAAGATTGAAATCCCCTCGACAAAGACGAAAGAAAATATTTAATGAACTGGAAGTTTGTAAAGTATTAGCGAGCGATCAAATCGATTGTTAGTAATTTCCTGGGGCTTTGTCGATATTCATTAAATGCCCATGTCTCTAGCAGTCTCGATTGTTGTTGTGGTTGGGTAAATTAATCGTGAATTATTTATGAGATCAAATATTGATACTCGTATTACTTTTAAGCAGAATTGATCAATTTTCAGAATACAACGAAGCGATGCGCGCTTTACTTGTGGTAACCAAGTGTACAAACACGCTGTAAATGTGTGCGTGAAATAGAGTAGCGTCAGCACATAACACACACACGCACACAGACACATTTCGGACTTTGCCATTGTCTCGGACGATACCGAAAGCTCGTGCGCTTACACATATATTCACAGGAAGTTTGTATACGTGGTAACCACAGGTAAAGAACGCGTCGCTTCGTGAGATAAAAATACTGTAGTTATTTTTTATCCCACATTATAATCTCTTTCATAAGTTCGCAGTCTCAAGGGGTTCCTGATTCCTCTGCAATTTCGTGAAATGTCCCCCGTATCCTACAAACGGTTTCCACTACTACACTACATTATCCGTCATAGAACAGATCGTCTATGTAATTCTATTCTAACTGTATTCGTTGTCCCTTTTGTATCCTCCGGGACCCAGGTGGCCACTGAATTGTTTCTACACAAAACCATTTAGTTCCTTTGAACTGGACACTCCCTTAAGGTTGTATTGCTATTAACTATACAGGGTGGCCCAAAAGTCGTGGATCAAACGCAACTAGGGGTTAGATGGGATCATCAGCTGCAAAAAGTTGTTCTACGGGAGGTCCTTAAGGTCAACCCCTGCAGAGTTATAATTTATTTTGTGTTTTTATGAGAAAATTGACTTTTTTTAACTAATTCTTATTAAAATTCAAAAAAATCTACATCCTGTATCTTTTTTATAATTTTCACTAGATTGGTACTGATGAGTCCTTGCGTTAGACATGCTATTTATGGTTGTTTATTGGGTATGTTGAAGATAATATTAAGTTTTACGATTTTTTTTTTTCTCAAATCATAACTTTTTATTTACTTCGGACCCCACTGTGAAAAAAAAATACTCTACCGAAAAGTGACCCTGTATTACAAGTTTTGGCGCATTTAATAGGGATTCTGAAAAGGTATTACACATGGCCATGAGTGGATCTAATATCTTTCTAGGACGAAAAAACAAAACAACGATTGTGAAATAATTGTTTTATTAAGCAAAAAATTTTACAATAAATGCTCAAAATTCCTGCCTCTGACCATAATACAAAATTTGTACCGTCTAATAAAATTCCTACGTAACCTACGGAATGCACCTCTGTTGTTAGTAACTTGTACCCTAGCAAATTCGAGTTTTTGTCGTAGTTCTTGTTTGCTATTGTTCTCTCCTTGGTAAATTATTTCTTAAAAATAGCCCCAAAGAAAAAAATCTAATGGATTTAAATCGGGCGACCGGTGGCCACGCGATATGTCCGCCTCGACCAATCCACCGGTTGGGGAAGCGCTCGTTCAAATGATTTCTAACTGCTCGAGCGTAGTGAGGCGGGGCGCCATCATGTTGCAGCCACATTTCTGCTATTCTTTCTTCTGGAACTTCAGCTTCGTTAAGAATATGGTTTAAATTATTTTGCAAAAAATTTAAATACTGAGCACCATTCAGCCTTGCTGGCATTTCATGCAGCACCAACTGCTGGCCAATTATACCAGCCCACATGTTAATACCAAACAGATGCTGGAATCGATCATTTCTTATGATATGGGGGTTCACTCTGGAGTAAAAATGTAGATTGTGGATATTGAATACTCCCATTCTTCTAAAAGTTACTTATCCATCCATAAAACCTTGTTGAAGAACTGCGGATCCTCTTTGTGGTATCTTGGCATCTCTCTGCAAAACCGCACTCTAGGTTCATAGTCACCGGGCAGCAAAGCTTGCATCACACACAATCATCATTTATTGTAAAATGTTTTGCTTAATAAAACAATTACACACATCAAAAGTGTCTAGGGATCAACATATATTTTTGCAATAACTTTTCTCCTGATTGATATTAATTAAAATTTTCTTTAAGGATTCATCAAATAAAGTGTTTTCGTTTGTCACAGTAACGATAAACCAAGTCACCTTTGCATTAATAAAGAAATTTGCCATTTTCCTAATAAAGGGATTTTTGACATTTGAACCACTAACACAAAAGTTCGAAAAAAAGACTGAAATAACAGTTTTCTCTAAAATTTTATTGGGTAACTTAAACAATTAATAATCCGTGTTTCTACCGCGAACACTAACAACACAAGAACATCGGTTTGGCATACTCAAAATGAGTTCATCCAAATCACGCTGTGGAATGGCCGCCCATGTTCGTTGCAACAACAAAAAAAGGTCTTCTTGCGACTGGATACCCTCCATATTCGGCAGAGCTCTTCTCTGTAGCATATCCCATGCATGCTCAATCGGGTTCAAGTCTGGCGACTGAGCAGGCCAGGGCAGGACATTGATGTTAGCTGCGGCGAGAGTCTGTCTTACAACTCTTGCGGTGTGCGGTCGTGCATTATCATGCATTAACTGAAATAAGGGACCGATTTGCACTTGTAGAGGAACGATGACGTCTGATACAATCGTCTCAGCATAAATTTGAGCGTTGAGGTTGCCTCTGATCCAAATCAACTCAGTTCTTCCGCCGATCCAAATACCCGCCCATACCATGATGGTTCCACCACTATAAGGATGGACTTCCTGGCAGGATTTTAATCGCTGTTGGCGTCCAGGGGTTCTCCAGTGTCGTATACGTCTTGTATCCGGTCTCATACCAAAACGAGACTCATCAGAAAAGCACACGAAACGCCATTGTTCTTCTGCCCAATTTCTGTGTTCAAGAGCCCATTGATATCGAATCCTACGATTGTGCATTGCTATAGGTGGTACCCGTAGCGGTCTTCGGGAATGAAGGTTCACTTCATGCAAGCGGTTTCTGACTGTTTGGTCGCTAATTAAGTTCCCTGAAGAGTGATGAAGCCTCACGGCTAACATCATGGCGGTTATTGTTGGAGCTCTTCGAGTTAAGATTTGAATGTATCGGTCTTGTCTCCGTGTGGTGCAGCGATACCGTCCTCCATGGCGCTCAGCCACGGTACCAGTGCTTCGGTAACGTGTCCAAAGTCGACTGATAACACTCTGACTTGTATTCAGAGCTAAAGCCACAGTACGTTGCCGGGAACCAGCTTCTATCATTCCCACGGCTCTGAGCATTTCTTCCCTGCTTAAATGACGTCGCCGCTCCATAATAACGTTGGTTTTAATCAGTAGTAGGGAAACAGTAGCACTAATAATGTCTTCAATGCGTTGTATGTTTTTATAGGGAAAATATTGACAGCTGATTTTCATCTTTTACTCGAATTTGATTCACAGTTCCTGATTCAAATTATGAAATGCCCCAAAAAGGATCCATATAAATTTATAAAATCATAAATTTATTACAAAGCCACATCTCAATCTCAAGAAATCCGCATAAAAATGCTTGATCCCTAGACACTTTTGATGTGTGTATTTCACAATCGTTGTTTTGTTTTTACGTCCTAGAAAGATATTAGAGCCACTCATGGCCCTGTGTAATACCTTTTTAGAATCCCTATTAAATGCACCAAAATTTGTAATACAGGGTCACTTTTCGGTAGAGTATTTTTTTTTCACAGTGGGGTCTGAAGTAAATAAAAAGTTATGATTTGAAAAAAAAAAAATCGTAAAACTTAATATTATCTTCAACACACCCAATAAACAACCATAAATAGCATGTCTAACGCAAGGACTCATCAGTACCAATCTAGTGAAAATTATAAAAAAGATACAGGATGTAGATTTTTTCGAATTTTAATAAGAATTAGTTAAAAAAAGTCAATTTTCTACTAAAAACACAAAATAAATTATAATTCTGCAGGGGTTGACCTTAAGGACCTCCCGTAGAACAACTTTTTGTAGCTGGTGACCCCATCTAACCCCTAGTTACGTTTGATCCACGACTTTTGGGCCACCCTGTATAGTTTCTTATTGTTTATTTGTAGGGTGTTTTCCTTGCATTTGTCTTAATTTTTCGGTAAGGTCGGTAAATGGGAAGTTCTTTAAGGTAAATAACATGAATTGTTTTTGTGTTATTCATGATGTCCATATTGTCCATTTGGGATTGTGAAAGTATTATTTTTTTAAATGTATTGTTTTAGTAAGGTGAATTGTTACGTTTGTTGACACAGTAAATAAATTCACCTGCTATATTTTTATACTCGTCACTTACCGATCCCTTTTTACGAGTAGTTCACTTGGAAAAATAAAATCAACTACGTAACACGGTCCTAAGAAATTATTTGGGTTAGTTCCTTCGAACAGTCCAAAGTTATTAATGACAGAAACCTTTCAAATCGAACATTCTAAAACTTTTAACAACATATTTCCTTCACAATACAGAAATGGTCCATCATCCCGACCTCTCTTTTCCTCAATTTCTTCTTTCAAGAGCTCTCAGGTACACATATCAAAATAAACTGCTTCTACTTCACGCCAGCCAAAATCACATCATTTTTGAGTACCGACGCTGTACTAAACTTGAGATCCTATTCATCTTGCCCCACTTTAGCTTGAGAGGTCGAATGCTTTCTTCAGGTTTTCGTGTGTGTATAAATTATGAGCTTATTCAAAAGTTTTGTTAGGAAAGATGTGTTTACCAATTCTGTAGGTGAGTACCTCATCATCAAATACTAATTCATTGATTGATTGTATCTCGTTTTGAAAACCTGTGCTTTATGTGGTTTGTCCTCTTTACCATAAACAGCCTATAGTGTTACATTAAAATTATAGGCTTTTTGCGTCCCTGAAAGGATTGATGCATGATGGATTATTCCAACACGGTGTTCCAGTGCGAGTTGGCGAATGTCACATGTCTTCGAATTTTTGGTTCTAGAACATGCCGGTTTCCTCACGATGTTTTCCTTCACTTCCTTCACCGTTTTGACCCACGACCTACAACTCGTAAGCCTTTACCACTGGGCCACCATTGCTCTTTTTTACCACTAAGCAAAATCCAAGTTACGCAATCTTAGAACTGTCAATAAATCTACTGCAAAACAAGACTTACATTGAGGTTGGCACCGCTACAAACCAAATCGACAGCATCACAAAGAGACTAAATTATAATCCAATATTGATAAACGCGCCAGCTCTATAGATACCAAAATGCCATTTATTCCATACTGCTTTCTGACTCCTGTTGGCGTTTGAATGCATTCCCCAATCTATTGTGCGATATGATTTAAACGATTTCCATAGAAACTTGTCAATGGATTTGAGGCCACATCCATTGTGGCGTCTATATGTTAAAGACTGCGTTTTGAATGGGTTTTTTGAACGATTTTAAATCCATCGGATGAATTTTAAATTGAAATGCGATGTTGTGTGTTTCTGGGATGAAGGGTGAAAAGGCTTTTTGATCCTATCGATGTGATTTAGGTTATTTTGATGTAGTGAAAACAACTAAGCCAGATAAGTAGGTGTGTTAAGATTCTATGTATAAGTTCATCAGAAGGTGTCAAAGAAGTGAAAAGGAAAAACAATCGATAGCCCCTTTATTCATAAACGTTGCTAAAATTTAAGTAGTGGTTAGCGACTCTTTAACCGTACATACGTCACTTCACTTTAATCATCGTTTATAAATAAATCTCTTAGGTTCATGATGAACACTGAAAAAGATATTCGAGTAAGAAAGAATCATGTGGAAGTTGTTAAGCATATTAATAGCTGTGGGAAGAGTACACCTACCTTCAATTGAAAGAGTTAAAGTTAAGTTAGTTAGTAGTTTGAATTAGAAAGTCCCATTGTCTTCACTAGTTATTACCGTTATTCGGTTATTAAATAAATTTAACGAATCTACCTTGTAAAGAGTAACTTCAATAGCACTAATTTAACTATCTCCCAGTCCCATATAACTGTTAGTAGCATCGATATTAATTGCTAAAGCTACTGTAACACCTGGGGTAGCTATAATTTGATCAAGTCGTGGACACGGAGTCTCAATTAGCTCACAGTTAACAATGGTGAAGTTTTTATGTCGGAACTTGGTCAGACTTTATTCGCAAAGTTTAATGGTAGGTACGGCTAATTATATCGGATTACGGGTGTCGGTGACTGACTCGGTGGATATAATGCTGTTCATAGTCCCTGATTTATTCGTTTTATCTGTTTTTATTTATTTATATAATATATACTTTTTTGTACACAACATAAATGATTTTATTTCTGTAAGTAGGTTTGTAAAAACACTTTTAGACGTCAATCATATTAAAAAAAAAAAAAACTAAATGAGGTTGGTGTTTCCTATCTGACTACTCTGAGAAGAAAGGCCGAAACAAACTCAGAGTTCACAGTCTCTTTTAAATCAGAGGTGTCTTTTCAAGTCAAGATAGGCAACCTTGGATTGGACAATGAAATACCTGGACATAAAACGGACCTCTTGTTAGTGCACATCACACTAATATTATAAAGGTGAAAGTTTGTGAGTGTGTGTATGTTTGTCTAATAAGCAACATATGAACAATAACAAAAACAAGAACAACCTTATTGTTAAGTGTGTTATGTTTCAGTAACATGATCTTTGAAGACACGGCATTTACCTACTGCAATGAAAATTGAACAAGATCAACTTTAATGTGACTTTGGTCTTCTAATCTGCCAGTCTATTATATTCTCCACACAATAGGTTTGAAAACAGCGTCATTCTGTAACAAAAGACTGCCAACGATTTCCGCATCATTGAGTAGTCAAACTTTATCTTTCATCCCAGCTTTACATAACAAAAACTCAAAAAAAATCTAGATCCAGATTTTAATATTTCCAATGCTACGGAGTATCTTTGCGGGCTTCAAACAAACCATTGTATAAATCCCTTGGACGAACGCTTTTATCTTTCGTCTCAATAGTAAATACTAAAATGGAGTCTTGGTAACGCCGCGGGTTCCCCCGTTCCCCCTCAAGATCTGATAACCATAAGCTTTTATTGGATTTTAAACTTTAGGCTTCTTATTTTAAAATCAATTTTCTATTAACTCGTGGTGGTTGGTTTGTACTTATTGGAGCATCATTTGTTCGGTCTTTGATTTTTCTTTGTGTTTTGGAAGAATGCGACTAATGTGGGAGACGTTTTATTAATTGAGAAAGAATAAGTACAGTCACCAAAGGAGATAAGTAACCAGGGTCGTAGGATATAGTTGAAGTATAGTAAGAAACCGATGGATGTTTTCAACAAATAAAAAATAATTTATAAATAGAAAAAGAATAGTAGTAGATGGCGGGACGAGTTGGTAAAAACAAACAATTAGTGGCCCACTTTAGCCCTGGATCGAAAGAGCTGGAAGTCATGGGGAGAGTCCATTGCCACAGCTTAGCTTTGCTTTTTTAACAGTAACCCGGAAATAGAAAACAAACAGTTCATTTATCAAATTAAAGTTATCAAATGAAATCAAAATGGCGGCGTGTCGGATATGCCACAAAGGTTGAAACCTCTCTCAACTATATGCGACAACCGTGGTTATTATCTCTTTTGGTGACTGTACAGACGCCAGCAGATCAAGCTACCCGAAACTGTCAAATTTTTCCCAATCAACTTTGAACCTAATGCTTTAGCGATAAAGTTGAAAATCTATTAAAGAAATTTGGCCAGATTGTAGTAGCTTGATGTGCTAGCGTCTGTACATGAAATTTAATTTCTATAGAGGCATAATAATAATAATAATTTACTGTTTCTTTTAAATCTTCACTCATAATGTTAACGAGTCCCAAAGATTCTATCGCAATGGACGCTAACTAGATTCAGATTAACAGTAACGTAAATAATAAATTAACAAGTAAGACATAATCTAGAATGAAATCTCTACAAAACAGAACTCATTGTTGTTCCTTAGGTACTTTACAAAATAACAACTGAGGCACAAAAAAAACAGTAAAGTATTAATATAACATCGGGGACGAACAAAACGTCTTCTGGTTCACGATTAGAGACGAAACGGTCTAATATTAAGACAAAAGTGTAGTAGGAGCGATGGAAAGAAATGGGTCCCTTGAGCGTAATGACTTCGTAGCAATCGATCGTATAGATAGCTGAAATCACAGATATAGATAGACCTAGATAACGCAAGTATCACGATCTGTATGAAAACCAAGCGTGCCATTTTTTTGACTGACGTCACAAGCACTTTTTCTCACTCACGCTCACCCAGCCAGCAGTACACAGCAGTGCTATTCTGTAAAAATCTCACCGTGAAAACTAAGGTGAAGTGAGCTGTCATTCCACCTGATGTTAGGGATTGCCTCCATTGATAGTTCACTTCATGCTCACTTCACCCATGTTATCACGGTGATATTTTTACAGAATCGATCGGATGGACTGAGCGCGATAGTGGCGGCTTACGATTTTTGTAGGTACGTAAGGAGGTTTCCGGCGACTGGGACCGCAATTAACTGGAACCGCGGTCACAGTTGCCGGATACATTTAATTTTAATATTTTTCTTCCGGCGACTGGGACCATCCATAAATAAAAAAAAAAAAACTTTTTGTTTCATAAATATCATTTATTTTTTTCGTTTGATTGTACTGTTTTTGGCTTGAACAATAGATATTTTCTGACGTGATTACTTCTTATAAATCGATGAACACCGTCTGCACGCACGAAAAAGTGTCACGGTCCGCGGGTTCCGCCTGAGCCTGAGCGTGCAAGCGAGAGCGCGTAACAAGCAATAGAAAGGCACGATTTTTTTTTTTTTTTTGTGGATGGGAAATCATCCAATGACCCCTCCCGCTCTGGGTGGAGCAGAAGGGAGTGTCAGACTCTTACTGACTAAAACCCACCCGTGTTCCTTCCTTAGCCCTTTGTGTTCCGGGGTAGCGGTAACCCTTTCGGACAATCCCGCTGCCCCGACAGGCTTCGGCCCTTTCGGGCCCCTTCCTTTTTGCTGACATCTCTTTGAGGCGCGCGTGGAACACGTACGCGCCGTCCGGCACGGGCCTGGTCCTGATCGAACGGAGAGTTACCCATTACTCTCCGCCCGCAGGCCCGCGCCTACGGTGGCCGGGAGTCGTCACGCGGCTCCCGACGCCCGGAGCGTCTCCCGCGGCGGCTGGGACGTGAGGCTCTCTCCCTCAGCCGTCCCGCCACCTCCTTCGCTAGCATGACTGCTTCGCAGAAGGAGGTGACTGCCTCCCAATCCCTCTCGCCACGGACCATGGCTCGAACCCGGGCCGGGCGCGAGTGATCGCCGCCGCTGCCGATCGCCTCTGCGAGAACACGGCGGTTCTCCGCCCAATTGGGGCATACCGCCACCGTATGCTCCACCGTGTCCTCCGGGCGACCCTCGCAGTGGTGACACCCGGGCGTTTCCTCCCGCCCGATGGTGTGCAGGAACCTCCCGAAACACCCGTGTCCGGTGAGGACCTGCGTCAGGCGGTAGGTGAGGGCGCCGTGGCGCCTCTCTAGCCACTCCTCAAAGAGGGGTCTTACCGCCGCTATCGCGGCGTGCCCTGCGCTGGGTTGCGACAGTCGCTCTTTCCATGCCGCTATGAGATCGCGCCGGAGGTCGGTCCGCTCCGCCGCGATTTGCCGCGGAAGCGGAGTTTCCCCCCGGCGCAGTGCCTCCGCGCGCCACTCGTACAGGCGCGCGAGGACTATCGCCTCCAGATCCCACGGCGGCAGTCCGGCAAGGAGGCTTGCCGCCTCGCCCGAGATCGTGCGGTACCCTCGGATCAGCCTTACGGCTACCACCTTCTGGGACGCGTTCAAATAGTGGGTGGCTCGCCGCCGCAGTGAACGCGCCCACACCGGGGCCCCGTACAGGGCCATGGACCGCACGACCCCCGCGTAAAGCCTCCGGCAGGAGGCGTTTGGCCCCCTCAGGTTGGGCAAGAGCCGCTTGAAGGCGGCCCCGGCCCGTTCCAGCTTGGGAGCCAAACGTCGGAAGTGCTCGACGAAGTTCCACCGGCTGTCGAGGACGAGACCTCATCGTTGTCTCGACGCCGATGTGAACCCCTCCTACCGTTAGTTGGGATCCCGAAGGCGGCCCGTTCCGAGGCCCATGAAAAGACATGGCCTCGGACTTGTGCAATGCCACCTCGAGACCCAACCGCCGGATCCTCTCCACGACTATCGCAACCCCGCGTGTCATCGCGTCGGCCGCCGCCTGATGCGACCTCCCCTGCGCCAGGACTAGCGTGTCGTCAGCGTAGCAAAACACGCTGACTCCATCAGGGAGATCGGCCCGCAGCACCCAGTCGTAGCCGATGTCCCACAGGAGCGGCCCCAGAACCGATCCCTGTGGGACACCGCACGACATCTCTCGCCGGTTCCATTCCCCGTTGCGACCGGGGTAGATGACGGCTCTGTACGCCCCGACTATTCGACGGAGGTAGGTCGGCACCCGGTGATACCGGAGTGCCTCCCCAATGCAACTCCAGGGCAGAGTGTTAAAAGCGTTGGCGATGTCGAGTGACACCGCCACGACGACCCCACCCCGGGACACCGCGTCCCCCGTCGTTAGGGCTCTCACGCGCATGATGGCATCCACCGTCGAGCGCCCCTTGCGGAAGCCGAACTGGCTGTCCGCAAGATCCGGCCCCGTCCTCACCAGGTGCCCGACGAGGCGGCCCGCAATCACTCTCTCAAAGAGCTTGCCGACCTGGTCGAGCAGCACGATGGGCCGGAGACGATCGGCCCAAGCGTTGGCTTGTGACACATTTATTCATCAATGTTTTGTTATTCATTTATGGGTGGTCCCAGTCGCCGTAAGAAAAATATTAAAATGAAATAGATCCGCTAACTGGGACCGCGGTCCCAGTTGCTGCGATAAGTTGCTGCAATTTTTGACACGCGAAGTAGTTGCTCTTGCGTTATCTAGGTGTAGGTACCTATATCTGTGGCTGAAATGAATAAAATATGAGGAGCTTCTAGTAGACAACAAAATGTTTAATGCTGTCTTAGATGGTAATGATAATTATGTTCAAAATATTTTTTTAAGATTTTTTTGTTGAACTTTCTTTGGGGTATCTTGATTTTGTCCTTAAGGCCAGGAGTCTCAGAATCGACCTATTTTGATTCAACATTAAACAATCAAATATTCTTTGTTTTGATCTGATAAAAATATATGTTGTAGTTCAATAAACATTCTTGATTATTCTATGGTTCAAAACACGATATTTACAACTTCACTCGATCATAAAAAATCGCAAACAAATCGAAAATAGGGAAGTTTTTTATCGTTTTTCAAGTCGTACTTGAAGTAGACCAAAGTTTTACTCTAAAAAAATATGTCAAAAATAGGCAATGATGTTTAGAAGAATATTCTATGGCTATTTTTTTTCAAAACAGTTTTTTATTGTTTTGACAAGATATAATATAACAAAGCGGCCCGCGCGCTTCGCTTTAGTAGCCGGCTAGGCGTCTCCGAGGCAGGACCTGTGTCGCTTTTACTGGCTCGCCGCGTTCCTCCGCTAATCGATCGAAATATACGTTATATTATTGTTATTTTCCGTGTTTGTATATTAGTTTTAAAAATAAGCCTGTAAATATTGTTTTTAAGTTCTAGTATTAATAATTAAACAAGATGTTAGTTTATGTTGTAAAATATAGTGGTATTTAAGATTAAATTATGGGGAATAAAAACAGAAGAAAGAAAAAAATATCCAGGATTGAACTGCGGAAGCTTAAAAAAAAAAGGTAAGATTGATTATTATTTTTCTACGTATTTATACCTACCTACTTTTAAAAAACGACGCGACAGAGCAATATTGTAGTTGTATAGGTAATTATGTACTTACCTACTTGCTTTCGTCACAGTACTAGCAGACAGTAGCAGGTAGGTAACTAGGTACCATAAATTTACAATTATACTAATATCAAAGTAAATATAAACTACTACTCCATTCACAATAAGATTACACATTTAAACAAACCTTTTTTTACAGCTTGTTCAAACGATTTTGACTTCTATCAAGTAGGCATAAGGATGGCATTAAAAGCAAAAAAGTGCTTACAATAATAACTGTTTACTGCTTTTAATGACATCCTTATGCCTACGGAATAGAAGTCAAAATCGATTGAACAAACGGTAAAAAAGATTTGTTGAAATGTCTTATCTTATTGTAAATGGAATATAGTTGATATTTTAGTTTTTATGGACAAAACAGTAGCACAACTACAACAAAGATAATTTTTGCTAATAAAACTTTTTATCTTTGCAGTTCATCGATACCAAGATGTAAAGGCGTATTTACAAAAAAAATGCACAGGCGAACAGTAAGTACCTAATCTACAATTCGATTTTTTACCCGACTTTCAAAAAGGAGGAGGTTATTATGTTCGACTTTATATATGTTTTTTTTTATGTATGTTCTGTTCACTGATTCTCCGTCAACTGTGGACCGATTTTCAAAATTCTTTTTTTATTTGAAAGAGTATGCTCCCGAGTTGGTCCCATTGTCACCAAATCGGAATCTGATGAGGGAATCCTATGGAAATCGAGGGAAACCCTCAAATTTTGTAGGCACACCTATAGCGATTTGGGTAGGTATTTTTTATAGTAGCTCGTGCATTTGCTTTCAGAAAGCACCATTAGGTGAAGTGGAACTGATGATGAAGACCACAGATGGCCATCGGAACTACTCGATAGTAAATATTTCACGGGTTGCGATTCGATTAGGTACTTTAATGTGGTTGTTAAGCACAATGGAGCTGATGGTGACTTCTCAATCAGCTCCAGTTCTTATAAGGAGAACTCCTCAACAATTAACGTTCCTGCATCGGGAAAAGCAATATTTTGTAAAAGGTGATGAGCAGTTGACATTAGGCTATTATAACTTAGATTAGTTACAAACTGGACTACTAAAAAATGAAAAATAAAAACTTTTTTACAAAAACAACCGACTTCCAACAAAACATTACAAAATGAAAAATAACTTTAATTTCGGAAGTCGGTCTCAATAAAAGAAAATGCGGAACCAACGTCACCGACTTTTTATTCAGTATTTGCTTCTCGCTCAGGCGCAATAGGTAGGTAGACATGTACTTACCTAATGCATCAACTCAAGTCTACTCTACAAATTATAATAATAATGCAAGGTTGTTGATGTTGTTGTACTTTTATACAAAATAGTGACTAGAATGTATGTAGATATCTGTTACCTCCTGACTTACCACTCGACTTACCGACTGACTTAACGACTTTGGTTAGTTTTAGTTTTGATTGTAATATCTTGAGTCAAATAAAAAGCAACTTTTTTCTTTTTATTGTTTCAGTGACAGTCATGATTCATATGATTTTACTGTTGAAGTGGAAAACAAGGAAGATGACTTTCAACCCGTTTCAGGACGCAGAATTGTCGACATAAATTTTATTTTGCGAAAACTGCAAGAAAAAGTAAGCAAGACAAGGAAAATGAGCAACCAGATAAATGCGCATCCAGTACACACTCTCTGCCTCAACCAGCACCCTAATTGCGAAACACACTATCGATCTCAATTTGAATAATTTTGAAGCATATTGCTAATCCATTGCTTCATATGTTCGAAAAATGTGTCTGCTCAACAATGTAAAACACGCAATGAACGTTGTTGATCTGTCAAAATGAAACCCATTGCTACTAATAGTGTGTTACGCAATTACCCCGCTGATTTGCAGCAACCAGGTCCAAGCACGCTCGCGATTAATATTTATGATTTTTTATTATTTTTTGAGTAAATTATTAAGTTATTATTATATATTTTAAAAAGTATTTCTTATTTCTAATAAATAATTTATTGTCCTGTGTATTATATTGTAATGAGTTTTATCAGATTTTATTTAATCCAAAGTAAGTAAGTAAGTATGTAACTAATAATAAATAACTAGCTTATGCCCGCGACTTCGTACGCGTGGATTATAAATTAGTTATAAAACATACATGTGGTAGGTGAAAACTAAAGCTACGGAATATAAACTCCTGTCAAAATCCTTCTAGTAGTTTATTATCAGACAAACATTCTAAAAACTGGATCGTAAGGAAGCGCTGTAACAGTCATGAAAGAAAAGAGGTAACAATTAAAAAAGAAACAATTGTTGGTAGGTAATAAAGTGATTTATGTTGATAAGTATACTTATATTTCCCTAAAAACTAAACACTCGAAATATTTTAACATGAATTCCGTAAAACAAAGTTAACTGTTCCTACTGTTACAATTTTAAACTGTGACGCAAAATTTTTGAACAGCGGGGTCAGCGAGTTCATTTGAACTACGCGTTCGCGGGACTTGCCACGCGAGGAGGGGGGTAACGCTAAATGCCTACTGCGCTCGAATATCCTGGCCTTAATTCGCTACATGGTTTACCATTTCGAGATAAGATTCAGTTCACTTATCTGGCAGATGAATGAATTTATTATGTAGATAGTTTTTAACCGGACAATGACACCGGCCCTTTAAGTATAGTTTTTGAGCGCTCAAACTTAATTTCTTGTCCCCACAATCACCCCTAAACAATGAATCAAGGCCTTGATGTCTTAAATCGTTGTTTTGAGCACACATATATGAACACTTTTAACAGCTTACCTACCAAGTCCGTTAAAACATACTCCACAAAATTAAACAAGTTTCTCATGTCTTAAAAGGGGCAGTCGAATGAAAGGGCACAAGTGTACTCTTGGTCAAAGGGTTCTACTTCATAATGGCTGACCCTTGAACTCAATACATTATTAGAGACTGGCGAGTAACCCTACACTACACGCGTAAGGTAGTGTCAGTGCTGGGTTGGTTCTGACAGCTGAACTAAAGTCTATTCAAGTCATTGTTTCATTATTTGTTTCCTATTCATGGTATTTCCACTTAAAACGAATATCAACTTTATGTTGGGTTAAATTAAGTTGATTTCAGGATGACTAGTACTACTTAATAGTTTTATTGTTACATATTATTTGAAGTTGTAGCGGAAACTACAGTGCTATTCTGTAAAAATCTCACCGTGAAAACTAAGGTGAAGTGAGCTGTCATTCCACCTGATGTTAGGGATTGCCTCCATCGATAGTTCACTTCACGCTCACTTCACCTATGTTATCACGGTGAGATTTTTACAGAATCGATAGGCTGAACTGTATGTGTGAGTGTTAAAGTTGTTTTTCCAAAAACACATACTTTTATTAGTACATCTTAATGCATTATTGACGCTCTTTCCAGTTGTATAATCCAATAAGTGGAATTCGCAGTAGAAAGAAAATTACTTGAGGTAATAACCCAATAAAGTGACCACGTTTAGTCAAAAACGATTTTTAATTTTTCGGCACTTATTGGGTTTTAACACTTTACCCTCGATTTGTTTACATGTTTGGAAACTAAATCGCAAACGTAGTATAGTTGAGTAGAGCAGGAAGTTAAAGGCGTTTTACATAATATGAGCGTCGTTTATTATTCCGTAAAGCTTTGGTTTTTTAAGGAAGCGGTGAACGGTCACACTATAGAAGGAACTTACTACAACCTATTACAATTCTAACTATAAAATAAAGTCAAGTGATTTTAAATAGGAAATCAATCAAAGTTAAATACATTAGTGCCACTCTTAATAGTGTAATAAAAGACATATACACAATTTAGGACCAAAGATTTCCCTCACTCCTTTACTCAAAAATTCTTGTATCCAATCTTCCCTGTGACCAAACGTCCATACGGACACTTAAAAGACTTCTGTACAGTATAATCTTTGCTCTATAAATCTGTTGGTCAGACAACCGGTGCGGGTCAATTTTCTCCAACATCTGAGCCCTGAGCAGACACACAACTTCGTTCGTCTTTTATATTATTGGTTTTATACGTTAGTTATTGCTGCCTTTCTTTTATATATTTCCTTTATAATGCAGTGCATTGGGAGAAAAGTAAGGAAGAAAAAGTATTTGCTTCGCTTGTGGCTAAGCCACTTTATAGTTCTTTAGTACACTCTTCGAAATTGTGAGTTTGAAGAGTAAGCGGATAGTTTGGGAGCTCGTGAAATGTATTGGTTGAATCAGTTCTTTCTTTTGTTTTTTGTTACTTTATTTACTGCTGTTATTTCGCTACAATGATGTGTGAATAGAATAGAGTATCTATAGCGTAATCAGCTTACAACGTTCCCTCTGTTGGGTCACAGACCTCTCTTAAGAGATCTCTTGTAAGAGGGAGTGGGCCATAATCCACCACTCAGGTCCAGTGCGGGTTGGAGGGTTGAGTACACGTATCAGGGGCAAAATGGGTCACTTTTGTACTTGTTAATCATCATATTTCTGTTTGTTTATAAGGGATCGCGTAGTTGTTAGTCTCTGGTTCTTATTCTATTATTCACCAACTATTATTTATGATTTTGAGGGTTTAAAAAAAAAAAAAAATAGATGATCGTCACATACACGCTAAGTTGAGCTAGAACAAAAAGTCATAAATAACAAATGTTACACGAAAGTAGATATAGAAAAACCGATGGAAAGGGCACTCAACTATTTTGTAAAGCAATAACACAGTACTTTCTTATAGCTATCTCATCGCTTCGAAGTCGATGGCAACCCGTTTCTTTAAGTGGACTATTACAACTGGCGCAGAACAGTTAAAGGCTTATTGCGACGGTGTTTTGTTCTTATATTGTCAGACTTCCTCTTAACATAAGAAAACGAAAACAGAATGTTAATTTACCGTGTACTTGTCACAATTTGTAGTGCTTGCTAAAATGTATAAAAAAAATCATTATATCGTTGTTTCAACCGTTATCATGGATTCAGTACCTACGTAAATCTGGACCCCCTTCCACTGGGCCCGCGCTGAAATTATTTGTTGGTTATTTAAAAAAAAATGCGTTTAAATAAAATAAAGTGCCAATCTTCTGTGCACGTTTTCGGATGACGATGTGATGCGGACGAGTACTTCGACGCCTAAATATCCTGTATTTATTTATATAGTTAGTTAGTCTTTAAATTTAGTACCTAGAGTAAATAGTTAATTAAGAGACTTTGAAAATAAAAAATAGACACTACATTATTAAGCAGGAAACGGAAAAATAATTTAGTTTTAATCTAAAGCTAAAAATGTAAATAGAACCCTTTAAGTCAGACCTAGAAAATTTGAAACTATGCTATGTGGAATAGAGGTCAAGGGTAAGTAAGCTTTTTAAACGAGACGTCTGCATATGAAGAAACTGCTTCACAAGAACTGAGATTGCGGTCTAGTTTATTTGCAAGGCCGCAAATCTGAAAAGAAAATCATGACGTTACTTTAAATAATCCCATCAATAGTTATCTTGGTAATTATCTCACAGGTTCCCATTTGCAATACAGAGTCATTTTAATGCAGGTCGAAGTCACATAATTCTTCAATACTTACCTGGCTGAAAAGAGCATGACATCTTAGTTTGTATCACGATTTATTTTCAGGCTATCCCCAGTCTATAGTATTTTTTGCTTTATAATCTAATAATTTCTCCGGTTCCCATTTGAAATACAAAGCAATTCCAGACGCTGCTCGCCGTCACATAATTTATCTATACCCACCTGGCTGAAAAGACTATGAGCCTCTAATTTTGTCTCACGTTTGGGTTCTCTGGTTTCTTTTCAGGCTATCCCAAGTCTTTGGTATTTTGTCTATATTATATTTTCTTAATTAAAATCATTTCACCGGTTCCTATTTGAAAGAGCCATTGCAGATGCTGCCCGAAGTCACATAATCCATACTTAGTACTAATATTATAAATGTGAAAGTGTATGTGTGTGTCTGTTTGTTTGTCCGTCTTTCGCGGCAAAACGGAGTGACGAATTGACGTGATTTTTTAAGTGGAGATAGTTGAAGGGATGGAGAGTGACATAGGCTACTTTTTTTCCTTTTTTTTTACCGTGTTACCCTGAATTTAACGCAAACGAAGCCGCGGGCAAAAGCTAATTATGTGATATACCTGGGTCAAAAGACGATATCTGGGTTTGGCTCACAGTTTCTTTTTAGGAAACACAAGCGCCATTTTGTTCAATAATAACGAGTTTCTTGCCCGTTGTTCTCCATAGGAACCTTCTGCTACTGGTACAGACCGACCCCTAGATAATTAAAAAGTACCTGTAATTTATTTATCACACTAATATTGTATTATGTATAGGCGAAAGTTTGTGAGTGTTCGTGTGTGTTTATATGTTTGCTACTTCTTCACTCTCAAACGGCTGGACCAATTGTGATAACATTTTGTATGGAGGTAGCTGACACCCTGCATTAACATATAGGCTACTTTTTATCCCGATATTCCCACGGGATCGACACCTATGCGGATGAAACCGCGGTTCGCAGCTAGTTTGAAATAAATGCTTTGAGTTTGATTATGAATAACCTGAAACATTAGCAAAATATTTACAAAAATAAATATTGCGAGCCCTATACAGCAACCCTATTTCAACTACTCATAAATGCTCACCCAGTAACATCATTGCATCACACTAAATCTCAGTTTATTGCTCGGCTACTAATAAAGCCTGCAGCATTTTATAGATCCCGTGAATTCCCGTGTCTTGGCTAAGTGCAGCGGGTGATTGGAGCCGGTAAATTTATCGGTCCATACTTACGGGCGATACAGAAGTAAAGAGTGCGATAAATCCCGGTGACGTATTAGAGTGGTGACATCGTACGGAGAGAAAAATTGGAACGTGTACTGCATTGTGGATTAATTTGGAAAAGGATTGGAGTGGAGATTTTTAGTTTCTAGCGGCACGTGTTTTATAGTGAGTTTTCTTAATAAAGTCTAGTTTGTTATGTAGTATACCTAAGTATAGGTTTCTGTGCTACGTATGGTTTTTATAGGTTTTATTCGTACCAACTACCAATCTCAGCGCCTTGCCAAGGCTTCTAATATGTAGTAAGGTATTAACGTAATGGTACTTACGTGTGAGAATGAGAACTAAAGGACGATTTCCACCAAACGGCTCGCACATCGGATCGGAAAGGATACGAACGGATGCGGCGACAGCCAATCGCGTCTGGCAGGATGTCGACGCATACGATCGGCTCCGTACCGTCGCTTGCGAACGTATTCACCAAACAAATCAGTTTTTCTTCTAAATCCATGATTGACGCGCTTGTATTTTCGAGAATGAGTGGTGCCGCCCGGCCACGGCTTTGAGCGCACGCGACGGCAGCCTAAAGGATTCGATCGGATACGACGACAGGCGAACGGAGCCGATCGCGCGTCGCAGTATACCTTCGGCTACGATCGCGTGTCGCGGAAGATGCCCGCGGTCAAGCTGCTGTGCGCGGCTTGTTAATATAGGCGTTACATATTGTGTACACGATTTAATCTCGTTTAAAGATTGTAAAACCGTTCAGATCCGATGCTATGCGAGCCGTTTGGTAGAAATCATCCAATAGGTATAGAGGACTGTTTACAAATACATACATCTGAGGACAGGAGACTAATTTATATTTGGCATTCAATAACACACATAACACCACGTCTGCATCCCTCAAAGAGTTAGGCAGAGGTGCATCGTGCATAGTAGGTACACACATTTCGCCAGTCATTTTTAAGTCCCCTGTAATAGGGGCAGAGCCTATTGCCATCAACCAGGAACAAATCCAGACTCCGAGCTGGTACTGAGAAATTCCAGAAGGAAAAACCCAGTAACACTTTGCCCGAGCCGAGAATCGAACCTCATGCGCAGCAATAGCGCTTGCGACAATTGGACCAACGCGGCATTCAATAACAATTTCAGAATTTAATCATGCGAACTTATTCACTATCTTTGACGAAAGTCTATCGTATGATTATTCGGCCATGAATGAACAAATGCAAAGACAAAAGATACTTCCTCAGTTTTTATTTCAAAACTATTAACCGCGAAGAAAGCTCCAGTCTGAATAAACAGGCCATTCCATTATGAGAATGGTCGGCGCAGATGCGGGCCGTAGACTGTTTCACGAGAAAATACTCCATGAGCTACCAGGAACTGCGCCCGTTCGCCCGCGGCTTGCTCAGTGCTCAGTTCTTTTGTCCGTTCAATATCAAATATTCCTTTCTTTTTCTTTGCCAGATTTTTGAACACCACCCACAAAAAACGCTTTTTAATTTTCAATGAAAATAATTCTTTATCTTCAGAGGGCCTCCTCTCTAAGCCCGTCAACGAAGAAACGGGCCCGTCTGGAAGTAGTTCGATACTTCGGACGGAACCATACTCCCGAAAAATTAACTTTTTCCGACGGGCAAAAATACATCAGGAGTAAGGACAACTGTGAAATTGTGTTGTCATTCATTCTTAGTTCGGGCACCGAATTATTCTTGTGTCCGTAGGTAATACATTCTGTGGTAATACGGAGTACCAAACGCCCTTAGCTCCCTCTCACAGACGGGAGGCGTGTGTCCCAGCAGGTCCCAGCAGTGGGAACATTATAGGCTGATTATATAAGCACCCGTAGCTTCGGCCGAAACTACGTATTTCGTGCTTAAGGAGTAAACCCCAAATTCTGACTCCATCTCTCTGAAATCAAACATTCTTCAAGTCAATAAGTACCAAGTAATCCACTAAAGCGTGTCCTCCAACATTCGTCGGTAATATCGTAAACCTTTGGCAAATTTCGCACTGCAGAATTTCTGCCACTAATAAGTCTCCGTGTTGTTCCAAGGCGGGGTGAATTTACGTTAAATTATAAAGCTTATTAACCATCGCTCCCTAGTGTGTCGTAACCTGTAGCAATGAAATGCTCCACTGTAGGTACGTTACTACATCCAAGTTTCTCGTTGACTTCACTTGAATTATGTATTTTGATGCCTAAGTATAGCGTGAGATTTTGATTAATTAAATTCTGAATGCGACATTTTTCTTTGTCTTCATCCGCTCGTCTAGACAGGACTTATGAGACTCATTTCATCTTATTTGTTAAATTCTCTAGGAATCGCAAATTATTTCGTCTCTTGGAAGGTGTAGCATAGCTCGGGCCAGAAGAACTTAGAAGTTTTTTTTGTTATGTTAGGAACTTTAATTATAACGTTAGCAAACTTATTTGTTACGACTCATTGCATAAAATGATTAATTAAAAAAAAATAAAATGTCACGATGACAATTTCTACAACACATTCCATGAAATTCACATTAGTTTATAGCTTTTTTATATTTTATTTAAATGCAATAGCTAAATGGATAAATCAAATAGCGAATCTTCAGAAAAACTAGTTTCCGGACATGAAGGTGAGAACCATAGAGATGAACAGCCTACAACGTCAAGGGGAGAAAATAATAATCCCGTACGAAATTCGCAGAACATGAATGATTTTAAATCATTGGATTTTAACTCTGCTGATGAAGTTAGGTGAGAAATTAGAGCAAAATAATCCTTAAAGTTTTTTGTGACATTGTAGTCATCAAAACCGTATTTCTGCCATGGCGGCCAATCTCAAAGGAGACTAGCCTAGCGCGGGAGATATTTTAGTGGACAAATGTGTGCGCAGACCCATGTGCACTCACTCTCATAGTCACACAGTAAACATGTCTTAAAGCAGAAAAATAATACAATTGTTAATTAAAATTTCAGACAAGCCATGAAGGCGGTTTTAGCCGGAAACTTGCCACCGCAATCGTTTACGGAAGAAGCTAATCAAGTTCGAGTATACGATTCTACAGCCCAAACTTCTTCAGGAAATGGGTTTAGATCTTTGGCGTTGAAAAGACGTGGCAGACCAATTAAAGCAGGCCCTTCTAGATGGGTTAAAAGACCAAGGAAATCGGTATTTTATATCGGGAAATTATCGAATGTTGTCCAATTTAGGAACCAGTGGGCGTCCGAAAGCGGGTCTGATGCAGACTCGGTAGTATTTTACTAAACTGTTTGAACTCTTTTCTCGTCATTCAGTATTTTTTATTATATTGAACGTGAATGTAAAATAAATTTATACATTTGGATTAAAACGTTTCTTTGTTAATAAATTGTGTGGGGTCATAGATTTGTTTATCAGCCTGAGTGGAGATCGTTTATGTTCGCCGTGTATCGGTAAGCGGTGCTATCGTATTTCAGCAATCTCTTAGCGGATCGTATCATATCGGAAATTGAATTTCCGATTGGCTCTCTACTGCACAGCAGACTCTGTAATGGATGGTCCCGCGGTCCCTGTTTCGCGGAGTTCATGAGAATGATAGATAGAAATACTTGGAGGTGTATTTCAAACGTTCCGATGTGGAAATTGAGGAATATTGATGTAGTCCCTCTTCTTTTCAGTTTACTTTGCTTTTTTTTGCGAATAAATGGTGTTTATTTTGGCGAGTTTAAAGCGTTCGGTTTGGTTTCTGACTCTTTATTGAATAAAGATCAGGTCACGGTTGAAAGACTATGGGTTTTCACTTAATTGGTTCTATAAAACTATTTTTATGTAATTAAATTATACAGGTTGGTAAAAAAGTCGTGGATCAAAGGAAATAGGGAAATAAAAGAGGTCACTTCCAACGCTTTTAAATTGAGAAATAATTTCTGGTAACGCTTAAATTTTTTTGGAAAAATAGTAATTGCTCTTGAAATTTTGGTACCCAGCGCCGCAATAGAACTTTTGTAGTGCTGATACATTATCTAGTAAAAATACAACACCGTTTATTTTATTGTTTTATATCACATTTTTTTAAATTAGTCTAATTGTAAGAGGACTCGGTATACAAAAATATTCATAACTTTTAGGGCAATTGAATAATGGCCATGCTGTAGAAAGATTTTTTGTTGGAAATGACCTCTTTTATCTCCCTATTTTGTCTAATTCACGACTTTTTGACCAGCCTGTATATTAATTCATATACAGGCTGGTCAAACATTGATATTTCTATGAAAACTGCACGATTTATTTAAAATGTTGTAAACGCTAAAGTTGTAAAACAAGATAGTTGCGTTCAATTCACAACACGTTACAGCCCGGCACGCGTTGTTTGTACATGTTTTGACAGGTAATGTAATATGTAGTGAGAGAAATTGGGTTTGAGCCGAGCAGTATTGACGCGGCCGTCGATATTGATGTTGACATGTTCGAAATAAAACGTGCTGCGTCCTCCAGATAAGCCATTATTTGGACGTGTTTCACTGGAGCGTGGTTTAGAGAAGAGATATGTACTGTGGCTATGTCGCAGAAAGATGGTTAAAGCCGTGATATAGTTTAGATCCCTAGGGATATACCGTAATCAAACAATTTTTAATAAGGTTTTTTTATAAAGTACGTACTTTTTACTATGGCAATTTGTTGATCCTATGCCAAAATATAAAAACAAATGTTTTAATTATGTGTATGTATTATTTGCATTGTTTGTTTTGGTTGTGACGATTGAGTAATAAAAAAAAAGTTATTTGATTGGACCGTTGTATTTAAAATGAGTACCTAGTGTTGGGCAATGATAATAACCGGTTGGCTAATAATCGATTAAAAGCAGTTAGTAGCCATTAATAGCAATTATGGATGATAACCCTGCTGTTAATGTTGTTTTAGTAATTGAAAATTTCCCTTCATGGTTTTCAGGCTTAGGACTGTCAGATTCGACTTCATTTTCATCATCTTTCTTTGTAGTAAATAATGTGCAATTTAAAACTATTCTGGCCCATTTAAAAAATTCCAATCAGCTATTTACCTACATTGATTTTTTATAATTAGATTTTTTATGTACTTGTTTTTTTTTTAATTCTTAATCAGTCATTTATTTGGGATTTTTTTATTTTCATTTGTAGTTGTTTTTTTTTTATTGTTGCTCAAAAATAATTTGCAGCCTAATTACTGCTAGAAACACTGGATTCTTATTATTCTTTTTATTCATATTTAGCTCGCTTTGTTAAATCAAGTAATTAATTGGGTAGATGGTTAAATCACAAAGCGATGTGTCAATAGTAATTATGGTTTTTTATAGTACGAGTATTGGACCTCTAAATTAACAAAACTGAATTTCCCGAAAAATGTGTATTTATTTTGTTATTAACATTTTTCACATACAAAAAGTGAAAATAAATAAAAAGAATAACAATATATTGAATCAAACTGCGTACACTCACCCAATTTATGTTCACCACAGATTTTACAATAAAACAAAAAAAGCATTTATTTTTTTTAACAATACATTAATAGCAGGGTTATCATCCATTGCAAGGCTATTAATGGACACTTATGGATTATAATCGATAATAACTTAAAGCATCCGGCTATTTACCCAACACTATGAGTATCTAACCAGTTGTGCAATCAAAGAAAATTTATACATAATTATTTCACTTGATTGGTCTAGTAAGATAGTTATATTACTAGATCGTGCTCGTATCATAGTTATATTCCTAGTAAGACAGTTTTGAACCGCTTTAATATAACTATATTACGATATATACCTAGCTATATCCCTAGGGATATAACTATATTACAATTTCAACCATCTTACTGCGACAACTACACTAGACTAACTATCTTTTTATTCTAAGCAGGTTTTCTATGGAAATACTTAAACTAAAGCATTGGCTCTTTTGTAATCGTTTGATTGATACAATGACAAATACCTTTCTTCGTAAGGAATCTCACTGTCCTGGAAGTTAATTGATAGATTGTTTTTTGTAGCTATTATTTTAAAGGGATTAGAAGAAAAAAATATTAAAGATGTCCTAGGAGTTTTGGATCAATTGGATGACACTCGAAGGTATCCAGAAAATAATCTTTTGCTATCAAAGTTGTTCGTAGTCACGGAGGGCAGTTTATGCTAATTTGTTTTAGTCGTCTTTGGGAATCGGCTAGAAAATGAGCCGGCTCAACTTCGGCAATGGGTCCCGGATTGCAGAATGTTTCAAGGGTTTCTCATATCTTTTAAGGAAGCTTTGATTTTGGATGCGAGCTGTATTCGATTGATTTATTTGTTTCGCTATTTTTGTCCCGATTTGTAATAGTATTATTTTATATGTAACACACGCAAAACATTGTGCTTATTGGTTCATGTAACGTTACAGAGGTCGCAGGTGTGTTTAAAGTTGTTTTTTAAATACAATCAAAAAAATGTTTTAGTAAAAAAAACATCAGTAAAAGTTGGAATTTTGAGCTTCAATATCTCCGTAACCAGAAGGTTCCGGTATGGTTCAGTACAACAAAAATTATTACAATGACGGGGAGTACAAATTACTCTTGGCATCATTAAGTGTCTTTTTACACCCGTTATGTCCTATTTATTTTTCCAATCCTTAGTTAATTTTTGGGATTTGATAGTAAAAGTCAGTCCTTGATGCCTTTGAGTATTAGCTGTGCAGACTGTCACCGTGTTTATATTTATCTCTCTAGTCTTCTTACAAACCCGAATGTCATTCAATACAGGATTCTGCTCCTAAAAACCACGGCATATATGACCCTTTATACTTGTCCTAACAACCTGATTACAAAATCCCAACCACAGATATAAATACACCTAAAGACCAAGAGCTACTTCGCGTGCCAAAAATCGCACCAACTTACGTACAAAAATGGTAAGCCGCCACTTTTGCGCTCAGTTTTGTGTACTGCTGGCTGGGTGAGCGTGAGTTAGAAAGAGTGCTTGTGACGTCATAGTAGGTAGTAAAAAAAATGGCACGCTTGGTTTTCATACAGATCGTGATACTTGCGATACCTAGGTATATCAGCTATATCTGTGATCCCAACCCCAAACACTTCCCCAGTTCCGTTGACAAGGAGAACTTAACACAGCTTAATATAGCTGTGCATACATTACAAGAGCTAAGTAAGTAACTTATCGGCCATCTTTCTGTCCCTTGGCACGTTTTACAAGGGGAACTACATGCACCTGAAGAACTTGGTCAATACTGTGGACCCGTAAACTTGGACCTTTTTGCAATGGAAAATCAACTTTAACTTTTCGGTTGTAAGGTTGGTTTTTGGATTGAAAGAGCAGTTTTTTGTCGAGCACCTAGAGAAAATCCTTCCTAAAATTAAGTTCCGGTAGTGAAATGTCCTCTAATAATGAACTATGACCCCTGGGCCTAATCTACGGACCCTGGTACAAGTTTAAATTGCATCGTCCGACCTAATTTGAACACGTCACGAAATGGACAACGTGTGTTAATCGCTGCTTTTATTTATATCATCACGCTTTGGCCCTTAAGAGGGGTGGCGGAGTGCTTTGATTAGGATAATTGGAATTTAGTAGATTTTGTTGTTTTCTTGCTAAAGTTTGGCTAGAGAGCTGTTTACACACAAACACACAGCCTGCTCTTGTTTTCATTTATTATCCTCCTTGTCTTTAAATATTTTGACCGAGTCCGTTACTAGCAATGCATTCTTCGAAAGTGGATATTATTTATTTTTGGTTAACTTATTTTTTTCCCTTGTTCTAGGGTTGTTGCGTCTATTCTATTGTAAATTGTTGTGAAATATAATTCCAAGAGTTGACTCGCCTATTATTGAAGTGACCCTAATATTCTTAACAAAATTGGCGACCGTGACAACAATAGTATGGACCCTAATCTAATTACTATCTAGCCTTATAAATAGACTAATAAGTAAGTTAATTTTTACCTAAACTATTAAATTGTCTTTACTATGAATGTGTCCAATGGCACTTTTCTTATTGTTTCATAATAATTTATTAACTGCCAAAGTCCCTGATTATCACTGTCGAAGAAGTCACGTTGTGTGAAGTACCTACCTAGATATTGAGAAAAAAATTGTTAATATTATCATTCGTATATTCTGCTTTTCGCGCCCCGCAGTTTCACCCACCTAAGTCTCGGTTCCGTAGGAATATCGGGATATAAAGTATCCTATGTTCTAATCCAGGCTATGGTCTACCCATGTGCCGAATTTCATCCAAATCCGTTAAGCCGTTTTAGCGTGAAAGCGTAACAAACAAACATACAAAAAATCAAATCTGTTCTCTTTATAATATCACTAACGTTCGCGTGAAATTTCTTGTTTTCCGAGCCATCCCGTCGCATCGCATCGCCTGCCCGCGCTATTACTTCGTTTTCGCTTTTTGCACTCTCTGACTTTTTTCTTTTAGCTCAGCTCCTCAGGGTCATAGCGTGATATTAAATAGCCTAAGTATAGCCTTCTTCAAGAATTGGGCCATCAAATCCGACCGGTGGTTCCAGAGATCAGCGCGTTCAAACAAATAAACAAATGCTTTATTTTTAAATAATCTATACTAAAAATAAAGCTGAAGAGATCTTGATGTCCCACCGCAGTCGCCGCGTCAAGCAGCCTGCTGTATTTTGTCGATGCGCAGGAGTTCCAGTGCCTTAGGCATCTTTTGGACACGCTCGTTCCATAATAGACCTCATCCATGGCTTTTCATCAGGCGTGATCGAGGCCAAGAGCGGCCAAATTCAGCAATAAATTAAAAAAAAAACTATTGATGATCTGAACTAAAAAACTAATCTACATAGATTAGTTTCTTTTAGAAATTTCACTCTTACAGTTACAGCAAATGTAACCAACAGTCTACAAAGGAGTGCTCACATAAAAATAACTTAAAACCTCTCTATTTACCCTTTCCTGAGCTTGTATTAATAATGAATTAATTAATGCATCGCCTCGCAAGTTCCGCTGTTCCGAGACGGGGCTGCGAACTTGCCTCCTCAGGGACTGGGGCTCCGGTATGTGTTCAGGGCTCCTATACTTGTGTACTGTGTTGTGTAGTTGTGTACTCGCGGCTGCTGTGTGTTGTGTTTTGTGTGTTTGGGCTTTTCGATGCATGTGAATGAATATGTGTTGTGTGCCGTGGAATTTGTTTGAGAAAAGTATGGGACTAAGTAGTACTTAGGTCGGTTATTGATGCAATTTTTACTGATGCAGAATGTACCGTAAGGACTAAGGCGGTAACTAGATAGGTGTGAAGGTAGTAAAACATATTTTACACCTTTGATTTTCACTTCTTCAGACATATAAAGCTAAGCATTTATAAAGCTAAGCTTCTATCATTTTTCAAACTTCGCTGCATCGAGAATCAAGACATTGGTTAAAATATTATATTCTTCGTTATTAGGAGCCTATCTCAGCTGCTCATTCGAATATATATTATTATTATTATTTGCGTTACATAATGTAACGCAAAATAGGCCTCCGTTACTGCGGAAGTTCCGCAAGAAATGGTACCTTCGCCTCCGTAAATTTTTTGCAAGTTGTAACGGAGGTTTATTTACGTCATAAACTCATAATCATAGAACAATAACGCGCGAGCAGTGTTGCGCTCGAAATAGTCAAGAATCAACGTGTGCGTCAGTGGGAACGCGGTTAGGGTGGGGGCGGGCGTATATCAATTGTCAATGTCAAATGACACGCGAGAGGGTCGAATTGCTTGGACGTACGAAGTTGTATAATGTAATTCTAATTGAATCGCGATTGTAAAGCATAAAGTACTATTTTTTTTTACATCCACTTTCACCTCCGCCTCCGCTTTCGCAGAGGCGAAACTCGTCGTCTTCGCATCCGCCTCCGCCTCCGCTAAGAAGGCCTCCGCTACAACCCATATCAAACTCAAACAAATTGCATTTACATGTGAGTTACTATAGGCTCTAAGCCAGAGATAGCGAACCTCTATACATCTACGTGCCATATTTTCCAAATAAACATTTCATGCAGGCATGACGTGCCAACAAACAATCTTGGCTTAGTGATTACTGAAAAAAAAACGATAGACTTTCGCATTGTTATTATTATTTTTAATATCTCTTAACGTTTCTCGAGACCCTGGGGTTCCAGACCTTTGGAAGGCGTAGGACGAGGGGCCGAAACCAACAGCAACACACAGAGGCCTGTTAGATATTTTTAATGAAATGAGACACCAACTGACGCTTGTCCCTGTTCACATTAAGCAAGTGCACCAAAGGGTTACCTCCGGTTGGTGTAGGACTAATGCAGTTGATACCTGCAGTTTTGAAATGATGCCGTGCCCAAATAATTTTTTCACGTGCCACCAATGGCACGCGTGCCATTGGTTCGCCATCCCTGCTCTAAGCAATACGCCTGAAACACCAATACAAGATCAAATAGTCTAGACCGAATTTCCTAACTCAAATACTACTGTACGCAGAACGTGTACTCAGCGTTTGTCTTAGCAAATTAATTCAACACAAAATCAGCTTCCGCATGCAACTGCTAAATCCCTGTGGGTTGAAGTTTTAGCTGAATGATCTTTGCATAAACTTATTTATGAAGCAGCCTAGAAATAAGTCCAGCGTCTACAGAACATTAAAAAAAAAAAGTTCAAGTGCGAATCGGATTCGCGCACCGAGGATTCCGTATTTTGTAGGTATGTAAATAGTTTATAACGCAATAAAACATTATTTTTTTGTAATGTAACTACTAATTTACAGTTTCCGGATTTTTTCCTTTACTTGTGCTATATGACATTGCTTCTTGCTTTCATGATTCTAGGTCAACGGGAATTACCCTACAGGTTTTGATTCCGGAACATAAACGCCCGTTCTTTTGATTGCGTTGACTTAGAAGTTTGTAGGAGTGTATGTGTTTGGTACACCTAGTTCGCCAGTTATCTTGTAAGCCCCTTATAAAAATACTTAAGTCACGGGTATACGGCCTCGGGTCTTCTAATGAGCATGTCCTTGAGGGAAACCCAAAAATACTTTTCTCGATCCAGGGATCAAACTCTGAATCTCACGTTCAGCAGTCGTAGACTCATCGAGAAAATCTCCTATTATAAATCATCCCTAAAAAGCCCAGCTTACAACCAACACTGCTGTCCTATTTTCCTGATTCACAAAAAAAAAACCATTCTCTCTCCCTTCAAACTATTAAGCGATCTGTCTGCAGCAGGATTTACGTCTGATTGTCTTCCTTATTACGAAAAAAATATATCCCTCGCCTTACGTCGGGTAATCAGTTACCATGGGCCACCGTAAAAAAATATTCCATCATGCCAAATAAGGCTATTTACTCAATATAGCCATAGTAGACTTTTTCACGGTATGAAAAATTGTTTACGGCGACGGCGACACGCTCGCGACTTAGGGTTCCGTTGTAAAAAACCCTAATTTCCGTGCACCCTTTCATTTATAACCCGGCAATCTGGAGGCCCCGTAGCTTATTTATAGGGGTCTCGGCCATTTGATGGGTGGGAGTCTGAATGTGTAATGATAAAGGTTGTAAAAAATTGGGTAGACGAGCGATCTTGGGGCGCGATTTTTGTTATAAGGAATGAGTTGCGTGTTGTTTTTTCAAGGTTTTACTAGATTTTAACGAACTAACACACTATTTACCACTAACTACTTTTAGGTAGCTAAGATGTGGACATAAAAAGCAAATGAACATTGTGTAACAAAAATTCAATGTTTACAATTTTAATGCATTTGATACAGTTTCGATTTTGCTGCCTTTTTTCTTATACAAATGCCGGACAAACTAAATACTCAAACCAAATAGCACAGAACTGGTGCCTTAAGACAGTGAGACGGGGTCGCGGCAGACCACGTAGGAGATGGCGAGACGAGCTGGAGAGGTTCCGACAAAACTGCAAGGAGAACTCGCGGGTTCGCGAGAGATGGAAGAAGTGGAGGGAGGCCTTTGCTCAGGAGAGGGACAGCACAGGCTAGTAAAAAAAAATCGTAAACGTGTAGACCTAGTCAATCATAAAAATCTGTAGACTATATTCTTAGACTTGCTGGTTGTAGCCGTGGGTAGTGCGTGTAAGATTTTCTCACTAGCTTCGACAAGTCAGTCGCCCGTCTACTCTCCCCATAAAGCCCGCTGCATCTTCATGTAGAAGCAACTTTACGAGTGTTAGTTTGGCTGTTTGGCCGTCTCAATGATATGTTATCATCGTTCGCTATTTTTGATGCGTCGTCCCTAAACCCGGCACCCCTATCTAACCCGGTATTGTGTCGCGACACATAGATAACCCTTGAAAGTGGTTCTTTTCGTCACGTCACAACGAAGATTCTGACGAAGAATGGATTTGGTTTTATGATTTTGTGTTGAGAATAGTGAAGTCGTAAAGTATATGGTTGAAGAATGTTGAAAAAAAAGGATGTGGTGTGGATTTTTGCTTACACATAGTACACTAGCTTCTGCCTGCGACTTCGTCCGCGTGAAATTTCTTCTTCCCCGCGCTGTCGCGTCGCGTCACCTGCCCGCGCTATTATACTTCGTTTTCGTTTTGCGTTCGTTCTGACTGTTTTCTTTTTGGTCGGCTCCTAATCGTCGTATCGCGTCTTAGGTCTTAAATAGTCTATAATCCGACTGGTGGTTCCAGAAACAAACGCGTGTTCATACAAACAAACTCTTGGTTTTATTATCAGTATATTTATAGATATATTCAATTTGTGTCAGAAATGTGTTGTCATGTTTAAGAGTGTGTTACAGTCCATCAAATTAAACAACCTTCTTTATGGAACCAACATCGTAATCGCGAAAAAATTATCGACTGTCCCACACAAATGATCTTCAAATTTTTTTCGTAATCAAAATACCTCACGTTACTGATACACGCTGTAAAATATGTTAATCCATAGTCCCATATCAACATCAAGGAAATCGGGGTCCCTGACGAACAGCGTCAATAAAATAATGGTAGGGGAACTAAAGTCGTCATGAGTGGCTAACCAATTGGATACTACAGCACTTATGTAAATTACATTACTGTTGTCTGTATCATCCCACTGTTGGACTGTCAGTCCCCAAGACTTCCAGTGCTGATGTGGACCATTGATCGTTTGTTTGATCCACTTCGTCTCGCCATCTTCTACGGGATCTGCCGCGACGTCTTCTAGCTGTCTCGAGGCTAAATTATGTAGTGTGCAATAATCATCAGACACCGGTGACGAATGCAGACTCCGTGCTGCTATTAAAAAGTTCCGAAAACCTAATAACAGTCTGCCCAACTTCGGAATCGAACCCAGGACCCCGCTCAATAGTCGCAGTTACCACCACTAAGCTAACGAAGCCGTAATTTATGATTTTGATATCACAAGAATGAAATCGTTTTAGAATCTTTTCAGCCGTTCCAAAAGTTAAATACAAGATGAATTCAGGTGAGGTACAGAATTTAAAAGCCATTCCTCACTATGGCTGAGCTGGACTTATTTATTCAACATTTTTCCCTTTTTGGCAACAATATATTAAGTGGGACCTTTTCGCGAAATCCGTTCAAATTACTCGCACCCCGTTTCCGGGGTGAGAGGGGGGGGGGATTTACCCCACGTATTAAAGAACGGATTTTAATTATATTTGGATTTTAAAAGTGGCCTCGCAAAGTGATTGCAGCGGGTTTTAAAGAACTGGCTGTTTTTTTTTTTAATTAGATCGTTCTTTATTGTGTTTGTGGGGGTGTGTTCGGTAAATAAGGTGTTGTAATTAATGTTTTTTTACGATATTGTTTTAAATTACATATTTCTAAGTTATTCTTGACACCTCTGACTTTCGGGAAAGGAAAAAGACTGTATGCAGTTATGGTCTGAAATAATAAACACGCTGTGAGCAAGGCCGTGTAATGGAACTCGGAACTCTCTTTGTCGTATCGATGTCACCACAGTGAATTAGATTTTGTTGCTCCAATACTTCACCACTTTTGATATCTATTCTACGATTTAGGTTACAACTTTCTCTCGAAAAAGGCTTTCCCAGCACATTAGTTTTTCGGTAGTTTTGCGCAAACCATCAAAAAATAATAATTAGATCCTATTGATTATTTTCTACTTCCTTAAGCTACAAGAATCTAGGTCTTACCAATTCGCATGTATTTTCTTGTACACAGTACATGGGAAAAACCCTCTCTGAAAAGGGAGGCCTTTTCGTTTTCTACAACTCTATGACCAAACCTACCATTATTTATCTACATCAAAACCTTACGTCGTGGGTCATACAAAATGTCTTGTATAACGCTTCACTGTCAGAGGGTAAGCAGATATGACAGGTCAGATAAGACTCGGATAGACGGGTCCAAGATAATGTCAGTTTGGTCCAGTTTTGTCTTTTGTTGATATGTTAGGGGACTTTTTCGGGGATTTTGTTGTACCGTAATTTGGGTGAAGTTAAGGGTCATTTCGGCTGTCCCATTTCAAAACCCAATAAGGGACATTTTTTTAAAATTCGTTTTATTGCATAATCTTGCTAACTTAATCTAGGTTGGCAAGATTATGCAATAAAACGATTAAAAATAAATGTCCCTTACTAGGTTTTGAAATGGGACAGCCGATTTGTGAAAGCTTTCAATGTTCTTGTTTCGAACGAAGAACTATACAGCGGTAGGCATTGACTCGGAAAATGTTACCATGGATCCAGTACATGATCCTGAACCCCCCTGCGCTGAAATTTTTAATCAATTGTTTATAAAAAAAAAATTGCTGTTTCATACATTTTGGCCGAGGAGCCCGTGGCTAAATAATAACAACCCCACAGGTCGATCGATCAGGTTAAGCTAAGCTTGCTGCGGTTGGTCTGTGGATGGGTTACCATCTTTACATACCGATATCCCTCTGAGCCTCGGAAAGGAAGTTAAGCCGTTGGTCTCAGGTGTCATTTGTGGATCTTTGACAGTCGTCACAGGTAGTCCGAAGCCCGAAAGTCTGACAACCAGTCTAAACCAAGGAGTATCGTATTACCCAGTAACTGGGTTGTGGAGGTCAGATCGGCAGTCGTTCTATGAAAAATACTGGTATTCAGCTGCATCAGGTTAGACTGAAAGCCGACCCCAACATAGTTGGGAAAAGGCTAGGCAGATGATGACATTTTGACCGTTCACTTTTCTACTATGAGAGACCAAGAAAACACCATATGACCGAGTCAAGCAGTGCCGGGAACGTAAAAGAATGAATGCGGCCGAGCGGATTAACCCCGTTACGTAAACGTATTCACGTACAACACACGGCCGTGTCCATGACACAGTCACACCCCATTTTTTTATTTAAATAACTGTTATTATTTTAACAGTTCATCGAGTACAAAAATACAAAATAACGCATTTTCAACCTCACTTCTGACATATTTACTGCAACTTTGTCCACCCCTTTCTCATTCAACTTTACCTGTAACTACTAAATCATTATTCATGAAGTTATTTTTCTCGTAACAATAAACTAAGGCAGTGCTCTTCAAGAACTTTAATCACAAATACAAACTAGTATGAATAAATTTATTGCCTGTTGTGTATCTTTCTGCTGAGTCGATTTAATTCTCTATAACTTGAAGGAAAACTAGCTAAGTTAGTTGCTTAGGTAAAGTTGGTTAAGTATGGCTATTAATTGTTACGTCTGCTATGAAAATTGTTTGCTTTGAGATTTATGTGTTAAAAAATTCTACAGTTTTCTGTCGGTATTGGGTTAGTGGGGTACTCAAAACGTTGAAGGAAAAACATCGCGAGGAAACCAAAAATTCGAAGACATGTGGCATCCATCAATCCCACTGTGCCCGTTTGTTGGATTATGGCCCACTCCCTCTCATAGAGAGGAGGCTTGTGTCCTAGCAGAGAGAACATTATAGTCTGATTATGCTAGCATAATCGAACTGGTTTAATTAGCCGTTTAGTTAACCGCCTAGTTTTTTAACTGAACGGCGGCCGTTCAACTAACGGTCTGAATGATATTCATTTATAGTTTAGGTTGGAACTGTAACCAATCACGCGCGAGCCGAATTGGTCGCAGTAACTAAGTCATGGCGCCCCGAGTCCCCGACCAAATGGTTAGGTTAGAACAGAGATCAACCGCGTGCGAGTCGAGAGAGCGAAGCGAGGCGAAGACTACTTCCAAAGGCCAGGCGGTTAACCAAACTGCTAATTTATTAAAAATTTGACAGTTTTGGGTAGTTTGATGTGCTGGCGTCTGTACAAGTAACTCTATTCAGCAACTATAATACAAAAAATAAAGTGTTAATGGCCCCGATTCTGTTGTTCACAAACTAAACTAAATTTAAGTTCAGTGCATCTTTTTATTTCTATTTCATTATGAATAGGACAGAAGATAAATATTAGTTTAGTCTTGTGGATGGCACGACGAGCTGGAAAAAGCTAACGACCAGTTGTCCAGTTTAGCCCTGCATTGAAAGAACTGGAAGTCACAAGGAGAGGCTTTTGCTTTTTTGGCTTTTTTCCCAGCGGTGGGATGATACAGGCACCAGTGCGCCACCACCAGGAACAGTAACCAGTGACCTCGAATCTCAACGCGCCATATTTGTTAACAAAATAAGACAAGTAAACAAAAACAGACTTTATTTCGAAAGCAATAAATACGATTTGATAATCAAACAACGTTATCTACAAGTAGCCATTACTACCAGCGTGTCGTGAACACACGACAAGCATTCAAGACGATCATTAATTGCCGCTGGACACACAATCACGCCTCGAGAGAATAAAACTAACTTTCATTGTTACTTACTTTCCTTTATACCTTCACTTTTGTGTCTGGTGTAGTGTAACATACTAGCCCGACGGCTACGCCAATGCAAACAGATAATATAACACATATGTCAGGTTCAGCCTGCGTTTACAATGTAAGCGCAAAAAAATATGTTTATTTACGACATCACATTCGAAACCTCTAAAATTATCGAATCAGTGTTTCTCTACTATATTATGCACGTAGGTATTATACATATAAACCTTCCTCTTGAATCACTCTATTCATTAAATCGCATCAAAATCCGTTGCGTAGTTTTAAAGATCTACGCATACATATGGACAGAGTGACAGACAGACAGCGGAAAGCGACTTTGTTTTATACAACGTGGCGCCACAATGGTGACATTAATTTAACAAACATATACGTTTTCACATTTTCGTTTCATTTAGAAATTATATTTCTATTAAACGTTATTATTTACGGATTTATTTTAAATTTTAGAAAATGGCATCTTAGAGCAACCTGTATTTAAAGAACTGTCGCGCAGCGGTCATTTGCCGGGGTCACGGATCATAACATCGCATCAATGAAATTAGAACGAATAAGCAATACTATCAGGATGAAACAAATGCAAAGAGTACCCAATTGAAGGAAAGAGATAGCCCTTTGTCGGCGAGCGGCGCAGGCGACGCGCGCCCTCCCTTCCACCCGCCGCCGCACCGAACTCGAATTCTTTTTTTGCATTTCTAGTGATAGCCGAACCCGTGTCCTTGATACACTTCTTCACACTACGGTGTCTAATATTTTTTGCTTTATTTATTTATTTTTGTGTAATTAGATACTGCGATAAAGACGATTTGCTTTGTTTTCGTTTTGTAATCTAGTAGGTACGTTTACATCTCTTGCGATACGGACGCTTTTATTTGTGTTATTTTATTAATGCTTGTGTAAACTTGTGATCGTGATGGCAAATACACATCCGAACTACACAGCAGCTGAATATGCGGACATGATCCTAATTTTCAAGTCCATCACAGAGCCGTCCATAGGATATTAAAGCGCGAAAAGTGGCACCCATTCAAATTTAGAAAAGTGCATACTCCGTTAGACACTAAGCACCTCCGCTGTAGGTACCACTTGCGTCGCTCGATTTCTTTGATAAGCCGTCAAAGAATCGGACCGATCACGAGTAGGTACATACAAGACGCGTTGCGCGATTGTTAGCGCGCGAAACGACGCGTTGCCGCTCCGAGTTAACGTAAGCCAGCAGCTATACACCTTTTTTACAGCTTATTCAACCGATTTTGACTTCTATTCCGTAGGAATAAGGATGGCATTAAAAGCAAAAAAAGTGCTTACAATAACAACTGTTTGCTGCTTTTAATGCCATCCTTATGCCTACGAAATAGAAGTCAAAATCGATTGAACCGACGGTAAAAAAGGTTTGTTTAAATTTCTAATCTTATTGTAAATGGAGTATAGGTAAGTGATTTCATGAATGAATTTTTGCAAGGGTGATCCCAATTTTAGTTACTTTTTTATTATTTAGTTTGTTTGAAAACATTTTTTTTTCAATTTACGAATTATTTTAACCTATCAAAATTTATATGATTAATAGGCACTAGCTCTACCCGTGTGTTAAATTAATGTCGCCATTGTAGCGCCACGTTGTATACTACTAGCTGACCCCGCAAACGTCGTTTTGAAAAAAAAAATAGATAGTAGCCGATTCTCAGACCTACCCGATATGCACACAAAATTTCATACAAATCGGTCCAGCCGTTTCGGAGGAGTATGGTAACTAACACTGTGACACGAGAACTTTATATATTAGATGTAGTGATGTCACGGGAGGTATTTGTCAATTTTTTGTATTTTAATAATGAAAACATAATAAAATAATAATAAAAATAAGGGAGACGAAGTGTCAGTTGTCCGGAGGCGAGATGGGCGAACGACATAGTTACCACGGCGGGTAGAACCCATAGTGAAAAAGTGTGACGTCACTTATCCCGATCGCCTACAGAAGACTATTCAATAACAACAGAGTGGAGATGTTATTCTTCTATGTTTATAGATAAGCAAATAGGCCGATGATGCATCTAAGTAAAAGTATACCGCTGATAAACCAACAGCACCCAAGAAACAAATGTGTTACCGCTTTGAGAGATAAAGCTGTTAAGCATTCCTAAGTCCAGATCCAGAAGTCTGAATTTGTGCCCGGTTGATTGCAATAGGATCGCCCCATATTAAATGGGACTTAAACATGTGCGCGTACCTACTATTAATAGCCTCTGCTTAACCCTTCGGAAAATACAGGCGTGATCATAAGTTATGCTGTTTGGCAGAATGATGTGATGAATGAAATGATTTTTTTTTACTTTTTTTTATTCCTGAATGGCCCGCTCTTGACCTCGATCACGCGTGATGGAAAGCGTTGGATGAGGTCTATGATGGAACGAGCGTACCCAGAAGATGCCTTAGGCACTGAAGCTCCCACGCATCGACGAAATACAGCAGGCTGCTTGACTCCGGACTCCGGTGGGAGGGTGATCGCAAGAGAAAAATTGGCCAGCCAAATAAGGTGTCGGGTGTGATTGTCCAGGCTGCGCCGAGTGCTCTGTTCAGTTGAGTAACTGGCGGAACAAACTGCGCTATACGAAGAGGCTTCTTCATGCGTCCCAAAAAGGGTGTTTGGTTTGTTTGGGTGTTTTATTTTAACTAAATAACTATATAAACCTAATTTCCGTAATTAAAAACGTTCAAAATCTAGTCGCAATATCTCAGCGACAATCAATGTCAAAAATTTAGTGCAATTAGAGGTACTTTTGACAGATTGAGACTGACATCAGACTGTGAACGTTCTTAAAATCACGAGAATCGCCTCTCAGATTTTACACATCAAAACATTCAAACAAAAATAGGAACATTTCCTCTCTCTCGAAAGAACAAAATCGCAATTCCCATGCAAACATTCTGGATACTATTTAAAATGCATCCAAGAAAATACCTTCTCCTGAATCTTTTGATCTTATTAAAAGGAATAGATTTAAATCTAATAGCAGCAATGAAGAGATTTCATTAACTTAATCTTTTCTTTTAAGCTATATTTATATTCAGATATTCTCTTTGATAGTTTTTCCTATGCAGTAATGAGAACCAAGTTAAGAAAATCCTTTGGATTAAAAGTATTTTGTTGCAGCTCATTTTAATCCTGGGAAGGTTAAAAAGTATATAGGAAAGATTATTAAAACGCAAGTTAATTGAAACGAATGAATTATTTCTTATAATTTTGCTATATTAATTTGGAATGGTATAAACATTTTTAGTGTTGCATGACTCATAATGCGAAGCATTACACTGCTATATGATCGATTTTTTTGCCTCCTTTTAGATTCGTTTCACCCGTCGGAGGAACCCTATTGAAAATGGCTCTTTTATTTAAAACAATTTAAATTTATTATAATTAATAAAAAACTAACGAATAATATCTATATCTATGGTTTTTTATACGATCAAATGAGCATTATGAGTCGTGTACTTTTGGATTTTCCAAAAACTTTTTTATAACTTGCATAATGATGAGAAAATTAATGTATTAATTTTAATGATTCATTTAAAGTACTTTTTAACAAAAAGACCCCAAACAAGTTGGGATAAGGGCAAGATGATAAGGGTGATGATGAAATAATTCATACAAACATTAAGATATTCATATCTAATATTAAAACTATGAGATTGACGAGAAAACTCTTGAAATTCGTATTATACTGGAGTTTGTTTACCAAATAAGACATGTAAAGAAAAATACACTGCAGGCATTCGAATTCGACAATCTATGGGTCGATTAGGCGGCTAATGAGTCGGATTGGGAGAATGAGTGGTGATTCGTTCGTAAACACAATATAGCTGTCACAGTTCAAACAGAAAATTTAACTTGGATATTTACGTTTCCGTACTAAACACGGCGGGGCGGGGCAATCTTTTTGACCGCGAAGCAATAAAGGCCGCGTCTGACCGTCGATGCCCGCGGCTGCCCTCACCGCGACTACAAAGCACACGAGGGACGGGACGGAGGCAGTTAGTTCACGAAGTTAAATTCTTCATTGACTGAACTAGCCGCCCGCGCCGCCCGCTGTTTGCGTTACTGAATACAAACTGGTTTGTGTGATCCATGGTGGGTAGCCACGGATATGCCGCGCCGCCAGTGCCCGCCGGGCACCGGGCGGCGGCGCGGTCTTTTTGCCCTATATGTGCGTTGATAGTATAGGATTCCCTTTGCGCTTACGTTCGCGGTCAAACTGACTGGCCCGGCCCGCCCCGCCGTGTGTTTCGCGCCTAAAAGATCATATAAGCGGGCTTATCCTATCCTTGTGCTATCCGCGTTGCTGAATTTTGGACCAAACAAATTTAAGAGAAAATTACTATATTTTTGCCATCGACACGGTAAAAAGAAGAAGCAGGCTTATCACGATATTCTATGATCACTAGGGTTTTTTTTTGTAATAAGTACTTGGGAGATACTTACGATTAGCTGTCGACTGATTGACCTACCTTTTTATTACATAATATCACACCATTATTCCACGAAGGATTCGGCAGAAGTGTACGTATACTACCTACACCAGCATTTCGCCATTTATAATTAAAGTTCCATGTAATTAGGAGACAAGTTTTTTATCATAAACCAGGCACAAATCTAGACTATGCAACTGAGAAATTCCTGATTAAACTAAATCGAACCCAGGACCTCATGGTAAGTAGATTAGCGCTTGCGACCACTAAACCAACGAGGCAGCCTTTCTATTGTCACATTGTGTAGGTTAATACAACATATTGCTCATCAGAAACAAACACATTAACAGAAATCTCATTTGTCAGAAACCCGCCTGGCCGGCCTCCGCATAAAGCATTAAGATAAGACACACAAAGCTAATTGATGAGATTCAATAGAAAACAATAACGCACCATATCTTGATTTACTGAGTATACGTCTTAAAGACGTGAGAGTATTAATATGACAAGCTACTCTGTTAATTAAAATCTTTGACAAGAGTCCTTGTGTCTGCTTGTAAACTGGCACTGTTAAATATGAATATCTAAAATTCCACTAAATTGAATAGCTAGTCGGAAGAGAATATTAATTACTATGATTACAACTATTGGCAAACGCATTGGTAGTTCCTATGTAGGTACTTTATGTTACGAGTGTATGGTGTTACTGCATATTTTTGGAGTCATGTGTTTAGGCATGCGAGATGTGTCTATGAAACCAGATACAGATAGACACAGGAGATATCTTAGCGCAGGACAATTTTTTTTTCAAACTCAAACATCGGTCTTGCCCACACCCTTTTATAGGTCATAGTCATAGTCATAGTCATTTATTCAATAACAAGAAGCTTGTATCTGAATTACATAATTAATTTATAAATTAAACATTTCCAATTCCATAATACTTCAACCAAACAAATTCAATAATAATAATTACAATACTAATATAATAATAATTAAGAGAAATTTATAATTCATCAACAGAATATAGACACCTATTCAACAGGAAATCCTTAAGCTGGGTTTTAAAAGTACTGGTGTAGATAGTGCTTTTTATAACTAAAGGCAACTTATTAAATAACTAGGTTGTGATACTTGTTGTCTTGTAAAATACTAGGCAACAATCGTGTATCATATATGTATTGACGTTCTTTTAAAAAGTCTGCCAGCGTCTGTCTTACACATTTAACCCGTCTGCCTGTTTCCATCAGGCGTGATCGAGGCATGAGCAGGCCCATTCAGCAATAAAAAAATAAATGTATTGTTTACTTTTTTGACAAGTTTTATATACAAGAAGTCTTAACAACTTGTTTTAGGTGTAAACGATAATTAAAGACAGTAGTCACAATATGTTGAATACAGGTTAAATATACATTGGTATTAACGCGAGGAAACGATGAAGAACGTGTCCATACCTTGTCTTATAAATACTCAAAGGTACGGATAGTAAATCACGCACAATCAATAGTAGGACGAGAGGTTATCTGCGCAGGAGCCCGCGATTATCTAAACGATTGCACTGACTAATGTATCTGACGCTGCTGTGGTACAACCTAATTTGTTCTCAAATTCGAAGAGAAAACTTTTTTATGACGCAATAATTTGTAGTTTCTGCCCGTCTATTGATAGGTACGGTCACCTGAGGAGATAAGTCTTATAAACTGGGTCGTCGGCTGCTGCCGCGGGAGACGCTCCGGGCGTCGGGAGCAGCGTGACAACTCCCAGCCACCGTAGGTGCGGGCCTGCGGGCGGAGAGTAATGGGTAACTCACCGTCCGATCAGGACCAGGCCCGTGCTGGACGGCGCGTACGTGTGCCCCGCGCGCCTCAAAGAGATGTCAGCAACAGGGAAGGGGTCCGTAAGGGCCGAAGCCTGCCAGGGCAGCGGGATTGTCTGGAAGCGTTACCGCTGCCCCGGAACATAAAGGGCTAAGGAAGGAACTCGGGTGGGTTTTAGTCAGTAAGAGTCTGACACTCCCTTCTGCCACCCTGAGCGGGAGCGGACATTTTATGATTTACAATCCACAAAAAAAAAGGGTCGTCGGCTATAATTGAAGTTTAGTAAAATACCGATTTTAATTTTGTTGTACCTCTTATGGTGACTGTAAGTATAACGTGTGTATAAAGTATTAGAGTATTATTCAAGTATTATTAGCTATAAAGTATTCTAGTAATGGATAATGCCAATCTATCGACATGGTTCATACGAAGAGACAATAGTTTGTTGAATTGAGACATAGGCTTACAAATGCATAGGGACTGGGAACATCAAAGCCACTTCAAACGATTACGTAGGCCAAACGGGAGTTAATTATTGTATTTTTCTATTGTTTTTTATTTTTAACTTTTTTGATAATTAATTATGCTACCTACCCCACATCAATTTATATACTACTGCTTGTTATGTAAATAACAGTGACTGGAAGCATTATAACATCATCAAGATTCACAAACTGCGACGCAAAAACTACCCAAGCAAAGCTTATAAAATGTATATGGGACCACCCCTAGGCATACTCTATCCATTGAAGAATTTTTTGTAACATATACAAAAAAAAAAAAAAAACAATCGAATAGAGAACCTCCTTTTTGAAGTCGCTTATAAACAATACCTAGATAGTGCATACGACGAGTTCTGTAAACTGGGCTAGATTACTTAGTACTTACTATCCTACTTCTCTAACTATCTTCAAGTTCTAGATAGTCAATTTACGACTTCCTCAGTCCTCTACAACACCAACAAAAGTGTCGCTAGCTTTGATAATCTAGATTTTAGTGTATCTATTTAACTACTCGTTTATTCGCTGTAAAACTGTCGTAAATAGCGTAGTGCTAGATAGCGATGATTCAAACTGTAGGGAGGTTTTATAAGAAACTCTTTAACTTTAGTCTCTCAAAAACACTTAGCGGAGTTTAGAGTAGGAGGAACTTGGCTGTTTGCGCTTGCGGCAAAGAATTTTTTATCCATTTAAGACCAGACTTTCTTAAGTTAGTTGTCATGACTTCGCATTTTGAAAACCGTGCAATAAGAGCCACTTTTTGACCAAGTATGTGGAAAACGAAAAGGATACCTTCAACAAAAACCAAATAATGCACCTTCAATTCTTGATAGAACATTTGCATCACTCATACAAACAAACATACGTATACACACACTCTTTCATATTGAAATATATATCTAACACGTGATCACAGACATCGTAGAACACAATTGGCGAAGTTTTTATTGAAATGTCCTCCCGTGTGTTACATGTGCACTTTGATACTCAGTTAGTTAGTGTACAATGTTCTAGTGAAATCTAGTGAATAAGTAAACGGTGATTTAAAAAAAAAAGTGCTGGATTTGGGAGCATTTAATATTGGGTAGATTGTTTTATTGTGTACCTGTGCAAGGGTTGCAGCGTGGGTGCTGTTTGCACCTGCAAATGTTAATATACTAAACATAAAATGTGTCTTAACAAAGTTGAGCTGATGCTATGCTGATATAGCTTAGACAAAATAATGAAAGTCATAGAGGATTATAATTAATAAAATATATATGTAACTCCTTAGGTTTTGCTTAAGACACTTCAAATGGTTTTTCGAAGTATGTAGAACGTACCTTAATGTTTTGTGGGATATTCAGTGTTAATAAGTGATGGAAACTAACATATATAATTATGTAAGTACTATCGGTGTGAGTTCAAAAGGTATGACGCGACACTTTTTTTATCACTATATATTTATCTACTTTTGCGTTTGTTATAATGTTTATTTGTACATTAGCAACAATGACGCCATCGGGTCGTTCATTTGTATTATCATTTTGTTTCATGACTCATCTACCTATTATATCTAGTGATTCTTTCTAGTAACGAGATTAAAGTTCAAGGGAGTTTACTGTCTGTACCTACTAATGATAAGTTTTGGACTTCAAACGTGTATTAGTCTTGATTTTATTTTTGCGAAATGGGCCTGCTTTTGGCTTCGTTTTCGCCTGGTAGAAAGAGATGGATGAAGTCTACGATGAAACGAGCAGGCCCAGAAGGCACCTGTTCACTCTTGAAGGTGGGTTCTACGTGGAAAGGAGTACAGACGCCTGGCAGGAGTTCCATACTTTGGCCGTGCGCATAATACAGGTGAAGGAGAAGCACTGACCACCAGTCGTTATATCGACCAAATCTGATTTAGGTTAGCCCGTCTTAAACCACCCTGAACCCTGTTCTCTGATTTCCATAAATTGTCCGTATTTATGCAAAATGGAACCACTCAACAAATTTCATTTTTTACTTTTTTTGAAGAATACTAATGTAAAAGACTTTAACATTAGTATTCTTCAAAAAAAGTAAAAAATGAAATTTGTTGAGTGGTTCCATTTTGCATAAATACGGACAATTGTTGTACTGCTAAGTTATTTGGGCGAAGCTCATCAATTTCTTAATCCTAAAGAAACACAAACATAGTGCTGTTAGTAATCCTATTTTTATTTGAAAAACAAAGTTAATAAAACATTTAAATACATTAAAAATTACAGTGCTTGACGGCAATACATTTGAAACAAGAAAGTTTGAACATTTTATGCTTTGATACTGAAAGTAAAAACAAAGTAAGGTAAAAGCTTAGTTCCAAAGTGTTAATATTTGTATACATTGAAGGTGTAATTAGTAGTGATAGTTCATTTCCCGCTGGTGGTCGTCCCGCTAGCCTGTCCGTTTGTGCCTGCGGAGCCTGCGGAAGTTCCGCTTGCTCCACCACTCCCTGAACAGAATAGGAACATAAACATCATCTTTTTTCGAAGTGTATTAAGCTTGACCTTTCCCAAGCATGGCTTGTAATCTGCAACTATGGGATCTCATGGGAATCTCACTGAAATCCATAATATGCGTGAAGGAACACCCACCCTAATTGTGTAACACATTTCCAGTCATAATCTGAAGGATTTTAAAGGAAATTCCTAATCCTATGCTTCTTAAGTTTGGAAAATTCGTCTGCTCGATAACGCTCGACTGTGGAAATCAAATCAAATTCATTAATTCGCTTACACAAAGTTCTTAAATATACAAGAAGCATGGTTTGATATTCTCACTAACAGAAGACTTAGATAAAGGAGCAGGTCCCAAACTAGGCATAGCCTGTATGTACCTTGTTGACCCAATCACTACACAAAGTTAATATTTTAATGTGTTGTGTATAAGTTCATAAAAAAATGTAGAAAATTTGATTTAAGCACTAAGAAAATTAATAAAATAGAACAACATTAAAATAACGCAATGAATACAGCATTGCAAGTGCAATTGATTTTTATAGTATTTCCACACAGACAGTAAACTTGACTTAAAAATTCATGCCGAATGACACAATTAAAATTTTAGTCGTAGGTACGATACCATTTTTAAGCATATTGCATAAACCAATATTATAATGGCTATTGCGGATCTCAATCAGTATTATTATGCCCTCAAAATAAAAATAAAATCTTAACATACCACCAGCATTAGCTCCCATGCTGCCACCGACTCCAAAACCTATGAAGAAAAAGTCAGTTAAATCACTTAAATAAGAGTCTCCGAATTTACTAGTTTATGCGTTTTATGCTCTAGCTTCAGAGGCATTTCTAAAGGCATCCCCAGAATAGTCCAGTTTAGCAGCGGACAGCCTCTTAAGTTGACCTGCGAGATACCCAAAAAAGTCTCCAAAATGTCTTAAATGCATACTTGCGCCCGCGCTGCCACCGACACCTGCGCCTTGCTGCAAACTCTGTAAATAAAAAGAACAAATGTTAGTTAGGTACTGAATTTATATATTCATTATTAACTATCGTCCATTGAAATTGTAAACCGGAAAAATTCCTACCGGTACATTATACGAGCACTTCTTAAAGAGACGTAGATGGCTGAGCAGATCTTTAAACTCTACTAGGAATTTCAATGCTGTTCAATGCTTGTAATTTCTCTATGTCAGAAGAATCCTTTGTCTCGCACAAGTTGTATAGTGCAGCATGCTTATCTGGATAGGCGATTTTAGTTAATTGGAACTAACGAAACGACTATAAGCACGTTAAAACCGTTGGTGCCGGCTGTCATTCGTAGATCTTTGATAGTCGTTACGGAGGGTAGTCAGAAGCCCAAAAGTCTGACAATCAGTCTTAACTAGGGGTATCGTGTTACTCAGTAACTGGGTTGTGGAGGTCAGACAGGCCGGCGCTCCATGTAAAATACTGGTATTCAGCTGTTTCTGTTAACCAGAACCAGATTCTGGTTAGACTGGTAACCGACTAACCACAATACAACTGAATTTTTACTATTATGTATAAAACATTGTTTATTTAAAACATTATTTATACCTACTGAATGTGCTCACATTACAAATGTACGCACGCACACGTATAAGGCTCTAGCGTGCTGGATACTTCGTCCATTTTCGTTTTTTTTTTACTGTACAGCGGTTGTGTGACTGTAATTTACTTACGTAGTTTTAAATATTTTTGAAATAAAAAAATAACCTTTATTAAAAATTACAGACATTTTTTCAGTAAACGATTCTGAACAAACTACTTTCATAACGTTGTTTAAATTAATATAAATAAATAAATAAACAGTATAGAATCTACTTACATTTCCAGCCATCATTACAACTACGAAAATAATGAAGAAATTCTTGAACATTTTGACTTCAAATCTGTTAACCGTTTAGTTCGAAGGGTTACTACGAATTAACCCACAACCGGTTGCCTGCTTTTATACATATCTCGAGTACTGTGAGATATTTTTTTAGTAAATTGTGATGGCAAAATGATTGGTGTATTGTATAAGAGTGGCTATAATATGTTTGTACAAGGACAGTTTAATTTAACACTAGCTGTTAGGCGCGACTTTACCTATAAAGTTAAGGATTTGATTTAGAAATCGAGTATATGCTCTTGATGTAAGATTCATAAAACCTTATGTTTGGTCGATGCCTGGGATGTTACACACCCAGCTGTGCGTCTTTCGGCTGATTGATTATGATTTGGCGAAGAAACGTATTTCGTCTATGTGGCTCGTCTTGTTCTTTTTGTCTTACACGTGTGTATAAACTGCTGTAAGGGCTGCAGCATTATGTTGTGGCTTACTATAAACAAAACTTGGATTCGTGGTGATTATGGCAAAATTGCCTTTCGGGACATTTGTAAAGGTCTGACAGTTTAAAATAAGTTATGTCTTGTATTAATATTTTTTTAATCAATGCTCTGGAGGTAGAGGTAATATTTCAAAATAAAATACATATTATCTAGACATAATTCGCGTTAATTTGAGGAAAAACTTACTAAAATATATTCCATTACTTTAAGAGTATTACTTATACCCTCATGACCGGCTGCCTTGTGGAGTTATTTTAAAACTGTGATATCTCCTAAGATGTTGATTGAAATCAAACGGTGTCAAGGGAAATTTTGTACTAAATTAAATACTTGTGATGAATAACGAATCCTTATTCAAATAAAAATATTTATTTGGATAAGGATTAATATCATGTTTTTAAAAACAACTCCGCAAATAATGCATTGTTTTAGAACACATTTGATTACCATAAAAGGGTTATAATGAGTCAACCTTAAAAGATAGATGTATGCTGTCGTGGACTTTTTTTCAGAACTTTTAAAGGGGAACAATCCCGTCATACATGATTTTTGCGTGACTAACCGTTTACGCAGCGTACGCAATGGAAGCTCTGAAAAGGAATAAATTTTCCTGTTTTTGCAACATTTTCCAATGATTCTCAGTTCCTATTTGTCGTAGCGTTATGTTTTATAGCCTATAGCCTTCCTCGATAAATGGACTATCCAACACAACAATATAATTTTTCAATTCGAACCTGAGATTAGCGCGTTCAACCAAACAAACAAACAAACTCTTTAGCTTTTTAATATTAGTAGGTATAGATTTTGTATGTAGCGATTCTATTTATATTATTTTAACAACTAAACGATTGTCGCCTCCTCGCCTATCATATAATTTTAGCACTCAAATAGTTTACGCGTTATTTATATACAAACAAATTATATAAAAACAAATTATAGCCACTACGTAGTATTTTTCCATTTGCATTGAATAACATAATAATGGGAACATCAGCGACATTAAATGTCGTAAACACCAACTTTGCATGTTGTAAAACTGAGAAAAAATCTAATAAAAATATTAGAGCGTTTGGAAAATGTCAAAGTGAAATAATTTTTTATGTAATATTGGCCATTAAAATGCACATTTGAACGTACAAAATAAAAAAAATAGATTTACTTATTTATTTGCATAGAATGTAGGTAATTAATACAAGTAGGTGTTACAATATTTTTAAAAGAAGAAATAAAATAAAATACCAAAAAAAAACCTTGAAATACTTGAATTCTTATACATTTTGTCTCATGGCATGCAAAACTTTTATTAACTTATACTACAATTATTCTATTTACTTAAAGCTATTTACTTACTTAATGTATGAACATTGTAAATTAAATAGTCTTGTCATTTAAAAAATCTGATACATCTAAAAATTACTAGTCCAATAATGTTTTTACGCAACATTATTGGACTAGTAATTTTTAAGGTACTTTTAGGATTCCGTACCTCAAAAGGAAAACCCTTATATGTCAAGACTTGTCTGTCAAGACTTTTTATCTCTGGAACGCGTGGAGGTATCGAGTTAAAATTGAAACCATATGCTCAGGTCTACAGTCCCTTGAAGCTGTGGTAAATCAAACTTCTAAGTTAACGTAAAAAAAGATAAGGCCGTTTATGCCGCAAAAAACGTATATTTCGACACTCAACGCAATCTAAATTTATAGGGTACTTTCCGTTGACCTAGAATCATAGAATTTGGCAAGAAGCAATGTCACGTAGTACAAGTTAAGGAAAAAATCTGAAAACCGCAAATTTTTAGTTACACCTACAAATTTGTACGGAACCCTCGGTGCCGAGTCCGACTCGCACTTGAACTTGAACACTGTAGAAGGCTGGGCCAAAAACTACGTAGTTACTATTTTAAAATGTATTAAAATATTTTAATTAAATGATAATATTTTATTTTTTTTTTTAAGTTTTATGTGAAGACGATGTAACTGGAATAAAAAAATAAATCCTACAATTAATTATACAAATTGAAATAGTGACAGATAATTTAATTGTGTAGTTAGATACATGGTCAAAAGTCTGACAACCAGTCTTATCAGGGGGTGTCGTGTTACCCAGTAACTGGGTTGTGCAGGTCAATAGGCAGTCGCTCCATGTAATACTGGTATTCAGCTGCATCCGGTTTGACTGGAAGTCGACCCCAACATAGTTGGAAAAAGGATTACGCAATAATCAATGCATATATTGTATGGCACATATATGCACTGATTATTACCTAATGAGATTACCTCCTGAATTGCAATGCAATTTGAGTGGCGCCAATGCAATTTCCTTCTCTTCAAAGACGCTATCATTTAGATGAAAATTATAGACGAGAAAATTAGATGTCTTTACTTCAAACAAGACATGAATAAGCTTGATTGAAGCTATTCATGTATCTTGTAAAGTATTCACTTAATTTTCTTCTTTTAAAACTGGATTCTTTGAAGAAATATAACCAGCGTCGTCTGTCTTTTATTTCAAAGGTTAAGCAGAGGTCTTCTGGCGTAGAGAACTCTCACAAATTAATGTACAAAGAAAAAAAAAAAAGACTACAAAGTGAAAAATAACTTTAATTTCGGAAATCGGTGTCGTTGGGTTTGAATTTTCATTGTTTGCCACCGACTTCTGAAATTGAAATTTTTTATCACTTTGTAGTATCTTCTTGGAAGTCGGTTGTTTTTTTTTTGTAAAAATGTATTTTTTTCACTTTTAAATTGTACTTACCCCACACTAATTAACACTATTTGTTGTGTAAATATCAGGGGCAGGAAGTCATTATAACATCATTATGAATATAAACTAAGCGGCAAAGATACGTATTATTGAAACTAACTTAAATACTACCCAAGCAAAGTTAATAAAATTTATATGGGACCACCCCTGACACGTAAACTATCCATTAAAAAATAATTTTTGAAATCGATTTACAATTGCAGGAGACAACGCGTAACAAACATACAAAAAAAACAGTCGAATTGAGAATCTCCTCCTTTTTGAAGTCGGTTTAAAAATAGCTGTGAAAGGACAGTAGTTAGGTACTGTTTCGTCATCTAAACTAATATTATAAAATTCAAACAAACAAACATACAAAAAACCAAACCTTTTCTAGGTTTGGTTTTTTGTATGTTTGTTTATTACGCTTTCACTCTAAAATGGCTGAACGGATTTTGATGAAATTTGGCACATGGGTAGACCATGACCTGGAGAAGGACATAGGATACTTTTTATCCCGATATTCCCACGTGATCGTGACTTATGAGGGTGAATCCGCGGGACGCTGCTAGTGTCTCATAATAAAAAATCGGATCTATCCTGACCCAATCGAAGCCTCCCGAGACTCCTCTGATTGACAGTCGCAAAAGTAATATGGAAGTCACACAAAAATAAACGCCATTTTTTTAATCCCCTCTCAAAGGACCGGTCTACTCCGCCTCGCCACTCATGAGGCATATTTATGTATGAATTCTCACATATTTTATATTCTTACGAAAGTTTTTGGCTCTTTCAACCGTTTGTCCTTTCTCTGAGAGCTATTAACTCCTAGCAAAAGGCTCTATAATGGCCTTGGAGGGCATTAGTGAGCCCGCTGTGCTAAGGACCTTCGGCGTTTTGGCCCTCCCGGAGTGCTTCCGGCGGAGGCACTATGACGTCATATCCGCTCTCTTAAATTGCCATTAATAATTTATTTGTTTTTGATGAAAAAAATGTGGAAAATTGACGATAAGTGATCGACTGGTTCTGGTGTTTTAATTTTCGGGGAAGTGGTTTTTATCACACAATTTATAAAACGGTGGAAGAAGTATAAAGTTTAATGGAACTCCCATTGTCACAATTAAAATTTAGAATTCTTCGATATTATAATTTGTGCACAAATATTAAAAACTTTCTATTCTTAACGCCCCATTACCATAATAATTCCTCGGCCCAAAACTTCCAAACAAATTCTTCAAAACACGCAACAGACTTTCTAGAAACTTCGATCCAAAAACTAAACGCGAATCGCCTTCCCATAACAAACCGCAAAAGGTCAAACTATCGAACAACTTACCACTCTGTATCCAAGGTATAAATATTTACCATATTTACCTCGACTATTTCGATTCTCACGCCATTTTTCCAATGCAATCCGGTCCCCGTATAAAGTTTTTATTTCTCGCGTATCCCTTTGGTCCATCGTTCGAAGGGAATAAGCGTATACAGTACCTAATATACAATTTAAATTGTGTCCCAAACTCGTGAATGGAAGGTCCCGGGCTTACGTAAACCCTTTAGTTTTTACAGCCCTCGATGTTTTGGCCCTAAATAAGTTTCGCGATATGGTTTTGATGAGCGACTTACACTATTATGTGTGTTTTGGGGCGGTTATGGGGTGTAATGTTGGTTGTTATCTTGGAGAATGATAGACACATATTGTTGTTGAAGAGTTCATCATCTGCCCAGCCTTTTCCCAACTATGTTGGGGTCGGCTTCCAATCTAACCAGATGCAGCTGAAAAATACCATTATTTTACATGGAGCTATTGCTCCTCAACCAAGTTACTGGGTAATACGACTTGGTAAGACTGGTTGTCAGATTTTCGGGCTTCTGACTACCCGTAACGAGACAACGACAAATGACAGCCGAGACCAACAGCTGAACGTGCTTTCCGAAACACGGAGGGGTTTTGCTCTTGGGGTCGGTATGAAATGGTTGGTCCCCACATCCATGGCAAGCGTAGCTTAACTATTATAGCTAATAACTACTTTGTTGAAGGCAGACTGTTGTCTTAACAACATGTTTCTGTTCACCTTCTAGAAATAATACACTTCTATTAAGAAATATCATAAAATGCATAGAATGAACTCAAACTCAAAACATTTAATTCAATTAAACTATTTACAGGCACTTTTGAATTGTCAAAATTAAATAGTCGGTCAGTTAGTCAGAAAGTTGAAGCTAGTTGCCCATTTAAAAACGTAGATCTCTTGGAGAAGAACGGGAAGAACCTCCAAGGACACTCTTTTAAATCAAGATATTACAAAATCCTGGGTACATTATTCTTGTTGCTTCATATGTGAGAACAATGCAAAAAAACACAAATGAAGAAACAATTCAAAATATAAGATTAAATGATCTTCATAGAATCGAATCAAAACACTAGATAGGTCACCCAAAGAATCATGTATGCAATAATTCATTATCTGAGCATCTATTTTAGTTCTTGATTGATCTGCGTCTATGAAATATGTGGCTGATTGATCAATTGCCAATGGACCCTGTGTGAACTCTGTTTCTGATTGTTATAGATATAGGGTTCAAGATTTTATTTGCTGATGTTGTTATATCAATAATAGCATTAGAAGCATTCCTTCAGTCGTAAACTATAGTTACACTAGCGGCCCGCCCCAGCTTCGTACGGGTGCATTTTTTTCAAATTTCCGAAATTTTCTTTCATACAAGCCTTGTCCTAGCAATATTCGCAATAAAATAATATTGCGATTATAAATTGAGATATAAACTATCCTATCTTTCAAGTTGGATGAAACTGCACACAGTGTGCAAAATTTTATTAAAATCGGTTTAGGAGTCCATTGCGGACAAACAACGTGACACGTAATATATATTAAGAAGATTAAGATAGACGTCTAATATTAAAATAGAATGATACATACCTTTGTCATTTAAAATGTTATTGGTGTTTTTGGTATGGCTTGTAGCGAAGTAATTACAGACGCACGGGTCAATCGATTAGGTTAAGCTACGCTAGTCGCGGTTGGGTGAAAATCTATAGGCAGTTGCTCCATGTAAAATACTGGTACTCAGCTGAATCCGGTTAGACTGGAAGCTGACCCCAATATAATTGGGAAAACCGTGGCCAGATGATTGGTGTTTTCCACCTTCTGGCATCAAAAGAAAGCAAGGTGCCGATGGACGGTCCTTACTACGTATTTTATTTGGTTCTGAAGACGTTTATACCTACGTCTCAAATCCCATTCCTTACGTATTTACTTCAAATATTCTTTACGTCTCCCAACTTTTGTAACACGATGAGAAACATGTTATACCATTTACAAACCAGAAATAAATGTAAACACTGTAAAACCGCAAGGGCGTACGAGAACTTAATAATTACAGTAACAGCAGAACTTCACCGATGTTGGTCTAGAATAATTAAAATATTGTACTTGTATATGAAGGGAAACACCGGCTTCTTGCTCTGAATAATTGTGTGGTCCATGTCGTAAGCGACAGCGGGTACTAAGCCATAATTCGTACTTTCCATAGACAAAAACAACACTTGTAATTTAAGGAAAAAAAACGCGACTAAACTAAAATCCCGGGGCGTTATCCTATTTTGAAGGAACTAAATTAAATACCTTAAAGTTACCCGTTTTCATAATAATTTATGATCATGACCTTATTTTCTCAGAGGCTTATTTCCAACATACTTAGTGCAAAATTATTCGATAATGATTGTATTACTCTCTAGAATACATATATTATTGCTGTTACCATATCATTTACCGTAAAACGTACAGAGCTGAAAACATGTTCAGAGTTCAGATCCTTGCCTTCTGATATTTTCATTTATTCTGTTAAAATGTGCTTTAACAAGCTAAGTTGCTTCTATCCAGGATTTATCCTCGCCCTCTCATTCCCTTGGACCTCCACAGAAAGGGTAATCCTGGGCCCTTTCGCAAACTTTGTCAACTGCTTCTCAGGGAGCGATAGCTGGAGTTCAGTAATTTTAACTAATGACTCTTCGTGAACGCTCGCCAAAGCCTGGTTTAGGACGAAATTTGGTGCCACAGGATAAAGGATTCTGTCTCCAGTCCCAGATTTGAGAAATTACTCTTTGTCGGGACTTGTGTGGCTGCAACTCTTAATGAAATGCGTTGCTTTAGCGTTTGGTTCACTGATGAATGTTGTGTGAATTGGATGTTTAGTGAGCTAAAGCTACAAAGCTTCGGCTTAATTTTGAACGTGTTGTGTTTATTTTCTGACCGTGTATTTCAGTGTTGATGTGTGTTGTTAGGTATTTGAATTTTCTGTGTACAGTCTGATGTTGTAGGCTGTAGCTTTTGTTCCGTCAAATGTTGCTGTAACGCTTCTGAAATGTATATTCTCTTAAAGTCAGAATATAATAGAATACTCTTCGTTATGTGAGTAGTGGTAGCTCAATGATAACGTCCCCGATTTACAAGTTGTGGGTCGTGGGTCACCCAAACTGGCATTTTGTTTAAATAATTTCATCATCACTGCTCTCAAAACGGTGAAGGAAAACATCGTAAGGGAACCGGCATGTCCCAGAACCCAAAACTCCATGAAATGTGGCATCTACCAAGTCGCACTAGACCCGCTGGTAGATTATAGCATTTATAGCCCACTCCCCTAGATGAGAGGAGGCCTGTGTCCCAGCAGTGGGAACATTATGTGCTGATAAATATGGAATTTTCAATCAGAAAATATCAATCAGAATATAGTCCAGAATATTTTAGTCCGATTAAATTTTATCAAAGTTAAGGAAAACTAATATTCCAGACTGTTCATTTCCATTTCCATAATTTCTAAAGCAATTAAAACATCGTTTCCCAACTTTGTCGATCACAAGAGGTCTCGTTATTCATCGGCCAACATCGAAAATATGACAGTCTTGTCTAATTTGCATGTAAATAATTGTAACAGATTGAGTCGCCCGTCCCAAGGTGAATTGTATTAATTTGTATAATTCATTCTCTGAAATTCTGGTTGTTATGTAAAATGGGTCTAATTTCTATATTGTTTCGTTTGTGTTAATTTTCGCGTTTCTTCCAGTTGCGTTCACCTAAAACATGGGGTTTGATTATGAGTGTAACTAACTGAATCTGCCTAGCCTTTTCCCAATTATGTTGGGTTCGGCTTCCAGTCTAACCAGATGCAGCTGAATACCAGTATTTAACATGGAGCGACTGCCTGATCTGACCTCCACAACCCGGTTACTGCGTAACACGATACCCCTTGGTAAGACTGGTTGTCAGACTGTCGGGCATCTGATGACCCGCAAAGACTGTCAAAGATCCGAGAGAGGCAGCGGGAATCAAAGGATTAACGTGTTTTCCGAAGCACGGAGGGGTCTCGGTGTGTAAAGATGATGAAGATACCCATGGTAGCTTAACCTGATCGATCGATCCGTGCGGCTGTTATAACTTAGCCACGAGTGCGTCCGTCCGTATGAGTGTAACTAAATGACGACCTACAGTTTTGTGAAGAAATTGTGCTATTTTTATTACCGTACATGCCCAAGGGTTGGACCTGGACATTTTGAGTGGTGCTCCATGCGACACTTGCACAGAAGTGTTCTATTCTTGCCTGGAGACCTTTAGGCTTGTTAGAAGTTTCTAGGTTGATCTTTAATTGTTATTTTTATATTTTAATTGCCACGAGAAAAACCGTAGAGGAAGTCTAAATATACTTGATAGAGCAGGGATGGCGAACCACTATACATATATGTGTAATTTTTTCCAAGTAAATATTTTATGCAGTCATGACGTGCCAGCAAACAATCTTGGCTTAGTGACTACACTTTATTATTATATATACGCATTATTATTATATTTTTGAACTCTTGACATTTCTCGGGTCCTCAGACCTTTGTAATTTTCGACGTTCAAAAGTGCCTTTTATGTGCCTATTTGAAATAAATGCTTTGACTTTTTTTGGAAGGCGTACGAGGGGCCGAAACCAACTCGCAGAGGCTCGTTCCAAGACGTTTTTTAATTAAATGAGACACCAACCGACGATTATCCCTGTTCGCACTATACAAGTGCACCTAAGGATAACCCCACGGTTTTTGTAGGACTAATGTTGATATTAACAGTTTTATATTTATTTAAATAAACTTAGACTTCTGCTGTTGCAAACTGATGACTGAGGTACCTAAATTCCTGAAATGATGCCGTGCCCAAATTATTTTGTTACATGCCATCCAATGGTTAGCCACGCCTGTGATAGAGAGTTCATGTCCATGTCTTCGTTTATCATATACTAGCTGCGCCCCGCGGTTTCACCCACGTAAGTTTTGATCCCGTGGGAATATTGGGGTAAAAAGTATCCTATGTGTTATTCTGATGTATAAACTATATTATTGTAAAGTTTCATCAAAATCCGTTCAGTAGTTTTTGCGTGAAAGAGTAACAAACATCCATCCATCCATCCTCACAAACTTTCGCATTTATAATATTAGTAGGATTAATAGGATAAGGCGAAAGACGTCCACTGCTAGATATAGGTCTCCCAATAGCATCGCCAAAGCAATCAGTCTTGTGCTTCTCGCATCCTGCGGATTCCCAAAAGCTTTACCAGCGGGATAATTGTGTAACACACTAACAGTAGCAATGGCTTTCATTTTGACAGTGCAACAACATTCATTGCTTCATTTACGTTGTTGAGTAGACAAATTTTTCTAACATATGAAGCAATGGATTACTAATATCCTTCAAAATGTATCAGATTGTGTTATGCAATTTCGGTACAGATCATCTGTTCACTTTGTGTCCTTTAAATTAGCAAATGTTTTTGAAAATTTTGGCAAAAGCCAAATAATTTGAAGTAATATTATGTTTATTTGTACCCTATCCTGCTTATTTCCTTGATCTGTGTAAACAAAACCTAAATGAAAACTAACGTCTATTTTATTTCATTTCCAGATGGATGCAGTCGGTGCTTTGTTTGTAAGTAATACATAGATTGCTTTAAGTATGAGAAACTTCTACCACTATAATTCCTTTGATGAAGCAACGTTTTCATTTTAAACCCTCATTTCCTACCTTTGTCTGTGTTCTATGTTTCTACTCCGTTCGGTTTTTCAATTCTTCCGTTGTTTTTAATGTTTTCTAATAAATGTTCCATTGTTCACGTTTTCTAATTTTCTTTATTTTCTTTGTCTGCGCTTATTGTACTTATCTAATTGGGAGGAATTGTAGGGATTTGTTATTCCTTGGGGATTTTGTTTAGTTTTATTTTTATTTCTTGCACGTATAATTAGGAAAAGTGCAAACGTTTTGTTTGCATCTAGAAATGTTGCCCGTCTCGTGCGTCTCTGAAATCTGTAAAAGCTTACTCTTATATTTCTATAGATTACAATGTAATATCGCTAGAATGGTGGAATGGGGCGATTAGTTTGACGTTATTGGAAAAGGAAAACATTTGACTTATGATTTTCATTCGTGATATTCGATGAATGAAGAGTAAAGAGCAAGCGTGATTATAGCCCACTACCTCTGGATCAGAGGCCAGAGGCCTGTGTCCCAGCAGTGGGAACATTATAGGCTGATTATGCTAAAGAGGCAAGCCCTTCCGCAACGACCAGTTTTCAAAACTAAATGAAATAGTTATCATGAATCATATTGCACACGCATAGGAAACTAACAACAAAGATACCACTAAATAATAAAACAAAGGCAACAAGAAAGCAATTAGCACAACCGGACACATCTTATAATTGTTTACAGTAGAAATTGGCGAGAAATTTCAACCGGTGTAATGAAAAATGTTTCCGGGACTTTGTCCTCGGTTCTTTATGGGCCAACTTTTGCGGGTAGGACTTAAATTATTTTAAGTGCGGCCATTTCTGCACGCCTTGCGGTTATCGTCTGTTCACGGTGATTAATGCAGCCAACTTGGCTTTTGAGGGATTTACACTTGGATTCTTGTCTCACTCACTTCAATCAAGAGTGTTGGATGTTTCAAGTTTAAGACATTTGGATTCTCCTAATTGGTGGCTGTTTTCATTTTGAGGAGTTTCTGAGAGGATTTTATAGTATTGGATGTCTGGCAGGCTTTAATATTTTGTCATTTGTGTCAAGGAAAGGAATCATCCTTTCATCCGATGGTAGGTAACATCTGGCTCATCCATTATAGTTGCTTGATTGGAAATAATTTTTTGAGATGTTTCTTAAATACTTAACATATTTTAGCTGCCTCTACTTGTTTGTGTGCTGCTGCGATCAAGCACCGATTATGTCGGCGTCTTCGTAACGAATGATTCATTAGGTCTTGCATGCTCGACGGTATGCAGGAGGATTTACTTATATTAAGAGAAATTTATCAGTCGTAGCACGTGGAATGGCTTGTACATAAAACAAGAATAACATTCACAGAAGATACAGTTTATAGCCGTATAACATCACTGTAAGACATCTCACTGAACTCTAAATATAAAGTAAGTTTGTTATCAAAATTCGCTCTTATAATATTCATGACAGAATTATTATCCCACGTTAAATTACACGCTTTAGTGAATTCTAATTCATGATAAAACAATCCGTTGTGTTGAGAACTTTAATTGTTTACGAGTTCATTTCGATTGAACATTTCGTTGACTACTGCAGTAAAGACTTTATTGTCTGACTAAAATTCAGATCGTAATTCTCTTTATTAAAAGCACAAAATTAAAGGTCCTACAAAATACTCGGTATCAAAGATCTGCTTAGCAAAGGGTACGTCATTAGAACAGTCATAAATCTCGTAGATATAAAACTGCAAACAAGTAATTACTCTGACCTAAAGATTTGGTATAAAGGGATCCCAGATTAAAAACAGTCTCGGCGGTGTCTATAGGAGAGGAAGTAAATCCGGCAAAAACAGATAAGCGGACGCAGGGAGAACTTAATTCGAAACGCTTTTTAAAGCCGACCATAATATTTTTCCCCCGAATCTGAGATTCGTTACGTTATCTAAAAACAGGTTTTAATTAAATTTTTCAACTATCAGATGCGACAAGGGCTTACAGCGAAAAATACGAGTAATAAACTCTCCTGTTTCGTTTATTTCAGTCGGAGCACTCGAGCGCTGATCGGCGATTCGATAAAAATAGTCAATTTAATGAAAAACCGTAAAAATCCCTGTTGCCGAATGTAAAATGGATAGAATTAAAATTTTATTTTACGTTCCGCTGTGAAACATATACTGCTTGTATATTTTAATAAAACGGAATTGCTAAGGACGGTTGTAAAATTTGAAGACTTCTGAATTAATGGGGGGATTGTAATTGAGTCAGGATTTGCATTACTAAACATCATTTTACGTTCTCTTCATTTGGGGAGTTTTGAAGTGCTCCTTGAGTAGGAATGCCTGTAGCTGTGGAAATAGTTGGAACCGTTTGTTCGAGAGGTTCTCCTAACATTCCTTTGTTCTCTATCGAAGAGTTTTGTTTCAGTCTCTGGAGTTTCTGTCTGAGTTTGTTATTCTGTTTTATTTCATTCGTCAGTTACTACAATCATTTTTATATTGGGAAATAAGAATTCACATTTATTAAAATCGCAAAGCCTTTTTGTTCTTTTACGCCTGTGTGTTTTATTACATTGAATACTTGCTTTAAATGTTTGCAGTTATCCAATCCTTGGTTCATTAGTTATATAGTTTTTGAGTAGGCAGTGGCTTTGTCTTTTGTCGTTCTTTTCATTAGAATCGTAATATGGTTGATTCATCATCTTCTTCGAAAGTATTTGTCCTCCAATTCAGACCACATCTCTGCCTTACCTATCACCCAAGAAAGTCGAAGGCAAGCCTATCCGAAAACAAAAGAACTCCTAAATCTCTCAAAGACTTGAACATTATTTACCGCCAACGAAACTGGTGCGAAATAGCAACAATTATTAGTTTTCTTGTTTTGTTTAGCGCGAAACTTTCATACATTGGATGTTGGTGGTAGTTTTTCTGATTTATAGAGTCGGCTATTACCCCCAGTCGGTGTGGGACGTGATGTGGTAATGTTAGTGGGTGCTTTAGTAATGTTACACGATTGTTGCACTTTCAGTTTTGTTCAGATGTTGTTCACGAGGAAATAGGAGAGGATTTTCTCAAGAGGAAATTGAATTTCTTATAACTAAGACTTGATCTTTCGCTGGGTTTTGAAAGCATAATTTAGGTACTAGGCTTTCGTATAAATATTACTGAATCCTCAAATGGGTAAAGCTGTAGTGTTGATTGAAGCAGCATTTTCTTCCTGCGAGGTAATTGCGTAATACACATAAATTGACAACTGATTGCAATTAATTTTTAATTTGTTGAGCGGATAAATTGTTCAAACCTATGCAACTATGGATTAGGTTCAAAACCTTCGGATTGTGATAGAAAGTGGGTTTCGCAATTAGGGTGCGCATAATGTGACAATTGAGGATTGGGTTCCAATTCATGACTTGTTCAACTGGACACGTATAAACAGGAACTCCTCTATAGAGAATTTTACTATAATTATTTCTTAAATAACCAACTGTGTGCTTTAGTTTATCTACAACAGCACTATTTTATTCTGCATTAATGCATACCAGAAGTGCGTGTTTAATTTTAATTGCAGCATTATTTATATTCCCTTCCACTCGCAAGTGTTCCCTTGCCAACTATAACGTTTCTACTGTTTTCCATACATGTTTTTACAAAGCCAAGTATTTATCATGTTCTGAAACTTCTTCAGAACTTTAACTATACGTCTGCCCGCAACTTCGGCTGTGTTTTGTTTTTTTTTTTATTATATATATTTCAAAGTTCGCCGTCCGCGTTTGTGTTCCGGGTTTTTTTATAGGTTTTTTTTTCATTTGAATATTAATAAACGAGTGTAAGACGGAGAAAGGAAAGCTTTGTTTTGTCTTTGTTTTCTGGATCCTGATGAATTGAGGAAGTTTTTATAGTGTTTTTGTATGGCTATTGATCAGCATATCGCATTCCTTTACTGCAGACTTTTCAAGACTGGAAAGATTGTGGTGGTTTCATTACCAAAAAATACTTAAATTAAATTGCATGGCTTAGAATTTAGATTCCAAAGTAAATTAAGTTCGTCAAGATATCTCCCTACGTGAAAGTTTTTTTTAAATTACAAGATTATAAAAATACTTATTTTTAATAACTGAAATATCTACTTAATTTCGGAAACACAAAATCTCTCTCAAATTGAAAGCTTATTAACAACACACATTAAACAGCTCTCATTAAATTAAACTTTTATTTAACTACAGCCAATGGACCAGATTCAAATTGAACGACAATATGCGACCAAAAGCGTTCAAAATAAAATTAACAACGAGTTATTTTATCCGAATCATACGTAATGGGGGGTCATTAAGACCGGAAACGGATGCAAAGATAACGCCGACCAAAAATAATCGTTGCATTTGTTTGTTAGATAGGTTCGCTATTTTATGGGGTTGGCTATGGCTTTTGCATATTTTGGCATTGAATTTATGGTAGGTACGGTATGGTTTTAAATATTTGGGGATTTAATGGGGGAGTTGTTTTCTGACATTTTTGGACTAATATTAAAATCCAGTGGCATAACGTTCCTGATTTACGAGTTGTAGGAACCCAGACAGGTACAGGTCTCCCAAAGTGATAATGCGCATAGAAATCTTCGGCACTGTTCGGCAACGGTCGTATTCCCCGAGCGTCGGAAGACGATATGACATGTATATAGAGTGGTTAAGTGCATTTTCTTCATACATAATTTAGTAGAATTATGTGTTTTGTGCTTTGTGTTCCCGGGAATACGACAATTAGCGAAGATCTGCATGCGCATTAATAATTTGGGAATACTGTACCCACTTTACTTTTCATCCCATCTATTCGAAAAGAGCCGAAGGGTTCCTCGATAAGTGCGAGCAAAATGGGTCACAAACTCACAATGGATCATTTAATAACTGTGACGAAATTACACACATCAAAAGTGTCTAGGGATCAAGCATTTTTATGCGGATTTCTTGAGATTGAGATGTGGCTTTGTAATAAATTTATGATTTTATAAATTTATATGGATCCTTTTTGGTGCATTTCATAATTTGAATCAGGAACTGTGAATCAAATTCGAGTAAAAGATGAAAATCAGCTGTCAATATTTTCCCTATAAAAACATACAACGCATTGAAGACATTATTAGTGCTACTGTTTCCCTACTACTGATTAAAACCAACGTTATTATGGAGCGGCGACGTCATTTAAGCAGGGAAGAAATGCTCAGAGCCGTGGGAATGATAGAAGCTGGTTCCCGGCAACGTACTGTGGCTTTAGCTCTGAATACAAGTCAGAGTGTTATCAGTCGACTTTGGACACGTTACCGAAGCACTGGTACCGTGGCTGAGCGCCATGGAGGACGGTATCGCTGCACCACACGGAGACAAGACCGATACATTCAAATCTTAACTCGAAGAGCTCCAACAATAACCGCCATGATGTTAGCCGTGAGGCTTCATCACTCTTCAGGGAACTTAATTAGCGACCAAACAGTCAGAAACCGCTTGCATGAAGTGAACCTTCATTCCCGAAGACCGCTACGGGTACCACCTATAGCAATGCACAATCGTAGGATTCGATATCAATGGGCTCTTGAACACAGAAATTGGGCAGAAGAACAATGGCGTTTCGTGTGCTTTTCTGATGAGTCTCGTTTTGGTATGAGACCGGATACAAGACGTATACGACACTGGAGCACCCCTGGACGCCAACAGCGATTAAAATCCTGCCAGGAAGTCCATCCTTATAGTGGTGGAACCATCATGGTATGGGCGGGTATTTGGATCGGCGGAAGAACTGAGTTGATTTGGATCAGAGGCAACCTCAACGCTCAAATTTATGCTGAGACGATTGTATCAGACGTCATCGTTCCTCTACAAGTGCAAATCGGTCCCTTATTTCAGTTAATGCATGATAATGCACGACCGCACACCGCAAGAGTTGTAAGACAGACTCTCGCCGCAGCTAACATCAATGTCCTGCCCTGGCCTGCTCAGTCGCCAGACTTGAACCCGATTGAGCATGCATGGGATATGCTACAGAGAAGAGCTCTGCCGAATATGGAGGGTATCCAGTCGCAAGAAGACCTTTTTTTGTTGTTGCAACGAACATGGGCGGCCATTCCACAGCGTGATTTGGATGAACTCATTTTGAGTATGCCAAACCGATGTTCTTGTGTTGTTAGTATTCGCGGTAGAAACACGGATTATTAATTGTTTAAGTTACCCAATAAAATTTTAGAGAAAACTGTTATTTCAGTCTTTTTTTCGAACTTTTGTGTTAGTGGTTCAAATGTCAAAAATCCCTTTATTAGGAAAATGGCAAATTTCTTTATTAATGCAAAGGTGACTTGGTTTATCGTTACTGTGACAAACGAAAACACTTTATTTGATGAATCCTTAAAGAAAATTTTAATTAATATCAATCAGGAGAAAAGTTATTGCAAAAATATATGTTGATCCCTAGACACTTTTGATGTGTGTACTTTTGAATTTGGAACACTATTTCATTAAAAAGTTTAAACGCAATTCCCTTCGATAAAATCCTGACAGGTAATAAAAAAAAGTGCGCGAGGTTAATCAAATTAAAAAAAAATACATGGGAACTTCTTCTTTATTTCTTTTTAAAATAGAAGGGGATGAAAAGCACTGTGCCACATGGTACCTAGATCGACGTACTTTGAATCCCTCGTTACGCTTAGGATTCTACTCTAGAATCCTTCGCTTCGCTCTGGATTCAAACAATCGCTGTCGCCCTCAATACATTATTTTGGTCCCTTATGACACAATCTACTATTGTGCACTTTTGTTCATCACCAGTGCTCTCAAAACGGCGAAGGAAAAGGTTGTGAGAAAACACTACTTTTCTCACAAACTTTTCCTTCACTTTTAGTATCGGTAATCGCCGGATATACCTTGGTAGGTATGTACACCAAAAGCTTGCTTGCTAAAAGTATCGTGTCTGCTATGGCCCTAAGATATACAGTCTGTCATCTGAACACCCCTGAGCTGAAACTTTTCGTCGTTAATAAAAAACAATTTAGCTGTTCCACACATTTTGACCGCATATTACATTTTTCTATGCAACGGCAGGATTTTTTTGATAACCTACTAAAAATTTCTACGCTAGATGGTCTAGAATCGTGTGCTGAATTCATGGTTACAATTTACGCGTCGGTGGCCCTTGCCGCCCTGTATACAGGGTTATTGGAAAAACACAAATAACCTTTTAAGAGGTCATTGTACTCATTATTATGAACAACTTTTACTATGGGACTAATCCTGAAATTGCGAAAAAAATCAGCTGTTCCCTAGATTTATGTTCGGTTAACTCGCCAAAATGTAGGGAACAGCTATTTCTTTTTAACCGACTTCAAAAAGGAGGAGGTTATCAATTCGGTTGTATTTTTTTTTTTTTTATGTTTGTTACCTCAGTACGCCGTCATTTATGAACCGATTTGGATTTTTTTTTTTATTTGAAAGGATATGCTTCCAGATTGGTCCCATTTTTGTCAAAATCCAGTTCTGATGATGGGATCCATGAGGAATTGAGGGAACTCCTTAAATATTATAGGCATACATATAGCAATTTTGGTATTTTCATCAACATGTCACCAAATTATACTTTTTGAATGCAAATGCATTCAAAAAGTATAATTTGGTGAAGTGGAACTGATGAAGGAGACCACAGATAGCCACAGGAACTCTTCAATGATAATAAGTATTTCACGGGTGGCGATAAGATATCTCGATTAAGATAGTTAAGCGACTATGACGAAGCAAATTTAAATAAATGGTTCTGACGAAAATGGTACCATTAAACCGATCTGATGATGAAGCTGGAAGGTAGGTACCGGAACTTCGTAATAAAACCATGTATTCTAGCCGTGTTTGGGCTTATTGGAATTGTCATGAGATGCACTCTGACTATAAAAAGTAAAAAATAAAAACTTTTTAACAAAAAAAAACAACCGACTTCAAAAAAAAAACACTACAAAGTGTAAAATAACTTTAATTTTAATTTTGGAAGTCGGTGGCAAAAACGTAAATACAAAACCAAAGACACCGACTTCCGAAATTAAAATTAAAGTTATTTTACACTTTGTAGTGTTTTTTTTTTTTGAAGTCGGTTGTTTTTTTTTTGTTAAAAAGTTTTTTTACTTTTACTATGGAGTAAAAGGATTACAATGACCTCTTAAGAGGTTATTGGTGATTTTCCAATAACCCTGTATAATTCAAAGCTAAGAGAATCATCATCTTACATTTTGCCGTTCAACAATATTACACGTGTTCCTACACATGTAATTTGACCTAGTTCCCACTAGGTTAAGTGATAGAAACTTTATTGCAGAGCTACAAAATATTTCACAAGGGTGAAGATCCTAAATACCGTCCCACGTTCCGACCATAAAAATGTAATTAAACAAAATATTCCACTAGCCCTTACATAGCGAGGGATCGTCGTGATAACGCGTCTGTAGCCAACCATCCATCTTTGTCTCCCAAATCCTTATCGCGGACAACGACGGGACTTTCACCTTTCTTTTTTATTACACTCTGATAACATTTTTGTGTATTTTTTTTTGACGAAGATACGGTGTCTGTACCCTAATATGTTTGAGCGTGACTAGGTTAAGATTAATCTGTAGGTGAGTTAGGTAGGCTCTTTTTTGTAGTACTGACAACCTGTTAGGGTCCAATTTTTAGGGTATATTTTATCTGTTCCTAAAGTCCTGCAATTATAAAATTGACCACACCCATTTGTGGAGTATATTGAGTACTTCCGCAACAAAAAATGTAACATTTAGAAATAAAATCGTGTATCATTTAGGTATTTTCATATCAATCCAGGGATTGATGCGGAAATACCTAAATAATAAATTATTTTATTTTAGTAAGCTGTTTGTACAAACACTTTCTTTAAGAAAGGTCGAAACAAACTCAGAGTTCACAGTCTCTTTTAAAGTCCAGACATAATCTTGGTCAGATCATCTGAAGACCATGTAGATTAATGTCTGAAATGGTCTTTTAAGGAAAGAACTACGCAGATCGAGTGGACCTGTTCAGTCAACAGCCCGTCAGCTCAACTCAAACTTAAGGAGCTCAACCCTACAACCATTTGCATTATGCAGTTCTCAAAAGCCTCTCCTAGAGAAAGAAGAAAGGGTGAAGAATATACTAATCCTTAATTATGACCGGGAACGTAATCCAAGAGCGTAATCTGGATTTGCAACAGGCTCGCCGTTTATTATTTGAAACTTAGATCTGCCGAAATGTGGGTGTAGTTACTACACCGTGTTAATTTTCATAGACCAGCAAACTGAACAACTTTCTCCATGGGACCAATATCATAATTGCGAAAAAATTATCATCTGTACCATAGAACACTTCAATACCTACTGGACCTGTACGTATGGGACGGCTGAATTTTTATTCGCTACTACGATGCTGGTCCCATGGACAAAATTGTTCAGTTTGATGGTCTGTGGCACATCCTAAAATTTGGCTTTTTTTTTGTGGATGGGAAATCATCAAATGATCCTCCCATTCTGGGTGGAGCAGCCCTAAAATTTGGCTGGTCTATGAAAACTAACCCTGTATAGCTACACCCACATTTCCTGCCCGGGAGGGTGCTATAGGTACAGATCTGCCTAACCCTTCCTGAAATACACGCGTGATGTCATGGAATAATCTATCTAATATATAAAGTTCTCGTGTCACAGTGTCAGTTACCATACTCCTCCGAAACGGTTGGACCGATTTGTATGAAATTTTGTGTGCATATTGCGTAGGTCTGAGAATCGGTTACTATCTATTTTTTTTTTTTTGCAAAACGACGTTTGCGGGGTCAGCTAGTAGTATATACTGTTTCTTTACTCTGAACCCTGTTTCACTTTGCTTAATTTATAAGTTTCACCCTCAGATTTTCTCATTTCAAAACAAACAATCATACGTGATATAAGTTCAAATTGCCAGCTTCAGGAATATGTGATCAAACATGTCTTAACCGAAACAACTTAAAAGTTGGGCTAACTTTAGTAAAACCCATTAAATTGTTTAACCTCTTACAGTTGTTGCAAATAATGTTGATTGTTGAACTTAGGATTATATGAGTAGAAATTAATAGCATACGTGGTAAAATAATAATTAAGACGGTGAAAACGTCTTGTCAACTTTAATTATCTGTGGAAATATTCTGTGAAAACGTCATGTCCTAGAACCTTGTTACCAGAAATTCGAAGATATGTGACATCCTAGTCCACTGGATCCGCGTCGTGGATTGCACAACCCTCTCGAAGAGAAGGACTGTGACCCGCTCCATCAAACTATAAAAAAAATATAAATTTACATTTTTTTGCTATCTATTTCTTTGCACGCACTGTAATGACTTAATGAGTTATTCAGATACATAAATTGTTACGATTTGGAAATGATAAAAATGCACATACACAATTAAAATACTGACGCCACCAAGTGTGATTCTAATTTCATTCAATCGTTTTGATCTCCTGTGCAAATACGTCAGATCCTACCCAAATTATAGGTATAATACTAGATTATTGTCCAGCACCCTAATTGCGTAACACAATATTAATCACAATCTGTATCATTTTGAAGGATATTGCTAATCCATTGCTGCATGTGTTCGTAAGTTTGCCTGTTCAACAACGTAAATAACGCAATGAATGTTGTTGAACTGTCAAAGTGAAAGCCATTGGCTACAGGTAGTGTGTTACGCAATTACCCCTCAGGCCTCTTTAAACATAAACAATATTGATATCATCAAAAACTTCACAAAAAACTTTTTTACAAAAAAAAACTACCGACTTCCAAAAAACACTACAAAGTGAAAAATAACTTTAATTTCGGAAGTCGGTGTCGTTGGTTCCGCATTTTCTTTTATTGACACCGACTTCCGAAATTAAAGTTATTTTTCACTTTGTAGTGTTTTTTGGAAGTCGGTAGTTTTTTTTGGAAAAAAGTTTTTATTTTTCACTTTTTAGTGGGCCAGTTTGTAACTTATCTAAGTTACAATAGCCTAATGTCAACTGCTCATCACCTTTTACAAAATATTGCTTTTCCCGATCCAGGGACGTTAACTGTTGAGGAGTTCTCCTTGTAAGAACCAGGAGAACTGGAGCTGATTGAGAAGTCACTATCAACTCCACTTCATGATACACATTGTGCTTAGCAACCACATTAAAGTACCTAATCGAATCGCAAACCGTGAAATATTTATTACTAGCAGCGCCCCGCGGTTTCACCTGCGTCAGTTTTGATCCCGTGGGAATATCGGGATAAAAAGTATCCTATGTATTATTCTGATGTATAAACTATATTACTGTAAAGTTTCATCAAAATCCGTTCAGTAGTTTTTGCGTGTTTGTGTGTTTTTGCGTGCGCTATATGTGTGCCTACAAAATTTGAGGGTTTCCCTCTATTTCCATGGGATTCCCTCATCAGATTCCGATTTGGTGGCAATGGGACTACCTCGGGAGCATACCCTTTCAAACAAAAAAAGAATTTTGAAAATCCGTCGACAATTGGCGGAGTATTCGTTGAACAAACATACAAAAAAAGAAAAAACATACAAACATCCGAACATAGTACCTCCTCCTTTTGTGAAGTCGGTAAAAAGTACAGTATCTATCCTTCGTACAAAAGATAAAAAAGGTGATTGCTAACCCAACCCTTTGTTTGAAAACGAAACTTTTTCGTTTTATCCTTTGAAAGTAATTGTATCCGCGTTAAAAGAATTAAATTCTAACAGAAAGAAATCTGCATGAAACTCGTTTGCTATTCAATTAGATAATCCTTTTTGTTAAATATTTAAATGCAATCCTGAATTAAAGTCTGCGTTTTATAGGAAACTTTACAACTTTGCACTAAGTATGAAACAGTGAGTTTTAAGTAAATAATGCCCTTAAAGTTGGATTAAGTTTTGCGAGATTTCGTTCGGGAGCTTTCATAATGCATAGTTTCAACGTAATAGTGAATTCAAAGCTTTTGTTTAGAGTATTAAAAGTTACATACTAATGTAATAGATTCATTTTTTTATTATTATCTGCCTGGCCTTTTCCCAACTATGTTGGGGTCGGCTTCCAGTCTAACCGGATGCAGCTGAATACCAGTATTTTACATGAAGCGACTGCCAACCCAGTTACTGGGTAATACGATATCCCTTGGTGAGACTGGTTGTCAGACTTTCGGCTTCTGTCAACCCGTAACGACTGTCAAAGGACGAATGACGCCGGGACGTGCTTTCCGTGGCACGGAGGGGTCTGAGTATGTATAGATGTAGAGATGGTCACCCATCCACGGACCAACCGCGGCAAGCATAGCTTAACCTGATCGATTGACCTTTGCGGCTGGTATTGCTTAGCCACAAGCCCCTCATAGGTAATAGATTCATTAGGAATTAGAATTTATTAAAAGGTTGATTATTAACATAAACATAACATCACGCTTGTACCCAAAGGGTTAGGTAGAGGTGTGTCTATAGTACACCGACATTTCGTTAGTTGCATGCAAAAGGGGTGAGCTTATTGATATTATCATCAGGCTACTGAGAATGTCCTGAGGTAAAACCCAACAACAATTTGACCGACTTGGGAATTGAACTATAACCTCATGGTCATCAAACCACTATTAATTTCCTGCAGGGAAAACGCTTCATTTCATACAAAAAGAAATACCTACAATCGAACAATTGTTAGAAACCTCAGTTACGTCTGAAATGCAATAGGACGAAACTGCCTTCTTGTTCGTCTGACTTCTAATAGTGGAATAGTTTCAGCCAAGACTTCTGCAACGCTTACTACTAAAGCTTAAGACTAGGCTTTGAGAATAGCCGCATTTCAGCCAATACGGGCTCGCTCAGCGTCCAGTTACTTGGCAAAAGTTGGTACTCCGTCTATTTGTGTTATTAAGTATACAGGGTTAGTTTTCAATGACCAGCCAAATTTAAGGGTGTGGTACAGACCAAACTGAACAACTTTCTCCATGGGACCAACATCGTAATCTTTATTAAAAATTCAGCCGTCCCATACGTTTAGGTCGAGTGGGTATGAAGTTTTCTATGGGACAGTTGATAAATTTTTCGCGATTACGATATTGGTCCCATAGAGAAATTTGTCCAGTTTGATGGTCTATACCGCACCCTTAAATTTGGCTGGTCATTAAAAACTAATCCTGTATCTACAGCATGAATCAGAAAGGTGTGATCAAAATTAAGGATGTGGTATAAACCATCGAACTGAACAACTTTCTTCATGGGACTAACATCGTAATCGCGAAAAAATAAATTAGTTGTCCCATACATTTAGAACGACTGACCTCTACCACACTCGTAATTTTGACCGCTGTATATACTTATATAGGTGGGTACAGAAGACTGCATTAAGTAATAACCCCTTGTATCTTAAATCAAGAATAAATTAAACCGTTTGACGTCTTTGCGAAGTTTAAAAACCAAACGAATACAATTTAAACTTCGAAACGCTGCAACCGAATCGCATCTAACAAGCCAGCAGCACGCAACTTGACTTAACCGACACTTAGAACTTTCAACTTTTTACACATTACAAAAGCAATATAGTCTCATTCAAAGTTCAAACATGCATAAATCACAAAGTCTACAGCAGTTTGCAGTTCTAACATCTCCGCAAGTCTATAGTTTTCGAGTTCCACTAGAGTTTGTGGCCAACAATGAAAGTCGTGTGAGTCTAGCGACTTGCCGAGTTGCGGCCGCCGCGACTCACTGTGAATGGCCCGCCTTGCAACTTGTGCGGCTTAATGTTGTATGATTAAATAGCGTAGTTTAAAGTTTTAGAGTGAAAAGTTATGACTTATGTATAGATCATGTGCCTCTTATTTAACTCGAAATTGTGGGAGAAAAGCAAGTGCAGACAGAATAGGATTAAAATAAAAAAATGGATAAAGTATCTCCTCATTCCTGAACTAGAGCCTACTTTCATTAATTTCACCTTTCATGGCATGACTCTGGTCAGGAATTCTCTGCCGGCATCTGTGTTCCCTCCCACATTTAACCCATCTGCCTTCAAATCAAAAGTGAACAGGCATCTTCTGGGCATGCGTGATCTGGGTCAAAAGCGGGCCCATTTAGCAATAAAAAGCCTGTATTATCGCACTGTTGGGCAAAGGTCTCCTCCAAGTGCTTCCAGGAAGTCTTTTTCCGCGCCACCTCGAACTAGCCCTCGCGGGACGGGGTGTTATGGCCTGCAAACTAATGTAAATTTCCTGAAAGTTAAATAAAACAGATCTGAGTATTACTATAGTTGACAATCTACTCCCTCGAGTATTATTAATTGCAAGCGTAACTTAATAAATCATATTAGTGCTACTAGGTCAACAAGTCCCTACTTCCCTAGCAAGCAATAATAGTCTCTAAAGATATGGTGCAGCTAAGATAATATTCCCATAAGACAAAATTATAATATAACCGCACTACGATATTCACGCCACACCAGCCAAGACACAGATTGTAACGAGAAAGGAGATTATATGCAGTGCACCAATGCGGCGAACATCACTGTTTATTGCTCTGGGTAATCCTCTGGTAGGCTATGGTAGGATATGCGCAGCGTGTTAATATTATACTGTAGGAGCGCTATCACGTTGGAGGTAGGTATGGTATAATTTTGAAGCCTTTCTCATAACACTTACGAAACTTATGTACTTTGTCAAATGATAATATCACGTAATTAAGAAATATGTCTTTCCTTGTGAAAGGATTGGCACTTGGTACAGTAAACACGCTCTGTATATTAACGAAAATCTGTTTAACACGTTGTCCATATACATGACGAGGAACTAGTTGACGCAGTTCACCAATGGCGATGTTCAAATGTGGAAAATGAGTTTCATTGCATGAGGCAATCTCCTTGGTGATGTTCAGCGTGTTAATATAATGTTGTGAATCAAATAAGATACAATATAAGTCGGAGAAAGTGTTATATGCCTAAGTCAGCAAGAGTGTTGGCTACCAAATATCTGGTTTAAGTAATCCTTAAGTAAATAACTACGGAAAAATACAATATACAAACCTCATTGTTATAAATCCTTGTCCAAAAATCTCTTATCCTGTATTCTTGCTGTCTCATGTACGCGACAAATTACTGCCTAGTTATCTCAAGTGCAATGAAAACACTAGCGATCGCGCTCAGAATAACTTTAAGTTTAATCACGCTGTACACACAAGTTAAGATGTTTGCATTGTTTCAGACAACAGTGTTGATTTCACTTGGCTACAGTCAGTGTAATAATATGTTATCATGCTGGATTACTAAAGTTCATGTTAAAATAAATAAATTATAATAAATAAATAAATATGAACTTTATTCATATCAGAAAAAAACACGAGCATGAGTTTTTTTATTGCTTGACGCCTGATGGAAAGCGATGGATGAGGTCTACGATGGATCGAGTGTGCCCAGAAGATGCCTAAGGCACTGGAACTCCCACGCATCGACGAAACAAAGCAGGCTTGACACAGGAGTCCGATGGGAGGGTGGTCGCAAACCAGGCGGGCGTTAGCCCTACCACCGCAAGGGAAGAATTGGCCAGTCAAATAAGGTGTTGGGTGTGACTGTCCAGGATGCGCCGAGCCCTCGGTTCAGTTGAGTAACTGGCGGGACAAACTGCGCTACACGAGGAAACTTCGTCATACATTTCTGGGTTTCAATCCCTGGTCGGGCAGTGTTATAGAAGAAAAGAAAATGTGGGTGTGCAATTCTGCCTAACCCTTTGCGGAGTACAGGGGTGATGTTATGTTATGTGTTATACTAACAACATGCAATAGACTTGTCAACTGAAAGAATCTAATTCGTCCGTCAGTTAGATTATCAAAAAATATTTGACCCATATTTTTTCTTTTGTTACATAAACCAAAATTGACGAAGGTACGACGCTTTTAAAATTCTCAATACGTCACACCTTGGTATAATTTTTAGTGCGTTCTGACGTCACGAGCCCCCACTCCCAAGTTTTGATACGTTTTATATTTGTCAATATTCATTGATTTACAAAATCAAAAAATACGTGTCCATTATTTTCCAATACTCTAACTGATGGACTAAATAGATTTTCAATTTATTGATGGTGGAAACTAGCCTATTACTCTGCAAACACGCTCTAAATAACTGTTAAGTTTATCACGCTGTGCATGTACATACAAGTTAAGGCGTAGATTACGACAATGTAGATCGTGTGCACTGCTCTTAACACCGCTGTTTATTGCACTGTGTAATCTACGGGACTCTGCTGTTATCTTTTAATTGCAGTTTTAGTGCTGCTTAGTGAAATAACGTGTTATTGATTGTTCATGTTCGTTATGGGTTTCAAAAAATGATACAAGATTTCTTCGTCGTGTCGATGGCACGACAGTGAATAAAATTTTGTTGGCTCAAAATTTTATAAATGCAGTCATAGCGACTGATTTCTTAAAATTAGGTAATTACACTTGATGCATCCTCGAGACTTACATAACTCATTAGGTAGGCAGTACACTCCTAGATGTACAGACGCCAGCACATTAAGCTACTATAATCTGTCAAATTTCTTTAATAGATTTTCAACTTTATTGCTACAGTATAAGGATCAAAGTTGATTGGGAAAATTTTACAGTTTCGAGTAGCTTGATGTGCTGGCGTCTGTATTAGGCATCGATTTTTAAGATAGGTACGATTGTCAAGGTTGTGGGGGTCAGATAGGCAGTCGCTACATGTGAAATGCTCGTATTCAGCTGCATCCGGTTAGACTAGAAGCCGACCCCAACACACATGATGATGATGAGTTACTTTTGTACAGACCGTTTTATTTATTGGTGTGGAGGAATCATTTTATTGATAATATTCTAAATTAAGAATAATGTACCTATAGGTCATTCGGAGCTCGGTGAGTTTGGTTAGATAAACAAAACCATAAAAAATCTCGTCTGGTTTAAAAGTTTTTATCCTAAAAAAGTATTCAATTTAACTGAATTTTAAGAAAAAAAAGCATTTTAATTAAAATAATATATGCAGCTACGATCTACGAAGCAGAAATTGTATGAGCTCATGTTAATAATAAAAATAATGTCAGTGCAAGCAGTATGCAGGACCATTCTACTCACATTGACATAAAAATGGTTTTGTTCGAGCAACATTTTAATTTTGAGATAAAACCCCGTGGGTCTATCACAAAATCAAAAGTCATTTATTCAAATTAGGCTGAGAATCAGCTCTTTTTGAACGTCAAAATTACATAAGAAACCACTGCATAGTTTTCGACAAAAACTCGATATTCGAAAAATCTTAGAATGGTGCTTCGTTTTAAGCTTTCAATGAGATTTATGTTCGTCTTTTCTAAGACTTATCTTGTTAGAAGTTTTTGAGTTCTAATTTATGTTTGTTCGTAAAGTGATGAAAAGTGAAAATAAAGAAAAGTTTGGGAATGCTTCAAGTTTTTAGAATTTTGGTTGTTCTACTTTAAATTCATTAAAAGTATAAGAAGTTCTATTCATTTAGCTTTTAAAATGTTTTATAAGATTTTTATAAACATCTTATCTATAACACATTTATTTTTTTTTTTAATAAAAACACCTTCGCAAATTATGCATTATTTTAGATCAAATTTGATTACCATAAAAAAGGTTATAGTGAGTCAACTTTAAAAGATAGACATATGTATGCTGCCCCGAACTTTTTTAAAACTTTTAATGGGGAACAATTCCGTCATACATGATTTTTTGCGTAATTTTAACCGTTTACGCAGCGTACGGAACGGAAGCTCTCAAAAGGAATATATTTTCCCGATTTTTTAACATTTTTCATTGATGCTCCGCTCCTATTGGTCGTAGCGTGCTGTTACCAAAAATGATTTTTCAATTCAAACCAGTAGTTCCTGAGATTAGCGCGTTCAACCAAACAAACAAACTCTTCTGCTTTATAATATTAGTGTAGATATTTAAAAATAACGCATCATATTCCATCCAATTCAATAAGTCATAAATACTATCAATTTCTTTATTTATCTACGAAAATAGTCTAACAATAAAAAATAAGCGGTTTTCTACACTATTAGGGGCACGCCACACCAAAAAATTGTTTAATTATTTCAATGTTTCGCCGGTATCACCGATTACCTCCGAGTATATCTAGATGTGGCCCACAAATTACTGTAATAGTTTTTCTGCTAATAACCTTGTGACATGCTATGGTCTGGAGAGCTTGAATTTATGGAAGGTGGCTTTTTGAGGGCTTTGCTTTGATGTTGGGGTGTTTTTGTTCGATATGTTAAGACTGAAAGTTGACCTTGATTTTGTAATTGTACTGTCTTCGATTGTGAACATTCTTCCTTTTTTTCGCTTTTATTCCGCGGTGGTGGCTCCGTTTACGAGTTGTATGTCGTGCAGACGCTTTACTTTGTGTTAATAATTTCATCACCACTGCTCTTAAAACGGCGAAGGAAAACCGAACCGAAAGGGTTACCGCTACCCCGGAACACAAAGGGCTAAGGAAGGAACACGGGTGGGTTTTAGTCAGTAAGAGTCTGACACCCCCTTCTGCTCCACCCAGAGCGGCAGGGGTGATTTGATGATTTCCCATCCTCAAAAAAAAAAAGCCGGAATACCAGTATTTTACAATACGATAAGTACCCCTTGGTAAGTCTGGTTGTCAGATTTTCGGGTTTCTGACGACCCGTAACGACTGTTAAAGATCCACGTATGACAGCTGTGACCATCAGCTTAATGTGCTTTCCGAGACACGGAATGGTCTTGGTTTGTAAAGATGGTCACCCATCCGTGGACCAACCGCGGCAAGCGTAGCTTAACGTGATCGATCGACCCGTGCGGCTGTTAACTTAGCCACAAGCCCCTCCTAATTGAATAAGTATCGAAAAGAAACAAAACATTTATTCAACCTTGCTCAATGCATAGGTATCTGTCATGCTAATTGCAGGGACCGCTCTGTGTGGATACCGCGTGTCGGCAAGCGTAGTGTAGGATACAGAGGTTTCCGGCGACTGGGACCGCAATTAACTGGAACCGCAGTCCCACTTGCCGGATCCATTTAATATTAATATTTTTCTTCCGGCGACTGGGACCACCCATAATTTTTTTTTTTTTAACTTTTTGATTCATAAATATCATTTATTTTTTTTCGTTTGACTGTACTGTTTTTGGCTTGAACCATAGATATGTTTTATTCATTTATGGGTGGTCCCAGTCGCCGGAAGAAAAATGTTAAAATTAAAAAGATCCGGCAACTGGGACCGCGGTTCCAGTTAATTGCGGTCCCAGTCGCCGGAAACCTCTGGATACTTCCCAGATGGATGGACCGGCGACCTTAAAAAAGTGGCTGGGGCAGACTGGATGCGGAAGGCGGAGGACAGGGTGTAACAGTGGCCTGCGATTGGCTGAATTGTTGACAAGAATTGTAGCAATGTTATTTACATAGTGTAAATCTGTTATCTATGTGTTTATAGAAGGCATGACCGCAAGTGCTCAGTATATTATTCAAATTCGATATTTTACTACTTTTCCTATGTTTTTACGATGTGTTTTATGTTAAAGAATTCTTCACGAGCTTTTATTATCGGAGATTCCATAAATGGCGGTTTCTTTTGAATATTAAAATGGACGTTATTGGTACTAAAGTTTTAGATGTTATAATGTTCGGTATATTTAAAAATTCTCATATAATATGTGTTCTGACGTTTCATAGGTGCTCATGTAGGCTTAGGTATGTGCAATAAAATATTTTGATTTTGATAAATGTAGGGGGCAAAAGACTGAACTTACAGTCTGCAAGCTAAGTTTTATAAAGTTTGTAGGTAGGGCAAGACATATATATGTCCTCACGAACGGAAATTAATTAGCGATAATAAGTCACTCAGTTGATTTCATACATAGTACTTGTTAAATTACGTAGTTTAGCTCTGATTGGTTGTTAGTGTAGTACGTACGGTGAACGCCGTGTGGCGCCGCACGTGGACGGGGTCGTCGGGAGGTGTGCTGCGAGCAGACTGGATCGAGAGCTCGAAGTGGGCGCACGCTACCATCGAACCCATCAAGTTCACAGTACTTACCTATACCTAGTGATTACTCCTGTATTCTCTCCAGTAATGAAGTCTTACCACTGCATCATATTGGTTTGCCTGAGTAACCCACGCAACGGAACCCTTACCACAGGTTCAGAGAGACGACCCATCTATCTCTGCGCCCACGTTCCTGCCGACATTTACATAAACTCACGCGTTCTTCCCATGGGGGTAGGCAGGGACTACAGAACGCCATCTTCAACTATCCTTACATGTATCTATTGTTTTGCTTACGTTCACATACACGGTGATTGCGCGATGCGAGTACTTCGCTCCTGATTGAAGAAAATCACCAATAAGTTCACTAAGTAATGTTCTCCCAGGGTGTCCCCTCCCGGCGTCTCCACTCACACCTGCCTTGTACAGACGCCAGCACATAAAGCTACTACAATCTGTCCAATTTCTTTAATAGATTTTTAACTTTATCACTGAAGCCTTAAGGTTCAAAGTTGATTGGGAAAATTTGACAGTTTCGGGTAGCTTGATGTACTGGCGTCTGTACCTTTTGTCAGTTGATACATTACCGTACCTATTGTTAGACGCCTTTTATTCATCCTCTCAAAATGACAAAACCATCTAAGGTATGCTTAGATGGTTTTGTCATTTTGCTTTTCAATTAGATAGGGCATCGACAGGCTGAATGTAGGTATATTTTTTAATTCTACATAGTATAGAGAGAACCAACCTGAAGTATTTCAGCTTATTTAAAATGCAGCGGCTGAAGAAAATTTTCAGTATTTTTATTTCACTTTATAATTTCCGCTTCAGCTACTTTTCCTGCGTTAGAAGAGCACCTACGCGATTTATAGCGATAGGCTTTCCCCCTTAATGGAACTGCGCAAATGCACGACACAGTACCCTTCTGCCTAACACCTTGGGGACAAGAGTTGTGACGTTTATAATAACGAAGACTTAAATTAAAACAACTTTAATAACTTAGTCCAGTATTCCAGTAAAATAAATAATACGGAGATAGTTTTAAGAATTTATTTGCTCTGTTACTTACTCTAACAATTCTCGTGAGATTTCTTAGATTTATTATGAGACCAAATACTCGGGGACTCGGAGAGTTTCTCACAGAAAGATGGAGTGAAAAGTTTACTTGAAAAATATGAGAAACTAGCGGCCCGTCCCGGCTTCGCACGGGTGGAAAAAAAGCCTATATTAATCAGTGATAATGTAGCATTCCAATGGTGAAAGAATTTTTAAAATCGGTCCAGTACTTTTTGAGCCAATTCGTTACAAACATACATACAAATCTTTCCTCTTTATAATATTATTAGTATTAGTAAAGACTAGCGGCCCGTCCCGGCTTCGTACGGGTGGAAAAAAAAACCTATATTAATCAGTGATAATGTAGCATTCAAATGGTGAAAGAATTTTTAAAATCGGTCCAGTACTTTTTGAGCCAATTCGTTACAAACATACTTACATACAAATCTTTCCTCTTTATAATATTAGTATAGATAAAACATTAGCTGTTGGCGTTTGGTCCCTTGCTACCTATTTTAAGGAAGACCTCCTCTTAAGCCAATTCGCAATGCTGAAGACCTTATTATAGCTTGTACACACTTAGATACATCATCTTCACACATTACATCGTCATTACACAGTTAATAATTAATGTATACATAATATCCTAAAACATATTTTAAAAGAGTAGGAAACTATTGAGTTTCTTGCCCATTATTCTCTATACGAAACTACGTTCCTACCGGAAGGGGCAACTAAAATCAATTCTATTTTCTTGTAAATGTTGACGTTCAAAAGTGCCTATTTGAAATAAATGATTTAACTTTGACTTGTGGACCATAGAGCAGGGGATCTGAAACTCATGTAGCCTTTGGTACGATAAGATGCGAGGATTATTTATGGTTTCGTTCAAGTTCACAGAATTTGACGTTAAAATCATATGTACCAGATAACATTATTATTTTTTGTTTAGAAGAAATCCATGTTGCCAGACTGTTAATTTGTATGAGACCACTAATTAGTGGTCTCATACACATGTTTTTCCTAAACCTACATCACGCACCAGCTCTCACAATGTGAATTTATATAGATTGTGAGAGAAAAAAATATATAGCTTTTTTTTAAAATTAAATAATTCAATGATCCTACAACCCATTCCTCAAGGAACAAACGAAACCAAACCAAAATATGAGCCACACAAAGACACCCAAAATCATAAGCACCGTCATTTCGACTTAATACATTTTACATTAGCACATTTAAATAATTCTCCTAACCCTCTCAAAGCGAGTGCTGCTCGGGCGTGGCGGTTCTCGGCGCAAATCTCAAACTCATGGAATGGTATTGTGCGTTGATATTTCAATTCGTTCGAGTCCCTAGAGCGAGGTTGAATGCTCCTTTTGTTTCTTTTAAAAGGAGGATGAAATGGATGAAACGGATGGATGTGGTAGAGATTGTGGAGCTAATTAAAAATGGGATGTTGGAAAATGATTGTTAGTTTGTTGGCTGTTATTTTTCGCTGTCATTCGGTATAGTTGAAATAAAAAAAAGAATAACGTTTATTTGGACACAGTTCGTGAAACACAAAATTCGAATAAAAAATTGAAAATGATTGTGTTAACAACAAAAAGTGTGCGTCTGACGGCAGTGCTGAAAGATGCTTTCTGCCGCTGGTTTTCTAAGAAGCCAAACAAATAAATTGGGATAAGGGCAAGAGAATGATTGGCATTCCATCCGGTGCTAGGGCATTGCCACTATCGACAGCACAACACAACACAACTATGTTTTCATGGTGCATAAGATTATTACAGAATAGATCAGCTGCAGTAGACGATATTCTCACTGTTATTATTGATTGACTATCACAATGTTTAATGTGTATATGTAATTCTCACTTGCCATATCAATTCCTATCTTACTGAAAGTATTTTCTTTTAGCAAGCGCAGTCTGCGTCTGGCTGGTGATTAGATACGCGGCCATTTTAACAGCATTCTAATGAATATCTGATGTTTTCTTGTTTAAAACACTCCTCTTCTCATTCAATTGCCTAAATTGGATTCATCGCACTTCCTTCTCTTGAATTATGGCCTATTTTACTGTAATAGCCGACGGGTTTTTCAAATAATGTTCCTTTGTTAGTGTTTAGTCGAATTTAGGTTAGGTTTAGATGGTGGATAGCGAATGGACTATAAATACTTACAATCTTGATTGTCTGAGACCGCGATTACCATTGCCAGTATTTAGATTGGTTCGTTGTAGCTTTGTTTTGTGGATAAAGAGGGAAAATCTTGTTGGAGAAAACTGTCTTCTCATTTATACTCGAATGCACAACGCGTCTACACTCAATACCGCTTAGTATCTTAATCTTTACTCCTATAAGATTAAGATCTTCTTTCTACCTAGCCTTTTCCCAACTATGTTGGGGTCGGCTTCCAGTCTTACCAGATGAAGCTAAATTTTACATGGAGCGACTGCCTATGTAACTTCCACAACCCAGTTGCTGCGACCGCGATTACCATTTGTGGCCTTGCCTCGCTTTGTGGATGAGGAGGAAGTTTGAGAATAATGTCTTCTCATTTATACCAGAATGCACAACGCATCGACACTTAATACTGAAGCCCTAGTCTGAAAAGAATAAGACGGAGAGCACTAATTTATTATTTTACCTTCCCAAATAATTTTGGTCAAAGTAATTTATTTGCCAGAGAAATAAAGAAGGTACCTACTTATGATGTTTCATACATTTAAGGGTAGGTCTACATGTTTGTTACCTTTAGATAAAATACCACAATCAGCCAATAATGTACCCAATGCTGGGACACAGGCCTCCTCTCGGTGAGAGGGAGTGGGCCATAATCCACCACGCGGGCCCAGTGCGGTTTGGTAGATGTCACATGTCATCGAAAATTTTCACCGTTTTGAGAGCAGTGGTGATGAAATAATTTACACAAAATAAGGCGCCTGTCTGGGTTTGAACCTGTAAGTGGAAAATAACCCCGCTGTCACTGTGACAATTGCTTATGTTGTCAAAACAAGACAATACCGCTACGTGTGAGTTTTTCAAATAAACCATTTTAAATTGCTTCTGGTTTAGTACTTAGTGCTTCAAATTTATCCCTAAGGTAATATGTAATAATTTCCCGCGCAGACTCTTAGGAAATTGCTGCAATTCACATTGCACCTGCCACCAAGCTTCGTTCATGGCGCACAAACAATTGTGTTAGGAATATATTTTCTTTTTAAATTGTTTATGGTATTATAAAACGTCACCTGGACATGTTTTACTGGCCAGTATCATCTGTGTAATAAAATAAAATATAGAATATAAATTGGATATCTATATTAATAAAATAAAGCCGAAGAGTTTTTTTAAACGCGCTAATCTCTGTAACTACCTACCAGTCGGATTTGAAAAAAATCTTTTTGGATTTGATAGCCGAGTTCTTGAGGCTATTTAACCTCACGCTACAACACCTAGGGCTAGCAAAAGAAAAAACAAAGTAATAGCACGGGCGGGCGATGCGATGCGGACGAAATCGCGGGCAGAATCTAGTAGCAAACGCGTTTGATATACTTACTTGTCATAACGTTTCTACAAAGTTTTTATTTAAATTATTTTCTCCTTTTTAGTTTACTTACTATTTAATTGGGCATGTGAAAACAACTCCCCAAAGGTAATCAGACGAACCTCGATGCCTCTTTTAACTTTTTAACGTAGTTTCTAGCTTCCAAGTCGTGCTGTAAAGAAATATACATAATTTATACATTAAAATACCTCGTTACGGCTCCACAATTAAATTTTATTGGCACTATAAACAAGCCTAAAGCTTATCTGAATAAAAAATATTCACACACTGGGGGTCGGAATGACCAATTTAATAGAGTTGATCGCGCGAGCCGTAATGTAGGTAATTCCATGCGCGGCGGCGGCGGCAGCGCGGGCGGGTTAACAAACGCGGACGGAACAAATGTCCTGCATTCGTCAGACGCGCGCTCATTTGCACGGGAGCACGGATCTAGCCGACCCCCACCTCCATTCTAGTGTTAGAATATAGGTGAGTCTGCGCACAGAGATTGACTAGTGCATAATTTTACTATCAGCTCAGTTGGGCTTTGTAAACTGGTGGTTCGGTCCGGCTATTTGTTTTGCTTATGCAAATTGTGATGTTTGTAAATTGAGTTAGGTTACCGTTGATTTATCTCTGGCATTGTTAGGTAGGTATAGGTGTAATTTTATATTCAGAATAGGGTGCACATATTCAGGTCCTCACTTAACAAACCCGAAATGGTAATAAAATCCTAAACCCCGAATATTAATTATATATTCTAAAGCCTGCACCTATCTGTGAAGCACTGCTTCAACGATTTTGAAGTAAATACTTCCAGTTATGTTCTTTTCGCGAACAGATTTAATTACTTAAAGAAGATTCTGGAAAATTCATTTACTTTTTCGAGACATCGCCAAGCGGTTAGTCGACTCCTGAGGTGACCAGAGAGTTGGTCTATTTTTTGGCCAAAGAATCGTCATCGCCATACAACGTGGTGGATGTGGCAATGCTGCCAGCCTTTAACTTTTCCTGTTACGGAAGAATTTTGTTATGCCCATCTAGGGCATAAAAAAACTTTTTTATATACATGTACATATTATTTTTTAGTCTGTTAGCTTCTAATATAATATAAGTATATAGTAAGAAAATCTTAAATCAAAGGGGTTTTAAGATTTTTATTTATTAAACAGCTCAAAATGGCGGACAGGTAGGTATGCCAATTGCACCTACCTGCACCGCCATTTTGAGCCGTTTGGTTTTTTTATGATTTATGTTTGCATTGATGTCAGCTATCGATTTATAAAACGTGTAAATTAAATGCGCAAAACCTCATACAGCCCAATTAGAGCATTGAGTTAAAAGCATAATACAATGACCAAAACTATTTTTTTTAAAGCTAACTATTATTATTAAGAAAATCGTGTTGATCCTAGCATTACTTTATGCATTCAAAATTGAGTCTTATTGCCTTAAATTAAGACATAATGTTCTTTGGCTCTATCGGCGAATAGTATGGCAAAAAAAACCTATATTATAAGTTACTGAAATCGATTCAGTAGTCAATTATGAACAAACTATTTTCAGGTTTTACGCATTTAACATTACACGTTGTATAGCCTAGGTTTCAAGCGTGGCGGACATTTTGAAAAAAAAAAAAGAAATGGCGGGCAGGTAGGTCGGCCACGGACTTTCAAAGCCCTTTATATTTATGATTGACACACATCATTCCACGTCAGTCACACATTCTCTGTCGCCGCCCTACTCTATAGCCGGTTTATAATAAGCGTCGGCAATGTGACCGCTCATTATTTTTCATATTATTGTTCGCCGCGTCACCGTTGACGGGTCACCTTGCTTTTATTTTGCGATTTCCATGGATCGTTTCAATAAAGTTTATTCCGTTATTTTACGAGTTAATGCACCGTTGACATAATATTTTCTACGGTGATTTAATCTTGTTATGAATGAAAATAAATTTGGTTTTATTTACTTCGGTACTGTATTTTAACGCGGTTCTTCAGACTTATTATGTACCTACTGCACTTAGCTGTTTCATCACCTACTCATACACAGCCCGACTTCACCCACTCATAGGCTTCGTTTTTCTTGTGCCAATCACCATCATCATGACTTAGCTGTTTGGCATATGTTTATTTTGTGCCCCACTGCTAGGCAAACGCCTCCCCTTTTTCCTTCCATCATCATCATCATCAGCCGGAAGACGTCCACTGCTGAACAAAGGCCTCCCCCTTAGATCACCACGCCGAACGACAATCCGCCACTTGCATCCATCAGTTGCCCGCGACTCTCACGATGTCGTCGGTCCACCTAGCGGGAGGCCTGCCTACGCTGCGTCTTCCGGTTCGTGGTCGCCACTCAAGAACATTTCTTCCCCATCGGGTATCATTTCTACGAGCTATGTGGCCTGCCCATTGCCACTTCAACTTGCAAATTTTAAGAGCTATGTCAGTGACTCTGGTTCTTCGTCGAATATCCTCGTTCCGGATTTTATCACGCAAAGAAACTCCGAGCATAGCTCTTTCCATACCTCTTTCCATACCTCTCTATTTTGTGTGATCTCTGGCCTTGTTGGCCCCGCAAACATAACATCGTCATACCACCTTCAGCATCATCATCTGCCTAACCTTTTCCCAACTATGTTGGGGTCGGCCTCCAGCTAACCGGATGCAGCTGAGTACCAGTATTTTACATGGAGCGACTGCCTATCTAACCTCCACAACCCAGTTACAGGGTAAGACTGATTACCAGACCCTTGATAAGACTGGTTGTCAGATTTTTGGGCTTCTGACTACCCCTAACGATTGTCAAAGATGTACGAATGACAGCCGGGACCAACGGCTTATTGTCACACCACCTTATGAAACGGTATTTTATGGTTATCAGTAGTTAGTTGTTTCTCAATAATTAGTGCAGAAGCACCTTAAAGGTCTTTCAGTTTATTACGGACCAACCATTAGAAACTATGCAACATAATGCTTGGCGTTCATGTGTAAAAGCCTTACTAGAAAAATTGCTTTAAAAATCCCACTAAAGCAACATCTACAAAGAACGTACGCACAATAATGAGCACCTAATAGATTAACATCCCTCCGCTCTAAAATCGCCCAAAAATTAACTTACAATCACTCTAAATGCAAATTCATTCAAAAGAACAGTCTGGTCGAAACTCCTTCATTTTAATCTGCTTTGAATATTGCTCTTCCCTCTTTTAATTGCCCGTAAAAACCGAAGTGCATTTTTCTCCTCGTATGAAAGGCTTCCTAATTAAAATTCCCGTTCCCCCTCCCCTTGGTGGTGAACTAGTGAGGGGTGAAAGGGGGTGAAGGGGTCGAAGGAAACTATTTTCCAGGTTGGCGTCGTATTTTCACTTGATAAGATCTAGACATGATTATTTATGTGAACATTAGGGGAGCTAACCCCATCGATATGCCTCTTTATATGCGGTCGGTGTACTGTTGACCGCGGCAGTGGTTTATTTTATTTCTTTGAATGGTTTTGAAGTGGTGTTGACGATATTTTTTCAATTATAACGTGGGTATTTTATTTTTTATTGCTATAATGTTAGAAAATTGGAAAAAGTAAATATTTTAATGTGAAGGAAAAACTCCGTGAGGAAACTGACATGTCCTAGAACCAAAAATTCGAAGACATGTGACATCTACCAACCCGCATTGGGCCCGCGTGGTGGATTACGGCCAACTGACTCTCACCGAGAGGAGGCCTGAGTCGCAGTAGTAAGAACATTATAGGCTGATTATGCGAGCATTTTCTCTTCATTATCTTCTAGATTATTTTAGACAAACCAGATATGCGATTAGGTACATCACGGCTACCAAATTATTGTGGTATCTGTATCTGTCAAATACATGTTTTTTTTTTTGTTTCTCATATTCGTCATTTGCATGTATTTTTTTTATATTGTTATATTTAAAACCACAGAACAGTTAAAGAGGTCCTCTTTTATCTGTGTTTAAAACCAAATCTTTATCACTATGGTGATTTGCACGCCATCGACGAAGAAATTCAAGTCTAAATTCAAATTCCTATTTTTGCTTCACTGCAACTTTATTTATTTCCGGCCAGATACACTCAATTCTCAATTTCGATTATCACTTTTGCACAAAACAGTACCTACCACCTACTCTATTCCAAAGAGTTAGATAAGTTTTTCAGTTCATTCGTTAAGTGGGTTGTGAAACAGTTATTTATTACGTCTTTACCGCTTGCCTGATAGTTAGAGCCGTTTAAAAGGGAAACCGAATGGTTTACTAAACAAATGTATATGGATTTTGTAAGATAGTACCATTTTAGGCGGAAATTGGGGTTTGTTTTTTGGAGTTTTCGAAATTAGTTGCGTATATTTAATTTTGCGTCACATAAAACTGTTGTTTTATAAAGCGATTAAAAATTTTAGTTAATATCCACTTAAATTTTAAATGGTTTAAGATAGTACCTACAATATAGTTTCGGGACATACTTAGCCTGACTGGCACATAGGTAACCGGTTTTCCTCAGGATTCCACAGAGATAGAGATTTCTAACAGAGAAAAGCCGGTTAAGTATTTACGATTCTTCATGAACGCTTCAGCCGTTTAGAACAATAATCTTAACGGATAGTCATATACTGCCTGTCCCTTTCGTAGCTATTATATGAACTTCTAACAACCTCTGAAACAGATTACATAATATTAAATACAACTTCAAAAGCATAGTTCCAGGAAATTACTTTGCCAAATTAAATTGGTTCGTTTCAGTCTATCTCCCCTGATTAAAACCTTTGAGATTCGACCTCGTTTCAAAGGATATGGATGCAATTAGTGTTAATATGGAATAGTTAACAATTCTCTTTGAAAGGAGCTCTAAGGGTTCCAATGTCCAAAAAAACAGATTTTTTTTTTACTGTCACAGTTGAGGAAAAACTGCACCCTAAATTCGCAACACGATATCCATCAAAATCTGAATGATTTTGAAGTTCATTGCTTCTTAAGTTCGGAAAACGTGTCTGCTCAAAACGTAAATAATGCAATGAATATTGTTAAACTGTCAAAATGAACGGCGCCATTCCTACTGCTATTGTGTTATGCAAATGCCCCGGCCTGGTCCTGTGTCTCTTGAAGAGAAGTTTTTTTAAATGTTAGATTACCTCAATATTGACGATGATTTGTTATTGTGAGCTGCACGGTGTAGAAATTAGGCATCTAGATATATTTAAGAATATTACAGTCTACAAATTTCCTTAATGTTCTTCTTTAGCTTATAATCAAAAGCATGTTAACGTTTCTGTTTAATCGTATTGAAAAAGAAATATATAATTTTTTTTTTTTTGGGTTGGAAATTATCAAGTAAATTCTACCGCTCTGGATGGGGGCGTGACAGACTTTTACTGACTAAAACCCACTCGTGTTCCTTCAGTTGCCAGTGCCACGTTAACTCTTTCGAACGACCCGCGACCCTGGCAGTCATCGGTCCTAGCGGACCCCATCAATCAGTGCTGACATCTCTTTGAGGCGCGCCGTCGATCCGGGCCTGGTCCTTACCGGACGGCGAGCTCTTACCGGATGGCGAGCTAAAGTAAGATACCTTACTTTTTGCGTGCTATTGCATAAGAGTCCAAATACTTCATTTCTCTTACAAATAGGTAAAGCCTATAATGTTCCCGCTGCAAGGACTCAGCCACAGGCCTCCTCTCTTCGAGAGGGAGTAGGCTGTAAATTCATCACGCGGGCCCAGTGAGGGTTTTTTTTTTTTTGAATGGGAAATCATCTAATGTCCCCCCCGCTCTGGGTGGAGCAGAAAGGAGTGTCAGACTCTTACTGACTAAAACCCACCCGTGTTGCTTCCTTGGCCCTTTGTGTTCCGGGGTAGTGGTAACCCTTTCGGATAATCGCGCTGCCCCGGCAGGCTTCGGCCCTTCCTTAAACTGACATCTCTGTGAGGCGCGCGTGGAACACGTACGCGCCGTCCGGCACGGGCCTGGTCCTAATCGGACGGAGAGTTACCCATTACTCTCCGCCAGCAAGCCCGCGCCTACGGTGGCCGGGAGTCGTCACGCGGCTCCCGGCGCCCGGGGCGTCTCCCGCGGCGGCTGGGACGTGAGGCCCTGTGAGGGGTGGTACTTAGATGTCACATGTCTTCGAATTTTCGGTTCTAGGACATGCCGGTTTCCTCACGATGTTTTTCTTCACCGTTTTGAGAGCAGTGGTGATGAAATAATTAACACAAAGTAAAACGCCGGTCTGGATTCGAATCTACGATTTACAAGTCGCACCCGTTACCATCCATCACTGCTCTCATCTTATTTCTCTTGCCATTAAACAAATGAACACATCGGCTGTATGTAGGCATTTCCTCATTATGTCTAATTACGTATCCTGATGTTACCATAAGGAAAATGGCGTGATAATACATCTCATATATATAGGTCAGGATGTCACAAAAAGTCACAATAACTCTAGCGCAGAGGCCTTCACCTTGTTAGCTGTGAGATGACACTAATTAATGGGATGGTGGTATGTGAGAGTACACAAAGACCAAAATTGGAACCATTTTTTTTTGTGTAGTATTGACTGGAGAAGGTCATTTGATTTGAATGTGAACTAATAAGTTACTGTAGTGGTTTTGTTTGGGTTTAACCCTTCGTATAAACGTGGATCCACGTAAGACACAATGACTTTTTAATTGATTCTGTAATTATGGAATTCAATCAGTTACTTAATGGATGTGAAAGAGTTCGTCATTTCTTAATGATGTGATAATTATACTCTGTGATAAGCATTTAATTTTAGTTAAAATAGTTACCAGGAAAACAAGTATGTATTGTGTAATTGATAATCGATATAATTGCAATAAATCTTTATAAAAATTAAATTATATATTTTTCGTAAAAAATTTAAAACAACTTGAAAATGTCATGCAGCAAATCAAATAATTCTGTAATATAGCGAGAAAACTAATAAAAACAAATCATAACGCATGATTTCTTTTAACAGTTACAAACAACAAGTAATTAACAAATTTTAAAACACCTCTACAGGGTGCAATTGAATTCATGGGCATTATTTTAACCTAAGGCACTACTCATGATACTGATTGCATTAGGGCTATTAATACGCAAATCAAAAATATTATTAATGCAATTAAGGAAAACCTTAACAATGTAGTAAGTCAAATTGCACAAGGCTTATTATTGCAAATAAACACCTAAAGTAATTAAAACAAAATACTTCGTTAACGCCAATAAATGTTGAAATATCAAAATCTTAAAGCGCAGTACAGCGCAAAGCGAAATGTAAACAAACATCACCTGCGCGCGCGCGGGTTTTTCCTTACAAGTAATAATAACAATGGGCTACAAGACATTCCGTCCGGCGGGATTCCCTGAAATCTCTCCGTCCCACTCCCTCACCCGCAAAAATACGAATATCACCCCCGCGCGGGGTATGCTTCCCGCCGCAACACGAACCCGGAACCAGTGTCATAACGACTGCGCAGGTGCATTGACGCGTAATTGATTTATTGATCCCGTGACGTAATCGCCGTACTCGCCGCTCGCGTCATACGGTGCTTGGATTGCAGTGTATTAAGTGTTAGTGTAGTATTTGTGTGTTTGTGTACACGATGCCTCGACCGCGTAATGTGCAGGCTAGGTACACCAACCAACAATACCCACAAATGGTTGTATGAACTCGTGAAATGTTCCATCGCCGCAACCCAAACGACCCTATTCCTTCACGGGGTCTCATGCCACCAGAACCACTAAGAACCTGTTGGATTTTTCGTCTTTTCACGTGCCAGCACATGCACAAGCCCGTGGAAGAGCACCCGTTTACCCTCTGTCACTTTACCGACAAATAAGGTTTTTTCAAAACAATCCACAAGCTAGGTACGTAAATGTTTTTTTAATGTATGTTAGTTGACGTAGTTTTGACCGTCCTAAGCCGGCAAAGTACGAAGGGAAAGTTGGAATTTATTATGAATCAATTCATTGGCAACTTACGAATGTCACGTGAGTCGGGCGGGGTCAAAGAATTCACGCCCAATGACGCGTACGGCGTAATGTACCTACGCATTTGCTATCGAGAAGCGCAAAGTGTTTGATACTTTCTATGACTTACTACATTTTAAGGTTTTCCATACTTGCATTAATAATATTTTTGATTTGCGTAATAGTAGCCCTAATGCAATTAGTATCATGAGTAGTGCCTTAGGTTAAAATAATGCCCATGAATTCAATTGCACCCTGTATAATGGAGTACTCGAAGCCGTTTCTATTAAACTTGCGTGTTTGAATTAAATCTGTCTAAATATGTGTTGTAAGATTTAGTACGTCTAGACCAATATTATGGCCGTGGAATATGAATTCAAACAACTCTGCGACCTTTCAGTTTTTACACATAACTTTTATTTCTACGAATAATCTGGCTTTTACGTATTTTTTAATTTTTTAGGCTCTGCTTGACATTTATTTGTGTGATGTAGGTTTAGGATTTTTATTAATGTCACTGATAACAAATGATACCTACTAGTATTTTGTGAATACAAAAATAGCAAAAAGAAAATGAACGCGAAATAATCACTTGTTGTCAAGTTTAAATTAATTTCTTGTACCGTATATATAACCCATTACAGCTAAAACTAATTATCATTATTTATTAAAAACTGTATCAAGCATATTTTAAACAATGGCTACAATGGCCGGCTTATCGTATTCTTCTTATAATGGAAACACTTGAAACAAATACTAAAAAAAAGAGGGTGTGCAGTTATGACCTTTTTGAAAAGTAAAAACTTTTATGAGCCGAGTATACGTGATTTAGCGTCACTGACCGACTAGAGCCGAGTATACCCGATTCACCGTCACCGACCCGAGCGTGACGGTTTAGTTTCGTTTACTGTTTACAAAGAGCGCAAAGTGCGCCTACAAAACTTTTCACTTCACTAACACTTCAATAATAATAAACAAAACACGCTCGTAAATCTCACCACACAAAATAGACATAAAAATATGCGAAGAAAGTACGTACAGACGCCATCACATCAAGCTACTAAAAATCTGTCAAATTTCTTTAATAGATTTTCAACTTTATCGCTAAAGCATAAGGTTCAAAGTAGATTGTGAAAATCTGACAGTTTCGGGTAGCTTGATGTGTCTGCACAATCAGCGATGGCGCGCTCCTGCATAATCTCATCCTGAGTTGCGCAATATCTCCTAAAAGCCGTTTCACGAGGCCCGTTTATACCCCACCCCACCATAATAAATTAAACGGAACACCCCTAAATAGACATGCTAATTTCTATTGTTTGAATAGTTTTTTTTTCTTTTTTTTTGTCACAAACGGTGAAGATGATTTGTGTAAGAAATTATGGTTTATGTTATGGGGGGATTTATCGAATGTCATCGGAAAATGGTATCATAATAAATAGCTAGCTATGATAGTTGAATTTTAAGCCAGTAGGTAGTTAAATTAATGTATCATAATTATTATATGAGCTGTGTACGGTGGTGTCCTGTATGCACGTACTACAATGACTTTCTTCATGATGTTGTTACACATATACAGGGTGAAATTGAAAACATGCGACAAATCGAAATGGGAGATAGTACTCATTATTATGAACAACTTTTATACGCCCAAAACTAAAATCGTGAAAAAAAAATCATCTGTTCCCTACATTTATGTTCGCATAACTCGTCAAAATGTAGGGAACAGCTGATTTTTTTTCGCGATTCGAGCTTTTGTCCTTTAGTACCAGTTGTTCATAATGATGAGTACAATCTCCCGTTTCGGTTTGTCGCATGTTTTCAATTTCAACCTGTATATAAGGTGTTTCAAAATCAACTCTACAAACTTTAAGACGTGCTTTAAACCATCAAACTGAACAACTTTCACTATGGGACCAACTCTGAAATCACGAAAAATTTTTTTCTGTTTAATACAAAAGTTGAATTGACGTGACCAAAATGTATGAAACAGCTGATTCTTTTTCGTGATTTCAGAGTTGGTCCATAGTGAAAGTTGTTCAGTTTGATGGTCTAAAGCACCTCTTAAAGTTTGTAGAATTGATTTTGAAACACCTTATAATATTACACATGAACAAAGTGTTTATATCTTTATATTATCAGACTAAGAAAGTGGAACGGACTTGTATAAAGCACAAGCAACATTTCGCTTCGCCGCAGACATTTCTCTCTTACTAGTTACAAACTATGATCGTGCATGGGTGTCGAATCTTCTCTTTAGAACTGTTAGCAAATAGTTAAAGTTATTTGCTTGCGAACCACATAAAAAACATCCCTTTTCATTCACTAATCACACGTGCTAGATAGCAATAAAAATGAGATAATAAAACATTGTGTACCAGTTAAAACGGCGCAGCGTGGTAATCCTGTCTGAGTGGGGCTTAACTGTCAGCCAGTGTAATTACTTAGTAGACGTGTTTGCTCTCCATTGTACTTACCTGCAGTGTGCAATGTATTGACGAATCGATGCAAGTGGCTGTTATGTCACTTTCAAAGAGATTCTTAACCGACTTCAAAAAAGGAGGAGGTTATCAATTCGATGGTATGTTTTTTTTTGTGTATGTTTGTTACGCGATTACTCCGCCAATTGTGGACCGATTTACAAAATTCTTTTTTTGTTCGAAAGAAGATACTTTTGAAGTGGTCCCATAGTCACCAAGTCAGGATCAGATGATTGGATCCTGGAGAAATCGAGGACAACCCTCAAATTTTCTAGGCACACCTATAGCGATTTGGGTATTTTTTATAGTAACTCATGCATTTGCTCTCAGAAAGCACCATTCGGTGAAGTGGAACTGATGATGAAGACCACAGATGGCCATCGGAACTACTCAATAATAAATATTTCTCGGTTTGCGATTCGATTAGGTACTTTAATGTGGTTGCTAAGCACAATGCGTATCGTGAAGTGGAGCTGATGGTGACTTCTCAATCAGCTCCAGTTCTCCTGGTTTTTACAAGGAGAACTCCTCAACAATTAACGTCCATGCATCTGGAAAAGCAATATTTTTTAAAACCCTTGGCATTAGGCTATTGTAACTTAGATAAGTTACAAACTGGCCCACTAAAAAGTGAAAAATAAATATTTTTTTTACAAAAAATACAACCGACTTCCAAAAAACACTACAAAGTGAAAAATAACTTAAATTTCGGAAGTCGGTGTCAATAAAAAAAATGCGGAACCAACGACACCGACTTCCGAGATTTAAGTTATTTTTCACTTTGTAGTGTTTTTTTAGAAGTCGGTTATTTTTCTGTAAAAAATTTTTTTTTGTTAAAAACTTGTGCAGTTTGTTTGGTTGTTCAGTCTATTGGAGAAAATCTAGCTATCGAGGCACTGCGTCGTGTTGATTTCCGAATTTTCAATTTACATCGTCATTATTCGGCATCTCTCATTGGCTTAGTGGTCGCAATAACTAGCCAGCACCCTAATTGCGAAACACACTATCGATTTCAATTTGAATCATTTTGAAGCATATTGCTAATCCATTGCTTCATATGTTGGAAAAATTTGTCTGCTCAACAATTTAAAAAACGCAATGAACGTTGTTGATCTGTCAAACTGAAACCCATTGCTACTAATAGTGTATTACGCAATCACCCCGCCGGAGTCTGGATTTGTGTCCGTACCTTAATTGCGTAACACATTATCAATCTCAATCTGAATCATTTTGAAGAATATTGCTAATCCATCTTACTTCTTACTAGTCTTACTATCTTATCTTACTAATATTATAAACGCGAAAGTTTGTGAGGATGGTTGGATGTTTGTTACTCTTTCACGCAAAAACTACTTAACGGATTTTGTTTAAACTTTACATTAATATAGCTTATACATCAGAATAATACGTAGGATACATTTTATCTCGATGTTTCTACGGGATCGGTACTTATGCGGGTAAAACCGCGGGGCGCTGCTAGTTGCTTCATATGTTCGAAAAATGTGTCTGAAGATGAAGATGGCGGGATCAGCTGGTCTCCTTCAACAAGAACTGCTCCTTAGCCGCTTTGAACAGAGAGAAGTGGAAAAAGAGTATCTTTGGTTCTTTGCCCTGCAGTAGGACATCACAGGAGTTTTAGGCCCGTATTACAGAACGTCACTTAATACTCAAGCATTACTTAACACTAGATTCAAACCTACAAAAACTCCAAATTGCCCAAAATAGAATAATTAAAACACTATTTAGGTATAACTATTTAACTCCTACTGAAAAAGTCTACAAAGAAACACAACTTATGAATCTCCTTCAAATATATAAGTACAACACATGCATACTCGTAAGAAAAATTTTAAATAAAGATATACACTCTCAGATAACATTTACAAAAAGGGCACAAACTTATAAAATTCCAACAAGACAAGCTAATGACATCTGCTTAACCCAGCCTAGGACTAAATATGGAAAGAGGAATATTATGTATGAAGGGGCCAACTTCTATAACCAACTACCTAAAGACATTAAAGAAATCAAATCGACATACCTCTACAAAAAAACTTTAAAAAAATATATATTAAAAGATCCTTCGATTAGTCAAAAATAAATAAATAATGAATTAATAGTCTAGATAAATATATAAAATCATAAATTTATGTACATACTAGCAGTGCCCCGCGGTTTCACCCGCATAAGTGTCGATTCCGTGAGAACATCGGGATAAAAAGTATCCTGTGTGTAAATCCTGGTTACAAGCTATCTGTGTTCCAAATTTCATCCAAATCAGCTCAGCCGTTTGTGCGTGAACAAGTAGCAAATATACTAACAAACTCTCGCCTTTATAAATAATATTAGTGTCATATTAACCGAAAAAAAAAATTAATAATAAATCGCTTATGTTTCTGCACTGTGTCGTAGGCCTTAGTAAATACGCAACGACTGTTAAATTGCAGCCTACCCTCAACGCTCAAAACTATTGCCGTTTCTTGTGTGTAACCTACCTTGTTCTGATTGTTTATTTTGTACTTGTTATGCTAAAAACAATGTTTGATATGTCGAAGTTTAATTGTAATGTTAGTTTTAAGATACATTTTTGTTTTTATCTACGCTTGCTGGTAGATAACATTGTTAAAAACCTAGTTATATTTTCTCTATAAGTGAATTGTGATTCTTTTGAGAAAATAAATATCTTTAACCGTAGATTCAAGCAATTTGATTGGTTGAAGCTAGTTTTAAGTAATGGTTGAGTATTGAGTGACGTTCTGTAATACGGGACTTAGTTTGGGTAGTTGAGTTTGAGTTTGACAGCCTAGTAATAATAGAATAAACAAGATCAATTCACATTATGTAATAAAGAGAATATAGGAGGTCACGTGGTTCATCCAATTTAACATTCAGCATGAATAAATAAGAAAAGGTTCCATCAAAATGCAGATAGGTCTTAACTTAGTAAAAGCACTAAGTAAGTAAGATGTAAATTATGTATACCTTAAGTAAAGTATCCACTCGATTGATCGCTTGAAATTGAAAGTTTTACACTTGAAATTCTGTCTGAGCTTGACTTAAAACTTAAGTTACTTTGAGTGAATTCAATTAGATGGGATTTTGGTTTCGTAGTATTAAATTTTCGCTTTTTGCAGACATTGCTGACACTTTGCTGGTTTAATTTTCTAATTTGAGAAATTAATCTCTTAGGCTGCTTTTACACCAGAGATGTGCTACGTAGTTATGCTGCGAGGATGTGAAAGATAAGTGAAAGTTTCCACTAATGCTCTTTGTAGCGAAGCCAGTAAGATGTGTAGGGAAAGGCACTGTAGGTAGTCTGCTCTGCACATAGCTACACCACTCGGATGGATACGTGCTATGGATAGCACGCATCCATCCATATAAAAAAGTAATTGCATAACACACTATCAGTAGCAATGGGTTTAATTTTGACAGTTCAACAACATTCATTGCGTTATTTACATTGTTGAGCAGACTAATTTTTCAAGCATATGAAGCAATGGATTAGCAATACCTATCCTTCAAAATAATAAAGAATGTTATTGATAGTGTGTTTCGCAAATTAGAGTGCTGGATGAGATTCGTTCAGACTAGGGAAACACGGCAGAATAAAAGAGGGTTTTATATACACAGAAGTAAAATTGTAAATAATGATGATATCAGGCAATCATGTGCCTAATTTCATTTAAAGGATTTAGCAATATTTTTTTTTAATTGTTTATTGAAATAATTGATTTACATAAATATTTACAAATTAGGGCCTTAAACTAGAGGTAGGTAAGAAATAATTGGATTTTATCTGAACTAGGAATAAACCTGTATCACAGGTTGTATCTCACTCAAGTGCTTATACATAAGTATTAGGTATCTAAAATTCCTACAAATAGTAAATATCTCATTTATCTACTTTAATTATGGTTATATTCAAATTGAGCAAAATAGTATGCTACTTTTTTGCGTGATCGTAAGACAATTTTACAACCATATTCTATTACTTATGATTTTTGCAATGTTACATTTTTAATAAGGTCGCGTTTACTTTGTCAATAGAGTGTATTTGAGCAATAGAGTGAATCAATGCATTCGCCGATTTTAACTAACACCTACTTTCATGCCAACATCATCATGTAAACTTATGATTCTGTTTCTTCTGCGTGAAAGACAAACTGCTTGAAGAATTATAAGATAACTTGCCACCCGCCTGCTACGCACGGTTTTTACGACGCGGGACGTGAGAAATCATGGATATTTATTCTTTATACTCGTATGTGAAGTTTAACAGTAATGTGTTAATCTATACTAATCTATATCTATACTGATATTATAAAGAGGAAAGATTTGTATGTATGTTTGTAACGAATTGGCTTAAAAAGTACTGGACCGATTTTAAAAATTCTTTCACCATTTGAATGCTACATTATCACTGATTAATGTAGGCTTTTTTTGTTTTTTTTTTTCCACCCGTGCGAAGCCGGGACGGGCCGCTAGTTTTGTGTTATACCTATACGTAAATCTTCCGTACGCTAAATACGCACAATGATGTGGAGTTGCGGACACAAGCCAGTTTTACCTATTATACGTAAACCTTCCGGAATCAATTCTCTAAATGTTGGCGAAAACCGAATCAAAATTCGTTGCACAGTTTAGAAGATCAACGCGGTCATTCAGACAGACACGAAAAGCGGCTTTAATTTATATTTTGTAAAGAAGCCCAATTAATCATGGATTATAACTCGCATCGTTGAAAAAATGGCTACGAAACACAGCACCACTGTTTTCTGTACACGTACATCCATCAAATGGCAGTCCCCGCCATTTTTATTGTCCGCGTATTTACGAAATACAAAAAAAAAAATCAATGAAAAAACTTCACCACATATTTCATAACGAGAATAAAGAATTTTCAGAACAAAGAAAATGTACCAGTTTATTAAATCAACAAATATGCCTGAGGGGTGTACGGAAATATTGATTTAAAACGCGTCCGTTTTAAACGTGAAGCGCGATGGTCCGTCGAAAGATCGTTTAATTTTTCACAAAGCCATGGTGTGGTTGGATGGGCAAATTTTGTACAGCCTGTAACCCCTGCTTGTCCAGAGGAAATCAAAAGAATTGATATTACTTATTATGTATGCAACGTTTTTATGTTATAATTATAGTATGTGATAAAGCCAAATATCTGCTAATTTTAGAAACAAAAAATAATTTTAGATGTTATTTATACCAAGCTACGTATTTTTTTCTGTAATTTTGAAATATTTTTTTTGCGTAGGTTTTATAAGGTTGTAGCATTTTATTTTCACACACATTATTGTTTACTGTTATGATAACATGACTGTAAAATATCAGAGGGGTAATTCTCGTAATTTTTAAGAACGTTCACAGTCTGATCTCAGTCTCAATCTGTCAAAAATACTTAAAATTTCCCTACATTTTGACAAGTTTTTGACATTTGTTTGTCGCCGAGATGAGACTGCGACTAGATTTTGAACGTTTTAAATTAGCAGAATTGGCCTTGACATTTGTTTGTCGCCGAGATGAGACTGCGACTAGATTTTGAACGTTTTAAATTAGCAGAATTGGCCTACAGATGCTTAACACAAAGGAATTCCGATTTTTCGAGTTTCGATTATTTGTTGTTAGGGTTTTCACAAATCAAAAATCTGAAACCATAAACATTTAAATTTCAGTATATACTATCTAATAAAAGAATAAAAAAGCGATGTCCGCTTTCCGAGCCATTTATCATATTGTGCGGCGGTCAAAGACCATTATTACTAAGTATAAATGATTTTATTTCTGTAAGTTGGTTTGTAAAAACACGGCAATAATATTTTTTCTTTAGATGAGGTAGGCGTTTCTTTTCTGACTACTCTGAGAAGAAAGGACGAAACAAACTTAGAGGTCACAGTCTCTTTTAAATTAAAGTCCAAACATAATATTGATCAGATGATGTGAAGACCATGCAGATTGGTGTTTGAAATTGTCTTTTGAGGAAAGAACCACACAGATTTAGTGGACCTCTCCCGTCAGTACACGCATTTGTCAGTAATCGCACAGCTCAACGCAGAACTTAAGGAGCTCAACGATTCGACAAACAATACCAAAGAAAGGACATTTGGGTAGGCCGCATAAATTACTCAAACAAACTAAAAAAAAATAAACAAAACAAAATTACCCATATAGTCCTCCCATTCACAATAATTAAAATAATATAATACTTTTCAAAGTAAATATTCATGTCATTGATGCCGCTTACGTTTTATTTCCCTACCTTTTCAATCCATAAAGAAACATCGCCATAAACTTGGTCAATTATTCCTTTAAAATGATCCGCCATTAGCCGATTATGAGTTTATTCATAAAGCCCATTATTAGTCTTAGCCAACTCATAAATTGTGTTCTTCAAAACAACCCGCAATTTCTCCCGAGATGGTGTTCCTTATAGCGTCTTCAAGTTTATTATACCCATGAGATATTCGCTGAAGTGTCTGCATTCAGAAAACACCTATCTTAGTTTATTGTTATTATTTATGGAGTTTTGTTGTTACTCTCTTTATCGCCAATATCTGGCGAAGAGTTAGAAATATTTCGAAAAGTTTTGCTTAAAATATTCAAAGTATTTAGTGTGGTATTGTGAGTGAGAACTGCTCTTAGTTCTGAATTATTCAGTGCTTTATTTTCTGTCGTTTCGCTTTAGATTTATTTATTCAGTGATGTTCGTGTTTGTGTGGTAAACGAATGTTTCTGAGTTGATTAATTGTGTCGATTTGATTTGATCTGATACTGTTTAAATGTAAGTGATTTTAATTAATTTATTTATTGTTTGGATTAAAGTGATGGATGGATATAAAATTAATGCTATTTTCTGCTCTGACAGGCACTCGTAAAATTTTTGATCTGCTGGCATCCCAAATAGAAAGAAAGAAAGAAAAGAAATACGTTTATTTGCGGCAAACATGACGTATAAAAAAATAAACACAAGCAAAAAAACTAAAACAAAATAACAATTTGGGAGAAAACGTGCGTCGCATCTACGCTAAACGGGTATCGCTAAATAAACAAAAAAAAAACTAGACTAGACTTCCATTGATATTAAAAAAAACAACCGACTTCCAAAAAAAAAACACCGTTAAGTGAAAAATACCTTTAATTATAAATCGGTTGTTTTTAGTTTTCTATAGTCGGTTGAAAAAAATATGCAAACAATGGAAAATCTAAAATTATTTTAAGTCAGTTTCGTTGCCAAATCATCATCACTAATCACATCACCATCACCATCATCACTAATTTTATAGTGTTCATAATAAAGAGTATTCTATCTAATTCATCATCTGCCTAGTCTTTTCCCAACTATGGGGACGGCTTCCAGTCTAACCGGATGCAGCTGAATACCAGTATTTTTCATGCAGCGACAGCCTATCTGACCACAACCAAGCTACTGGGTAATACGACACCCTTTGATAAGACTGATTGTCAGACTTTCGTTCTTCTGACTATAGATAGTGCAATCCACGAAGACGCGCCCCACTCTTTTTCTTAATGCTTTTTTTTTTTTGTGGATGGGAAATCATCAAATGACTCCTCCCGCTCTGGGTGGAGCAGAAGGGAGTGTCAGACTCTTACTGACTAAAATCCACCCGTGTTCCTTCCTTAGCCCTTTCTGTTCCGGGGTAGCGGTAACCCTTTCGGACAATCCCGCTGCCCCGTTTTCTTAATGCTTATAGCAGAAGTGTGCAACATTCCGCTAGTGTTTTAGTTTTGTAAATACACACGAATTATTATTAGTGGGTATGGGTATTAGTGGGTATCGAAAGAACTAAAACACTAATGGAATTAACTAGCGATAAACACTAACGATTCGGAAGAAGAGTGGGGCGCGTCTTCGTGGATTGCACTATATATACTCGTAACGACTGTCAAAGATCCACGACCCCAATCCCCTGATTGCGGCGGCCTCCCGATACACTCCCTCGCGCATAAGCAAGATTCGCCGACCGAGGCATACTCTCACCCTCCCTGACGACGCTACGACCCTCCTACAGGAGAGTAGCAAGAAAACAAGTACTTTAAACAAGTACAAGCCCAGACAGCCGTCCTATCGTCCTCGCCGTCGAGGCCCGTCGCGACGCCCCGTACCTAGTCCACCCCGACCCTTGCTCGAGCCAGCCCGCGCCGCTGAGCCTGTAGTTTTAAATTCGTCCCTAAATAATACCGATCCAGCCTGTCCCTTGCTGCCCTCTTCCAGCGACGCCCTAAGCCGAGGTCCGAACCCCACGGGGGGTGCCCTTAGCGTGAGTCGCTTAGTTTTTAGTTAGTTTTTAAGCCCTGGCTGGAGGCCTTAACTTCAAGGCATCCACAGGAAAGTCCGGTTAAGCAGTCGACAACCTCCTACAGGTTGAACTGCGAGATGCCATTTCCAAAAAAAAAAAAAAAAAAATCAAAGATCCACGAATGACAGCCGGGACTTTCCGAGGCACGGAGGGGTCTCGGTATGTACACAGGTCTCGGTATCGCCCATCCACAGACCAACCGCGGCAAGATCGACCTGTGCGGCTGTTATTATTTAGCCACTATCTATCTAATTGACACTCATAAATCAAGCCATATTGCATAATATCTGTCACAATAAAAGATCGTTAGCTTCCGCCAGCACTCGGCTAACCCAAATCTGTATCCGGCCTTAAATATACGGCGGCTAATTTTAGTTCATTTTCTAATAACTGTGTTTATTATTGTCTGGTTATTTCGACAGTAGCCAGCACCCTAATTACGTGCACCCACAATCTTGAATTATTTTGAAGGATATTTCTAATCCATTGCTTTATAGGTTCGAAAAATTTGTCTGCTCAACAATGTAAATAAGGCAATGGATGTTGTTGAACTGTCAAAATGAAAAACCATTGCTACTGTTAATGTGTTACGCAATTCCTTACCCCGCTGGTTAGTTCATATTATTAAGCTAGATTTTGGTGTATTATTATTTTTAATGTAGCTCTATTATTATCTCTGAGTTTCACGATCTCTTCAACTTCTAATTAGCTTGTTTGTTTAGCAAGTAAATGCTACTGGTCCACATCGTTTTGCACTTTCACAGCTGGTAATCATTTATATTTCTAATGACTAGCTGTGCCCGCGGCTTCGTCCGCGTGGGATGTCGATAAAAAGTCATGTTCAAAGTATTTCCATACCAAATTTCATCAGAATCGATCCATACGTTTCGTAGATTGGCCGGAAAAAAATGTAAACATTGTTTTTTTGTATGTTACTAGCTGAGCTCCGCGGTTTTACCCGCATAAGTGTCGATCCCGTGTGAATATCGGGATAAAAATATCCCATATGTTAATCCTGGTTATAAACTAGCTTTGTGCCAAATTTCATCGAAATCCGTTCAGTAGTATTTGCGTGAAGAAGTAACAAACATATAAACACTGACACACACTTACAAACTTTTGCCTTTATAATATTAGTGTAATAATACCCTATATACTTTCATATGAATTTAGTGAAAAGTTGTTATTTTGACATTACGAATAGACAGACAGTAGTAGTAGTAGATTTGCATTATTTTCTTATCTTGCATTTCACACATATGTATAGTTATTATGTGCCCCGCAGACAGAAGATATAGTAGGACATAAAATGACTTTGTATTGTAGTATTACTTTGTATTCTTCTACTAAAAGAGTAAGGGTTATTGCACACTTTCTTGTACCTACCTGTTCATTTCGCGTAACCTAAATTAAGACCATCATCTCCAATTTTACTATCCACAGTTGGATCCCTAATAAAACACCCATTTATTGCGCAACCCAGTCACAATAAAGTCTGGCAACAAGAGTACGTCTACGAGACGTATTTCAATCAAACGTTGCGAATTTTGTTTATATGATCGTACGTCTGGCAGACTGCCTGTCAAATGTTGATGTCGTAAACCTTAACGTGAGCGTTTATCGCCCGTTTTATTTGGAGGCCGTGAAAACAGCGGGCTCAAGGATTCGAGATTTGGTTTTGTAACTAAGTTACTGTGTGATGTGGGAGGGTTAAACGCTTCTTTCAACATCTTCTGTTTATTAGAAGATAATAAATTACATTTAAAGGCTTCATCATTTTTGGATAGCAGAAGAAGGGGATGTGGAGGTCAGATAGGCAGTCGCTCCATGTAAAATACTGGTATTCAGCTGCATCCGGTTAGACTGGAAGCCGACCCCAACATAGTTGGGAATGGCTAGGCAGATGATGTGACCAGAAGGTAGCTCTGACAGAAATTAAAAGGTCATTAGATTTAATTCAGTTTCACATCGGATGTTGCGGTCATTTTCACCCACTTCCCGTAAACAAATTATGCGTGTGTGAGTGGGTAATTACATAAATAACCTAGCATAGTGGTCTGTAAGGTCTGTGACTATCATCATCCTCTTGTCCATAACCCAATTTATTTAGGGTCGGTTCAACATGACTATTTCTTCCATACTTCTCTATTACTCGTCATCTCAGTAGTCACCTCCTTCTATGTTCTATGTTCTGGGTTTGGTTTCCGCACTTAGTCCTTCAAGTGGGCCATTGTGCGTGGCCCATGGCGTCCGTCCGTAGTTATTCCAACCAGCCCACCTCCCTCCAGTAGCTGATTAAGTCTCCTAGTCTAGAACATCTGTGCAAGATCTGAGTGGTCCCGAGGGTTACTGACCTAATCTGGGTGACGCCTGTGCTCTCATGAGGACATCTGCAAAGGTTTCATCAGCCTCCATGCAAGCCCTGCACAAGGGATCCATTATGTCTATTGTGGGGAAGTGTTTGTTTAGCGAGCAGTGTTCCGTGATGGTCCCCAAGGCTTAGTAAACGTCTGGTTAGCTTGCCATGTAATGATGGCATGGCTTCCTTGGACTGCCTGCAGCCCGGTGACGACGCCCACCAGTTCACTGCTTGTGTGTGGGTGTGCTCCTGTAGCCACCTGCGTAGTTGGTTGATAGGGATGGGCACGACAGGTTCCGGTCCACAGGCTGAAGTGCTGGATGCTGTAGTATAGTCACCCCCTTTCTAGCTATATGTTTCACTCAGTCCATACATTGTTTCTTTTGTTTTCCCCTACTCTTATAGCCATCGAAATTCATAATCCTTTTCCTCAGTCTCTAGAAATCCATCATGTATGAAAAATTGGTTTTCTTGGAAATCCAACTCTTTTCACAAAAATCGCTCTCGCTCCTTCTCTTTTCTCCGCTGACTTCATGGCCCCATACTCTCACGCACCGTAATAAATCATGGCGCCATGGACATTGTAAAAGGTGCTTAATTCATCTCCTCTCCAAATTAACTTTTACTCGGTGGATTCGAGGAAGTGTGTACCCGTCTTAATAATTTCTATTGGGTTCAGTAAAAATATAAATAATTTTGGTACTTATGAATATAAATTAGACGTGGGAGTTGACATTAATTTATGTTTAAAAAGAAAATATTGTTTTAAGAAAATGAAATCTTATACTTCGTAGGAAATTCAATCTTTAGTTTGAATACTTGATTTAATGAATATTTTATTATTTATACAGGATGACCTTATGTAGAAAATCCTGTGGGAGGCTGGCTGGCTTTGTTTATTTTAAAGAACCCAACTAATCTTAACTAAACTATTTTTTTAAATGTAAACAGTTTATATTATTTAAATGGATAATAAGTACGTATACTTCGAATAATAAAATACGTATATCATTGACCTGGGTACAAAATATGGCAAATGAAAGTGATTCAAAATAAATTTTGTGTTTGTAATTTCTTCTTCGATTTAGGTGAGAGGCACCTATTCATGTACATCGTTCATCTTTTGATTGACCGGCCAAATGTGTCTGTAATTGGTTTATTTGAAAGAAATGCGTTTTGAATTGAGATTTTGAGGCTTGTAATTTTCAGAATCACTCATCAACTACATTGCAAAGAGTTGCGAATTGAGTTGGATTCCTTTAAAACATTTCAACTCGCGATATATACTGACGCAATCCTACCTTTTGTAAATAAATATACACCATGTAAATCCCATCAATAAGTGAAAATCAAACACTCGCTTTGCATGAAGCACGACAAATAGAAATGTCTGCGTTGTTCCGGGTAAATTAAAGTTAAATACAAGCGCAATTAAAACGCGCTGCCACCAGGGGGCGCTGTGATGACAACCGCTACACAACTAGTTGTATAGTAGTATTTTATTTGTAGGGTATGTGTGTATCGGTATGCTAGGGGATTTGGAATTCAGGGAGCTTGTATTGAAAGTCTTATAAGAGTCAGAAGACCAACCCTATCTTCTTTGTCGTACATGTTTAAATGAACTTTACAAAGTCTTAGATAGGTACTGTAGAGATGCAGAACGAGCACTGGTGGCCAATGATGTCGCCCGCGACTTACGAGTCGTAGGTTCGAACCCACAAAGTCACTTTACTTTGTGTAAATTATTTCATCACCAGTTCACCACTACTCACAAAACGGTGAAGGAAAACATCGTGAAGAACATGCCGGTTTCGGCATGTTCTAGAACTAAAAATCCTAAGACTTGTGACATCCACCAACCCGCACTGGGCTTGGATTGTGGTTTACGGCCCACTCCCTCTCACCGAGAGGAGGCCTGTGTCCCAGCAGTGGGAACATTATAGGCTTGTTATGGTGCTTAAATGCCACCTTCATAAATAGGAACTTTGAAAAGTAAATGGCAGAAATACGAGACAATTATCTATACTTATAATAAATCTGTAGAGAGGTCAATTCTGTACATTACATATATTTCCAAAATAACTATCAGCGGGTGATTAGTGATCGTTACTGACGCCAAAAATGCAATCAGTAAAATTTTTGTCTGTCTGTCTGTCTGTCTGTCTGTCTGTCTGTATGTTCGTTATAGAAACAAAAACCACTCGACGGATTTCAACGAAACTTGGTACAATTGTTCTTCATACTCCTGGGCAGGTTATAGTATACTTTTCATCACGCTACGATCCATAGGAGCAGAGCAGTGAAGGGAAATGTTGGGAAAACAGGATTTCTTTTTAGGTGACGTAGTAATAGGTTAGTAGTAGTTAGTTTGTAGTAGGTAAGTTTTGGTTAATTTATGTTCAGTTTTTTTTAATATTAAGTAGGTAAAAGCGTAGGTACTTTTATTAACTATAGGTATAGGTATTATTAATTATAGTAGTTATAGGTATTTAGTTTTAAGTGAAGTAGGTTTTATTATATATTATTTTATATATTAGACGTAGTTATATATTTTTAGTTATTCAAGCCCCAAGCGGACGCCGGCGTCCGCCCGCTATTGTCTTGAAAAACGCGTTGAATGAGAAATACGCGTTCTCAAGAATCGGCAGAAGAAAGAGCACATCGGTTAAACTCTATGAGAGTTAGTGCCTCAATTTCCGGAAGTCATTATTCCACGCGGACGAAGTCGCTGGCAAAAGCTAGTCAAAAATAAAACTGGTTTCCGAGCAAGTATGTTTGTGCAATGTTACATAATTTGATGTACAGAATACGTAGTTGACGGCCATGTGATGGGCCTTTTTACACTCTAGGTATTTCATCATCCATCCTACTAATATTATAAACGCGAAAGTTTGTGAGGATGGATGGATGTTTGTTACTCTTTCACGCAAAAACTACTGAACGGATTTTGCTGAAACTTTACAGCAATAAAGCTGTACAACAGAATAACACATAGGATACTTTTTATCCCGATATTCCCGCGGGTTCGAAACTTACGCGGGTGAAACCGCGGGGCGCAGCTAGTTGATTATAAAATGGCAGAAATACGAGACAAATATTGATTTATAAAAAGATTATAAAAACAACGGTAAGAATTAGATTTGGCTAAAAAGCCAAGTGTCATGGAAAAAAGAATGTAAAAATGTAGAACCATCTTTTAGGAATAATTATTAAAGTAATTTGATAAACTGTGGTTGTATTTACTCGTACCGGTACTGAGAGCTCGTAAAACTCTCATGAAAAAAATATTATGTAGCTTTAGTTTGGAAAACAAGGACCAATTTCGCTTTTTGGTAGTGATTAATCTAAGATTATCGTACATTGTAAATTCTAAGTGCGAAAGCGAGGCTGATGTTGATGACAACACTTAATAAATATTTACAGTAAATTCTTTAATATGATGCGTCGAGTTTAAAACTGATGACCAAACATTTGCAAATCAATTAACTGAAACTGAAATATTAATTAAACATTCCAATTCAGTGAGCCAATCAAATTAAATACATCATTAATTAATATTGGAACAATTATTTTGTTATTATGTAACATGTCATTGTGTGCAGTAATTACAGTTTCTGCTCTCATCTGTCGGTTAATACGTCACATTTGCATGTGCATATGCCAAACACATTATGCTATATATTTCAGTAAAAGCTGGCCCCGTATTATAATGGATGCAAAAAATAGCGAAGTCAAGTGTTAATGCGACTCCCGGCCACCGTACGCGCGGGCCTGCGGACGGAGAGTAATGGGTAACTCACCGTCCGATCAGGACCAGGCCCGTGCCGGACGGCGCGTACGTGTTCCACGCGCGCCTCAAAGAGATGTCAGCTTTACGAGGCCGCCGGGGCAGCGGGATTGTCCGAAAGGGTTACCGCTACCCCGGAACATAAAAGGCTAAGGAAGGTACACGGGAGGGTTTTAGTCAGTAAGAGTCTGACACTCACTTCCGCTCCACCCAGAGCGGGAGCAAACAATATAATAGCAATCATTTTTGCTCAATGTTATTTAGTTTGATTTGAGATCGCATAAGGCAGGGAGGTTTGATAGGGAAATGAAGACTTTGCCCAGCAAGTGGCTTACAAGAAAGGCTAATAAAAAAAATTGGTAATGTGAACAACAGAAAAAAAAACAGGAACCGGCGACGCGGTCCAGAAGGAAATGGGGCGTGACGAGTTAACAACTCCTACCTAAAAGATTGGACTCTAATTGTAAAAGAGAGAAAAATGAAAAGACGGAGGAGATGCCTTTGCCCTTCAGTGGGATAGAACAGCGGGGTAATTGCGTAACACATTAACAGCAGGAATTTTGACAGGTCAACAACGTTCATTGCGTTATTTACGTTGTTAAGCAGACACATTTTGAAACATATGAAGCAATGGATGGGCAATGACCTTCAAAATTATTCAAATTATGATTGAAAGTGTGTTATCTCATGCTAATAACACACGTATCCGTTAAATGAGAGGTCAGCTTATACTGGATTAGTATAGCTTGATATATCGTAGTGCGTGTATATAAATTGTGTTGTTCGTCAGTACTTTGTGGTTGCCGGTCCTGCCTTTTGTATGAAATAATTGTTCAAATGCACTATTGAAATACATTTGTGTAGCTTTATTATTTAGTGAGCAGTATGGGATATAATGAGCGGTCGTTTTCATGGTGTAATTAACTATCGTGGGTTGGAAGAAGGCAGTTATTGAAATTGTGGTAAAAGTACCTAAGTTGTGCATGTGGGTAAAGTTTTTTCATAGTTGGATAGTTACTAAGAAGCCTGTAGAGCTGCGATAAAAATAAGGATATCCTAAAGGATATAAGGATATCCTATCCTGGATATAGTAAATATACTATACTTAGGTAGTTTACAATTTTGTGTTTTTGCTATGAATAATAAATTTATTTCAGACTAGCTTTTGCCAGCGACTTCGTCCGCGTGGAATAATGACTTCCGGAAATTGAGGCACTAACTCTCATAGAGTTTAACCGATGTGCTCTTTCCTCTGCCGATTCTTGAGAACGCGTATTTCTCATTCAACGCGTTTTTCAAGACAATAGCGGGCGCGGCGTCCGTTACACAAAAATAATCCTTATAGCATGATTCAGTATTCACGCGCGATGGCTTATTAGCGTATTTCATGTATAACTTTGGTGTTTCTGTACCAATTTCTATGATTCTTTTTTTATTACTTATGTAATAATGTTATCATTTTTTAATTAGGGATGAGTGAGAGTGTTATAAACGTAATGGTAGATAAATATAATCAGAAAGCTCCAAACTGCTAAGCTATCGGGAGTTACACGTGTTATTGTGAGTCAACCATAAAAGATAGACATTTGCTGTCGTGGAACATTTTTTATATAATTTTAAGAAGAACATTTCCGTCATACATGATTTCTGTGTAGCTTTAGCCATTAAGGCTGCACACGCGACGAAAGCTTAAAAAATGGAGTAAGTTCTCCTGTTTCCCCAACATTTCCCTTCACTGTTCTGCTCCTATTGATCGTAGCGTGATGAAAAGTATACTATAACCTGCCCAGGAGATGAAGAACAATTGTACCAAGTTTCGTTGAAATCCGTCGAGTGGTTTTTGTTTCTATAACGAACATACAGACAGACAGACAGACAAAAATTTTACTGATTGCATTTTTGGCGTCAGTATCGATCACTAATCACCCGCTGATAGTTATTTTGGAAATATATTTCATGTACAGAATTGACCTCTCTACAGATTTATGATTATATAAGTATAGATTAAAATCCATATTTATTGTTGGTAAAAGTCTTAACCTAATGTTAGTAAAAACACAAAATTGAAACGCGACACGTACGTGTGCAGCCGTATCGAGTGAGCCAGCATGGGGCTGTCCCACCTATCACACAATAATAATAATAATAAACCATTTATTATCAGGTAACAAAGACCCATAGATACATACCTTAACCTATGTATATATAATAATATAGTAACAACTACACTAAGGATGCTGTGGGAGCTAGCACGCATTTTACCGAGAATAGAAGGGCACCGTGAACCTGGCCTTGGTGAACAGCATCCTCAATACATTGTTATACTGGATAAAGATAAGTTTTAGATTTTTCAAGATTTTCAGAAGATTTTCGTTAGGTTGGTTAGAGCAGCGGCGTAATTGCGTAACACACTAACAGTACGAATATTATTCATTTTGACAGTTCAACAACATTCATTGCGTTATTTACGTTGTTGAGCAGACAAATTTTTCGAATACATGAAGCAATGGATTAGCAATATCTTTCAACATTATTTAGATTGTGATAGTGTGTTACAATTAGGGTATAGATTGCTTATTCTTTATCAGGGGCCCAAGTCTGCTATTTTTATAAATTCGTCATTCCAACACGATCCCATTGTCATTTTGCTAATTCGTAAAAAAGTTCGTAATCTGCTAAATTCATAATGGTCGATCATTGGTCGGTCTAAAACTACTACTAAATTTCATGCTAGATTTCATTTAATATATATTTTTACAGTTTACGTAGTGTTTGCAATCTGAAGTACTCGTAGTAAGAAGTTCGTAAATAGCTATAAACAAAACATTACATTTATTAATTTGTCATTATGTACGAGATTACCATTTTATGCCATTTCTCTCAATGGAGTGTCAGTGGTTGACCATTGGAAAGTCATATTGACGCCATTATATGAGTAGATTACCCAAACTTGTCAAAATCAACAATTATGAAATCAATGATAGACCATTCTGACACTATAGCAGACTTGAGGCCCAGTTTGTAAGTCAGTTTGTAAGAAGATGGATCGATTTTGGATCTGTAGGATCCAGATATGGCCAAAATTATATAAATTAATATAGAAAAGAAAGAAAAAAAATTCTCGTAATTATTTATCTCACTAAACCCAATGTCAAAACAACCACACTATGAATTGTTTTCTGGCATCTGGTTCCCTGTAGTTATTCGTCATCGGTATTTTGTGAATAGTTCCGAACTTGTGACAAATAAATAATTGTTGGCCCTGTCATTTAGTTCGCATTGTTCTGCGAGGGGAAAAGTCCTGTTATTTGTGCGTGCATTGTCGGGCAGGACAACAAAACAATAATGACTACGTATTATAATAACATCGTTCTGGAATGATTCGTGTATTTGGTATTTGTATATTTTTTTTTTTGCAAAATTGTACGCACGGCTACACATCAAGCTATATACATAATCAGAATAAGGTGACTTCTGTGCCCTAATTCATTATGACCACTCTGTGATTCCTTACTTAGAAAACAACTCATTCCTTAGTTAATCACGCCAATTCCGCATTTATTCATTGATTGCATTTGTTTTTTGCAGATTGTAGGAAAAACCTATAAATAAATAAATAAATATTCCACAACTATCACACAACGCCATCTAGTCCCAAGCTAAACAGAGCTTGTGTTATGGGTACTAGACAACTGATAAACATACTTATATATTTCTAAATACATAAATATTATAGATAAATTACACCCAGACACAGAACAAATGATCGTGCTCATTACACAAACATTTGTCCTGGGTGGGAATCGAACCCACGACCTCCGGCATAGCAGTCAGGGTCACTAACCACTAGACCAACAGGCCTGTCATACAATGCTAGGTCAGCTTAAACCACAGAAATCTTAATAATAAGGCTATTATTAAGATTTCTGTGGCTTAAACTGAAAATGTATAGCTTGATGTGTGGCCGTGTTAACTATTTTATTTTTTGTAATTTGTACATGGAAATTGTGACCGGGAGATGTATTTCATCAGTAGTTAGTATGCATGATATGATACCAGCTGATTTTTTTTGATCCAATTTCAGTTGCTCCATTTTGAGCAAAATTTCCATTAATAATACATGCTAGAACACCATATCGTTGTAGTTCGAAATATCTAGGCACCTCCAATTGTCTACTTGATTCATAACAAACTCGTAATATTTCCACAAGATTTTGCCAAGTAGCTTTTTTATAACTGGCATAATCAGCCTATAATTCACACCGCTTGTATACAGGCCTCTTTTCGGTGAGAGGGATTTGTCCGTACTCCACGCAGACCCAGTGTGGATTGGTAAATGTCAAATATCTTCGATCTTCTGGTTCTAGGACATACCAGTTACCTCAGGATGTTTACCTTCGTTTTTTTGAAAAAAAAAAAATAATAGCCTCCCCGACCGATTTCGGTCACTGTGACCAATCTCAACGGAGATTAGCCGCAGGAGATATTATAGTGCACAAGTGTACAAGCAGACACAGGTGCACTCCCTCTTCCCTCACTCTCATAGTCCGATGGGACGGCAATCCGACACGACTGGAGAGAGATCAGGCGCAGGACCACGTGCTTTCCGAGGCACGGGGGTATTACACCGCCAACTTCCAAACTCCGGGCTGCTACTAAGAAATTCCTAATCGAAAAACTCAATAACACTTTGCCCGACCCTGGAATCGAACCCAGGACCCCACGCTCAGCAGTCACGCTTGCGACCACGAGACCAACGGGGCAGTTTTCTTGGGAGCAGTGGTGATGAATAATTTACAGAAAGTAAAGCGCTTGTTTGGGTTCGAACCTACGACCTACAACTCGTAAGTCGCGGCCTTTATCACTGGGACACTACTGATCCTCCCCCTCTTCTCTCCTCCTCTCCTCCTTGTTTTATTTAATAATTAGTGTCTCTAATGAACGTATTAGTGAGGTTCTAAAATAGACACCTGCTTTGATGGTATAGTTCAGAAATTTAGAATAGTTCTACATTTTTTATCACATGTGAACCCATATGACTTCGAAACCACAGCCTCTAAAACACAGTTAATACAAATTCGGCAGTCTGCAAACGAAATCCAGTTGTTTCGCCACAAACAGTGTGGAGATAGGGAGTCGCAAACAGTCGCACACGGCACAAAGGCACAATGGGACTTCAAAAGCCGGAGGCAGTTCCCGTAATTAAAATCTGCCTTTTGGGTTTTGAAGCCGGTTGGTATACTGATGTAGTGTAGACTGTGGCATGTTGTTATAAAGAATGTGCTGGTAATTTGGGAATTCTCATTTTGGTTAGGCTCATTTTTGGATGAGTAGGTATGTTTGTTTGGGAATGGAGAGTTGGAGGATTGAAATGAGTAGAAATAAAAAGTTTTGTGTAATTAGGGCTTCGTACTCAAAGAGTGGCAATCGAACCCTATTAGGAAGCTTCCACTGTGCGACCGTCTCTTTCTCATGAACCGTACTAGGTAGACAGTTGAAATTTTCATACTTTGTATTTCTATTTAAAAAAAAATCGGGGTTTTTGCCTTGTGGTACGAAACCCTTTCGTGTGCGACTTGCACTTGACCGGTTTTTTTTTTATAGAAGAAGAGAAATTACATAATAAACATATTTCTAAGAAAATGAATATGCACTTTCTGGAAATTATAAATACCGACTAGTAATGGATAACAAAATACATACGTATTAATTATGCGTTTTATAAATAATTCCCAAATAAGCTTGCTTCAAAAGGGCGAAGGAAAACATTGTGAGGAAACCGGCATGTCCTAGAACCAAACATTCGAAGACTGTGACATTTATCAATACAATAATGTTTTGTGGGGGTGATGAACGAGTGAAGTACTTCCCCTTCGCTTGTGCGTCATCCTCATGAAGCGATCTCGGATAAACAAGTGTTAAATAATATGTCACTAACATTAATTATAAGGAATTTACTAACACAGTGGATCTTTTGTTGTCCGAAATAAAGAATTTATTATTATTTATTTTTATGACTTTACATATCTCGGGACCATGGGGTCCCGGTCCTTTGGAAGGCGTACGAGGGGCCGAAGCCAACTCGCAGAGGCCCCTTAGGAAATTTTAATGAAATGCGGCACCAACCGACGATTATCCTTGTATGCACTATGAAAGTGCACCCAAGGATAACCCTCGGTTGGTGTAGGACTAGTGCAAGATATGAAAAGTAAAAAATTGGACTATGGGTTTGGGTGGCTAAGGTGGACTGGTTACCAAGAACTATGGAAGAACTATGACCCCTGCCTGATCAATGTTTTATAATTATGTACACGGATAAAATGGCAGGGGGTGACTTGCACACTCAATAATGGGCCCCCGGAAACGGTCGCTAGCACTTAGTGACGTAGCGACAAGGGGGCAACATGTCCTGAGGTGTTTATGAGGAGTGGAGAGGTATTCCACGGCTATCAGGACAATCCCGGAAGTACGGTCAAGATCCCTACCAGCATCTTACTGGAATACATCCTTCCTCCGAGCGCGTTTGCTCTTGCGAATCTCCACTCAAGCCGGCCAATAAAGGCAAGAATGAGGTGGGAGCTCTGTTCCTCGTCACTGTTCACTCCAGCCAGCCAGTAAAGGCAAGCCAGAGGTGAGGAACAAGACTTCTCCCGGGAGATAGGGTCCGTGGGGTCGCTACTGCCCAACAGCTCGCCACATGCTGCCCTGCGGGTTTCTGTATCTCTCTTGGTCTGGCTCCTCACCTTAGACCTGTTCCGGCAAAGTAAACTCTTCCGGCACAGGCCTAGAGCTCGGAGCGCGCAAGCCCCACCACGACGTCAACGTAGAGATACGACGATGGGGTTATTATTATTATAATATGCACTAGGCGTGGTGGATTACGGTGGATGCCGACGTACGTGGCAAATTATTTAATTAATTAATTACTTCCCATTGGGAGGATTATCTTAATACCTTAATGGCGAATAAAAAAATACAGATCTTATCTTACTTCAAAACGGCAGTATTATCCACAGAATCTTTCCACACAACAACATGCATTATTAAATTAGAACATTACATGATTTTGTAGACGAGGCAATAAATAGCCCGAAAGTGGGTTAAGGTTGGCTTGAAATATTAATTGCCTGTAATAACGCATCGGAATGCAACGCGACCTAGATTATATAAGTACCTATGCAAGCAAAGGTGCAAACAAGAATTATCTTGTTTACGTAAAATGCATTTGTTGATGTGTATCTTTTGAGATATCGTATGAACATAATATAAGCTTTTGTATGATGTGGACTGGAAATGTACTTATAATAACACTTTTTTATCCATTACTTCTTAATGATCCTTTATTGCCAATGAGCAAATCTTTAGACTCACTTATATTGGATTGGTGTCCGCAACTCCACGTAGAACCGGGTATTATGCGTACGGGTGAAAAATCGTTTATTCGATCCACCCCAGCTCCTCAATGAAGATCAGCAACGTCTTGATGCTACTGACAATTTCGCGGAGTTGAATATTGGTTTCTAAGCCGTCAAATAGAAATAACACACTACATTTAACAATTTGCAGTACCCGGATTTTGCACCCGTCATCTTTTGGGTTTTCTCGCCGGTTCCTTCGGACACAAATTATTAGAACAATAATTTATGTTGTTAAGTGTATGTGATCTGGCAGTACTCTGAATAAATAAATGAAAGAACCAAAAGAAGAACATTATCATATGAAATTATTGCGGAGAGTATTTCAAATAACGATCACTTTGTGAAGGTAATAAAGTAACACGGTATAATTATGTTTTGAATACAAGGCTTTTAGCTAATTATTAGGTAAGTATTTTGTCTTTTTTTTTAAATGAGCGTCTTGCTTGTTTAGAATAAACTATTTTTCTTTCTTTCTTATTCTTATTTTTGCGCTGAAAACCATATTGTTTTTCTACATAAATTTACATGGTGTTAAATCACTGTCATAACATTGACCCTAAATCCAAAGCCTGTATTTTACCAAATCAACCCAATATTTAATCATGCCAAATATAGCCTAAAATTAATATTCATTAGGTATATCATAGTAGAGTGGGTATAAGATTACGGTAAGGAAGTGTTCCTAAATGCTGGATATCGGGCACTGAGCCAAATCGATCGCTTAACGCTACGCTGTATCGGTGCTTGGGTTCAGATTTTGATGAGGAACTCTAAATTAGGAGCTACTGTTTATATTTCGTACGAAATGTGTTAATTCTGTGATTTTAGTGTCAGAAGCTTAGTTTATCGTTGCCTGGATTAAACATTTTGATGGAAAATTATAACTTATTGACTCTATCCACGATATATCGTGGGTAGATAATCCTACTATCCTACTTCCTACTAATATTATAAATGCGAAAGTTTGTGAGGATGGATGGATGGATGTTTGTTACTCTTTCACGCAAAAACTACGGAACGGATTTTGATGAAACTTTACAGTAATATAGTTTATACATCAGAATAACACATAGGATACTTTTAATCTCGATATGGGATCAAAACTTACGCGGGTGAAACCGCGGGGCGCAGCTAGTTATTTATATTTGTCCGACTACGTCATTGTCAACATTTTGAATAAACACACAAAAACAGTTCAAAAAGGTGACATGTGCCCGCTATGTGCCAAAACGAATTAGTTTAAAAATAGCATAACATTATCGCTCCATGACCAATTATCGTACATGTTTGTTACAAAAGTTTTACATTTTCATGTTCATGATATCAATATAATAACTTGAAAATGTAAAACATTTTGGGTCAGCATATTTGATCGAAGGCTGATAGCTTCGATCAAATATGCTGACCCAAAATTGTTAGCATTGTCTTTCATATTTGGAGCCTGCTTGTTAGAAGGACGTCAATAAAAGGCTATTATAATCCTCTGAATAACCTTGCCATTGTTGCAATCAAACTCAAACTCAAAACATTTATTTCAATTAAACCATTTACAGGCACTTTTGAATTGTCAAAATTAACTAGTCGGTCAGTTAGTCAGAAAGTTGAAGCTAGTTGCCCATTCCAAAACGTAGATCTCTTGGAGAAGAACGGGCAAGAAACTCCAAGGACACTCTTTTAAATCAAGATATTACAAAATCCTGGGTACATTATTCTTGTTGCTTCTATATGTGAGAACAATGTTATGAAGAAATAATTAAAAATATAATATTAAAAATAAGTCCTCGCAGCTAAGAGATGAACAGTCTCAACCGACAGCGCCCGTTCACGAACATGAGGCATGGATCAGCACCATCCAGCTCAATCATTTTGTAGAGAACCGAATCTAAATTCTTGAACATATATTAAAATAAATAATATATATTACTTAATTATAGATATTGCACATTGGGTGACACAGAGACAAACATGTATCTCTGTATCACCCAAAGGTTGACTGGTGGAGAATGCCTATAGCATTATGTCCGCCTTGTGTGCTTAAAATAACAAATAAATAAATAATGTCAAATTGGATTGTGTGGATTGTCATCTATAAGTTGTCTCTCCTGGAACAAAATTGGAACCTCGTTCTTTAAAAGAATATTGATTTATGGAAACGAAAACATTTTCTTACACCAAAAGGTATAAATACAGTACGTACAAATGCCATACCACACGACCTCCTTGCGGTTCAAAAACCACACATTCACTTATATTTAATTCACCTAACATTCGGACCCTTCCAAATATTTAATTAAGGGTGAAACATAGAAATATGTTGCTTGACCCCTGTTATTTGCTTTAGGCCACCGTCAGATTTGTAACATTTTATACATTCCAACATTGCTACAGGTATGCCATTCCAAAAGGTTTTCGTTAATTGAGAAAAGGTTGTTTACCCCTGACAAGTAACAATGTTTTTGGGTTATATAGTTGTAACAAATTGTTGTTTTTTTTAAAGAATGTTCTTCGATCAATTTAAAATGTTTCCATCGCGATCGTGTAGTTTCGCAATACCCTATTTTTAGGTAATAGCTGACAATATTGTGGAGAATTAGAGTTGCCCTGTATTAAGGGACTTTTGTGTAAAACTCCCATGAATACCTTACCATACCTAAACAAAATAATTTGGCATATTTAAAAAAAAAAACATTTATTTTTACTTTTTACCCAAAAACCCCATATCGTGCAATGAATACAAAGGCCCGGGATTTATCGTGTTTATTGTTTGAATGATAGCCGTTTTCCGATACGGAATCGTTTAAATTGCTTACGTCAGCTACAGACGTCGGGAACTCGTCAATCTTGTTACGCTATTTTCGTTTCCCCCTTTTTTTCTAAACGATTTGGTATTTTTCTCTTATCTCTTATCTAAGTGATTGTTTTTATTGTGTTTAAAGGCAAATGTGCTGTTTTGAGTCCTTTGTGTTTCTATGTTATTTTAAAGGGTCTAATAATAATATGATTTTGGCGAAAGAAGTGAAAAGATTTTCGAAAGATTTCAGCAGTGCTATTCTTTAAAAATCTCACCGTGAAAACTAAGGTGAAGTGAGCTGTCATTCCAGCTGATGTTAGGGAATGCCCTCTATTGATAGCTCACTTCACGCTCACTTCACCTGAGTTATCTCGATGAGATTTTACAGAATCGATCGGCTGGTTCGGGATGAACTGTTAGAAACTCTACAAATAATATTAAGGCATAATCAGCCTATAGCATTCCCACTGCTGGGACACAGGTCTCCTCTACTTGACAGGGAGTAGACTGTAATCCACCACGCGTGCGCGTTGGTAGACGTCACGTGACTTCGAGTTTTTGGTTCTAGGACATGCCGCGTTTCCTCAAGATGTTTTCCTTCACCGTTGTTGAGAGCAGTGGTGATGAAATAAATTACACAAAGAAAAGCGTCTGCCTTTTTTTTTGTGGATGGGAATTCATCAAATGACCCCTCCCGCTCTGGGTGGAGCAGAAGGGAGTGTCAGACTCTTACTGACTAAAACCCACCCGTGTTCCTTCCTTAGCCCTTTATGTTCCAAGGCAGCGGTAACCCTTTCGGACAATCCCGCTACCTAAAGCGTCTGCCTGGGTTCGAACCCACGACCTACAAATCGTAACTCGGCGCCGTTACCACTGGGCCACCACTGTAAAATAATAACAAAAAAAAAAAAATATTAAGGCGATCAAGCTTAATCACAACAGATTATTATTATTTCCTCCTCAAGAACCATATCTAACCCCATTTACTTCTTATAAAAAATCCTTGGTTCCGCACTTACGCTAAGGTGCTCCACCATTAGGACCGCTTGAATCGGCTTAAAAACGCCCGATAAAGCTATCAGCTCCCCCTTAATATTGTTCCTCATTTGCCCACGAAGGATCGATTACCCTAATTTTAGGGGTGCCTAAATATCTCGTGATACGGTTATCCTGTTTATTCTGCCACATCTCTGCTGCAACCCTTGAGGCTCATTTACCGTTAAGTATGTTCACGATAACGTGATTGACCTTATAAGTAAATGGTCGATGCTTTTGAGCAGTATTTGAGGTTATTAAGAGGTAATTTGGATGGCCAAATCACCTCTTAATAACCTCAAATACAAACACTTTCAATATTTTCCTAGCCCACACATGGGTGTGGGGTTAGGAAAATATTGAAAGTGTTCGAAATGAAATGCGTTAATTTTGAAGATAAAAACTTTTTATTTCCATATTTTAACATACACAAGAGCAATTGTGGGTAAATAATAACAGCAGCACGGGTTCATCTAACGTTAAGCTAAGTTTGCCGCGGACGGATCGTGGATGGGAACCATCCATTACATATCGAGATGCCGATTTCCGTGCTTCGGAAAGCACGTTATGCCTTTGTCCCGGCTGTCATTCGTGGATCTTTGACAGTCGTTAAACAGTCGTTGACTACCCAGTCAGAAGCCAGAAAGACTGACAACCAGTCTTGCCAAGTATATCATGGCATCATGTTACTTAGTTACTGGGTGGTGGAGGTCAAATAGGCAGTCGCTATATGTAAGATACTGGTATTCAATTGCATCCGTTTAGACTGGAAGCCGACCCTAACGTAATTGGGAAAAGGCTAGGCAGATTGATTTTAACAGAGCATAATGTGTGCCCACACAAATCTAAGTGAAAGGGATACAGGAAGTCTCTAATAATATTGCCAGTTTATGAAACTAGAGATGTAACATAACAATACGAATATTCGCTATGGTTACTAAATTGATCTAAGTATAAAATTATGAACTAAGTATAATGTTCATAAGGACCTTAACAGAATCTCTATCTAAAAACCTTTCGCAAATCAATCAAAATGGGGTAGGTACTAGTATAATAGTACCTACCCCATTTTGATTGTCCTAAAAACTTTCGTAGATCTTTAGTTTTATTATCGGCTGACCGAAAATAGCTCACTATAGGTTACTAATAAAGTGACATAAATAGATGGTCTGAAATGAGAGCTGAACTTGAGAATTGATAGGCGTCCTGATTTGCGCATTTTGGCGCAATGCCAAGAATTGATGTCCACTTGAATCTTCTGATTGTTTGAGTAGATTCTGATCCCTTATAAAATCACCTATAAAATATAACTTCTTAGATATTGTGACTAACAAAGCAAGCAGACAATTTAATAGAAGTCGTCCTTTTTAACACAATAGCTGTACCATTTTCAAAGATTTAATCTGTCTAATACTCTAATAAATAAATAAAATTGAAGTGTCTCTTTGTAATGTGAAAACAACGGCCTTTTTATTAAATGCATATGAAAGTATACACCGTTACATGTTGAGTCATTGTACTCATACGTCGTTACGTCCGGGGGGAAGACCAGTGTTCGGGCCGGTGCATCCTGAGGTGCGGGCAGCGATTTCACATCCACAAAAAAAAAAAAATTGTACTCATCATTATGAACAACTTTTACCATGGTACCAACCCTGAAATCGTGAAAAAAATCAGCTAAAACATACATTTATGTACGCATTACTCGACTTATTATGGATCAACTGATTTTTTTTTCACGATTTCAGGGTTGCTCTTGGTCCTATAGAAAAAGTTGTTCATAATGATGAGTATAATGAACTCTTTTAAGGATTAAAACGATCAAAATTTAAGGGTATATACGGCACCTATAACAAAAAAAAATTGTCTGTCTGTCTCTTTGTTCCGTTGCTTTTCGTCCGTCTGAGTGACCTCTTAGATCTTCTAAACTGCATATTAGTTTCTTTTTATTTGTTGCGGCTTTAAACATCAAAAAGATTTATGTTTATTTAATATTTATTTATCTCCGAAAATGCACAGAAATCTCAATTTTTTACATGTCGCCATTACATCCGGGCAAAGCAGGGACAGGCTGTAACCAAGGTTTTTTTTGCAATCTTAGCAAAACAAAAAATTCTATAACCTAAAATATAACCTCAAAACAAAGACACATCTCCGCATTGAACACCAAAATCACACCATTTAAACGTAATCTTCCTCCAGCCTCTAAAAAAAGAACCACATTTCCTAAAAATTGCCGCGAATTTCCCCGAACAAAACGTAACAAATTCCCCTTGCTACCTGAACAATCCATCTGTAACAGTTTGTGCATAAAAAGCGCCCGTGTCCGCCATTACGGACACAAAGACAGTAATGACGACCAGCATTCAGACGGTACTAATGAGTACTGTTAGCGTCGACAAAAACTGCCAGCGTCACAATAGTGATGTAGACGTGCTGTGTGTCACTTCTACTTTTAAAGTGTCTGTGTTATTAGCTTCTATCACAGTTCTGTCTTTTTATCTTGTCTCTAGGAATCATGGAAGCGTTGTTTTAAGGGTAGATTTTTCGCCAGTTTTCATCTTGTAGGAGTGTAATTTTGACTTGACTATGCGACTTTGTATTTTTAGAGCTGTCTTTTCTACTAAAAAGAACAGCAGTGCTATTCTGTAAAAATCTCACCGTGAACACTAAGGTGAAGTGAGCTGTCATTCCATCTGATGTTAGGGATTGCCCCTATTGATAGCTCACTTCATGCTCATTTCACCTAAGTTGTCACGGTGAGATTTTTCAGAATCGATCAGCAGTTGTCAGCAACTGACTCCAGAGTAATGATTTGTGATTCTGTATGCGTAATCAGCCTATAATGTTCCCACTTCTGGGACACAGGCTTCCTCTCTGTGATAGGGGGAGCAATCGTAATCCTTCATAATCCTCCACGCAGGCCCAATGCGGGTTGTTAGATATTATATCGCACCCCCGGTGCGACAACACTGTCACTTATGCAAAAATGTAGTTTTTCAGGAGAAGCATTTAAAACTTTGACACCTCACAAAACAATGACTTAAGAATATGTATATAGATGAGATGAACAGCTTATACTACAACGTCAACTTTTAACTTTACTTTTGGATAAATATTAATCACTTTATATTGTAAAAAATATACTATAATTATTTAACTCATTTTTGCATTTTTTGCAAAAGTGACAGTGTCGCACCGGGGGTGCGATATGTCTTTGAATTTCTGGTTCTAGGACAGGCCGGTTTCCCCACGATATTTTCCTTTACCGTTTTGAGAGTTGTGGTGATGAAATAATGTATACAAAATACAACGCCTGTCAGGGTTCTGTGTGGTGGATCTTGGACTATCCAAGGTCAGCATTCAGATGGACTAATTAGTATTGTTAGCGTCGGCAAATACAGTAAGTATTTCGCTCGCCACAATACAGACGTGTTGTCTCACTTCTACTTTTAAAGCTTCTTTGGTAACTGTTATAAGCTGTTTATTACAGCAGACGTTTTCTCTGATTCTAGACTTTTTATAGTGTTCATATTGTCCAGGATACTTTTCCCGAATCTGATCTATGCTCTAGCAAAATTGAAGGATCATTTGTTTTCTAGTGACGCGAGAGATTTTTTTAGGGGCATGGTTGCTGCCCCAAGAAATATATCTCCCGCGTTGCGAGTTAATCACGTTTTTATATATTTTTTTTTGGCTTAATAAAAATTACTTTTTGAATACAATACTAAAATATCTTAGCTAGCACACTGTTTTATAAGAGAGACATAAAATGTTGATAACCTTCCACCACCACAATGGTTATACATTTGCAGTCGTGTCGCTTCTAATTTTAACGTTTCTATGGTCGGCACAATTTTGTGTTATTAGCGGGTATTACGGCAGATCCGGGGGGGGGGGGGGGGGAAGGCTTTGTTTTCTTTTCTCTGTGATTTTGGAGAAAACTACCTGCAATTAGAGATTATTAAGTGCTGACTTTTTAAGACTGATTTGTGCTTTTGAAAGCGTACCCGATTCTGAATTCATATTATAATTCTAATTCTAGCTTCTGGTTTAAAACTTACAAGTACAACAAGGCATTCCACGTACAGATAGTGCAATCCACGAAGACACGCCCCACTCTTTTTCCTAATGCTTACAGCAAAAGTGTGCAACATTCCGCTAGTGTTTTAGTTTTGTAAATACACACTAATTATTATTAGTGGGTAATTAGAGTGTATCGAAAGAACTAAAACACTAATGGAATTAACTAGCGATAAACACTAACGATTCGGAAGAAGAGTGGGGCACGTCTTCGTGGATTGCACTATCTGTATTTGCTTTAGAGTTCTCAAGCTTTTTGTTGTCCATAAGTTTTGTACTGTTTGTGAGAGGTTTGTTCAACTAGGGCACGTGGTGTAGTTTCCATTATTTTATTCAAGAAAATGTTCCTTATTTTCTGTAATAGTCATACCAGCTATCTTTACTCCGCAACAAAAGTCATTCCACCAAGTACCACAGCTTCACTAAACATTCCTCCACGGTTTTCCTCAACAAAGCGCCATAAAGTGTGTCACTAATGAGACGGCGCCCGCCCATCACTCATTAGTACCGTAGCACGCGACTGTACTATTTTATGTAGCTTTGTTCGCGACTGTACTGCCAAGATGTTAACGTTTTGGGAAATATAACAAAGAATGTGGACTAGTGTAATGCATTGTCTTCATAGTGAGTCCGACACCGTCATCAGTAAAATCATTAGTCATTTAGCCAGACATTAGTATCGCAGTACGCGACTGTACTATTTTATGTAGCTTTGTTCGCGACTGTACTGGCTAAGATGTTAACATTTTGGGAGATATAAGAAAGGACTATTGTAATGCATTATATTCCTGGTTAGAGTGACGTCACACCAACAATAAATAAATTAGTCATTTAGCTTGACATTAGTATCTTAGTACGCGACTGTACTATTTTATGTAGCTGCCCCGTTGGTCTCGTGGTTGTAAGCGACGACTGCTGAGCGTGGGGTTCGATTCCCGGAATTTTTTAGTAACAGTCCGGAGTTTGGAAGTTGGCGGTTTAATACCCCCGTGCCTTGGAAAGCACGTAAAGCCGTTGGTCCTGCGCCTGATCTCTCTCCGATCGTGTCGGATTGCCGTCCCATCGGACTATGAGAGTAAAGGAACAGAAAGTGCACCTGTGTCTGCGCACACACTTGTGCACTATAATATCTCCTGCGTACCTGGCTAATCTCCGTTGAGATTGACCACCGTGACCGAAATCGGTCGGGGAGGCTATTATTATGTAGCTTTGTTCGCGACTGTACCGCTAATACGAAAAAGGACTATGGTTGCCGCCATATAACAAAAAAAAAAATAAAAGTCATTGATCCGACTTGTACCAAAAAGTCCAAACTTATTCGATATAGATCGCTCGTCAGACAAAACTGTCGCTAATACTGCTTCGGTCTATTATTGATCGAAGGCTTCGATCGAGTTTCATAATTATGCGTCTAGGACACCCCTTACCGCGATATGTTTGTGTTGACCGTGTTAGCGACACTGCCTTTACATTTTTTTTTGTATCGTTTTGAAATATTGGAAAACTTTGGTAGACGGGTGTCAACGACTTTTATTTTTTTCTTTTAAGGCGGCAACCATAGTGTAATACAATGTGATCCTGACGTCACAACGGTTAGAGTGATGTCGTCGCACTATCGATGAAATCATTAGCCATTTAGCATACTCCATTTGTTAGGTAATTAAATAAAGGTAAACAAAAAAACACGTGACGTGGTTAACTGACTAATCGTAATACCAGTCTATTCAGTTGTCATGCTACGTCACAGTTGTACTCTTCAATTTAGCAACGTTGTAATTCGTAACGTTGCTAAATCGAAGAGCACAACACTGTGATGTAGTTTGACAATTGAAGTGAGTGGTATTACGTTTAGTCGGTTAACTAAGTCACGTGGTTTTTTTGTTTAACTAAACAAATGGAGTACAGACATTAGTATCGTAGTACGCGACTGTACTATTTTATATAGCTTTGTTCGCGATTGTACTGCCAAGATGTTAACGTTTTAGGATTGTGAGATAGAATAAAGGACGTGAACTATTGTTAAGTCGTATCAGTCGTTTGTCATTCGGTCATTGTATTTCACTCATGAGCTTTGTTTGCGAGTGTTCTATGTGAAGGGAACTTCGGCTACCATAAGCATTGTTTCATAGATATATTATATTTAGTTACGTCACTACTCATATTATGCGTCATCCTGTAACCCACCTCAAAATATCACTAAACTGCAGGGTAGAAGAAAGAAAGAAAGAAAGAAAATACGTTTGTTTGCGGTAAACATGACACATAAAAACAACCGAATTCCAAAAAAGACACTACAAAGTGAAATATAACTTTAATTTCGGAAGTCGTTGTCGTTCGGTTCGCATTTTTCTTTGCCAACCGACTTCCAAAATTAAAGTTATTTTTCACTTTGTAGTGTCTTTAATGGCAGTGGCTTGTTTTTTTTTTGTTGTAAAAAAAAATATTTTTCACTTTAAAGTTGTACTCACCCACACAAATTCGCATAACTCTGCTTGCTATGTAAATATCAGTGACAGGAAGTCATTATAACATCATCAATATAAACTACGTAGCTAAAATACGTATTATTGAAGCTAACTTAAAAACTACCCAGACAAAGTTAATAAAATGTATATGGGACCACCCCTGACCTATAACCTATCCATTAAAAAAATAATTTTTGAAATCGATTTACTATCGCTGGAGGCATCGCGTAACACACAGAGAAAAAAAAAACATACAGTCGAATTGAGGACCTCCTCCTTTTTGAAATCGGTTAAAAAGAACTGAGAGGGTAATTGCGTAACGCACTAACAATAGCAATGGCTTTCATTTTGACAGTTCAACAACATTCATTGCGTTATTAACGTTGTTGAGCAGACCAATTTTTCGAACATATGAAGCAATGGATTAGCAATATTCTTTAAAATTATTCAGATTGTGATTCATAGTGTTTTACGCAAATAGGGTTCAATCTGAATTTTGATTAGTATTCCTTATTAACTCAACTTGTTTTTTGGTATTCATGTCATTATCAATGGCTATAAGTCTCATGAATATTCCTACACCTAACATTTTAGCTCCGCACAACAGAAATTTCAGAACGTAAAAAGTACCAACAAAAGTGTTCATTTCACTTTGCTCTCAAAGCTTCATCCACATCCCTTTGATTCAAAATTAATTATAACAAATATGCACAATGCATGTTTCGAAGTCAAATACGGTGCAGCAGGCTACACGACAAATCCGATGTAATCTGCTATGCTGCCATAAGCTACGCCGGTTGGCATTGGCATTTGTTGGCAAAGTACATCGAACGTCTCAGCTCTAGCCAGACAAGTAGATCGGATAGGGCTTGTAGGAGAATTAATGTGGAGGAATTTGCTATGGGAAACAAACCTGTTTTGGTGGATTTTGGGGGAAATGTTTTTCGATAAGAAGATAAGAAATAATAATTAATATTTGGTAAAGATAAAGAATAGCATAGTAAAACCTAAGACTTCAGATGTTAAACCCCGCGTTTAGTGCTCATGCAAACGAGTTTTTTTCAGGTTTGTAAAAAATTTACCATTTTTAGTAAGTAATAACTTCCGTATGCATGACTCTTATGTCTCAAGCATAAGGTATAATATGCATTAGTTCGCATCGGGAAATTTTACGAACAAATTTGGCGAAGGTTATAAAACCAGCGAGCTGGCAACATGTTGTGTTTACCTGTCCTGCAGATGTCTTTAACCTGTCGGTGCTGGCTTGTTAACAGATACATCATGTAGAATTTTAAAAATGAAAAATAATGTCCAGTGACTAAACTATTGGATATATTTGATTGAATTTTTGTATGCAGACTGGGGAACGTCATTAGGTATACGAAGTTTAATTTATTGTTGTTGAGCGGCACGTTGTCGACGGCAGCCGCCGACGCGTCTGCCTCTGTCGTTGACGCGTCTAGCTCGTGTGTATGCACACTTACACTGTTTCCGTTTATCGTGTACACCTAAAAAAGTTGTAAAGACTAATTAAAAAAAAAAAAAAATCATACAAGATGTCAAAAAGGTGAAAAAAATATTTTACAAAACATGTCTCAATACATGTTTGATAACTATGCAAGACTTGGCATCACAAAATGTGGGTGTTAAGACTGTGCCGACCGTACAGTGGCGCCCTCATCGTTTGTTTGGTTATTTCATACAATTTAGAATGAAAATGCAGAAAATAAGCACGTTAAGTTGTGCTTCACAAGATTATACGTTAATATTATTAGAAGCGGTAGTTTTATATTGTTTGGTTTTATTATAATCCTTAAAACGGAATATAGTGGCCACTTTTATCCGTTTTAAGGATTATAATGAAACTGAACAATATAAAACTACCGTTTCTAATAATATAACGTATAATCTTGTGAAGCACAACTTAACGTGCTTATTTTCTGCATTTTCATTCTAAATTGTATGAAATAACCAAACAAACGATGAGGGCGCCACTGTGCGGTCGGTTCAGTCTTAACTTGACCATGATGCATTCGCTTGCTCAGTGTGGTGATTATATGTAGTATGATGATGAAGTTACATTGAAAATTGATGATGATGAATGATACAACGTATGTGTTCCTGTCCAATTTTCAATATAAAAAAAGAAGTTTAGTTTTCCCGTACCTATTCGAAAATTTGCCGCTCTGTCGGCGATCCAATAAATAAATAAAACTTTCCTGATTTTTCTTTCCGTGAAAACCTTATCGGGATTCATACAACTCGGCCTATTGCAGTCCACTGCTGGCCTCTCCCAGGCTGCGCCACAACACCCTGTCCTACGCCTTCCGCATCCAGTCCGTTCCAGCCACTTTCCTTAGGTCGTTTGTCCATCTAGCTGGGGGGCTGGGGGGATTACGAACATTTTCAAACAAAAAAAATTGGCATTGCCCACCCTTGCCCCCCCCGCTCCCTCTAGCTACGCCCATGCATATTTCATGCGCTTCTTTTGTGTTTTTGAAAAACTGTGTTTCTCATTGTTATAAACATTTTCAATGCCGGTTTATAACTGCTTTGTAACTAATGTAATAAACCCTAGTAAAGTATTTGTTATCTAGGCCGTAAGTCTGGAGAGTTTTCGTCTGAAAAGTTTGACAACCTGGGGATTGACTGACACATTTCAAAATGTGAGACTAATTAGATCTGAGAATGGAGTTGTTTGACGCGTCCCTCTGGGTAAAGTGAGATAATTGTTGAAGTTGAACTGAGCCAGGTTTCGAAAACCTATTTGCTGTGAAAGTCCTGTAAAAATAAAGACCGAAACGTAAAGTATCCTCACCGCTGTTATCTCCTTGTAAAAATAAAACTATATTGTATACTTACTGATTGATAATGATGAGTTATACTTTAAAAAACTATTATGGTTTATGGCACTGTGTGACTTAAATCCGCACTGACGCCCGCCGTCACGCTTTGCTGTGATTTAAGTACACATTACTTAAGCACATTTTTACACAGAAAAGCTTGTTTTGGTCACACGAGCTATACAGGGTGTCCCTGGAAGTATGGATCAAATCAAATAGGGGCGTGGGCAAAGTCATTTCCAAACTTTTTGATCCTGAGAATGTTGGTGAATTTTTTTACGGTTCAAAAGGTATGACCAACTTTTGTTATTTTCAATCACTTTGCATAGTGCGCAAAGAACAAAATCATTTTAAAAAACTACCACGAACTGTCAATTTAAGTTTTTTAGACAGCCCTGATAATTTTTTTAAATGATTTTTTTTCTTTGAGCACTATGCGAAACGATTGAAAAAAATTGGTTACAACTTTTGAACCGTAAAACAATACTCAATCATCAATCATTCTCAGGATCAAAAAGTTTGGAAATGACTTTGCCCACGCCCCTATTCGATTTGATCCATACTTCCAGGGACACCTGTATAATGGTAAACGATACGTGTTATAACCCTCGCTACCCATGCACTTCTTAAGTCCCACGTATCGTAATGTACCTACTCTTTAATGTTGACAACCTTGGTCCTTCGATAAGAAAGTAAAGATAGGAAATACGTTTGTTTGCGGTAAAAATGACACACAGAAAGAACAGGAACACAAAAAAGAACAAGTTGTGGGAAAATATGCGTCACATCCACGCAAAATGGCTATCACTCAGCATAATGCTACGGCCCACACGAAGATACAACTAATTTTTATATCAAATTGAAAAGTAGCAGCCCTAGAGTCGAGCTAATAAATTAATCTAAACATCCTGAACTGGTGTTAGTTTCAAGCCGAAACACTTGCGGCAGTCATGGATCGGAGCTTAGATATGTTTCTTATAGCTTAGAGCCTGGAGATAAGCAAAAAGTTGTGGTTTGATCCTAAGACGTTGACTAGAAATCTGGTGTATTTTCGATACTGAACATCGTTTTTTTATTTATGTTTTTAAGGTTCCGTACCAAAATGGTAAAAAGGAACTCTTATGGAGCGACTCAGTCTGTCTGTCTGTCCGTCTGTCACAGCTGGATATCTCAAGAACTACTAATGCTATCAACTTGAATTTTGGAATAATTTTAGACGACGTTTGCCCAACTATTTTGCAAATAAGAGAGAAATAAAGACTTTTTTTTTGCAACAACAACTGAATGTTGGTCTTAAAAATTCGAAGTGGGGAGTTATGAACCTTATGATTTAGCGATAAAGTTGAAAATCTATTAAAGAAATTTGACAGATTGTACTAGCTTGATGTGCTGGCGTGTGTACACACACAGTTCTACAGCTATGTTTAAGTCCCATGTAATAGGGGGCGAGCCTATAGCCACCAACCCCACCAATCCAAACTCTTGGCTATGTTTGAGAAATTCCTAATGGAAAAGAAAAAACCTTTGCTTGACCTGCGATTCGAACTCAGGACCTTGTGTCACAGAACACCTAATAGTACTACGTACAGAACGGACACTCCCTTCCCCGCGCTCATATTAGATACCGCACCTCACCCCGCACTTCGAGGTATTCATCGCCGACTCTTTAGCTAGGGCGCACACATAGTACTGCAGCACTGTACTGCTGACACGACACACAATTTTGCGATTTAAAAGTTTTAATCACGATGTTTGGATATTGTGATGCTTTTCCGAATTTGTATTTACATAAATGTTTGTAAGATTTCGCACGTCATTTGTTTATGTAGTAGTAATAGGTAATTATTTTGCGAGCGTTGTATGGAGTGTCCGGGGTGTGCTTGTGCTCAGCAGTAGCGCTTTGCGACCACGAGACTAATGAGGCAGTGGATTAAGAAAAATAATAATTAAATAAATATTTGACAACAAAGTGCATCTTATACTGCATTCGCGATTTATTTGCCAAAAATGTAAACAAACACATGAGTTTATGGAAAAATAACTTTAAATCCTACACAATAAAGTTCGGTATAAGTCTTCAAACATTTTTATAACGTTTTCAATAGTGCTAGTGACTCTGAAATCTACTTAATAACCATTATAATAAAGTTGATATTTGTTAAAATTGAAATTTTTTTTGAATAAATAGTATAAAAAGTTCGTGTCTATCTGTGTGACCGCTTAGTTTATCTAAACTACACATTGAATTTTGATGTAGGTTTCACCATCTTTCAAAAAATGTATTCCGAAAGGTTTATGGGTCACTAAAGTTACATAATTCTGATTTTCCTGAAAATGTCAGTCTTTAATCCCATTCCCAATCTAACCTAGACTTTTCCGAACCATGTTAGGGTCGGCTTCCAGTCTAACCGGCTGCAGCTGAATACCAATATTTTACATGGAGCGACTGCCTATCCGACCTCCACAAAGTTACCGGGTAACACGATACCTTAAACACGAAAAAAGATAACTCAAGACAGTTACAAATAGCTTTTGACTTCGTTACAACGTAATCAAAAACAAAAACGATTTAAAATTAAAACAATCGTTAGCCCGGCATAACTCTATGGATAAAAATTTCCGCGAAAGGCCCCAAAAAGGGTTGACCCCAATTTAAGGGGTGTCCCCAGATAACCGGCTTGATAACATTAATCAAAGGACTGTAGAGTTGTTGGGTTCCGCCGTCAATTTTCTGGTCAGTGCCCCCGTAATTTCTCAGTTTCCTTGGCAATTTTTCAGGTCAGCTGTTTGTTATAAACATTATCGAATTTCTTGAGGCCTCGGGGTAGGTGGTATATAAATCATTTCGTGGCTTGTGAAGATTGTGAAATGCAATCCTGAGATTTTGGGTGCAGATGTGAGATTGCGAGGAAAAGCTATTTTATGTAGTAACCAAGTCGTTATTTCATATAAACGAATGTCTTTTTGTTATTAGTTTTATTGAATATATTTTTACTAAGTACCGACCTACATACATGATTATTTTGCATCGTTATTTTATCAATAAGATTTTGTGAATTTATGTCAGTATTGTGTGATGTTATTCAATCAAATCTTATCCAAAATTACACATGATTATCAAACTGAGTTAATATAATATAGAGTTAATGAAGGTATATATAGACCACATATTTTCCTGTTTTATTTGTGTGTGAATATTTTGTGCCTTACTTAACATGGGTCAAATAAACTTATTTTCTTTCTTTCTTAAAGTATAAATATTTCAAGGACAAACAATCTATTCAAACGATCTAGGTTCAATTTTAATTCAAACTGCCATCCAAGAATTTCGAGTACAATAACACTCATTCACAAGCAGTAGGGGATAAAAATAAGATGAAAAGGACCCCAGTAATCATTCACTAAGTATGCAACGGTACATAAATATAATCTTTTGTAAGAATTCAATACACATTCGGTAGTTGTACGCACGGCTATACATCAAGCTATACATAACCAGTGCGAGGTCAGCTAAAACTGGAAATGTATAGCTTGATGTGTAGCCGTGTGTACAAGACATCATGTTACTTGTATACAGGAGGTTTGTGAAAAAGTATTATTTTTTTAAAGCAACACATTTATGGTATTAACTTGCTCATGATCGATATACACAAAATATATGACGCCCTGACCAAGATTTTACTCACGATTCATTGTATTTTTTTAAATTTTATATAAGGCATAATGTAGGATATAATATCATCAGCCTATCAATCTCAATAGACCGTGAAAGTGTGACGTCACAAGTATATTAGGGTTGTGGGCATGCCCATCGTGCCCACAACAGTGGATCCGCGCTTGCGCATAAGTCTCAATCCCGTGAGAATATCGGGCTAAAAGTATCCTATGTCTTAATCGAGTTCGTGGTTTACCCATGTACCGAATTTAATCCAAATTCGCACCCTAATTGCGTAACACGCTATCAATCTTAATCTGAATCATTTTGAAGTATATTGTTATTTTTTCGCGATTACGATGTTGTTGTCTTGAAGAAAGTTATTCAGTTTGATGGTCTGTACCACCACATATTTCTGATATACTTTGTATACTTCTCTTTGACCAAGACTATGTCTGGATTTTAAAAGAGACTTTGACCCCTAAGTTTATTTATTTATTTATTTAATGTACAGAGGCGGACTTAATGCCATAGGCATTTTCTACCAGTCAACCTTTGGGTGATGCAGAGACAAACAGTAGTAGGTGGTGTGTAGTAGTTTGTTTCGTGATCTCTTCTCACGGGGTAGTCAGATAGGAAATGTCGACTCCATCTGCTTTATTTTATTATACAGGGCCTGGAAGTATGGATCAAATCAAATACGGGCGTGTGCAAGGTCATTTTCAAACTTTTTAACCCTGATAATGTTGGTGAATTTGTTTACGGTTCAAAAGTTATGACTACTTTTTGTTTTTTTTCAATCACTTCGCAAAGAAAAATATAATTAAAAAAACCATGAGGGTATTCAAAAAAATAATTTGATAGTTTTTTTTTTAAGATTATTGCTTTAAGCACTATGCGAAATGATTGAAAAAAAAAAAAAAAACAAAAATTGGTCACAACTTTTGAACCGTAAACAAATTTGCTGACATTCTCAGGGTTAAAAAGTTTTAACCTGAGGGGCAATTCTCGTAATTTTTAAGACCGGTCTCAGTCTGATCTCAGTCTCAATTTGTCAAAAATACTTCAAATTTCCCTACATTTTGACAAGTTTTTGACATTTGTTTGTCGCCGAGATGAGACTGCGACTAGATTTTGAACGTTTTAAATTACGAGAATTGGCCTAATGACCTTGCCCACGCCCGTATTCGACTTGATCCATACTTCCAGGGACACCCTGTATAATATGACTTTTTTTTAAACATTTGTAAAAGTGATTCCGGTATCCTATTTACAGAATAAACACTCATTTCATTACCAGCAACAAATAACCTTGTGATAATCACCTATACAAAATTCGAAATATTCTGTATGGTAAATATACGAGCTTATGCTCTGTTATTCAAATGAGTCGGTAGCAGTTAAGTCTACGGGCAGTGCAGAGATTCCCAAAGCGTTTTTACACTTCAGAATAAAATATGTATATTTTAGTGAAAAGAGTGTAAAATTTAAGCAGTGCTTGAGTGGCTTACATTTTATTCGAGTAGATTTTGAGAAAGGGAAACGTGAAACTTCACTGAACGAATGCACTATTTAGTGAAAGTTTGGAGGTTTAGTTTTTTTGATTAATTAGGAGGAGGCCCAGGAGTAAGACAGAGAACACTAGTAAAACTCAACTGAACCGAGCGCTCCGCGCGTCCTGGACAGTCACACCCAACACCTTATTTGACTGGGCAATTCTTCCCTTGCGGTGGTAGGGCTAACACCCGCCTGGTTTGCGACCACCCTCCCACCGGAGTCCGGCGTCAAGCAGCCTGCTGTGTTTCGTCGATGCGTGGGAGTTCCAGTGCCTTAGGCATCTTCTGGGCACGCTCCATCATAGACCTCATCCATCGCTTTCCATCAGGCGTGATCGAGGTCAAGAGCGGGCACATTCAGCAATAAAAAAATACTTGGGGTTGCATATCATTGGCCGAGTTATCGTGTATGCAAAGAAGATGATACTATTGGCCAAGATCAGATGATCATGATGAAACAAACAGTAAAAAATACATTTAAGACTAATAAAATTAACATTTTTTTTAAATTGACAAAACATAAAGAAAGACCTGTGCGAGGCTAAAAAGGTTCCTATCTCAGCATAACGCTGCGATATTTAGTAACAAAATAATAGGGCAGCGCTGGTATTCTGATAGGGCCTCCTGTGACGCCAAGGACACACCTTAGGCCGTCTATGAATCCCAAGGAAATAAAAAAATATACTCAATTCATTTGAGCAGTGGTAGACCACTTACCGAGTTGTAGATCGTGATTTCGAATCCAGGAAGGCAGGTGCTTTACGTTGTGTAAATTATTTCATCACCACAGCTGCTGTCAAAACGGTGAAGGAGAACATCGTGAGGAAACCGGCATGTTCTAGAACCAAAAATTCGAAGACATGTGACATCTACCAACCCGCACTGGGCCCGCGTGGAAGATTACAGCCCACTGCCTCTTACAGAGAGGAAGTCTGTGTCCCAGCAGTAGGAATTATATCAGCTGATTATGCTTATGCAATTAATTTGCATTCTCTTTTCTGATATTGTATCCTGTAAAGTTCTGGCTCCAGCCAGTTTAAACAGTCCTATTAAGCTGTTGTATTGGATACTGTAATTAACGAAAATGGGCATTGTTTTTTGCACGATTGCTTGATTCAGTTGGAATTTAATTTTATTTATTTATTTATTTTTATTTATGAAATACTGCATATTTACAATATTAAGTCTTAAACTAGAGTGGTAGGTATTAATAATGGGATCTAGCATAGCATTTAAATTTAAACATTCGGAAAAGTGAGATGAATCAATTGTGATGCAATTATCTCACAGCCATGTTTATTTAATGATGTTTTTTTTTTAATCAAATTATGTTCGCGCCTTTGACTCTAGACAGAAACTCATTATTATTATCATTCCAGTCCAGAATCGCCCACTGTTGGTTATAGGCCTCTCCTTTTTTCTGCCCTATTTCGTGCGTCCCTCATTCTCAAACTCAAAGCATTTATTTCAAATAAACCAATTATAGGCACTTTTGAATTGTCAAGGGTCGGTCAGTCAGAAAGATGAAGCTAGTTGCCCATTCCAAAGTGTAGGTACCTGTGGAGAAGAACGGGCAAGAAACTCCACGGACACTCTTTTAAATCATAAAATTTTACAAAAATCTTGGTTACATCATTCATGTTAAAATTATACTTGTGAGAACGATGCAGAAAGACGTGCACGCTAAAGGCGTTCGTACTAAAAAGAACAGTTCATAAATGAAAATAAATTAAAATAAGCCGTGGCGGCTAAGAGATGACCACGACCAGTCCCTACTGACGGCGCACAGTGTTCGCAATCATTAAATTACGAGCTACTTTGATTTTAATACGAAATTTTTAATTTAAATGTAGGTAGGTACATGTTTGTGGACTTATACAAGAAAAACACATATATTACTAAGTATATGTTGTATTCATATAGTGCTAACATATTTTTATATCTTTCTTTATTATAGTCTACAAATAAAATCAAATAAAAATACGTTTACTTTAAGAATTTTCTAAATAAGCGGCCCTGAAAAAGGCCTTGATCCAATGTGAGTGACTGAGCACGATGATCCAATGTCTACTCGCCGTTTGCCTCTTCATCCGATGAGTGTGTTCTTTCAGGTGCTTCAGGAGCTTTCAATAACTGCAATACTTCTGGCGCCAAAGTAAATAACTAAATAACGGTAGCCATATTGCGTTTACCAGTTTTTGTGAAAGTTTTTTTATATAGACAAGCTCCTCCGGAGAATAGCCCGCCACCAACCTCTTCCTCCGCTTTTTCTTTGCTGATGCACTTAGCCCAACGAAATCCATCCTTCGAGCTACAGCAGATCGAGCAGGTGAACATTCAGGTTGACCAGGTGGTACAGGTTGTCCAACATCTTGATTTTGTACTGACCAAAGCTCTCCTTGCAGCCAGTCGTTGCATTTTAAAACAAACTTCTCTTTGTTCCTAATAGCATTCCATTTGTTAGTTAGCACAGCAGAAAACACCTTTATTTTATTTTTAATAACTTCTATTGGAAGTCCTGGAATTTCTGAACTATCCGAGCAATAGAGGATCCCTTATTTGCTTGATTTACCAGTTTATCACGACATAAAAGCTCGAAAAGGTAAAGGCGTGTTATTCCTCTGTTAACACCTGTTGAACGAAAAAATTACATCACTCAAAAGTCGAGGTGAGTCGAATATTGAGACTAGATTCATTCGAAAGCTAGATAAATACTCGAGTTGCATAAAAAAATATGGACGGCTGGAATTGGCTGGGAAAAAGTTGGACTCTATTTACGTTTACTCTTTTTTGCAAATTTGGTTATTTTTTTCAATTCATATTTTATTTATTTTCTCATAATTCGAATACAAATATGATTAACAAATTGGTGTATATCTTACCTGTGGATGTGGATCCCATGATGAACCAAAAATTTTATAATAAAACTCAAAAATACTTGTACGAACAGAGCGTCAACATGTACGATCATTAGCGGCTAACAAAAGCGACTGACCGGTATTGTTATCGCGTGGGGTTAGTGCAGTGCTGAGCGGTGAAGATGTCCCGGAATCGGGCAATTAGGCGTAGGAACGAGTTGTACAACTAATAATGTACTCTAATCACATGCAAATTTCAATTTATATTGCCATGATATTTATACCTAAAGTAGCTCGTAATGTAATAATTACGAACACTGTGCGGCGCCCGCTCACGAACATGACGTATGGATCAGCACCAGGGCAATTCTCGTTATTTTAAGAACGTTCAGTCTGCTCTCAGTCTCAATAATATTGTCAAAAATACCTCTAAGTTCACTTTGACAAGTTTTAGACATTGATTGTCGCTGATTTGGGATTGCGACTTCATTTTTAATGATTTTAATTACGAGAATTGATCTTCAGGTGTTTTTCGCGACTTTAACGATATCATCAACCCAACGAGACAGAAACTGCAGAATTCCAAGTGCTACACTACAAAAAAATTCAATTAAACGAAACTATAATGGCGTGATGAGTATAGTTGAAGTGAAGATACCTCATCGCTCGTAGAACTGATACCCGATGGGGAAGAAAAGTTCTTGAGTGGCGACTACGAACCGGAAGACGCAGCGTAGGCAGGCCTCCCGCTAGGTGGACCGACGACATCGTGAGAGTCGCGGGCAACCGATGGATGCAAGTGGCGGATTGTCGTTCGGCGTGGTGGTCTAAGGGGGAGGCCTTTGTTCAGCAGTGGACGTCTTTCGGCTGATGATGATGATGATGATGATGATGATGATGATGAAGATACCTACTCAAAATCATGAATGTTGTGATGGAATTTAGGAAATACTTTTTTTATCATCATTAGATAGGTTTAAAATTTAATACCCATCATGGCTTTGAAGTTTTGGCGGCTAATTCAATTTAATATTTTTTGATCCTTAGTTCCAAAAAAAAAAAGAAATGTTTTTTTAACACACACACATCACGCCTCTATTTCTCGAAGATTTAGGTAGAAGTATACCTAAAGTACATTTCGCCAGATATTTTCAAGTCCCATTGTATTATCATTTAACACACATAATTTTTCAGAGTGACTTAAAAAAAAGACTACCTAGCATGTATTATACTTAGGTTCATTATTGAGAATCACTGGCACCCAAAGGTGAGACGAACTAATTTTAAATATTAAAGAGTTGTCGCGTTATTCATCTGTTTATTCATTGGTTGGTTAGTCTGCCACCGCGTCTGGGATGAATAACACGAAGTTGTACTTTGTGCAAAGTTCACAGTTTTGTTTACAACTTTTGCGAAATATGATTGGAAATATTTATTAACAATTTTGTTTAGTATTCATAGTTTTGTTCGAAAGTAGATTAAAAATTGTGGTTGGTTTTTTTGGTTCTGTTTTACGTGTTGCGGTTTGATCGAGTGAAATGAATAAGTGAGTGTTGTTTATTTGATTTATGTATCTACGTGGGTAGGAACCTGCCAGACATCTATATAAAAAAACGGCCAAGTGTGATTCGGACTCGCGCACGAAGGGTTCCGTGCCATTATCTATAAAAACGGCAAAAATATCATGTCTGCTGTATGGCAGCTCCCCTTAAATATTGTTTTATTTCAATTTAATTATTTATTTTTAAAGTGAATATATAACTAAATATTCTGTGAATATTTCAAGCGTCTACCTGTTATCAATATCGAGCAAAAAAATCACGTTTGTTGTATGGGAGCCCCCTTAAATATTTATTTTATTCTCTTTCTTTAGTATTTGTTGTTATAGCGGCAACAGAAATACATCATCTGTGAAAATTTCAACTGTCTAACTGTCACGGTTCATGAGATACTGCCTGGTGAAAGACGGACAGACAGACAGACGGGCAGCGGAGTCTTAGTAATAAGGTCCACCCATCGGGTACGGAACCTTAATAAAAATGAAATGATGTTGGTTGGTAAGTGCGTCAATGTGCAATTTTTAAAATGCTCGTAATAGTCCCAATCAGGCTTTTATCGAAAGAAAAATTGGAAAAGTAGTCCGGAAATTTTTCAAAATCGGCATAATCTGAAGATCATGTTTTCTGTGGGATTTTTGTATGTAACTAAGAGATTTATATTGAAATGTTAACAGAACAACGTTTGTCGGGTAAGCTAGTGTAAAATTAACATGAATTTATGATATGGTTTCGTGACATTGGTTTATCAAAATGTTGGGGTCAAAACACAAAATGTTTGGCGAGCAAATCTAATGCACAACACATCACATACTTATCTATGACTTGACATGAATGACACAGATTTCTTCTTATGTGTCATTTCGTAATTTCGTAACTAGAGTGTAAATAATCTCATGCAGAACAAATTAAAAGTACCTACTTCCCTGAATATTAATATGTAACTACCAAAGCGCCGTTTTTCCTCACATACAAGCGATTTACTGAATCGAAATATCAAAAGTTTTCCTTTCCCGGTCCTATTCAAAAGAAATCTTACGTTTTAATGTAACGTTAGCCAGGAATTATAATTTACGAGAATACATTAAAAAGAAAAATAAATAAAATATATTAAAAGGTATCATTTGTACGGTTTTACGCGATGCTGTTAATGGAGTCTGAAATAGTTTTATAGGAATCGTTAAAACCGGTCAACAGTGATTAAAACCGTTTTTATATTCTTTCTTTTTATTGAGCTGTGGTGGTTGTCTAAATGGCGTATCTATATACACACATATGTCTCTGTATGTTACAGCATCGTTGATACTCATTTTTGAAACTGAAACGTATGTTGTGTGTGACTTGTTTTCCGAAATGTACATCTTCCTTGTGGCAACACGTTTGTATAAATACACTTTCTCTAATCAACATTTTCTAATTAGGCACGTAATTCGAAGCGCAACAAATTGTGTGTTGAAAACAATCTCGACTACAACTCGTTTAGTTAACGACAACCTGTCGGCGTTATTTTGACACGGCTCCAAAATGTCGCCCGAAACCAATCGCTAATTGCATTGGCTTCCCTAATTTTCGTCTAACCACCTAGCGATGACACGTCAACTGATACCTATTATTTATTTTCCAGCGTTCTAAATGCGGCGGCGGCAGCGCAAAGGCAAATTAAACTGTGAAAAAGATCAGACGGACAGCATGGCGGCCGCGATTGCGCGCCAAATCCCGCGTCACCGGCAGCGCCATCTGTTAGCGGCCGGCGATAACCACTTCCGTAGTTTAAATCATTCGAACCGTTCGAAATAGTCATTTGTGATTTAACTGTGACAACCGACAGTGCGGGGTCGTAATGTGATAAAATAATATATATTTTAGTGTTGTGTTGTGTTTGTGGGTTACGATGTCTGAGGAGAGGTCGCGGCGGTTGTCGCAGATCTTCGACCCTCTGGCTCGGTTTACGGACCTCAGTGGGGCTGGCCACTCGGCCAGTACCCCGAACAGTCCCCGACTATTGCCGAGGAGGTCGCGAGATCCGCCGCCCCCGCCACCTAGGTGAGTTACAATTGCTTAAAACCTTTTATTATTGTTATGTTTATTTTTTTATTAAGGTTTACGACTGTTTAACAAAAGTCGAAGAAATTCTTGATTAACAAGACCAGCATCCTAATTGCGTAACATACTATCAATCTCAATCAGAATCATTTTTAAGGATATTGCTAATCCATTGCTTCATAATAGTGTGTTCGAAAAATGCTCAACAACGTAAATAACGCAATGTATGATGTTGGACTCTCAGAATGAAATCCATTGTTGCTGATAGTGTGTTACGCAATTACCCCGCAGATCTCTTGGAATGACTTTACTAAAAAAATGTCTCATGACTCACTTTTTGAGTAATATGTACTTTTAATCTCCAAAAAAGCTAGTAAATACAATAGGGGCAATCCTCTTATCGGTGACGCTTTCATGACTAATGTTTATTTTCTGTCATCTGATTACGTTTGCAACGCCGTAACACTATTTCTGTCTCATACACTCGTGCGCAGATTGAAGATACAAAAGGCTTTTTGCATGTAATTGTAACTGGACTAGGTTGTTCAATTTCATACCTTGTTATATTCTGTTAGGGTTAGTATTTCCACGACCTTGTCTGTTATGTATATAGGGTGACTGATAATTAGTGACCGATACTTAAACACGTGCTTGTACTCATGATAACTAACAACTTTTACTATGGGACCAAACATGAAATTGTGAAAAAAAAATCTACTGTTCAGTCATTTATGTTCGCCTAACTGGTCAAAATGTAGGTACTGAACAGCAGATTTTTTTTGCGAATTCAGGTTTGGTCCCATAGTAAAAGTTGTTTGTTATCGTGAGTACAATCACGTGTTTAGGTATCGGTCACTAATTACCAGTCACCCTATATAATGAAGTTTAATTATGAGCTAATTTTTCACTATGACGTCTTGTAGAGAAAGAGAAATTGGGACATCGGCATGTTTTTTACTTGTCCCAACAGCTGTTTAGTTTCATATGTAGGCGCCTATGAAAAAAGATTTACTATTTTCATATTTTGTTACAGTCCATTTCAGTTTCTGGCAGTCTCTTTCATTTAGAAATCTTTTATTTTTATTTTACTGGTTATCATTATTTATTTATTTTCGTTATGCCAAAGGATTAATCAACATGTACCATGCCAACATAAGTTAAGTCATTATACAATGTCAAGTTAATAACATAACCAAGCTACAGTTTAATCTGATTGGATAAATCTTTAGGCTTGTTCCACACTGTTACAATATTATATGGTTACATTCAAGTATCGATAAAATTGCAAACTAATCCAAGATGGCCGCCGATAATAGCCGGTAAAACATGGCATTAGTAACTACTATAAAGCTAGGAATAATGTCCTTATCGATTGTTGGCCCATTAATTAGTGTCTCAATCAAGTTACAAAATGATCAGCATATTGGAAACAGATAAGTTATAGAAGTTATTGCAGATATATAAAGCTCTCAAGGTAATTGTAGGCGTTATGTAAACTGGATCTGTAAACATGATTTGGACGTTAAAATTTAATTTGTAAATTGTCTTGTTTTGAAATAGGTATCGTTGTATTAATTTATTCTAAAGGGCGACAGTAGCAATAGATCATTACTGCTTGTACAGACACAATATATTGTAATGTTTGTACGTTAGACTAAGTTGGTACAGTTTCTTTATTTCTCTAATGGACGCGCACTTTACTTGTGGTTACCTAGTAAGCGCAGAAGATCAGAAATTTTATGATTATTTATTTATTTATTCACAGCGTGTTTGTACACTTGGTTACCACAAGTAAAGCTCGCGTCGCTTCGTGAGATAAGAATACTATAGCACGACTTATTGATAAAAATCAGTGAATTGCAGCACGATTTTATGGCAACGATTGTTCGACAAAAATATGGCTTGCTTTAGATTTCTCGATCAACTTTGACAATCGACAAGGTTTCTCACAATGCCTGTGCAAGAAAATCTTTAGCTGTAGTCGACCTATATCTTCTGCTCCAGTTCAAGTAAAAAAAAAAGCTTGACAAAAAATATACTTTGCAAACTCTTGTAGTTTTAGCTTCTGAATCAGTGCCAAGTTACTATAGTAACTGAAGGTATAGTGTCAAGATACTGGATCGCTTAATATTGCAATCACTGTTTCAATGAAATAAATTCGTATACCCTATGTATTGTACAAAAACAAAATTGCCATCCAATCTACAGGGTGGAATCGAAGTCATGGGCATTATTTTAACCTAAGGCACTACTCACGATACTGATTGCATTAGGGCTATTAATACGCAAATCAAAAATATTATTAATGCAAGTAAGGAAAACCTTAAAAATGTAGTAAGTCAAATTGCACAAGGCTTATTATTGCAAATAAACACTTAAAGTAATTAAAACAAAATACTTCGTTAACGCCAATAATTGTTGAAATATCAAAATCTTAAAGCGCAGTACAGCGCAAAGCGAAATGTAAACAAACATCACCTGCGCGCGCGCGGGTTTTTCCTTACAAGTAATAATAACAATGGGCTACAAGACATTCCGTCCGGCGGGATTCCCTGAACTCTCTCCGTCCCACTCCCTCACTCGCAAAAATACGAATATCACCCCCGCGCGGGGTATGCTTCCCGCCGCAACACGAAGTCACGAACCCGGAACCAGTGTCATAACGACTGCGCAGGTGCATTGACGCGTAATTGATTTATTGATCCCGTGACGTAATCGCCGTACTCGCCGCTCGCGGCATACGGTGCTTGGATTGCAGTGTATTAAGTGTTAGTGTAGTAGTTGTGTGTTGTGTGTGTGTTTGTGTACACGATGCCTCGACCGCGTAATGTGCAGGCTAGGTACACCAACCAACAATACCCACAAATGGTTGTAATTTACGATCGCGCAAGAAATTTAGTATGAACTCGTGAAATGTTCCATCGGCGCTACCCGAACGACCCTATTCCTTCACGGGGTCTCATTCCACCAGAACCACTCAGAACCTGTTGGATTTTTCGTCTTTTCACGTGCCAGCACATGCACAAGCTCGTGGAAGAGCACCCGTTTACCCTCTGTCACTTTACCGACAAATAAGGTTTTTTCAAAACAATCCACAAGCTAGGTACGTAAATGTTTTTTTTTTAATGTATGTTAGTTGACGTAGTTTTGACCGTCCTAAGCCGGCAAAGTACGAAGGGAAAATTGGAATTTATTATGAATCAATTCATTGGCAACTTACGAATGTCACGTGAGTCGGGCGGGGTCAAAGAATTCACGCCCAATGACGCGCGTACGGCGTAGTGTACCTACGCATTTGCTATCGAGAAGCGCAACTAATTTGATACTTTGTATGACTTACTACATTTTAAGGTTTTCCATACTTGCATTAATAATATTTTTGATTTGCGTAATAGTAGCCCTAATGCAATTAGTATCATAAGTAGTACCTTAGGTTAAAATAATGCCCATGATATCAAATGCACCCTGTATATATTATCTATCATACTGGGTGTAATTTTATGTTCGCATTACTAGTCAAAATGTAGGGAACAGCTGAGTTTTTATTCACGATTTCAGTTTTGCCCTCATAATAAAAATTGTTCATAATGTTGAGTACAATGACCCCTTAAGAGGATAACGGTGATTAAAATTACACCCTGTATAAATAAAAAAAGTCGGATTAGTTACACCATTTGTAACTCAAAAACGACTGGACATTTTTTTCTGATCTTTGATTTGTTGGATTTGACTCCACCCCAATTAGCAGAGTACCTATTAAAAAATGAGAAAATTCACGAAAAAATAATAATGAACATAATTTTTATTTTCTCATCCATTTTGTTTTTACTTATTCTGAGGCGGTACGAAGTTCAGTCAGTTACTAGGGTCAGCTAGTTTTAAATAGAATAATTTTTTGTCAAGTAATATAATTGTATATAGTAATCTGAGGAGATTTTATCTGGATTGAGTTGTATGTAATTGTATACTTCAGTTTGTTAATGCAGTAAATCTAGTTTCCCAAATGGAGTGAAATGAAATAAATATAACTTGGCCGCAAAAAGTGTCTGAGCATGTAACCATCTAAAAAGTATAATCACACTTCATACAAGGCCTTTCAAAAAGTTCCCAAGTTGTATGAATTCAAAAACAACGAACTGAACTGAAAGTCGGTTAACATTTCCATTAAGTGAATTCCATCAATTCAGTTGATCTCATCAGATAATCCGGCTCGTTTCAGCCCTTGCTAATTAATCATTCAATATTAATAATACCTCATTTATTAGTATTAATCCTATCGAGCGAGTCCCAACCTCGCTCAAGTATTTATAGTGAGGCGAAATATTGTGCATTTAAATTAATGAGGACTGTGGAATATTTATGATACGTTCTGCTCATTTTTGGATGAAGATTGGTTACGGGATTCGCATAAAGTGTTGATGTATCATTTGACTGCCCCGTTGGTCTTGTGGTCGTGAGCGCGACTGTTGAGTGTGGGGTCCTGGGTTCGATTCCCGGGCTGTGCAAAGTGTTATTGGGTTTTTCCATTAAATATTTCTTAGTAACAGACCGGAGTTTGATAGTGGGGTGTGACACTCTCGTCCCTCAGAACGCACGTTAAATCGTTGGTTCTGCGCCTGATCTCTCTTCGGTCGTGTCGGATTGCCGTCCCATAGACTATGAGAGTGAGGGAAGAGAGTGTACCTGTTTTATGCGCGCACACTCGTGCACTATAATATCTTCCGCACCGAAGGATATCTTCCGTTGAGATTGGTCGCCATGGCCGAAATTAGGTCTGCAGGATTTTATGATGTATGATGGTGTATAGGGACTTGTGGCTAAATAATAACAGACGCACGGGTCGATCGAAGGTTAAGCTACTCTTGCCGCGGTCGGTTCGTGGATGACTGACCAAACATAAGGCCGCTGCGTGGAATTTTGCGGGCAGCGGGGCGGCAGCGGCGGCGGCGCGGGCGGTCGCCGATTGCCTTGAATGCACCGCTCGTTGCCCGCTCTCGCGCCGCTGTTTTCGAGAACCGGTCCATTTAAATGTACGCATAAGATCCTGCCGCTCCCGGGCCGCCGCCGATGCCGCCCCGCTGCCCGCAAAATTCCAGGCAGCGGCCTTACATATCGACACCCTTCCGGGATTCGGAAAGCTCGGTAAGCAGTTGGTCCCAACTGTCATTCGTAGATTTTTGGCAGTTGTTACGGGTATTCAGAAGCCCAACAATCTGGCAAAGGTCTTTGCAAGGGGTATCGTGTTACCGAGTAACTGGGTTGTGGAGATCAGATAGGCTCCATGTAAAATACTAGTTTTGTGGCGGTGTTTACACACATCCTATACTTAATACTGCATTTCTTTTTTATCTCTGAATAGTAATTTGTATTTAAATTTAATCTAAGCTTAATGTAATTCTGATAGCCTAATAGTATTTATACCCTATTCAGTTTGGCTTGAGACAAAGTATAAACAATGAAACTGTATCCTTTTGTGGTTAAATACGAACTTAGGTACATAATGAAAAAAGCGAAACACACACACAATTACTTTTTGTTACACAAGAAGATCATATTTGTTTTTGTTAGAAATTAATGTTTTGAAATATTTTACAGAATATCTATTATTAAAAGTAGTCAAATGTTGTTTACGCTTTGTCTCAAGCCAAACTGAATAGAGTTTAAATGTGTAATTTGTGAGCTGCACCCATGCGGATTTCACTTTATAGTATTGCATAAGTAATTATAATGTTGGCTATAGTGTCAGCCCGTCATACTTACATAATTCACGCGTGTAATTCTCAAAGGGTTAGGCAGAGGTGTACCTATTGTAACCCAAGCATGCTCAGCAGTAGTGCTTGCAAAAAACCAACATTAGCAAAAATGTTTTTTTAATCAAGTTCAAAAAAGTAGGTTCTGTATTCGATCCGTATGTATGTATGTATATCCGCGATTTTCTCAAAAACTAATGAACCGATTTTGATGTTTTTTTTTCACTAGAATGATCTACATACTTTCAGGAAGGTTTTAGTATACGTATAATACATCAGGTAATTATTCTTATGTAGGAAGTTATATACATAAATGTACTGCATCTCCGCCAATTCTTTTCCACATAATTTATATTGATGATGTTTTAACTGATATTTGCATAGCAAATAGTGTTAATTGAATTTGTGTGAGGTAGGTACAGTCGAGTTCATTAATATATTGGCAGTGACAAAGTTTCAAAATATTATAAGCGTTGAAATGATCATATAGTTCTCTATAAACTTAGACATAAATAAAATGTTAACATACATTTAAGTTTCAAAATATTATAAGCGTTAAAATGATCATAATTTTAACGCTTATGATATTTTGAAACTTTGTCACTGCCAATATATTAATGAACTCGTCTGTACAACAAAAAAGTGAAAAACAAAAACTTTTTTACAAAAAAAAAACAAACGGCTTGAAAAAAACACTAGAAAGTGGAAAATAACTTTAATTTCGGAAATCGATGTCAAAAATGAAAATTCGGCACCAACGACACCGATTTCCGAAATTAAAGTTATTTTTCACATTGTAGTGTTTTTAAGTTGGTTGGTTTCATTTCTTAGAACGCAATTTTAACTTTCTCAAGTCACTTCAGAGGGGCAATTCTCGTAATTTTTAAGAACGTTCACACGAACGAACGTTCATCTCAGTCTCAATCTGTCAAAAATACTTCAAATTTCCCTACATTTTGACAAGTTTTTGACATTTGTTTGTCGCCGAGATGAGACTGCGACTAGATTTTGAACGTTTTAAATTAGCAGAATTGGCCCACTATTCTCTTGCATTCTGTCAAATCTATGAGTTTTTATTACAGTGTGTCCTGCACACAAACTTAATATAATTATTATATTGTCAACTAAGCAACAATAAAAACCGTTTAATTTTCCTTCACTGACCTAGCCCTCAATTTTCCAGGCCAATAGCTCATACGTCTCGCCTGGACCCGCTGGAGTACGAGCTGGCAGCAACAGAGGTCGGGTCTATCAACTGGCAGGAGCGCTGTCTGGAGTTGCAGCTCGAACTGCACCGCAGCAGGCATCAGGCGACCAGAGTCCGGGATATGCTGAGAGATAAGGTAGGGCTAGATTATTACTTAAACTTTTTACTAATTTTTCAATTGAAATTGACCGCGTTTGTTTCTATTCCTGTCATGAAAGTGGACGAGGTATGGCTGTCCTTTGTATGAAAATTCAGTCTCACCCCCTGGGGGTCAAGTGTGAACTATGTAACTAAGGGTTGAGAGGAAACAAATAAACAAATATTTTTTTTAGGGGTCGAGGGGCCGAGAGTGGACTAAACGTCATTCAAAAGATAAGACTGACAGTCAGTCTTAAGAAGGCAGTTTATCGTGTCTTTTTTAGGCTATTATTAACTTGCAAGGGCAGCTAGCAAGGGCTACTAGCTAGCTTGCAAGGGGTACTTACTAATTAAGTAGAATTTGTACCAATTGTAACCTTCGTAATTATTAAACTGTTCTCAATATTCCTTTCACTATACTATTTGCAAATGATCAAAGAAAACCAAGTTACCCTTTCAAAGACACTAAAATATTTTGGAAAAAACGTTACTCACTTTGACATTGAATGATCTCAAGTGATTATTTAATTAATTACGTACCTATTAGGTACTTTGTAATATGGTCAAATCGTAATGATTGTCTACGCGATAAACCACCACAAAAGCAGCCAATTAGTTCTAATTCTCCTCACTAATCACTGCTATCCGCTACAGATTAGTGAAACGGACCAATATATTCTAATTACCGCCCCGTAATTAATATCGAGTTAACAATGAGATATCGATGACGTCATCGCGGTGACGTCGACTCGTGTCACCATACGTCACAATTACGTGGAACATGTTAATGTGTGTATTGATGTATAGGCAGGTTGTGGACGTACAGAGGCCAGCACAACAAGCTACCCCAATCTGTCAAATCTCTTTGATAGATTTTCAACTTTATTGCAAAGGAATAAGGTTCATATTCAATTGGGAAAATTTGACAGATTGGGGTAGCTTGATGTGCTGGCCTCTGTACATTTGTCGATTAGAGTTTATATTGGAGTTGGATGTATTGACTCTGTTTGGTGGTGTGTATACGTCGGTGTCGTGCTTTAAAAAATATTTAAAAAGCATGAACAAGACCTTCCTATTGTATATTTAAGTGCTAGCTTCTCGCGAAAATATTCTTCGCGTGAAATTTCTTGTTCCCCCGACCTAACCCGGCGCATGGCATCGTTAGCTATAACTTCGTTTTCACTGAGCGTTCTTTTTTTCTCCTAAGGGATTATGAGAAACAACCTATATCCTTCCTCAAGAATTGGGTTATGACATGCAAAAAGAGTTTTTTTTCGAATCCGACTTGTAGTTCCCGAGATTAGCGCGTTCGCGACCTCATCTAGTTTTTAAAATATGATTCACGTGTGAAAGTGTTTTTGCAGAGGCTAGCACATCAAGCTACCCCAATCTGTCAGATTTTCCCAATTGAATATGAACCTTATTTCTTTGTGCTAAAGTTGAAAATCTATCAAAGAAATTTGACAGATTGGGGTAGGTTGACCTGCTGGCGTCTGTACAAGCCTACTAACAGTAACAAAATAATTTATCATTTAAAAACAAGGCAGATGATGAACTACAGTGACAGTAACGGCTACTTAACTAAAACTCAAGTGGCTTCCCATACGTCTTCGCCGGAATTCTCATATCTTGTTTCAGCTCTACAGTATTTTGTTTAATCCTAAAACCCCCTCTTATCTCAAAGAACGTTTCAAGTTCCTTCACGACACACATAATAGATATCTGAGGTCATCGGAAAACCTGAGACTAGAGATGCCGATGCATTCCATCAGTTTATATGACAAATCTTTTACTGTTCAAGCAGTACGGTTATGGAATAACTTGCCCGTGTCAGTAAGGCGTGCTCAATCTTTGTCCAGTTTTAAAGATATATATAGATAGCACTTTCTTACTCCTTAAACATCATCATTATATTTTCTTTGGTCCCGTTATGTTTATTTATTATTATATGTATGTATTTAGATTAGTATAATATACCTACTTTATGTATGTATTTATTGTATTATGTAAATGGTACACTACAGACTACCTACAGTATTTGTCTCTCCTTCCCCTTTTTAATCCATCCAAAGGTTGTCTTTAAAAGATCGCTCTTAGCGATAAGACCGCCTATTGTGTCACCCTTTGTAAAATGTCTGTAATTTATATGGTGTACATAATAAAGAGTATTATATTCTAAAACAAAACGCAACTGCAGACCAAAACAAAAATGCTGCCACAGCCTAACAATATACCTACGTATCACCAGTTTTCCAAAGAAGTTAGCTGCCCGTCATCTGTTCTTTATAGCCTACGGATTTAATTTGGTGCGACGTTACTCACGAACCCCTGAGTTTTTCTGTTCTGCTGAGTATCCCAACGAGGACTTTATGATAGATGGCTGATACATTTTTCATTGGTCCACTGGATATTTGTGGGTTTCGAATGTTTTTTTTTAGACTGGGATGCGTAGAGGGGGTGTCTTTTATGTGTGTTGCAAATGGGAAAGTAAAGTACACGTTTTTGGATTTGGTTTCGTAATATTATTTTGAAAGTGTCCTCTAGATAATTTAGTAGGTTCAAATAATTTAAAAATCAAATAGTACAAAATAATTTAAACATGACTAAGCCGATATCAGACGCTTGACGTTTTGTACATTTTTGCCTTTCATTCGCTGACTTACACTCGAAGTGAAATGTCTGAACCCAAAATTAATCAAACGTCAAAAATGAATTTATTAGTGAACCACTGGGTGGGAATGAACGATTTCTTTCATTTTCACCATTCTTTTGCCTACAGAATGATAAAAAATGAAATGAAATGAGCAGATGAACGCTTATCCATACTAATATTATAAATGCGAAAGTATGTCTGTTTGACTGTTACCTCTTCACGCGAACCGATTTAGATGAAATTTGGTATAGAGATAGTTTGAGTCCCGGGAAAGGACATAGGATAGTTTTTATCCCGATATTCCCACGGGATTGACACTTATGCGGATGAAACCGCGGGGCGCTGCTAGTTCCTATATAATTTTGACTGTGTCGTGTGAACGTGGATTGAAACAAAAATTAACCTTCACTCGAGTGAAAAAAAGCGTCTCGGAAAAACTTTGCCAAACTTTGAAATACCCCTTCTCGAGCAAAAAAAAGGCATGTAAAGAAACAGTTATCTGTTTGTTATAATATAACCGTCTCAAACTCACCTTATCTAAATTCCCTTTGTCACATTCCATTTACCTTTCCAGACGACCAATACTCCCATTGAACTACAAACGTATCTACCTACGGAAATTCCCCTAGTAATGCCAGGCTCACACCGGCCCAGTGACTTGTAAACAGTCCTTCATACGTCGCTGGTCATGGTATGAAATGCCATAAAATCAGTCGGCTATGAGAGCCGATATGGACGAGAAACAAGGGGGATTTACACCGACGTCGATAGTCGTACATATCAGTGTGGAACTTTCTTAGGGCTAGTTCAGATAAAATTTTTCAAAGCATTACAATATAAAATTGATTTATGGGCGGGTTTATCTACTTACGGAGAGACCTTTAAACAAACCTAAGTAAAAAGTCATAATTCGAGGTTTGGCTCCCAGCCTATTTCCTCCTCCAGTATTGAACCAATTTAAAATATATTTCATAAACTGAATAAGAAGGATATACAATGTGTACTTAACGTTAAATGCGCAAAACCTGAAAATATTTTCTTCATAATTGACTACTGAATCGATTTCAGTAACTTCAAATACTTAGGTATAGGTGTTTTTTCGTAATTTATGTATTTTGCCATACTATCCGCCGATTGAGCCAAAGAAAATCTTAATTTAAGGCAATAAGACTCAATTTTGAATGCATAATGTTAGGATCAACACGATTTTCTTAATAAAAATAGTTAGCTTTAAAAAAAATAGTTTGGGATATTGTATTATGCTTTTAACTCAAATGCTCTAATTTTAATGGGTGTATGAGGTTTTGCGCAATTAACGTTACACGTTACAGTTTAAATCGGCAATTTTGAGCATTTTTTGAGGGTTCTAGTGCTTATAAAAATAATGTATCATCAAAAAGTAAAACATAGGAACATACAAGTACTAAATATTTATTATTCTGTAAAAAATCATTACTACATTATGGTCATTAACCAGAAAGAAAACAGACGAGAGCGTTTCTATGGAAAAAAGACCACCCGCATTTCCTCTTAATAAAAATCTTAAATGAATTAATTCACTGACAGACAACGCACAGCATAAGCCGTTGGGTCTAGAAGTATGAAATTTTGCACAAAAAATCTGCCATCTTCCAAGTTCTAGCAGTAAAGAAGGATTTCTTAAAATTAATCCAAAAAAAATCATAAACGGGTTAATCAGGGGGTGAAAGTATGTTTGGAAGTTCATTGATTTTGCCGATGGGATATCCTATCGCTGGTTGAATAGTGGTTTCCACTAAATTGTGGTCACGCCACGTGATGTCAAAACCAATTTCAACACTGTGTCAACACTCCTGAAAACGGTGTTGACGCTTCATGACAGGTTGGTGGCTGCACTGTGGTTACGTGTAGTTGATATCAAACACTGCCTATCGCAGTTATCGGGACTGCAAAAAATAAAAACAATTTACTGGAAATACTGTATTTGCCGATTTTTGTAAATGAGGAACCTTTAGAATAGTTTTAGATTCGTAAATTTTTACTGGGTAAAGTCAAAGTCAAAATATTTATTTTTAAATATAAAAATACAGTTCACTATGTCTTGTCGTTGACGGCGTACAAATATCAATTATGTGGGTATCTAAAATTATTTTTGCATTGCAAGAACTTCCTCATTTAAAAAAAATTGTTATAGGAATTAACCAATATCGCGTTGATCGAAAGTCGTACATCTGCACGTGCCCTTACATTGTTGGTACACTGCGCCATTTTTGAAATCACTAAGCCTGGATAAAAAGCGCCGATACCGTGGATTTTTGTCATAACTCCTGGGCAAATTAGTTTTTACCGGAGTATTTTTCGAAAAGTAACGTATGGGATTTGACGGGCTTTGTAATGTTTTTGCTTTGTTTTAACATCGTCGTGTCCACGACAAATATGAAATCTGTATGAAATATTTTGAATATGTTATTGTTTTTAAAGGTTAGCGTTATATTATAATTATCAACCTATATTGTTCCCGCTGCTGGGACACAGATAGTTTATAACCAGGATTAACAAATACTGGATATAAACTATCTGTGTGCCAAATTTCATTCAAATCCGTTCAACGGTTTACGCGTGATTGAGTAGCAAACATCCAAACATCTTCACAATCTTTCACATTTATAATATTATTGGGATATCACTCCTGTATTGACCGAAGGGTTATGCAAACGTGTACCTATAGTACACCTTTGAGTTTGTTTCAGCCTTTCTTCTCAGAGTAGTCAGATAAGAAACGCCGAACTCATCTAGTTAAAAAATATGATTGACGATTAAAAGTTTTGGTACAGACGCATCAAGCTACCCAAAACTGTCAAATTTTCTCAATAAACTTTGAACCTGAATGCTTTAGCGATACAGTTGAAATCTATTAAAGAGATTGTAGTAGCCACCCACATTTTGCCAGTTATATTTAAGTTCCATGAAATTTAATAAATTATTTAATCATAATTTTAATAGCATTCCAAAACTCGTTTCCAAACTTGACTACCGAATTTTTCGTAACAGATGTCGCAAGCAAAGAACCAATTTGCATTTAGTTCCCCCGAACAAAACAAACAATTATAAGCAATAAAATGACAATCAAACCATTCGAATTTGTTAGGCGACTTGTAAACTTATGGACTTCAGACTCGAAAGTTTTAATTAAGTAAAGGGAATTTCAGTAAACGACGTTTCAGCCAATTTGTGAAAGTTTTAACGACTGTCAACACTGAACGGCGCGGGACCGATTTAAGTCGACGGTGATCGATTTAGGCAACATTGAAAAAATGGCACCCGGAGCCACTGTGACGTAATAGGAAATGGTTTTCGATTTAAAATATCGGACTGCGTAAGTACGAAGTGGGATGAAGGAAATGGGGAATCTTGGCTGAATCTTTAATGTTATTTATAATATTAGGTGGAATTTTAAATTACCAAGAAATAACAGTTCTGTTATTTCTTGGTAATTTAGGTACAATTTATTGATTTATTGAAAGATGGCATTTTCTTTGGCTAGATTTATTTTAGGTGTTTTCAACCGTAGTGTGTGTGTTATATCGTATCTCATAATATTTCAAAGATGTTTATAACCCTCATGCATTAGTCAATTCTTGCCTTCTGAAAAAGCTTTGACATGATTAGCTAGTCTTGGCTAGCTTTCTATCTTGATATACATCATTCTTCTGTACGTGTGACACTGAACTCCTCCGAAATTGGTGGGCCAATTTTCATGATTTTTTTTTAGTGCGTTTGGTGGGTAGTTTAGATTCACAATCAGACCCGGTAGATGACGCTGTTCGGGCAGGACAACATCTGAAAGGTCCGTTAATAAATTATAATATTTTTGTTTCATTGATAATTTGTATGTAAAGAAAAAAAACACAAACAATTTCGTGTATTTACACACAAACGTATTCCGTTGTTGATGTCTCCCAAAACACCTCTAAAACTTCAGCATTTCACCCGAACTTGTATAGCAGTTACACTCCAGCGCAAGATAAGTTCTCACCTAGCAAAACCTATCCTTCACTTTAAATCTGATACCGGTGTAAGATCCCAGGAACACGGTGCATACTTGTCGGGAATGTCGGCAAATCCCGGGAGTGTTCGCAGCAAGAAACTGCCATACATCTCGACGGTGCATAGTTTATCGTGAGGCGGGCACTTAGTGCAAGGAAATGTTTCGTCGTACGTTTTTGTTATGATTTGCTTTATTGTTTGGTAAAGTTTTCGGGAAAGGGAAGGTTTCGGGAGGTTGTAGGGTAAAGCATTTTTTTGTTTGTCGGCTTTCTATAGAAAAATATTGTGTGCTTACTCGGATGAATTTTTTTCCTTCTTAAGATTTTAAGAATAAAGATTATGATATTAATTTTTAAGTGAGCATTGCCTGAAGAAGTTACAGCCTGTCGTTACCTAAAAGTACATATATTATTAAAAAAAAATGAAATGTGCATAGAAACAAAAGTTAACTATATCTATTGAGATGAAGCTTATAGATATTTCCTTAAAATCTAAAAAAATATGACTAGATCGCCGAATACTTTTGTTCCTATTTTAGTCTTAAGTTAGTTGTGCCTGAAACCTATTTATGTAAACAAGAGTTTTCTCTGGTGAGCATTTCGAGAGGCGCTGCAATATTTAACAAATTTTATGCTGCACGCCTATGCACGTACGGCGAATTGCGTAGAGTAGTGAACGTCGGGTGCTACAACTTATTTGATAACAAAGAATCATGAATCAATCACTTTACAGTATTCAATAAGGTATCTAACTTTTCAATTTAAAACAATGCTATACGAATTATAGGCTGACCAAAATAAGAACAGGCATTAAATTGACACAAGACATTCTACAAGACTTATTTGATTTGGGATTTAGAAATTACACTTAAGCATTTTTAGCTGTCGTAATGGCCCAGTGGTTAAGGCCTTCGCCTCTTGCACCTCTTGCACGAGGTCAAGGGTTCAAATCCGGGAAAGTACCAATGTGGGTTTTTCAATTCTTATGTTCTTTCTCTGAGTTTATCTTTGAAATAACTGACGGTGAAGGAAAGACATCGTAAGGAAACCTGGCTCTCAACCTGTCTTGAGCAAGCACCGTATTAATGCTCCTCTTCTTCTCTTCTCTACTCTTCTGCAGTGGAACAGTAATAGATTGGTATTATGTAAAGTTTCCTCCAAAGATGAAAAATGAAGTCATGTTTTCAATAAATTAGCAAAAGAGAAGGCTTCTTTCTCATGATCTCAGTGTTTAGCATATCAAAATGAAAAGCCCAAATTATGTAATATCACAAGAAAAAAAAAACCCGAACCTCTTTTGATTTACGAACTTTCTCCGCTTCTGTACCCAAATTGCTCTGTGCAAATCTCCACAGAGTAATTCATCACGTCTCTCTCAGGTCCCGATAAATCAATCGACTAACTGTTGCGGGGTAAAACAGATATTTTACGTAAAAGACGATGACCATATCCGTATGTATTACTTGTCTTATTTGATTTATTGGGAACTGTATGAGGAATGTGTGATGAGAGGTTTTTGTGTAGATAAACAGGGTGGAGTAAAAATGTCGGGATTTTTGAAAGATTTGCTTTTGTTTTGCCGAATGAAACGACAAATCCCAAGTTTAAAAAAATTATTCGTAATGGTCTCTGTTTCTATTTAGATTATAAATTAAAGTTGCTTTTTGTGTCTGACCACTTTGTTCTTTTGAACTACGCATCGGATTTTTGCTGCGGTGTTCAATATAATTTAGAGAATTTATTCCATTAAACGTTTATGTTTATAATACATTGTACCTATATTAAACTTACATAATTATTATAATGATGACATCCCGATGAGTGTTAGCTGGTCGCTAGTATTGTATACATTTGATAACAGCTTTAAAAGAAAGAAAAAAAACTAAGTTATTGATAGTTACCGATTATTTTATTCGCAATGGAATTTTGTTGGTGGGGCAAACCCTACACTAAGTCCCGTATTACAGAACGTCACTCAATACTCAAGCATTACTTAAAACTAGTTTCAACCAATCAAATGGCTTGAATCTAGTTTTAAGTAATGCTTGAGTATTGAGTGACGTTCTGTAATACGGGCCTAAAACTCCTTTATCGTGATTTGTGGGTAATGATCGTGGGTGTGTTTAAAAAGTATATTGTAGATGTAGGTAATATTTTCAGATCATAACTTTATCTATATCCACAGAAAATTATGTTATCAAAAACCAAGTATATTCACATTCAAATCCTCTTTATCTTCAAACCACTATTCAAAACACATCTGTCTTACCACTGATATCTCCCAAGGCAAGTACCAGGGCGTCATAAAAGCGTAGTAGTCTACCGGTCATAGCCATGCATAGCACGGACCGCACTACGGCGTTCACTCAAAACCCACCTCGGCAGGGCTATCAAATCTCTGCCAATATACTGAAGATACTGCAAATGGAATAGATATCGCACCAATAGCATTTCACGGAGCTGAGGTGACCAAACGAGCGGTTTAAAGCGTCTTGATTGTGAAGGGATGGACGAATCGAAATAGTCTATAGCACCCTGTACAAGGATTTTTTTTTGTAGAAAAGGATAATCATCATCATCAGTCTGCAGCAGTCCACTGCTGGACTTAGGCCTCTCCTATTGCACGCCATTTAGCTCGATTGTCGGCAAATCTCAACCAGCTGCTATCAGCCAAGATTGTCGCTCCACCGACGGTTCTACGACTAATTATGGCCGGCCCATTGCCACTTCAGCTTGCTTAAACTTCGGTTCTCTGCCGGATCACCTCATTGCGGCTTCTATCCCTTACATCTTTACAAAAGAGTGATGAATGCTAATGGACATTGTTAGTGAGTGTTTCTAAGTTCACATTAATAGGTATTTGTAATTTTTATGGTGTACATAAATGGTATCTATCTAAACGATATCGCGTTCTTGTGCTCGGTAAATCTTCTCAAGCGCTAAGCTGCTCTTCGACCTTCTTAACTTCTAGGGAAAATAGATTATTGATGTTCGGAGGGCTCTTCAAGATTTCAAGACTGTGCAATTAGGGTGGCTACTCATTCGGTTTAAAACTCATTTCGAGTAAATTTCGAGTATTTTAATTCTAGGATAAAGTATACGACAATACGGAACTCCCAAAATATCCCAATAAAACCAAAACGTATGGACACCTCAAACGCAGTGTCGCACAGTGTTGCAGTCGACACGTCGCCCGTACGAACGTCTGGACCGATATTATTGTTACACTACCTACAAAGATAATTTTGTGTATCTCTTCTGAAAGTTTTGGCACCTCTCAAAAATGTGGGGGGACGTAATCCATTATAGCATCGAAGACGCCGGTCATATTTTATCTTAGGGACAATTTTTGGTTAGAATTTTCTTTTTGGGGAATATAATATACGGTGTTGTATAGAATCGATAATATCTCTGGATGATACGTGTCAATGTATCACAACGTAACTCTTGAATCTAAACTGGATGTGGTGGCCACTTGCAAAAAGCAATATCAAGCAATATCCGGGCAAGTTTGAATAAGCGCTAAATAGTATACATATACATATCACACAAACTTTTAAAGTGTTTCTAAAGTTTTAAATACATGTTATTTATCAAATAAAAGCGAAAACTGGAATGGATTTTGAATTTGGTATAAATTTCGGAGAACCCGGCATTGCTATTTTCGTATTGTGACTCTGAAAATAAACAAGCAATGGTACAGTCAGCAAAGGAGATAATTATGCAGGGTCGTCGAATATATTTGAAGTTTAGTAAGAAACCTATTGATGTTTTCGAAATTTAATTAAATTAATAGAAAACAAACAGTTCATTTATCAAATTAAATTTCATTCGAAAACATCAATGGGTTTCTTAGTAAACTTCAACTTTATTCGACGACCCTGCATCTCCTTTGCTGACTTACATTCCCGAACATAGCATCAATTTTCAAAATAAAGTTCTTCTAATATTACATTTGATCCTGATTAATCATGATCCTAATAACCTACTCTTATTCTAATGTATTGAGGAGTCGGATTAGCATATCAAAATCTGAATGTTGGTTCTGTTTGTTACCAATAGAGAGCACTGGTGGCACAGTGGTAACTGCCGCGACTTACGACTGAACACAAGTCATGTCAATTAAAATATATGATAAATTACCAGAAATAATTAAACAAGAACAAACATTTAATACATTTATAAATAAATCAAAGCAATTGGGCATTGTCTAAAATTTCTAACCATTACATTTTATTTTATTTTTTGAAAATGTAGAGCATTTTGAGAAACCAATTTGAATATTTTGATGATTGGCTAAATAGTTATTTAATAAAAATATATTTAAATACTTAAAATTTGTAAGGCAGGTGACGTCATCAGTGGCACAAAACATTAAGTGCCGTTGCCTCACTAGTACATAATTAAAAATTTTAATCTGTCAACACAACGTCACATCTGTCAGTATCAATAGACGTCCTAAATAAAGGAATCCTATCATTGTACTAGTTACAAATATACAAACCGTATGTGCCGATCCTCCTTTACGGAAAATGGTTTTTGAAGGTGTAAGACTACGTCACTAACAATTGACGCAACGACATTATTTATTGTTCGTTTTCCTGAACTACAAATGACCACAATGAGCGATACTTTTGTCACGGTAAAGCTGACTCCCAAAGCCTACCTAAAGTTGAGATCGTTATGATATTAGAGTATATTTCTACTAGAAGGCATCATAGTGTAGTGAAATTTCACAAGATTATGAGGCAAATCGCAGGAATAATATATTGTAAAAATTTTAAACTGTAATTATGTTTATAAGTTTGACATTGATTTTATAATTTGACACTTGACAGATTCTAGACAATACTTGCCACTCACTTTTTATTTTCTGAGGTAACGATACAAAACTGTTCAGCCAAAGCTGACGTAATTTGAAGGGCAAAGAAGGTCAATCGTATTTTATCATAAATATCAATAAAATTTGAATATTTTTCATGATTAATTAGTCCGTAATGATCAGTAACGCTATTCCTCGAAATGGTTTTTCAATTACAACATATGAAAAAATATGAACAAGCCCAATTTCTATTAGGTATATAAATGCTATTATAATATCAATGAATATCTAAATGACAAATTTTAAATTACATGTTTTTATAAAATAACAACAATATTTATATAATATAGTATAATAACTAAGTAGTCTAATAAAAACCCTCTTCCTCTCTCCCACTGCTACTGTGCCCGACAGGGTCCACAATGATCATATTCTGTAAAACCTACCACCTAAGTTCACATGTGGAAGCAACAAATATATTGAGTATTGAGTACGATTTGTAGGTCATAGGTTTGAACACAGTCATGCGCTTTTACTCTGTGTAAATGATTTCATCACTACTGCTCTCAAAACGGTGAAGGAAAACGTCGTGAGGAAACCGGCATGTCCTGGAAACAAAAATTCGAAGACATGTGACATCTACCAACCCGCATTGGACGGGATCTCACAGAGAGGAGGCCTGTGTCTCAACAGTGGAAGCATTATAGTCTGATTATGTTGTAGCATGTCATGTAATTTGAATCTTGTTCCTGTTTGTTACCAGTCTATACTAATATTATAAAGAGGAAAGATTTGTATGTATGTTTGTAACGAATTGGCTCAAAAAGTACTGGACCGATTTTAAAAATTCTTTCACCATTTGAATGCTACATTATCACTGATTAATATATGCTTTTTTAATTGCAAGAAAAAAATAAAATGCTTAAAAAATAAATGTCCACCCGTGCGAAGCCGGGACAGGCCGCTAAAGTCCATATTCCATCGATCTGTAATATTAAAAACAGTAAAACAAAAGTTTGAGAACTTTACTTTTATCGTTCCGTGAGTCTTCAAACTCGCGCATCGTTTACCCGCGTATAGCTGTGGCAATAACTGCATCACTCTATTTTTATATCGCCGTCTTATATTGAACTGCTTGACGAGCTGTAGCAGTTTTATCAATACTTTTATCTGTCGAGGGGATACAATATTAGATCTATTGTAATGAACTAGCATCCTTCTGATTAGTGGAGACCTCTTTGAAAGGCTGGTTGCCTAGTAACTTTTATGGACGAATATAACGAGTATTGCGCTAACATAAAATTATTTATTTATTTATTTGCTCACATGTAAAACACTGGTTAGTAGGAATGCATTCTTTCACGACACAGTATTAATACATGTACCTTTTTTTGTGGATGGGAAATCATCAAATGACCCCTCCTGCTCAGGGTGGACCAGGAGGGAGTGTCAGACTTGACTAAAACCCACCCGTGAATACATGTACCCTGGAATGGCATTGCAAATTTTATATAACTAATTACATAATATTGTAATATCTATAATTTACATTAAACATAATTACAAAACATTATTACATTTTATTGTCAAATTATCATACTATTATTATTAAGCTAGACTAAGCTATCTGCAGTAGCGTTAGGAACGTACCGAGAAATTATATACGAAAAAGATATGACGAATAGTTTTCTATTGGTCATAATTTCTTCGTATGTAATTCCCAATTTTTTTTTTTTGAAGCGGTTGAATGATTCGCTCATTTTTCCTCACATTATTGTAGAGCAATACGATTTCAAAAGTACAAGTTTAATACCGTAAGAATACCTATACATTAACATAATCGAGGACGTGCTCAACTATGTTTCACTCGGCAAAAGAAACTCTTTTTGGTATATGTGTGACCACGGAAAAGAATTAGTGGATTCTCTTTAGGTCCCCTGAAAATATTTTAGTGTTAAATCCAGACATTCTCTTGTGCTTTTAGTTCGTATAAAATATTCGAAGTATGGCAGTAAGTAAATACTATGTGTGTGGTCCAAGTGATAACAGAGAGGCGATTTATTTATAGAGAGTATTATTAAAACTTTTTATTTCTTAATGTTACCCTAAGAAGTAACATAAGCGATTCAAACAAGATTTTGTAAAGTGCAAAATTCCTCCATGATCCTTGGGTCTTAATTAATTCTTATTAATTGATTATTCATGTACTTAGTTATCATTTAATGTGTGTAATGCAATAGCGTGCAAGAAATGATTTGTCGATATATCTAGGTTTCTAGAAGCACAATCAAATAATATAAAATTCTGAAGTCAACTTTCATGGTCAGTTATTTGTAGGTATGTGTCATCCAATCATAGCCGACAAATGATTTTAAGGCAGCTTTGAGATTTGATGGGACTTAAAAAACCCTGGCGTGAAGTTTACTATTCCGCTGTTGCTTATATCTTGTACCAGTATTATGAGTGCAGTCTGCTCCGCTGACCGCAGAGCATGCAAATTTATATGCTGAGCATGCTCTGTTAATTACAATGGATAATCATTTTATTTAAGCGCAAGCATTTACCTTGCCTGGCAAAGTTTTAATTCTATGACCTGTGACATCTATTAAAACCATGTTTTAATAAAAAGCCTTGGTTAAAATAGCTTTTACCGCGGCTACGTCCGCGAGGTCAAAAAATAAATTCTAAAACGGTGAAGGAAAACATCGCTTCGTGAGGAAACCGGCATGTCCTAGAACCAAAAAAATCGAAGACATGTGACATCTACCAACGTGCTCTGGGCCAGTGTGGTGGATTATCGCCCACTTCCTCTCACAAAGAGGAGGCCTGTATTCCAGCAGTGGGAACATTATAGGCTGATTATGCTGTATGCTTATTCTATGCGTGTGACGACTTTCATAGTGATCGGTCAAATGATGTTGGAGTTTATGAATATCATATATACCAATATTCCTTTTTATATAAGATTCCATCACAATGCTTTTTACGAGAAAAATCTGGCAGAACCTTTTGGTAATCCGATTAGGCCGATTACGATTTGTCAATATAGATTTATATCTGTATTGATAGAACCCTTTGGTAATCATACACACACACATACACATCGTAATCGACCTAATCGGATCACCAAAGGGAACCCTTTTATCAAACTGTTCTTAGGTGCATTAAAAGATACTCAACGCTTGACTATTCTTAAAAATCTATGACGTACCTATCCTGAACAAATTGACGCTTTGTTACCAACCTAGCCACTCGGCTATTGCTCTTCAATTTTATAACTTATTTTTGGAATAGCTTGCCACGTTACGAAGGGCTAAGTACGAACCTAATAAGGAATCGATGTTTGATTGTATTAGGGCAAAGCTTCTAGAAAACACTAGAACAGACCAAGTAATACAAATCTAAAGACCTCGTCAGCTTACCTTTTCTCAACTATGTTGGGGTCGGCTTCCTGCCTTGCCGGACGCAGCTGGATACCAGTATTTTACATGAAACGACAGCCTATCTGACCTCCACAACCCACCTACTTACTGTATAATACGATTCCCCTTAGAAAGACTGGTTGTCAGACTTTCGAGCTTCGACTATCCGTAACGACTGTCAAAGATCTACAAATGACAGTTGGGACCAACGGCTTAACGTACTTCCCGAAGCACGGAGGGGTCTCGGTATGTAATGGATGGTCACCCATCCACGTAACGACCGATAAAATCTAAAGATAAGTAGATAATGACTTACTCATACACATCTCCAATCGCAACCGCTTATACCTTACACTCAACTAGCGCAGAGGCGTCTGACCGCAGGGCATGCAAATTTATCCGTTGAGCGCGCATGCTCTCTTAATTACGACGCCTAATGCTTTTTCGATTACAGTTAACGTGTAATTGAAACACCGGTGTTTCGGGTTTGCGTTAGGGTTTAACCTATTAGAGTGTTTTGGTCGTCTTCCGAGGTGATTAAGGAATTTGGGTCGGTAGGTCGAGGATGGGAGCCATGCGGGAACGTGTGTTGTAAATGTGATCTTGTCCTAAAGAAGATTAGGGGTGTAAGTTTTGGAGCTTGGGTAGATATTTTTATACTGACTGAAGTTTATTTTTTTTTTGTAATTATTAAAATAGTTTGTTAGTTAATTGAGTAAAAGAAGTTTTCACATTTCGAATTGTCATTATCAGCAGCTATTCGCAGTCTTATCAATTAGGACCAAAACTTCTGCATGAAACCAAATATTCGTTGAAAAAACGAGCATGGTGCTTCATGCTTAACCTTTTATAAATCAAGAACTTTTCCTACGAATTAAATTTAAAAAAAAACGAAAAACACGTGAACTTTGTGTATCCGTTTGTCGTATACTGTCGGCCACAATAAATTACTGCCACGTGTCACCGATAAAGCTAATTTACTCGTAAGTGGTATTTTTGTAATTAATGTTACACTATCCGCCCGTTACAGTGTGCGTTATTATACATTCCGCGATTAGATTGTTTTATTATGTTAATTTTCTTTTTGAGCTATTATTGTGGCCTACAGTGTACCTACAGGTGAAAAGTTTCAGTAGTACCTGTGTTGTAAATGGTGAAATATTGAGAATTGACCGAATAAGTTAACTATCTAATTCCATTTTCTGATAGCCTGATCAAAACCTTCACAAAAGAGATTATCGTTGACATGGGAAGTTGAATTATTCTAAGTATTTTTTTTTTTACAATTACGTAATTCTACAGAAAATCATTTCTGGCTTTCCAAGTTCCTTTACGTGGAGCAAAAAATTATCATTACCAAGTACTAAACCAGGGGGTCTACTCCCTAAGCACGAAGTCCGTCGTTTCGGCCTTCGTTACGGGCGTTTCCTACTCCCTATCACCGACGGACGGATGATTCGTTCGGGGCTCGAACGAAGAATGAATGCCACACCGATTTGACAGTTGTCCCTACTCCCGATGTGTTTTTGCCCGTCCGAACAGTTGAACTTGACAATGGTTTCGACGGATAGTTATGTCAGTTGATACGACATCAAAATAGTTCTCGTGCTGTAGACGAAAGTTACCAGTTTATAAGATCCTAACTATGGCTGCTTGTTTAATTTTTGAAGAAGCTTTACAGGAAGAGTTTAGACAACGTCGATATTATTTACGCCTAAATTTTAGATTGTTTTTCAGGTAAAATTATCATTGCCTGCTGTGTTTTACACAATATATCGGGCGGGCTTAGAAGCACCTACCCTCAGCGAGGAAGACCTGCAATTAGAGCGCAATAGACAGGGAGATGTGTCTACCTCTATAGCTATGGCGATATCCTCTCCTCAAGCTCATCAGCAAAGGCAAAGAGCGAGAGACATTAGAGCAATTGCTGGAAAAAAATAGGAACTTATGCAGTCTCACAAGAAAACTTTCCAAATAAAACATAAAATGCATAGGATATTTGTATTTATATTATTGATTAGGGTATTTATTTTGTGAACTTTTTTATTTTCCTTACAGGACTTAATGGGTGTTGGGACTGGTGGAAAACAGACATACATAAGTACATAAATATACGCTGATAAACACATTACCCTCCTTTGCATCGCGCAGTCGGGTAAAAAGAGACAATGTTTCGGGATTTTACCATTAGAGTTTAGTACATACTAGGTTTTGCCAATAACGGTTGATATATATTGGATTTTTTTGGAATAAAACAATTAAACAATCTTTAATCATTTATTTCAATTACCTATCAGTCAAAACATTACATATTTTAAATTATTCTCATTTTATTATCATTTCCTCAGTGGATGTAGAGGCTTGTTCCTGGGAAAGTGGGTCAGCAGGTGTAGCAGCATGGGTGGGTGAGGTGGCGACTGGCTCTCTTACAGGTGGAAGCTGTACAACAAAAACTGAATGTCATTGACGGATACAACAAAAAATATATACTTAATTGTGCACTTATCCGTAATTTAATATTATTTAATAAAAAAAAAAGGCACGGGAAAGACTCCATACACATAATTATAAATACAATGTTGCTTTTAATTCTTTACCTCTGAAACAAGCTTACTATCATAAATTATAAATGTAATTCTTACCAATTGAAAAGCTGGCACTCTTGGTTCGGTTTGCGGCTCTCCGAAACCCTCTACCATTATCGGTAGTATCTTCAATTCCACTTGGGAGAGGGTTGGTGCTACCGATGGGCCTCCACCTGTAACACTTGCTGACCTTCTGGCAGCTCCAGCCGCTTTTTTAGCAAGATGTTTTTTGTCAGACCACACCTAAAATTTGAATATTTGGTTAATTTTATAAAGCAATATAAAAACCACTATACTCGTAAGTACTCCTACAGATAAGTATTTGGAGGATGACTGATTATCATTGTATTCACTTTACTGATGACAAATATTGACGAGTAATGTATTAAACTCACCCTTTGCCACTGCTCGACGGACTACTGCAACTTCCCATTGAGTTAAGGGAGTTGCACAGGTTTTCCCACAGCCGTTTTGAGTGAACTCTCCCGTCGTCGGCACCCCTCAATAATCCGCGAGCCAATTCTTGGTTCTCACCCATAAAATCGAGAAGGGCCTCAATTTGCCCATGTGTCGCTGCAGCGGTTGGGCAGTTTTACACGACAAAAAAGCTAATAAATATGAATATTGAAAATATTAAAACTTCTCGGCTAACAATTTGACATTTCATTTGAAAATTCCCTTCAAAAAGTAAACAGGCAAAGGTATCAACAGAATGATGCCGGTTTCCAGACAAAAATGGCAAAAATAATTCAATTCTATATTTAAAAACATAATAAAAAGTATATTTTTATAAATGTGGTCTTTTTCTAACGACAAAAGTATTAATTTTTGTTTACTAAGCTAGAAAACTACAAAATAAGTAAACCGGTAATCGACCGGTAAAATAGCGCAACTCTATCGCCATACGTCTTTCGTTCACGAATATTGTCTATGATTCCGTTTGAAACTGATGAATCCGAAATCGTTAGGGAGTAGGGTTCATTCCGACGTATCGGACTACTGTCGGACGGGCCCGTTACCTCGTTGACGGACTTAGGGAGTAGACCCCCAGGTACGATCAGCAACAAAGCCGATTGACTACAGTTCTTTCAAATATATATTTCAATAAAATTTAAAATTAATTGTTAAATTCATAATATCACACAAAGTGTTAGCTGTTACAAGAAATACTGAAAAGAAGTGTATCGAATTATTTGAGGTATTTTTATTTATAGCACATGTAAAAGTAACAATGTTAATTTTCTCCTGCTGAATCGTACCTATCTAGAGCCAATTAATAGGTAATTGTACAGAAACACTTAAAAACGGGGCTTTTCGCAAAAAAAACAAAAGGTTTTTTTTGCGAAAAGCCCCGTTTTTAAGTGTACCACCGTTTTTAAGCGCACCAAGCCCTCATCTAACTTCATAAAAAAAACTCACTCGATCCGTCAATACCAAGCAAATTAACGAACTCTTCCATACAGCTGAAAGAGTGGACTGATCAAAGGAAACAAGGAATGAACTAGATGAACGAGTAGGTCATCGGTTCACTCCGAGCGTCTCATTCACTGGAAAGCAATTACGTCCGGAGGGATTATGTTCCAACGGGATACTAGGTTTTAGACGCTTTTCGTGTGAATTGGTGATCTAGTAGTGAGATGTTTTTTGTTTGGTCTGTTTTATCTAGATAAGCGTGTTGGTAAGGTTATATAAGCTTTATGTTACAAAAACAGGGAATAAAATTGGATATAGACGATGACTTTTAAAACCCCAATTCGTAGCTGTTATTCATAAATGTGGCAGATTTTTTTGAACGAAAGTTTATCGACAGAAATGTCGATTTGATATCTTACTAGCTTCTGCCCGCGACTTCGTCCGCGTGAAATTTCACCCTCCCCGCATTCACCCTCTTAGGGGTGGAATTTCGAAAAACCTTTTCTTAGTGAATACTTACTCTTCACAAAGATCACACCCTCCAAATTTCATCTCTCTAGGACCAGCGGTTTAGGCTGTGCGTTGATATATCAGTTAGGACTATTTCTTTCTTAAATCTTTTTTTTTTACTAGCCATTGATCCACTGCAGGGCAAAGGCCTGCCTACTCCCTCTACCTCTCTGTGTCCAGAGCTGCCAAGGACCAATCTTTGCTTAAGGAGTCCAGCCCATCCCGCCATCTCTGTCTGGGACCGCTGCGAGGTCGGTTTTTTTTTTTTTGTGAAGGGGCCCGTTCTTGACCTCGATCACGCCTGATGGAAAGCGATGGACGAGGTCTATGATGGAACAAGCGCGTCCAGAAGATGCCTAAGGCACTGGAACTCCCACGCATCGACGAAACACAGCAGGCTGCTTGACGCCGGATTCCGGTGGGAGGGTGGTCGCAAACCAGATGGGCGTTAGCCCTACCACCGAAAGGGAAGAATTGGCCAGTTAAATAAAGTGTTGGGTGTGACTGTCCAGGATGCGTCGAGCGCTCAGTTCAGTTGAGTAACAGGCTAAAACTGCGCTACACGAGGAGGCTTCTTCATGTATCCCAAAAATGTATTCATTGGTCATTAAGTTATCCTACTTACTATAATTACACTTTACACTATTACACTAATACTATAAATGCGAAAGTTTGTGAGGATGGATGTTTGTTATTCTTTCAGGCAAACACTACTAAACGGATTTTGACGAAATTTGGCACACATATAGTTTATAACCAGGATTAACACATAGGATACTTTTTACCCCGATATTCCCACGGAATCGAAACTTATGCGGGTGAAACCGCGGGGTGCTGCTAGTTTGTTTATAACTGTTTACATAGCGCTAAACGACTCGTATGCTTGAAAACAAAATTACGTCTTAAAACCGTTGAAGGTTTTGATTTTAAACCGATTTCAAGTCTGCATAAGTACATTATCTAAAATTTTATAGGGTTAGGAATATTACTTGAAAGATTCATTGAATTACAGACCAACATAGTTCTTAACTACCTCGAGTCAAAATGGCTTCCAACAGTAATTTCGAGCTTAAACTCGAACCATAAAAACTTTATTAAAAATTCACTTACAACAGCTGTTCGGGCGAAAAAACATGTTGCAAAAGTGAAATAACAAAGAGTTTTAACTGTTCTAATGTCGGACGTGGTCGGTCGTACTCGTGTCGGTCCGGAGTCGTGTCGTGCTGTCCTGTCGTGTCGTGTTAAATAATCACGTAATGATCATGATTTTGTACACACTGCTGTGAAATATTGCTGGCGGATTTATCGAAATGAGTATGCTTAAGAATCCGCCATTTACAAAGGCTTCTATTTAATAAACCTTCATCATTTGCCTAGCCTTTTCCCAACTATGTTGGGGTCGGCTTCCAATCTAACCGGATGCAGCTGAATACCAGTATTTTACATGGAGCGACTGCCTATCTAACCTCCACAACCCAGTTACTGGGTAATACTATACCCCTTGGTAAGACTGGTTGTCAGACTTTCGGGCTTCTGACTACCCGTAAGGACTGTCAAAGATCCACGAATGACAGCCGGGACCAACGGCTTAACGTGCTTTCCGAGGCACGGAGGGGTATCGGTATGTAAAGATGGTCACCCATCCACAGACCAACCGCGGCAAGCGTAGCTTAAACTGATCGATCGACCTGTGCGGCTGTTATTATTTACCCACGGGCCCCTTCTATTTATTTAACTAACCTTAATAAGTGTAAATACCTATGCTTGTAATGTAATGCGGAGGAGTGAGGAAAGTTTTGAGTATGGCCGTGGATGGCTTTAAGAGTAGAGGACCAAAGAAACGATGGATGAACTTGTGTGAAAGATGATATGGCTAAAAAGGGGGTGACTACCGAGATGACAATTAATACAGAAGTATGAAAGATTAAGACATACTGCATCGACTTCAAATAATTTGGAATAAGGGCAAGAGAATGACGTTGATAATAATAATAATAATAACCCCATCGTCGTATCTCTACGTTGACGTCGTGGTGGGGCTTGCGCGCTCCGAACTCTAGGTCTGTGCCGGAAGAGTTTACTTTGCCGGAACAAGTCTAAGGTGAGGAGCCAGACCAAAAGAGATACAGAAACCCGCAGGGCAGCATGTGGCGAGCTGTTGGGCAGTAGCGACCCCACGGACCTTATCTTCCGGGAGTAGTCTTGTTCCTCACCTCTGGCTTGCCTTAATTGGCTGGCTGGAGTGAACACTGATGAGGAACAGAGCTCCCACCTCATTCTTGCCTTTGTTGGCCGGCTTGAGTGGAGATTCGCAAGAGCAAACGTGCTCGGGGGAAGGAAGTATTCCAGTAAGTGCTCGTAGGGATCTTGACCATCTTCCGGGCTCTGGGATTGTTCTGAAAGCCGTGGAATACCTCTCCACTCCTCAAGCACCTCAAGACATGTTGCCCCCTTGTCACTACGTCACTATGTGCTAGCGACAGTTTCCGGGGGCCCATTATTGAGTGTGCAAGTCACCCCCTGCCATTTTATCCGTGTATACAGTCTGTAACGGAAAAGGTATATACATACAAAGGGCACGCCTTCTTTGGATGATATCAAACGATATAGGAAGGGTTTTTTAATCCTATCGCTACATGTTCGGAAGTTATGAGATTTTTTAATACATTGATACCAGAAACCGAACTTTTCAAATTGAAATAAACACATCACTAGCACTAAAACAGCTGATCGGTGTCAACGAACTATTTGTAAGTAAAGATAAACCTCCTACTCCTGGTATTTCTGAATAAACGGTTCCGCATGTTTATTTTTTATTCACAAAATATTATTACTGACTTTTCCAAAACTTTGATTATGTTTGTGAACTAGCTACCTACAATACAATTAATTGGTCTAGGTATCAAAAGTTAACGAAATATTTAGATACCTGCTTGAATTGTCACGTATCATTTACACACTTGTTGGTTTTTTACGTGGTTGTCCTTTTGTAGAAGATTACTTTGTAGATAATTATTATCTACCTCGTAGTAATCTTCCACCCGCTACCCACCTTTCCATCATACCTACAATACAGTAAATACCTAATTCAAAAACAATATTCCTGTAAATTTCCTAACATTATTTCTAACCTTTTATTTTGGTGGCCATAAAGATGAACGATTTTTTGCTTTAATTCGATTTTTCATTCGATTCACAGATCGAATCCCGTGCTCTTCTTACATCGATCTTCTAAAAATTCATTCAAAAATCGTAATTAAAAAATTTTAAACAACATTTAACACACCTCTGTTTTGTGACATATTTACAGTTGCCAGTCAGGTAGGTACGTCAATAATATTTGATAACCTTTCCAGCGTAATTCAATGACTTTAATTCAGATGGATGACTAATATGTTTCAATCTTCGGACAAGTTAAAAAGTGTCGGCATACTTATGTAATTGATCTTGTTTGAAATAGATAAACCTACCTATTCGCTGTTTATGATTGTCAGCACAATGCTTTGGGCAAATATGAACTTGAACTATTAAGAGCCTTTATTTACACATACGATCCAAGAGATTCGATTCACGTTACTATTGAATCGATTTGCTTGAAGATCGCATTAAAACGATTTTTTCGAAAAATCGACAGCTTGTACAACCATTGAATTGATCATAAAAATCGAATCCTTACGTGCATCCTACCGGCAATTAATTGCTTAAATAAACATTATTATTTGCCATTAGTACTTAGAATAGGAAAAGGATTTAGAAACCATTTTTTTGTCCAACTGAACCCAAAACATCATTTCAATTCACCTCTTCGCAACTTATTCTTCTCCTAGTACAAATAAAATCACAGTGGGTTCCGTTCATAATTTTTAAAATAAGGTTATTTTTTTACTAAATAAGACGTAAATTATTAGCAACAAGTTAATCGTTTTTTTTTTTATTACAAAATAATACCACGCACTCATAATTTTTGTGTGTAGAACTAACCGAAAGAATTATCGGAGTTCACGGTCTGTCGGTGCTGTTTGAGTGGTACATAGGTTTTATTAGTTTGAGCACGTTTAGTCTTTGTTATTATAATTCAAATAAGAAAATGTCGCAAAATTGCATCTAACTGTCGAAAGAAATTAATAAAAGTACTAGAAGCGCATGAGTAACAGGAATTGTTATTTCCGAATTGAATATCGTTTGCTCACAGAACCCTGATTACGTCGTTACACACACAATGTAACATCGATGTGTGTGTAAACCTGGGTTTTAGGGTACGTGAACCAATTACAGTCCGTGTAGTTTCAATTACTCCTGGTAAATACAATTTTTATTTCAGACTTATAACGAGATAACGCGAACCCATATTATGATCTTTAATGGATTGAAATGAATGATTTTCCGGAGTTTTGGGAATTTCCGGGATTGCGGGAATATTCTAACGAGATAACCCGGAATGCAAGGGCAACTGAAGGAACAGGGTGGTATTTAGTCAGTAAGAGTCTAACACTTCCTTCAGCCTTCCGCCCCACCCAGGGCGGCAGCTGAGTCATTGATGATTTTCCCACCCAAAAAAAAAAAAATGAATGATTTTTCAATTTTGAATTCGTAATTAGTTTGCTCGGTTGTGTTAGATTTACTTAAAAGTTTAACGGAGTTTACTTGAAATTATTATTAGTATGTAAAATAATCTTGAATAATATTTTTAACAGTAGTGGACACTAATAGGGACAGCTACCCTATAGGTATCAAATTTAACGAAATAATATTTACGTACCAGGATAGCAGGGAATAGGAGCTTCATTTTTGTTATTGCTTTGCTCGTCGCCGTCAGTCGACATCTGTCCTGCGTCTAGTACACTCGTTTTTATCCCTATGATAATTATGCGCATCAGTAATTTGCGAGTTGCCCGAGAACTGTACCGGCGCCGTTTTATTGAGAGTAGACCAGATGCTGAGCGTCGATAGATGCCTTCGTCAGCATGTTTTAGTTTGATCTCGGATGGTACATCGGCTTGGTGCCTCTAACCATAGGTAATCAGGTACCTATGGCGAGTGCTGAGCAACGACGGTCAGCACCCATAGTGCGTGTGTAGTGTACGCAGTGCAGTGTGATACAAATTAAAGTGCGGATTGAGGCCACTTTCAGGACAATAACACCAGACATGCTACGTAATGTGTGTCCATGAACAAGTGAGCGGCCTTGTGCATACAATACCAAGGTCACCACATCGAACCCCATCTTTAAAAATGTAAGTCAATTTACTAAATTAAGCAAAGCTTTAAGATTTTACTGTTTACTCGGTATAAAGTAATAATAAGGGATGAAACTAGTTAACCTAGGTACCTTCCTAAACTTTGTTACGATTGTATACGTAAGTTTTGTTATTCCAGTTTTTACGTGCAATTTCTGGCTTAATATTAACGAGTAAACTGTAAATCAATAATTAGAATTACACATTAATTTTTACATCACGGTAAAGTACGTATGGCTTATTGCGCGCGCGCGCGGCGGCGGCGGAATATTCCGTCAGTTGGCGCCGACAAACACCGCCTGCGCTGCAGTAGGCTACGGTACTAGGCGCGCAGAGTTACGGAAGAGATTTATCGTGATATTGGCAAGTAACTTAAAAAGTTATTGACCTACGTAGTGCGGTGACACGTTTGATATGATTTGAATTTAAGAAACCAATGAAACCGAAAATTTGGTATCAATTCTTAGAGTATTTTATTTTGAGTTGAAACTATGTATAGTGACTCTATACCAGCTGTTATCCTTAATGCTTCAGGATAACTACTGGGTTTAAATTACACCCTGTATATAAAACATTGATCAGGCAGGGGCCATAGTTCTTCCATAGTTCTTGGTGACCAATCCACTTTAATCTCGAAAACCCATAGTACAACTTTTTATTTTTCCAATACTGCAATAGTCCTACACCAACCGAGGGTTATCCTTGGGTGCACTTTCATAGTGCATATAGGGATAATCGTCGGTTGGTGCCACATTTCATTAAAATGTTCTAAGGGGCCTCTGCGAGTTGGCTTCGGCCCCTCGTACGCCTTCCAAAGGACCGGGACCCCATGGTCCCGAGATATAATAAAACAAAAATAATAATAATAATAATAATAATAGTTTATTACTAAATGGGATTGCAAAGTTTACAAATGTTGCATGTATGCAATTTATAGGTTCAACTATACAATAAAAAAAATGATATATATAAATGATAAAGTGTAAATAACTACTTAAAATCCTTCAGAAACTAAAGGTCAAATAAGTCGGAATTATTTTAAACCTAAAAACATATGAAAGCAGTCCTGAAATTGTCATAAATTATAGGAATGTTGAATTTAATATGTCGCCGTGTCGTGTCCACGTCATGTTGAGTAATCGCTGCCTGAATATTTCGGACTTATATCATGTTACCTTAGATTGGTATGAACTTCAAAGCTGTGTAGTTATTTTATACATTACTGAAATAGACATGAAACTGTAATGACGTTTTTTCAATAAAATATAAAATTTTTCAATGACGTAAATCCTTAATGGTAGCCCTGCATCGTAAAAGGAACTCGTTTTGATAATGAGTTCTTTTTACTGATGTTTCTAGCTACAATTGTTGTGTTGTTGTCAGTCAGAACATTTCGCTTTATTAATTTTCTAAACTGACAAACATAAAAAAGTTGAATGCAGCAAGCATTCATTTTTTTTGGACTTTATATAATTATATATACTTATCTATCTTTGTTGTCTGTTGGGCAAAGGCCGTGGTCTACCTCGACGGTGAAGTCCTCCCTCAGGCGTCCAGTGAGAGACGATCTTTGCGCATCTTTCCGGGTGCATTCGTGATCAGACCGGCCCACTCCCACTTCAGCCCCGTTCATTCAAATAAAAATCGTTATTTAAATCAAAAAAATTAATGCCACTTCTATGTACTTTGAAATATTTGTCTGCCAATCTTACAACCCGTATGTCAGGCATCTAGGGTAGCACGAATTTCAAACATGACGTTCCCTTAAATATTCCATAGTGAGCTCTTGAATACTAATTATTATTTAACTTATATTCTCTGCCTACGCCTGTAAATCATTAGCGTGATATGTCGCGTGGAACTTCATAGTTAGATTTAAGTTATAATTTATTGGAGTGACTAAATTATGTTGTTCAAACTATTTTTATTACTTTCTCTTTATTTATTGGAAGGAATTAGAATAGTTTGTATTTATAAGGAAGTAAGTTTCAGGGGTGGCGGTAAATTTTCGTTTAGTTGGAGTTTCTGAAGTCTTGAATATGTAATTGCCATTTAAATATTTATTTGATTTGATTTACACGGCTTAAGAAACCAATTACATAAATCAGAGTATGTACATATAATAAGTACCAACATAAAACATAAACTAATAACAAAATTACATGTTCTTATAAAAATGTAGGCATAACTATTAAATTGACGAATTTATTAGCGAACAGATCGCACACACACACACACACACACATTACACTTTCTTGATATAAATGCTAAGAAATATGTAATGAGATTATCCATTTGTTCGTTTTAAAAATACATTAGAATATAATATTGTTCACCTTTTGTTGCTGCAGGTAAAAAATAAAATTCAAAAGTAAACTAAGCTCAAAATAAAAAAAGTATTTCTGCCTATACCTCTAGTGTCAGAGCAGATTTTGATGAACTTATTAAAGACAGCTTGATACCATAAAAAGCAAGAGATTTAGAATTCGGACTAATTAAAATAGTTCATCACCAGTGATAAAATACAAGGATCTGAGACCAACCTTTGGTCTACCAAAGTCGGTAGAAGATACTTAAATGATGAATGTGGAAGCAGATTTCTGGAGATAAGTTCATATGGGATACAAATACAAGGCAACCTATTTATAGAAATGTGCATGGGATGCCTACAAATACATGGTACAGTCAGCCTCACAACTCGATTAACACTTCCGTTTCTTTAATCTCAGTTATTGAGCTAAATATCGTTCAAAATTACATTGTACTTCTGCTGCAATTTTGAACGAATATTTTGCTCAGTGACTGAGATTAAAAAAACTGAAGTGTAGATCGACTTTTGTTGCTGACCGTACCTACAGGTATATGCATAAATGATGATGATGAATGATGTGGTAGAAGATAAATGATGAATGAGTCTTCTCTTTGCTTCCTATCTGTATATTGTACCGCAGGGTATGGAATAAGTCAGCTTACTTGTCGCAGTATGACTGAGTACCAAACATTCAAAGTTTCAAACATAAAAATGTCTGATGCATTGCCATAATATTCAGCATTTTGGTCATAATGTTGATAGTATTTTGTATTGCGAGATTTTATTACGTAATGCGGACTGGGACACAAGTGCCAGCACATTATTTTTTATGTATAAGAAACATTTTTATTCCATTTCTGAGACTTGTCGGCACATCGAATTTCGCAACTTGTGCCAAGATCTTGTTCCTGGAACCATGTTCCGATACAAATGTGCGAACATGTCCTGTAATGGGTTGCTATGCACTGTGGCCATTTATATTACACATATGTGTTTATGTAACACAATACTAGGTCTGTATTCCGCAAACGGTTTCAGCGGTCTGTAAGTATAATAAAGTCTGGAAAATTAATTGTTTATCAAAGTGACATACCAACACTACATGAATTTTCCGTGTTTTAGTCATTTCATACAACTGTCAAAGAATGACAGTTGTATGAAATGTTGTTGTGTGTTTGTGTCATACAACTGTCAAAGAATGACAGTTGTATGAAATGTTGTGATTCAATTATGCGCATTGAAGGCCATGACTTAACAATTGGAGGTGGGACTACCATTAACAGGGTATAAAACTTAGATTCCAGACTTAGGGCTGCTACAGAGAAATTCCTGTTGGTAAATCCCAATATCACTGCTCAACTGGGAGTCGAACCCAGCACGAACGTCACAGTTGAGTATACATTGGCCCCGATTCTGTAGTTCACAAACTAAATTAAATTTAAGTTCAGTGCATCTTTTTCTTTCTATTTCATTATGAAAAGGACAGAAGATAAATATTAGTTTAGTCCTGTCAAATTAGACAGCGCCTGACGTAAATTGACGTATTTTTAGTAGCCAATTTTGAATCACGTCTAAACTTGTCTATGGACTGTCTAATTTGACAGGACTAAACTAATATTTATCTTCTGTCCTTTTCTTAATGAAATAGAAAGAAAAAGATGCACTGAACTTAAATTTAGTTTAGTTTGTGAACAACAGAATCGGGGCCATTTACATTCTTTTACTTTCATTATATTATTAGCTTTCACAATAAATGTTTTTCTGTATTTTCCATAACAATAGTAAAACAAAATAATGCTTTTCAAAAATATTCATCAAACATAGAACATAGACCTCTCTTTTCCACCATCTTTGTCAAAAACATTCATTTGCTAGAAAAAAAAACTTTTAACTTTTGATGTGCAAATTGACCATTGAAAGTCTATGGGAGTTTTTTAAATGTATATTTCCATGGTGTTTACTTTGAGGGTGGGCAGGACACAATGGAGGCTAATCAGCATTTTTCTTTATTATTTCGGCTAAGGCTTTGGTGATGGTGTCCCGAAATCATTAAAAGTTTAATTAGAATTTCGATGTAAAAAGTCACGTAGGTAGGCAAAATTGTCTTGTTTTTAATTTTAACGTTGTGCTCATTAAGTGCCATTTCAACATTTATTATCTAATATATAAAATTCTCGTGTCACAGTGTTAGTTACCATACTCCTACGAAACGGCTTGACCGATTTTTATGAAATTTTATATGCATATTCAGTAGGTCTGGGAATCGGCTACTATCTATTTTTTTTTTTTGCAAAACGACGTTTGCGGGGTCGGCTAGTAAAGTAGATATATTTATATATGTTGGCATACCTTATATAGGTATGTCAACATATATAAATCGTACTACTAGTTTCATCAGCCTTTAATGTTCTCAGTGCTGGGACACAGGCTTCCTCTCTTCGAGTTGGGGGAGCAGTTTGATCTACCACGCGGGCCCAGTGCGGATTGATAGATGTCACATGTCCTCGAATTTTTGGTTCTAGGATATGCCGGTTTCCTCACAATGTTTTCCTTCACCATTTTGAGAGCAGTGGTGATGGAAATATTTGGATTGGAACCTACGACCTACAACTCGTAAGTCTGGGCCGGTGCCACAGGTCCACCACTGCTCTCAATGGGTATATATATAATAGACCGCCCCCCCCCTCCTCCTCCTCTATTAGTAAGCCTTCACTGGAAAATTAGATTTTTGCTTGAAACTGAAATATTTCTCTACCAAACTCTCTCAACAACATTCTATTTATAATATCACTAGCAGCGCCCCGCGGTTTCACCCGCATAAGTGTCGATCCCGTGGGAATATCGGGATAAAAAGTATCCTATGTGTTATTCTAATGTATAAGCTATATTACTGTAAAGTTTCATCCAAATCCGTTCAGTAGTTTTTGCGTGAAAGAGTAACAAACATCCATCCATCGGATATCCTCACAAACTTTCGCATTTATAATATTAGTTCACAAACTTTCGCATTTATAATATTAGTAAGATAGTTGGAAGTAGGATTAGCTCAAAAAATTCTGCAATTGAAAATTTGAAACCAACCGATTACGTCCCCAAAGATTCCGTCGACAGTCAAATTGGGCCAAAAAACCTTTCATTTCGGGGAAATTAAAAAAAAAAATACCACGTTAAGATGGTTTCCCTTCATCAAATTTGAGCCAGGCTGGGCGTTTGATTGAATTAGCATGAAAGTTTGGCCCCCGTCTGATAAATTTATCGCCATAGGATTTTTGCGACCATCCAACTCGTAAAAAACCAAGTTTAACTTTGAAATTACGTTTTTATTTTATTGCGATACTGGGCGGTTTTATGTTTTTCGATTTGGTTGTTTTCTTTTTTTTTTTCCAGATTGCTGGGACTATGATTATTGCTGTAAAATGAGCGAGAAGTGTACAATGTTTCCGTCATTTTATTATTTTTGAGTTGGATTCTTGTATAAAATTGAAGTCTTGTGCTATAAAATGGAGCTTTGTGATCGTATATTTGAAACAAACTCAGTTTTCATTCAGATTCATTTAAATCTGCAATCGTAAACTGGAAGCCTGGTCAAGTCTAACTTTAGTGCAATAGCTGCTCTATCAAATCTCACATTGCCACTGTGATGTCCAACTTAACGACAACCAATCATGTGAGTTGATAGAAGATTTAAGCACAGATCAAATTGAAATCAAGTTGATGAGAGATTCAATCAATCAACTCAGCTTATCACAGTCCACTGCTGGACATAGACCTCTCCCAGGCTTGTGGCGCAGCCTGGGTCTCTCTCTCCATACCCTCCGTCTTCCGCAGTTTGTCTCGACGACGAGAGATTCTCCGAGAAATAACAGGCTTTCAGTAACCGTAGTAAAACATTTAATTTTAAAACGTTTCTTTTCTGCGTTTCGCGTGATCCAAGAGATTTCCCAAAAGAGGTGAGCTCACCGAATATCTCCGCGTAAACAATTATGAAAATTTATCAATCTTTCCAAGGCATTAAAACGTGGAATCACAATTTTTTCATTTAGAAAGGGAGAAAAAAAGAAAACGTTCGGTCGAATGGAGGGGCAAAAACGTTCTTGGCTATAAGAAGACGGTCATTAAACATGATCGCTATCATAATTGAATTAAAAATTCCAACACGAGCGCTCCTAAGTGTTGGAGGGGACGTGGCTGTTAATGCTATTGCAGTTGCCAGTTTGCGCCAAACTTGACATCATATAATTTTTTTTCTGTATTGGCAAGCTTTTTGGGTTGTTCGATAAAATTGGTATTGAGTTTTAACCTTTTGAGAGTTAGGTTTTCGTGTTTTTAGGAGTTCTTAAGGCAGTGCTTGCTGAAAGATAGTACTTTTTAGTTTAAAGAGGTATGAGGAACAGGGCGTACAGTTCACTCATTCTCCATATGGGAGGATACTCCGACCAGATGGGTGACTGCCCGACGATTGATGTCGGGACATATATGTATATATGCTAGTTGCGCGGCAAACTCTGCTTGCGCGATGCAGATTTTTGCGTGACGTCAGTATGATGCGTAGTTTGCATGTGGCGATAAAGATGCCGCCACAGTCACATATTGCTTGGTTTTATTGCCTGTGTCTTGTTGCTTCATGACTTTATGCCTTTTGAACGTTAAGTACTTTTTAGTTTATACATTGGAACCAAGATTGTTTTAAGATGTTTGCTAATCATGCATAGGTGCCGCCACCCTTTTAGCTTCTAAATCTTCATCGGCCATATCTCCTATCACGAATAGATAGACTTAGCCATTTCTGCTAATACATAAAATACAGAGATCCACCTGTATTCCTAACTTATCTTCGTCGAATATGTTCTTGCGTCCCCAAAACGCATCTTGATTATTCTCTCCCCCTATAGTTAGAACTATTTGAATATAAGTTTCTGTTATCTCCACAGCCGCAGGGTGTCTGTCAACTTGACGGACTCTGAATGCTAAAGATTACTAGCATTCACTGAACTTCAGCTTCATGTAGTCATTATTGTGTGTTTGAAGTGCGGTTTCTAACATAGGGTATCATTTTGTCTATATTTGGTTGTATGTGTGCTAAGCTGTACTACAACATTGACATGACGCCTGTATATCCCGAAAAAAAATGGTAAAGGGTAAGGTTCCCAGAGGTGCAATAGTAGGTACACCTATAATTCCCCATTTATGAAATTGCTAGAAATGAAATAAATACATTATAATAGTTCATTGAGGGGCTTGTGGCTAAATAATAACAGCCGCAGGGGTGATCGATCAGGTTAAGCTACGCTTGCCGCGGTTGGTCCGTGGATGGGTGACCATCTTTACATACCAAGACCCTTCCATGCCTCGGAAAGCTCGTTAAGCTCAGTAGCTCGAAAGTCTGACAACCAGTCTTATCAAGGGTATATCCAGTAACTGGGTTGGGTCAGATAGGCAGTCGCTTCCTACTACTGAGATTTATTTCAGTAGCAGTTAATCTCTGACTGCCCTAATGGTCTAGTGGTTGCAAGGGCTACTGCTGGGTATGAGGTCCTGGGTGCGATTCCCGAGTCGGGCAAAGTGTTATTGCGTTTTTCCATTTAGAATCCCTCAGTTGATTGCAATAGGCTTGCCCCTTATTACATGGGACTTTAACATAACTGGCGAAATGGGATGTACTATAGGTGCACATCTGCCTGGCCCTTCGGGTAGTGCGGGCGTGATGTTATGTATGTTTAGAGTCAACAATTGAGTCAAATTAATGTCAATAAGCTCGCTCTTTTTTACTGATCTTTCAGGCGGTTTCTTTTATAACATTTGTAAACTCCCAACTCATTGCCCACCTGTAGAGCGATATATTACGCGTATGACTTCTAAGTATTCCTCATAAATGTTACCTTCATTTTGCAAGTCACTGTACAGCATTGTGCCGTGTGTAAAGTCGTTAATATCTAAGTGCCTGCGGCTGAGTCTGTGCTGTGACAAGATGACACGCTCTCGAGTACTTTGAATGTTTCTCACTTTTGAATTTGTGTTTTGTTTGATTATGTCTTTGGGGAGATAGGGTGAGATATGATTTTGAGCTGAAAATAACTAATTCTTGATTTTTGTCAAATGACCGGACTGGACTGGTGGACTGAAATCAGTTTTTTGGTAATCATAACCATAATTAACATAGTATAAAACAAAGTCTCTTTCTCTGTCTCTATGTATGCTTAAATCTTTAAAACTACGCAACGGATTTTGATGCGGTTTTTTTTAATAGATAGAGTGATTGAAGAGGAAGGTTTATATGTATAATGTAGTGTATTTAGTATCAGCATTGCACCCGTGCGAAGCCGGGGCGGGTCGCTAGTAATTAATATCGTTTATTTGTCTGAAATATGGTGCTTACAGATCTCATAATACAATACATAGTACTTTATTCCACCTACTAAATTCATCATGCAAATTTAGATTAGCCTATAACATTCCCACTGCTGAGAGACAGGCCTCCTCTCTGTGAGAGTCAGTGTGCCGTGATCCACCACGTAGTTAAAGGCAAAAGTTGCCATAATCAACAAAGTGATAGCAGTTTGTTGTTTTAAGCATAGTTTTTTTTACTTTGGCTTTCTAGATTCTAGTCAATTTCTCGAGGTAATCTCTTAAGACTATGCCGACCGCACAGTGGCGCCCTCATCGTTTGTTTGGTTATTTCATACAATTTAGAATGAAAATGCAGAAAATAAGCACGTTAAGTTGTGCTTCACAAAATTATACGTTAATATTATTAGAAACGGTAGTTTTAAATTGTTTAGTTTTATTATAATCCTTAAAACGGAATATAGTGGCCACTGTTATCCGTTTTAAGGATTGTAACCTTACAATACACAAGGGCGAGAATTGTATGCGATATGAAAATTTCAAGATAAAAGGCTTCTAAATATTAAATTCAATCAATCCAATGCGCCTTCGGGCGAATTCTACCAAACTTTTATATCTAGAATAAGTGTCATAATTAGAATACATTTTGAATTTTTATCAGTTTTTCCATACTGGCACTGTCAGACGTCAATTTTATTCCAGAGATAAAAGATATTATATAACTTTGGTGAAATCAGACCTTAATGTTAGATGTTCAACTATTCTGGAGTTAGCCAAAGTTGTCTGTAATCTCTACCGCCGCGGGGCTTTTCTCGAAGGATTGACAACTCGACAGACGTCTGCTTCGACTGCATTGTTGTTGTTGAGCAAGAATGCCGTCTCAGGGCTGGGACATATGATCGACATGAGTTTAATACTGCATAATATTGTGAAACTCGTATCTAAATATATGTCTGCTTATTACTTACCTTTTAAATTAACTTATGAAATCTAAGTGCCTTTAATATGTATGTGTAATTTTGAGAATCCAACCAGATCTCTTATTCTGAACTGAAATTAGGTGGTAAACTTAAACATCATATTGAAAGGCGAAACTCATTAGGACAAACAGCTTTTGCCGTAAAAGAATCAAATCCGGGACACTTAGCGCAGCAGCCAACAGCGCAAATCCTATCACCACTTGGTCAAAGAAATCGATGATACAACATACAAAACAACATGTTTAATGACAAGCAAACATATGTCGCATCATGGGTGGCCGAGATGCGAAAAATCGAGTCTTCTACATGATCCGACATAGCTTATACAACGTGTTAAATGCGCAAAACCTGAAAACAGTTTGTTCATAATTGACTACTGAATCGATATCAGTAATTTTTAATATAGGTTTAAAAAAAAAAATGTATTTTGCCATACTATCCGCCGATTGAGCCAAAGAAAATTAAGTCTTATTCTAAGGTAATAAGACTCAATTTTGAATGCATAAACTAATGATCAACACGATTTTCTTAATAAAAATAGCTTAAAAAAATAGTTTTGGTCATTGTATTATGCTTTTAACTCAATGCTCTAATTGGGATCTATGAGGTTTTGCGCATTTGACCTTACACGTTGTATAGGTGTGGGTGGGTAGTTGGTAATCGAACAAAAAGATAATTTGAATTTAAAGTAACTTTAATAAACTAGCGATTAACAACTGGCACTTATGTGCGCATATATGTGTTTGTACTGAGCGTTTGCCAAGACTTTCCGAGCTCGCCTGTCAACTATACCATGTCGCGACACTAACACGGACGAATTTTTTCCTCACGATGTTTTCCTTCACCGTTTTGAGAGCAGTGGTGATGAAATAATATATGCAAAGTAAAGCGCCTGTCTGGGTTCGAACCTACGACGTACAATTCGTAAGTCACGCCCGATACCACTAGGACACTGCTCATCTATAACATGGTAACTTAATAATTAGTTCCTTATGAAAATAATTCTTCATTAACAATACTAACATTCCAAAAAACCATTACTAAAAAGTATGAACCCACTTCAGCACCACATAATTTCGTGGCACCTAAAAGAGTCTTACCTCCATTTCTATTCATATAGACGGGGAGCTAGAGTTCTCACATTTCATCTGTCACACTTTGCCTCTAATGTAGATGCTGACGCATATACTATCGGCTTAGACCAAATTATTTTATGGAAGAAGTGGAAAATTGAAAGATTTTACGGCCAACGGGTTTCATTTTCAATTAGGATTACTTTCTCCCAGAAAACCATCGAGAAGGTTCGTTTCTCCAGTTGGTATAACTATTAAGTACCTGTTTTGAAAATTTTTCTAAGAAAAAGCCTGTCTTTTGCATTGGTTTATAATCCCTAGACTTTGTCAGGTCAGCAATGCGTACAATGAATGTGTAAATAATTAATTTTATATAGTTTACACACTGTATACATATGGGAAAGTAAGTATTAAAAGTTAAATTCATTCGAACTTACGGAGCATTTTCTAAAATCTTTTATACATTATTTTTGACATAATCTTCTGACTGTGCAGTTCTGATAAGATTTAAGCAGATGTCTTTCTTTTGTTTTCTGTACTTAGTTGAATACATAGCTATTATTTATATTATTATATTATTTTTTAAAGCAATTCAATACATACACTGCCCCATCTGCTCGAACTAATAAAATATTTTTTTACCAAAAATGATGATGTGCGTGCCCCGCCATGGATGGAAACGTGCTAAAATCTAACTCCAATTAAAAAAAGCCACAAACGTCAAAATTTTAACAATTCGCACGTGTCTAAACTTCAGTAGGAATATCAAAAAGGTATATCTTTTTTATAGAACCGAATGCAGCTTGCTGCGTTTTCATTTTACCCAGTGGAATACAAATCGGTGTTGCATTGTATTCAATGCTTCGATAGAATTCAATGTGTTTAGCCGCAGGCGGCTCCGTGTTTTATTAAAATTTTATCGAGATTGAACGATTGGTAAGTGTTATTTTATTGTTATTATGTTTTTAATAAATAAAACAGAGGGCATCTGTTCGCTGTAGCACACGTGGCAAGAATTTATTGAGGAATCGGTATAGTGCCTGCTTTCTTGGTAGATACCAAGGAAGCTTGAAGTGGTGAGCACATAAGTCCTTGCAACTTTGGTCTCTGGCCACGCATCGTAAATGCTCTTGTAGGTACAAATAATTTTGGTTAACGAAGCCAAAATGGCCCCGTTCATTCTTCAAGCATATTTAAAAAGTACCTAATTCTAGATGAGTTAAAAAATAACTACAAAATTAATTGATTCTCAGGAATCAGGATGCATAACATACATTCTCGCAATATAATTTCATTCTTAGACATTTTCTAGTTCATATGGGGTAAGTTCAAAGTTTTCGTGTCGACACCGCTGCCTGATGCAATATTGGTACGTTTCAAATGACTGAAAGCTTACAAATTCACAAAATGATTCTCCAAAAGGAAATGTGAAAATATTCAGGTTTCACAGCATCGAAATAGAAATCTATTGCTTCCAAATAGTTGAAAGGTTCGGGTTACAGAGACATCTCGAATTTTTGATGTTGGTTTTCTTTGATGTTTTTGAAATTAAACTTTGTAAAAAGGTATTGCTAAGATACTGTCCGCAATTCTCGTTATTAAGAGGAAATGCGGGTGGTCTTTTCTCTATAGAAACCACTCATTTTTCACTGTACATTATATAAACCCAACAGTTACAGCATTCCTACCATTTCCATGACGCGATCGCATGAAAACTAACCCGTGCTTTGTGCCAATTAGAGCTAATACGTCGCATTACCGGGTTTCAGCTGCGTCATAACAGTTTGACGTCACATCCTTAAAACGGAATATAGTGGCCACTTTTATCCGTTTTAAGGATTATAATGAAACTAAACAATATAAAACTACCTTTTATAATAATATTAACGTATAATCTTGTGAAGCACAACTTAACGTGCTTATTTTCTGCATTTTCATTCTAAATTGTATGAAATAACCAAACAAACGATGAGGGCGCCACTGTAGGGTCGGCACAGTCTTAAGGTAACGTGAATGCAGGATTTTGGAGGATTTCAAGTTTGTTATTGTGCATGACTGGTTTGACCTGGGTCTTGTATGCATTAGATAAATAGAGGCTTGAAAATCTTGTTGGATATAGCCTTAAGGCATATAAGGGTTATCACACTGCACCGGACACCGGTCCGGTTTTTAACTTTGACTGTCTACAGTGAAAGTACAAACATACAAGTCAATTCTGTGGTAAAAATTGCGCCGTTGGTATCGTGGTGGCAAGCGTGACTGCTGAGCGTGGGGTCCTGGGATCGATTCTCGGGTCGGGCAAAGTGTTATTGAGTTTTTCCATTAGGAATTCCTTAGTAAGAGGCCGGAGTTTGGAAGTTGGCGGTGTGATACCCCCGTACCTCAGAAAGCACGTTAAGCCGTTGATCCTGCGCCTGATCCTTCTCCGGTCGTGTCGGATTGCCGTCCCATCGGACTATGAGAGTGAGAGCACACTCCGGAGCGGTATATGGTGCAGTGTGAAAACCGCCTTACTCTTCGTGCAATGATGAATAATGAGCGTGTAAAAAGTCAAAATAAATGCTATCATATGCCTAGCCTTTCCCCAACTATGTTAAAGTCAGCTTCCAGTCTATCCGAATGCAGCTGAATACCAGTACTTTATATAGAGCGACTGCTTGTCTGACCTCCACAGCTCAGTTGCTGGATATCACGATACTCTTGGTAAGACAGGTTACAGGCTTTCGGGCTTCCGACTGGCGACTACCCACGACAAAATAAATGAGGACATTAAAATTGTACGAAAGAGAAGAAAGTATTGGAAAAGTTTATGTATATTGTTAGTGCATGTGAAAGCACATCTCACCTTGGTTATTAATACGCACAAGCTACCAAGCTTTCTTCTGCATAATCTTCCCATAAACTTTACTTTTTTTTTTTACTTTTTTATTGCAAATAAATGATTATGATTATGATTATGATTAACTTTATTGCTGAACTTATAGGTCAGTTTTATCGTAGCTAACCGTAATCTAACAACTATTATAACACTTCGAAGCTCAACTGTCACTACCTAACTGATCCTAAAAACACCGAGCAATAAGGTCGATATTATGCACATAATCAGAAACGCAAGCTTTCACAAACAACGAACGAATAAAATTATCACCTCAATGCGTTGCGATTTAATCAATGCAATTACAATGACATAAAGGCTGTTACACACAGACGGCGCGGCGCGCTCATTACCATTTCAAACCGCGCGTGTCATTACCGCGCCGGCCGTACGTACGCGATCTTTGCATAACCAGCCCGTCTTGTGGGATAGTTTACGCCCTGAACGTTGCGGGGAATTCAATTTTGTAAGCTAAATGCCCGAGGGTGAAGGGTGCGAACTCGGCTTAAGGTGGGTAGCCTGTTTTCATAGATTTTGTGGTTGTTTTTTTAAGTTGTTATGGTGAAAAGATGGCCGCGAATTTTTTTAACAGTTTCAGGATAACATTTTTCCCGAAATAGCATTACCACTTACCGTATAGCTTAGCTTTGGGAAAGGTTCAGCCTCAGCTGTATAAAATTAATTGAAGCATCGACAATCCAAAGAAATAAAAATGAAGTTAATCGAGATCATGACCTCTGAGTTTATTTCGCCATTTCTTTCCGTGTCCCGTGTTTCCGACGTGTGAAATCAACATCTCATTTCATTTCAATAGTTTTTTTGACAGAAATCAGCTGATCCATTCTATAAAAATCTGAAGGCCAGTTCCCGTGATTAAAAACGTTCTAAATCTAGTCTCAATCAAAAATCAAAAATTTTACAAAAACGTATTTTAGAGGTATTTTTGACACATAGTTCCAACTATGAAAGTTCTTAAAATTACGAAAGAAAAAAGAAAAATGCGTTTATTGGCACTACAGCAAAATAAATACACCTTAAAACTATAAAACAGAAAACAAAGATAATAATGCCAAAAGTGAATTGCCCCTCTGATCATGAATACATAACTGAAGTGAGCTGTTAATTTGACAATGTCAATCAGCATCAAGTGGAATGACAGCAAACTTCACCTAAGTTTTGACGGTGAAGTTTGTACAGAATAGACCGGGTGGTATTGAAAATATCCGTGAAACCGAACTGCAAGTTTGATGTCGATCATAATTTTGCGTACGCGGCGCACAACGAAACTCGTTCGAAAATGTTGTTGTAACTCGATCGAGAGGTTTTCCTCACATTTAAACTCGCGATCAAATCTGTTATGGAGAGAAGTTATGGAGTTTGAAAATTGTTGTGTATTTTTGAACGATGCAATCGATAGTGTTAAATGGGATTCTATTCGTAGTCCACATTTCCTCTGTCGATTTTTTCAACGTTTCGGAAAAAGTTTATGATACCAAGAAACACCTCACCTAGAAGGGTTGCTATTGACAAACTTCTGATGAATAACTCTTTAAGAAAAACCTGTGTATATCTATTTCTACAACATATAAATATAATTGAAGTGTCTGTTTCTAATGTCAAAATAACAGCTTTTTACTTACCCCCTTACTAATAAACGTTGTATAGCGTCTGTATAGTTACACAACGCTTTGTCTTCTTCTTTCAAAAGTCAAATTACTGACGACTGAAAGAGAGAAATCGGTGTCCAACTATTCGTCTGACATAATACGTTTATTAGTAAGGGGGTAAATGTATACTAAAATATATATTTGGTACTTATAGCAAAAATCATTTCAAAAATTTTTTGTTCGTCTTTCTGTCTAGTTGTTTGTAAATGGCTAAATCAATTTCTTTAAAAAGGAGACGCGCACTCGGGCCCTATGACTCTAGCGTTTCGGCCCCAAATAACTTTTTTATAATAATTATTATGAATGTATCTATTATTTCAGACTACATCGGTATCGGGTGGTCTGTTTCTAGGTTAGACCACAGGGCTAGGTCGTAAACACTATGCTAATATCTATTGTTTGAACGTATGCAATTCTGCTAAACCTATACAATAGTCATTAGCATCTTATATTAAGGGGAAGGAAACACTCCTCGCTTGTTCATTGTTTAAAAAATAAAATTCTTATTGCTAAAAAACATTCATGTTAAGGTAGGTATTTATTGTTTCTACACATGCAACTGCAAGAGACAATCATGTTATTTAAATGTTTGAAACGGCCGTTAATAATTGTTTTGCCATAATAGGCGAAGTGACTTATGAGTGGGTATTATGTAAAAAATAAAAAAATCAAACATGTCTGTGAACTTCTCTCTACGAGTGGAACAATGATGGGTGGTATGTTATTATTATTCTATTAACTGCTCCTAAATTACGATGTTTATTTTTTATTAAATTTTTATATACTTCTTTGACATGGGTAATAGGTAATACAGGCTGGTGTCCGCAACTCCACGTCTATGCGCGTATATTGCGTTTTTTTTTTTGACATAACCTTATTATTTGACATTATAAACAGACAATTCTAATTTCAACTCTTTATTAATGGTTGTAATGGTAATAATTACTTGGCTGTAATAGTTTTTTTTTTTTTTATCCTTTAGATAGATTCTTTTATATTTTGTAACGGTGAGGACTTTGTAGGCCTTGTAGACTTTAGATATGCAGAACATTTTTTATTTTACTAAGTACCTAGTACTTGGTACCTGTTGACAGGCCTACGCTGTCCTCCCATATCTACTGTAATTTGAAAACATTGTAAAAAACAATTATTTTTAAAAGAGTAACCGTGGAGTTTCTTGCCGGCTCTTCTCCATAGGAAACGATCAATTGGAACCGTGCACCTAGCTTCTGACGTCATTTCTGATTGATTATGCCGCGACTAATGAGTTGTAGGTCCGAGGTCGTGGGTTCGAACTGAAGTAGGCACTTTTTTTTACAATCCTGCGCTGTCCCTCTCCTGTGCAAAGGCCTCCTTCCACTCCTTCCATCTTTCCAGTTTTGTCGGAACCTATCCAGCTCATCCCGTATCCACTTTACAAATTTAAAATTTCTTCACCACTCCTCTCAAAACTGTGAAGGAAAACATCGTGAAGAAAGCGACAAGTCATAGAACTAAAAATTCGAAGGCAACCGCACTAGGCCCGCTTGGTGGATTATGGCCCACTACCTCTCACAGACAGGAGGCTTGTGTCCCAGCAGTGGGAAAATAATAGGCTAATTATGCTTATGCTAATTATTATTATATGGCTGTGAAAGTGCCTATACCTACGATGTTTCCAGAGAGATGTTAAGTGTAAGCCCATGTTATTACGAGTACATGGGTAAAATATACATTCAGACGACAATAATCCCATACACATCACCTTAACCCAATCAGCATTTTCATCACATTAAAATTCACCGTCAGCATCAGTACAAACGGACGACTATTTTAAGTCTATTAAATACGACAGCCAAATTCAAATGTCATTACAGATACACAAATGTGCATACCGTCACGCGTATCGTTCGCCGCGCGATGTTTAATCGCTTGTGTGTGACCGCGCATAATGAGGCGGCTGCCGGCACGTGTGCGAGCGCCCTTATGTCGGATTATGAATTATTATTTGAATTGTATGGTGATAGGCTTGGGGAAGTTCGGGGAAGTTAAATTGAGGTTAAGTTTTGAGTATAATTTTTGACTTTACACGATGCCTTTCAGTTCAGAAGAGGTTTTTAATGCATGATGCGCAATCGTCCTTATGTCTTGATAATAAGAATATGGAAGAGCGAAGTCTCGTAACACAGACTCGTTTGCTTGAGGAGACCCCAATCACTAAGGAATTCACTAAAATTCACCAAGAATCTGACGCTTATTTCCTTGCAAGTTCAATCATAGATCACCAGTTTGCTATTGTAGGTTACCTATAGTCTTTAAATATGAGAATGTGAGATACGATGTTAAATGGTCATTTACAGACGAACGTGTACTGTACTTTAAAAAAAAACCTATAAAATAGCGTGTGTAATGGGTAACTAGCTTAATCTTTCTGACTGACCGACTCCTTGACAATTCAAAAGCACCTTATGAGCACCTTTGAGTCGCCAAAATACTGGTAAATTAAAGAAATACCTAAGTAGGAATCTATAGAGCTAAATTTTTAACAATACAATCAATCCCCTCACATTTCCTTCCCATTCAATATCACACTCGACAATAAAGCCTAAGTATTAGCGTGCAATGCTGCTATAGTTGGAACTCCTGGGCAATGCAGGGTCCGGTTCAAATGCAGCGCATACCACGCCAGACGACGGGAATTCAATAAAGAAAGGATTATGGACGCCATACACTCGGTTATACTGGATGCTGTTTTGTTTTTCGTTTGGTAAATAGTGAAAAGAAGGAACGAAAATAATAAGAACTGACAGAGATGAAAAATAAACTAAAGTGAACTTAACTAAGATAATATATTTTGTGTAAGTAATCGTTTTATACTTTTCTTTAAAACTCGGTAAAAAAAAGTTTTTTCGCACTGGAAAAGTGCTCACAACAGTTTTAGGTAGTTATTTATTATTATTCAATTAATAGTTCAGTCATAGTCAAGACAGACAGAAAGCCTTACGTCAACATAAAATTTCACTTTTTAACTAAACAAAACTAGTTCGCAGTCTCCGACAAGTTACATCTAGAAATTGCTCCCTAAATTCTTTTTATCTAGATTCACCGCTCTACATACAGGAAACTGCCTCCTTAAAGAATAATGACTTTTCCATCTATATACGCGTTTGAAGTAGCAATGTTCGTTAAAAAACACTTATATTTATTTGAAACCCTGACTAGTAAACGTCACCGGGACAAAATTCACGCTGTGCCTCATAAAACAGCATTATATGCAAAAAGTTTTCTGGGAATGGCCCCAAAAATTTATAATATGATACCCAAGACTATACGACTTGAGAATGATGTTAATAAATTCAAAAGACTGCTAACAGACCATATGGTTAAAAAAGCGTACTATTCCATTGGTGAATTCTTAACAGACAAGTTAAATTAATAATAATATTAGATATGTCAAATGTCCGATTTATTTATGCTTAATTCTATCTAAGTGCAATTATATAACGTAATATATTTTAATTTGAATAATAATTTTAATAATACAACGCATGAAAAATTATAAATTGGTAAATTCCCTAATTATTTTGACATTAATGCTCTGACCTTTTATTTTGAATATATGACATTGTGTACTTATTATTTTTAATTTGAATTTATAACATTGTACAAGTATTGCTTTTGAATGTATGACATTATGTAATGGATTAATTGGATTCTATGAAATTGTATACTTAACTATAATTATGAATTTTGCATGCCTGAATTGGTACGATACAGTGGACTACGCATTCACTTAACATCTGGAAATGTAAAAAATGTACTGTGTTGAGCAATAAATATTTGAATTTGAATTTGAAAAGATTCTAACTTCTAACATCAAAATTCGTCTATGCGAACGTTTGGCAAACAAACAAACCGGTAGACAGATCCACTAAAAACAGACAATCCACTGCAAACAAACGAAACAGCAACACACCCTACACATCAATACACTCCCCAATAATATATCTCAATCATTCCCTACTATAATCTCACCTGTAACACTTTATATAACCCTGCATCCGTATTCCGGAGTGCAATCGAAAGTCCCAGACGATTTACGCGGCACACAGTGAGTGATCGCCCCTATTAACGGAATCCATCTCTCCGGGACTGAATTATTTATCGACAAAGATGCATTTAAGTGCAGCGTTCGACTTGCGAACTTCGATAGAATAGGGGTGTATTTCATTTATTGGACATTGTGTAGTTAAGATTGGAATGTTCAGGGTTTTTCTCGGGGGTTGTTCGAAATTGAACTGTTATTCTTTTGAGGGCAAAATGAAATACAAAGCTTAGGTGCTCTATTAATTTAGTGACAATTTCATCGGTTACTTTGGCTAGATTGATGATAAACTGATTTTATAATCTGTAAATTCATAAAACGATGACCAGAAAAGGATTTACTTTTTTTTAATACTTCCTATCCTACTATCCTACTTCCTACTAATATTATAAAGGCGAAAGTTTGTGAGGATGGATGGATGGATGTTTGTTACTCTTTCACGCAAAACTACTGAACGGATTTGGATGAAGTTTGGCACACATGTGGTTTATAACCAGGATTAACACATAGGATATTTTTTATCCCGATATTCCCACGGGAACGAAACTTACGCGGGTGAAACCGCGGGGCGCAGCTAGTTGAAAATAAATCGTTCAGTGCAGGTGTAACCTTCATTCCAAATAAACGAAGTAGTCTGATGATTATTGAGTCATAATGTATTGACAACGTAATGTATTGTTATTAGAACAGACACACACTTCCCCTGTGTTTATTATTCTAGCGTATGGCACTCGTGGTTAGCAGCCGAAAATCAACGTTAGGGGGGGCCTTACGTTGTCATCTGACATTATGTTGAGCTGAGGCCCTTTTAGTCACGCGCGCCTCAAAGAGATGTCAGCATTAAGGAAGGGACCCGTAAGGGCCGAAGCCTGCCGGCGCAGCGGGATTGTCCGAAAGGGTTACCGCTGCCCCGGAACATAAAGGGCTAAGGAAGGAACACGGGTGGGTTTTAGTCAGTAAGAGTCTGACACTCCCTTCTGCTCCACCCAGAGCGGGAGGGGTCATTAGATTATTTCCCATCCACAAAAAAAAAAAAGGCGCCTTGCGTTGTCAGCTGACATTATGCTGAGCTGAGGCCCTTTTTGTCACGCGCGCCTCAAAGAGATGTCAGCATTAAGGAGGGGGCCCGTAAGGGCCGAAGCCTGCCGGCGCAGCGGGATTGTCCGAAAGGGTTACCGCTACCCCGGAACATAAAGGGCTAAGGAAGGAACACGGGTGGGTTTTAGTCAGTAAGAGTCTGACAGTCCCTTCTGCTCCACCCAGAGCGGGAGGGGTCATTTGATGATTTCCCATCCACAAAAAAAGGCCCTTTTGGTATTATAATGATTGTTTTCCGTTTTTTTTATAGTTTTAAAGTGTTTTTTTTTTGCTGTAATGTCAATAAACGATTTTTTTTATTTAAATTATAAAGGTGTAGTAGTAAATTTTGACTCATTTACAATTAAAGAATACAAAACCACTGATAAATAAATTACAAAAGAATAGAACGAACTCCTGTGCATAACTGAATGAATCTCATTTGCGGTTAATTCAGAGGGAGCAAGCGTTGAACCTTTTATTTACCATGAATTGATTCCTAAATGGAGCTGAAACAAGTACCCTAGTTAGCACCCTATTGCTAGAACCCTAAACACTTCGAATAAGGAGGTTCCCTAATTGAATAACACAACGTGGTCTGCCGGTATTTAGTACTGGATTGAGACTGGAGGGGGCTAGAGGCATTTGTATGAAACTTACGGCAAAAAAAGTTTAGACGTACAAAGTGGCTTTGACAATGATAGCGTAGTGCTTTTATTCATTTTGTGACGATAGTTACCATACATCATCACGGAAAATCGATTGTCTGTAAAGTCGGTGTACTGACGATAGTTGAACGTGACAACGTCATAAGAAAATACTGATGGAATGGTTGCATTTTCCTAAAGAAAATTTTAATTTTATTTGTTTGATAGATATTTTGTATGGATATAGAGAAGGAGGTAAATGGAAATCACAATTGAATTGATCAAGTTACATTTATTTGTACGCATAAATACAACAATTATGTTTTTTTTTTTTAACAATATACATAGTTTTTACAAGTATGAATGTGCTTTGAACAATTGCTTTACAACTTTTATTTACAACTCGACAATATATCACTGAACATATATTTAATATCGAAAGAATCATTACCTTTATCGCCGCAATTATCGTTGCTATAAACAATTGACACCATATTCACTTTTCACTGCACTTCATACTTGACGAAAACATGTATTATTGTATAGCAGCTGTCCACGCGGACGTATCGCTCACTCAAGTAGGAGAGAGACAGATGTCGAACACGGCCGAACGCGGAGGCCGATTGTGCCTCTTTGTCGCTCGTTCCGCGCTCTCGCTTGCATTTCAAGCCTTAAATGGAACGCCTCAGAGCGAGGTAACGCCGCATGAGTCATGTTTTTTCGTGCGTGCAGCTTCATCGAATTATAAGACGTTATCACGTCAAAAAGAACGTTTAAAGTTTTAAACGAATGTCGAAGGATGGCAAGTTTTTTTTTATTACGATAGACACAGCTTCCGGTCACATACTTTGTTTTCAAGGTTTTATTTATCTAGCAATGTTTGTATGTATGTCAGTTTGTTGGTCAAACCTTGCAAGCTGAATTAAAACCACTTCCTCTTATCCTATGGACTTGCAATTTTACATGTTGATTATGTTTCGAAGACAATGCATTTTTTATATTTTATAATTTCTTAAAAGCATGAACGTCACACTTTAAGATAAGCCTCAAGCTTTTAAGAAAATATACTGTGTTAACTTAAGTTCTATTTAGTACTTTTAAGTTCATTAAAAGCATGTTTTTACCTTATATATTTTTTTTAATACCAATAATAAATTGACAAACTTCAGTTTAATAACATAATGGCTTTCTCAAAAACCAATTTCTTAATATTTTAATACACTTTAATACCATATTTATAACATAGGTAAAAAATAATGACCTAATGGCAAAAATGGTTTGGTCAAATTAATGTTTCAGAAAATCACAGTTTTTCAACTAAGTATGTTATAAACACGTTATAAATAAGTTGATAAACTTTAGTATGATAACTTAATAGCTCACTTACAAATTAATATTCAACTTTTTAATACATTTTAATGCCCCTAATATTAATTACAGTCATCAATTCGCCCTAGGCACTGTAACCGCAACCCTCACAGAACACTCAATCTAAAAACAATATCTTTAAAGTATTCATGACAAATTGCTGTCTAACGAAGAGAAATAACTGTGTAAATACTACGTGTCTTTAGTATGGGGGAGTGCCGGGGTGTGGGGCTAGTGTTAGCGAGTTTTTGGGGGTGCTTCATTTTATACCATAGAATTTCTCTATCAAACACTTATTTTGATTACTTAGATTGACTTCCCCAGTTATTTTGATTGGAAACCATTCAATCTTTTGAGTCAACTCATTTGATTGTTTTTGTTAATATTTTCGAAAATTAATTACCCTTGTAGCAGTAGCTTTTCGATAGCTTAAGTCTGTAGCGGTATCTACAACGCCACATGCGAACAACGCGTCATACTGATGTCACGCAAAATCCTGCATCTCGCAAGCAGAGTTTACCGCGCAACTAGCATAGATACAGTGGCCCAACATTAATCATCGGGCAGTTGCCTGTCAGACCCAACACCCGTCTGGTCGGAGGATCCTCCCTTTTCCATGGAGGATGAGTGACCTTTATACCCTGTTCCTCAGACCTCTATACCCTCAAACATGGACTACACTTGGACGGCAAAGCTGATAGAGAGATTTAATCAGGTTTTCCAGACATCTTATTTTATCAGAGTTCAGTTTTCTTTGAAACAACTAGAAAAATTTCCATGTCAATGTTCAAGGTCAAACAGAAACTGCGCTTGAAAACTTAACTTCTTTTTTTTAAGTTTATTATGAACTTTTAGAACAGTTTTTTTGAGAAAAAGTTTAAGTTTTACATCTTTCTATATTTTCAAGCCATATGACTGGGACATTAGTATCAGTACCTATCCAAGCCCGAAAGTAATACCACGGACACAGAGAACACCTGAGGGGCAATTCTCGTTATTAAAAACGTTAAAAATCTAGTCACAATCTCATTGCGACAATCAATGTCAAAAACTTGTCAAAAATATAGGGAGGTATTTATCACAGATTGAGACTGAGATCAGACTGTGAACGTTTTTAAAATTATGAGAATTGCCCCTCAGGTATATCGAAATAACTACCTTATTGAAAATCCCCCAATTTATCGCTTCCCGCTACCACTGCGCCCAGGCCCACATCCCGACAGTGGGGTCCCTAACTACGTAACACCGTTTAGATTGATAGCTGATACAATTTGCGAGCGACTTGGATTTATCGCTACTGATAAAAGTACATCGCAGCCCACTAATAATATGCGCGTGATTGCCTGTCATTGTTTCGAATCAGGTGCAGGAATGCGGTAAGGAAAATAGGGGAGTAAGGGCTTGACTGTTTGTTTTTATAGGTCTAAATTAACTTTGTAGTCTGGTAGTCTTTCTGTGTAGTTTTTGCGCCCATTGAAACAGGCGTGAGTTTCTGCTTTGAAAGAAAATTTGTATGGTGTAAGTGCAGTGGTAGCCTACTGGTAACAGGGAAGGGGAAAGGGCCGACGCCTGCCGGGGCAGCGGGATTGTCCGAAAGGGTTACCGTTACCCCAGAACATAAAGGGAACACGGGTGGGTTTTAGTCAGTAAGAGTCTGACACTCCCTTCCGCGCCACCCAGAGCGGGAGGCGTCATTTGATGCTTTCCCACCCTCAAGAAAAAAAAGCCTACTGGTAACGTCTTACGAGTGGTAAGGTCGTGGGTTCAAAGGCAAGCGCTGTGTAATTTTTAACCGACTTCAAAAAGGAGGAGATTCTCGATTCGACTGGATGGTGTTTTTTTATTTTTTTTTGTGTGTTAATTACGCGATTTCTTCGGCAATTGTAAATTGATTTCAAAAATTCTTTTTTTTAATGGATAGGGTATGCTTCAGGGGTGCTCCCATATAAATTTTATTAATTTTGGTTGGGTAGTTTTTGAGTTAGTTTCAATAAAACGTATTTTTGCCACTTTGTTCATATTGATAATGTTATCATGACTTCCTGTCCTTCCTTTACAAAGTAAGTAGTTTTATACACATTTTTGTAGGGTAAGTGCAACTTAAAAGTGAAAAAGTAAAACTTTTTTTACAAAAAAGAAAAACAACCGGCTTCCAAAAAAAGAAATTCCTAAGGGAAAAGCCCGATGAAACTCGACGCGGCCTGGGAATCGAATCTAGGACCTCATGCTCATCAATAGCGTTTCTGACCACTAAACTTATAACTTCTAGAACTCGTATCAATATTAGAAATACAATACAAATGTTTCTCACTGACATACATGCTCGGACGCCTTCGATGTATTTCTCTTGTATCAACAGTGATTATGCTTTTTGCATTTATAGCCACTTCCATATTAACTTTGCTGAACTAATTAAAGTGAAAGCTATTAGTTCCTTATAAAGCTAACAAATATACGTTCAGGTGATGCAATTTGTCAGTGACTGGGATTTATTGACACTGATAAAAACTCCTGCGGCGCGGCGGCCTATTTTGATAATACCCGCGTGTTTCAGAGTCGTTTATAGAGCAAGTAAGGACAGTTCGGGAAATAATTGATTATATTGTTATTATACATAATAACAATACAATCTTTTAATTTATTTTCGTCTTCGAAGATTTTATACAATACTTTAAAGACAAAAATAAATTATTTCTAAAACAATGTGTGGTCACCAAAGGAGATAAGTAATCAGGGTCGTCGGTATAGTTGAAGTTTAGTAAGAAACCGATTGAATAAAATTTAATTTAATTAATAGAAAAAAGACAGTTAATTTATCAAATTAAAGGAGATGGCTAAATGACTGCCCCAAGCATGAATAGGAATCTCACATTAACTCGTAATATTTAAAAAATCATTCATGAATTATTTAGTGTTTAATAATTTCCTAGAACTTTCGTAAATTGTTAAACATAAAAAAGTATATTAATTGTTTTTTTTTATTAACATGTCAAGTTCAAGGGGAAATAACACTATGGCAAGCTAGGGAGGGGTCATATCGCTTTTCCAGAATGTCAAATGAAACTGTACTTATATCGATTTTTGATAAGAGGTATCATAACAATTTATTTTCCGAAGTTGTTTGTTATTATGTTTTCACAGGGTTTTAATTCGGAAAATGGGGCTGTTTTTAAAGTGACAATTGATTTTACTCAATTCCAATTTATTATAATCAAAATCAAACAAATAAAAATAACTGAAAGTGTGTGAAAAGTGACAATCGATTTTACTCAATTCCAGTTTATTATAATCAAAATCAAACAAAAATAACTGAAAACTTTTTAATCTTACTACATACCTATTTTGTGTCGAAAAATAAAAACTGAATAAAGGTCGATAAAACTTATTAATATATTTTTTTTTTCTTTCAACCTACTCGATTATTCTGATGATTCGGTTATACTTGAAGTTCAATCTCTTCTCTATGAAGAAACAAACATCAGATGCTACTGTATTATCTATGGTCAGATGTTATGACTTATCTATGGTCAGATGTTATGCATGTCAGACTGTCAGACAACAGACGCCGCTACGCTCTGCCGTTTTCTTGTTCGTTGTGCTATTTTATTTTGGATTTTCATTGACCCTCACTTGTTTATTGGACTTATTGTGTGTGCTCGCCTATCTACTGACCTCTCGCTACTCAACACGGACTTGAAATCAAATCATCATGCGATGCATAAACTGCGGTGTGGCCACGCAAAGACTGCGGCGGCATATCGGGCGAGACACCAGAACACATTATCAGCTCCGGCTTAATTTTTAAATAATGTTCTTGTAAGAATCACAAAATAAATAAATAAATCGTATTTTTGTTGTTTTATTTCAATATCTTCTATGTCCCTGTCAGTGCCTAAACTAGATAACGTAGTATAAGCACGATTTATCAACAACCACATACCTACTTACTAAGCGCTAGTACAGACATGCGGGAACCGCGCGTTTACGAATCGCGCGGTTTTTTGTGATGCTTGATTAACCGCACGGTTATGTCTGAAGATTAACCGCGCGGTTATGTCTGAACGATTACTTAATAACTCATACAAATAAGACTCGCGCGATTTCCATGCGATACTGAAATCGCGCGGTTCCCGCCGTGTCTGAACTAGCTCTAAGTCCCCCTGGCACGTTTGTCTGTCAGCCTGTCTGCCTACGGATATATCAACAAACAGATTTTGATGGGGTTGTCACTAGTAGATTGATTGGTTCTTTCGGAAGGTTTACTGTTTAGGCATACTGGTTATGGCATATAATGAGTTGAAATAAAGACAGTTTTCACAGACAATATATAAATAGGTGGTTGAAATGATGAACGTATTTGAAAAAAGGGAAAACAATTCTGCTAGGTAGGATACATTATTATTTAAACACGCGGGCGGGAGTGATTTTTGCGCGGATTGTGGAAAGCTCGTAATTACCTCTTTGTAGATATATACTCAAGTACCATCGTGCGAAACCGGGGTGTGTCGCTAATCAAAAATATCGTAAATCGTTGCAGAAATATCCAAACGCCTAGGTAAAAGTTCATAGCAATATGTCATTTGTTTGCAGTTTTTTATACCTATTGATGTAGGAGTTACACGAATATATTTTCAGGATTGTAAAGATATGAAAAGTTCCTGAAACTTTTTTCATATGAAATACTAATATTCAGCTATCCATCGATTTCTTGCAAAACTTCAACTATATTGACGACCCCGTGGGGCAATTGCGTAACACATTATCAATCGGAATCGGTTTCATTTTGACAGTTCAACAACATACATTGCGTTATTTACGTGTTGAGCAGAGAATTTTTCGTACTTATGAAGCAATGGATTAACAATTTGCTTCAAAATGATTCAGATTCCGATTGATAGTGTGTTACGCAATTAGGGTGCTGGTTACTTATCTCTTTTGGTGACTGTATGTTAAAAAGAGTATGTTTAGGTGGTTTAGTCAAAAATTCGAAGACATGTGACATCAGCCTATCGATTCTGTAAAAATCTCACCGTGATAACATAGGTGAAGTGAGCGTGAAGTGAACTATCAATGGTGGCAACCTCTAACATCAGGTAGAATGACAGTTCACTTCACCTTAGTTTTCACGTTGAGATTTTTACAGAATAGTACCTACTGCTGCTCGCACTGGGCCCACGTGGTGTACCATGGCTCTCACAGTGAGGAGTCCTGTGTCCCAGCAGTGGGAACGCTATAGGCTGATGTAGCTGGTGTAATTATTTCATTTCATTTGTTTATTCATAATAAAAAAAAACTGTGACTAACATGACATAATATTAGATTATCATAAACATATTTTTATTGAATTTAGTCATGTTGAGAATATGAATGAAATACGACTAACAAAGGGTATTTAATTTTGTGAAGGCAATGGTGTTCGTTGTGTGGCGATGGATGGAATGAAAATAATAAAACACATTTATTATTTCCAACATTATCCCCAACAAAAAGTAATATAATGTAATTAGTTTAACATAAAGGAATTCGTAGAAAATAATAATGTGTATGTTAATGTGAAAAACTAAAGAGGGCACGTATGTTGTGTGCGCGCCTCGTTTGCGCAGACTTCTAGAATCTTCTACGCGTTGTCATACGTCGTGTGCATGTGTGTGTATGCACTTACACACATTATGCGAGGCGTTAAGGCCAGTGGCGTGCACTCCATACATGCAAATAAGCTCTGCATACCCTGTACTCCTGTAGTCCCATACATACATGTCCCTCTAAATGTTAGATACCTAACTAATTTTTAAAAAATCATGGTAATTTAGCTAACGCGCCATCTATTATATTTTTTGGAACTAACTCGTTGGATCGGCGAACACTCGCCGCCGTGCAGCGCGCAGGCAGCGCTCGCGTGAGCAAAAGCAATACTACGCCTTGCTTATTCTTCATTCAACACATCTCGTGTAGTACACAGTAAAAGTGTGAGTGTGTGCGTGAAAATGTGCGCGCGTGTTGGAGTTTTAGAAGCATAGCTTACATTGCAAGCCGGCCAAATTGAGAACCCGTATAAGCACCGCTTAATTGTTGTTTGCAGAGGGTCGACTTTTTTTAGTCGGATTGACCAAATGACCCGAGTAATTTATTAGTTTGTATTTTGTATTAGTTCGTAAGATTTTCGTAAGTATCTAAAATTGCAAAGTTTTTTCGCCATTTATTGTTTTTCTTGGCGCAAGTGATTGCCTGTCAAGTAATTATTTAGTAAGTTTATTGTAAAAAATGGATAATTACTCATACATATTCGATCTCATTCAAAATTTATAAGTATTCAAACAATTTGACTTCCATATTTTCTGAAGTTTACAAATTAGGAAAATTAATAGTTACGATTCCAGTCAGCGCATCTACCGAACGATCATTTTCTAGTCTAAAAAGGATTCATCAAAGAGTAGGTACCTACTTGGATTCATACATATTTACGAAACACACGGGGCCAAAACAGACTCACAGGTTTATCTATGTTTACAATCGAAAAAGAACTTTATGGGACTAATCACACTTATTCAGCTCTGTTCAGCGTTTTTCCATAGAAAACAACGATTTTGTATGAGATGCGTAGGTACGCGTCCGTTCAGCCGCGGAAAGCTGAACGGACTTCATACAAAATCGTTGTTTTCTATGGACAAACGCTGAACAAAGCTGAATAAGTGTGATTAGTTCTTTAGTCAGATAGGCGCGTCGATTTGATTCAAACATCAACTTGTAAAAAGTAATCAGTTCAAATTTAACTAGTAATTTATATAAAATTTTAATTAATTTGCGCAAAGAAAACAAAATTAACATCTCCAGACCTTTTTAATGGCTACTTTTGATATAATTTATGTGACCTGTTATGTTAGGTACCATCAATCATTTATTTAGATACCTTTTCATGGTGGTCTCAAACAAACATCATGCAAAGCCAATAATGGCGCTTGCGGTATAGGTAGGGTAAAAAAATTTACCAGTTTCTGATAAGTTTTTTTTTTGTGCATACCCTGTCTGAAATCTCTGTGCACGCCACTGGTTAAGGCCAAGATATTCGAGCGCAGTAGGCATTTAGCGTTACCCCCCTCCTCGCGTGGCAAGTCCCGCGAACGCGCCGTTCAAATGAACTCGCTGACCCCGCTGTGCAAAAATTTTGCGTCACAGTTTAAAATTGTAACTGTAGGAACAGTTAACTTTGTTTTACGGAATTTATGTTAATATTTCGAGTATTTAGTTTTTAGGGAAATATAAGTATACTTATCAACATAAATCACTTTATTACCTACCAACAATTGTTTCTTTTTTAATTGTTACCTCTTTTCTTTCATGACTGTTACAGCGCTTCCTTACGATCCAGTTTTTAGAATGTTTGTCTGATATTAAAGTACTGGAAGGATTTTGACAGGAGTTTATATTCCGTAGCTTTAGTTTTCACCTACCACATAGGGTATGTTTTATAACTAATTTATAATCCACGCGTACGAAGTCGCGGGCATAAGCTAGTTATTTATTATTAGTTACATACTTACTGACTTTTAACTAAATAGATTCTGATAAAACTCATTACAATATAATACGCAGGACAATAAATTATTTATTAGAAATAAGAAATACTTTTTAAAATATTTATAATAATAACTTAATCATTTACTCAAAAAATAATCAAAAATCATAAATATTAATCGCGAGCGTGCTTGGACCTGGTTGCTGCAAATCAGCGTGGTAATTGCGTAACACACTATTACTAGCAATGGGTTTCATTTTGACAGATCAACAACGTTCATTGCGTGTTTTACATTGTTGAGCAGACACATTTTTCGAACATATGAAGCAATGGATTAACAATATGCTTCAAAATTATTCAAATTGAGATCGAGAGTGTGTTTCGCAATTAGGGTGCTGGTTGAGGCAGAGAGTGTGTACTGGATGCGCATTTATCTGGTTGCTCATTTTTCTTGTCTTGCCGTACATGGTTTATAATTGGCATGCCGCGTTCATTCCTACTTTTTCTTGCAGTTTTCGCAAAATAAAATTTATGTCGACAATTCTGCGTCCTGAAACGGGTTGAAAGTCATCTTCCTTGTTTTCCACTTCAACAGTAAAATCATATGAATCATGACTGTCACTGAAACAATAAAAAGAAAAAAGTTGCTTTTTATTTGACTCAAGATATTACAATTAAAACTAAAACCAACCAAAGTCGTTAAGTCAGTCGGTAAGTCGAGTGGTAAGTCAGGAGGTAACAGATATCTACATACACTCTAGTCACTATTTTGTATAAAAGTACAACAACATCAACAACCTTGCATTATTATTATAATTTGTAGAATAGATACAGTAGGCGCGCGACTTGAGTTGATGCATTAGGTAAGTACATGTCTACCTACCTATTGCGCCTGAGCGAGAAGCAAATACTGAATAAAAAGTCGGTGTCGTTGTTTCAGCATTTTCTTTTATTGAGACCGACTTCCGAAATTAAAGTTATTTTTCATTTTGTAGTGTTTTTTTGGAAGCCGGTTGTTTTTTTTTTGTAAAAAAGTTTTTTTTTTTCATTTTTTAGTAGTCCAGTTTGTCACTAATCTAAGTTATAATAGCCTAATGTCAACTGCTCATCACCTTTTACAAAATATTGCTTTTCCCGATGCAGGAACGTTAATTGTTGAGGAGTTCTCCTTATAAGAACTGGAGCTGATTGAGAAGTCACCATCAGCTCCATTGTGCTTAGCAACCACATTAAAGTACCTAATCGAATCGCAACCCGTGAAATATTTATTATTGAGTAGTTCCGATGCCCATCTGTGGTCTTCATCATCAGTTCCACTTCACCGAATGGTGCTTTCTGAGAGCAAATGCACGAGCTACTATTAAAAATACCTACCCAAATCGCTATAGGTGTGCCTACAAAATTTGAGGGTTTCCCTCGATTTCCATAGGATTCCCTCATCAGGTTCCAATTTGGTGACAATGGGACCAACTCGGGAGCATACCCTTTCGAATAAAAAAAGAATTTTGAAAATCGGTCCACAAATTGACGGAGAATCAGTGAACCAGTGGCGTGCACTCCATACATGCAAATAAGCTCTGCATACCCTGTACTCCTGTAGTCCCATACATACATGTCCCTCTAAATGTTAGATACCTAACTAATTTTTAAAAAATCATGGTAATTTAGCTAACGCGCCATCTATTATATTTTTTGGAACTAACTCGTTGGATCGGCGAACACTCGCCGCCGTGCAGCGCGCAGGCAGCGCTCGCGTGAGCAAAAGCAATACTACGCCTTGCTTATTCTTCATTCAACACATCTCGTGTAGTACACAGTAAAAGTGTGAGTGTGTGCGTGAAAATGTGCGCGCGTGTTGGAGTTTTAGAAGCATAGCTTACATTGCAAGCCGGCCAAATTGAGAACCCGTATAAGCACCGCTTAATTGTTGTTTGCAGAGGGTCGACTTTTTTTAGTCGGATTGACCAAATGACCCGAGTAATTTATTAGTTTGTATTTTGTATTAGTTCGTAAGATTTTCGTAAGTATCTAAAATTGCAAAGTTTTTTCGCCATTTATTGTTTTTCTTGGCGCAAGTGATTGCCTGTCAAGTAATTATTTAGTAAGTTTATTGTAAAAAATGGATAATTACTCATACATATTCGATCTCATTCAAAATTTATAAGTATTCAAACAATTTGACTTCCATATTTTCTGAAGTTTACAAATTAGGAAAATTAATAGTTACGATTCCAGTCAGCGCATCTACCGAACGATCATTTTCTAGTCTAAAAAGGATTCATCAAAGAGTAGGTACCTACTTGGATTCATACATATTTACGAAACACACGGGGCCAAAACAGACTCACAGGTTTATCTATGTTTACAATCGAAAAAGAACTTTATGGGACTAATCACACTTATTCAGCTCTGTTCAGCGTTTTTCCATAGAAAACAACGATTTTGTATGAGATGCGTAGGTACGCGTCCGTTCAGCCGCGGAAAGCTGAACGGACTTCATACAAAATCGTTGTTTTCTATGGACAAACGCTGAACAAAGCTGAATAAGTGTGATTAGTTCTTTAGTCAGATAGGCGCGTCGATTTGATTCAAACATCAACTTGTAAAAAGTAATCAGTTCAAATTTAACTAGTAATTTATATAAAATTTTAATTAATTTGCGCAAAGAAAACAAAATTAACATCTCCAGACCTTTTTAATGGCTACTTTTGATATAATTTATGTGACCTGTTATGTTAGGTACCATCAATCATTTATTTAGATACCTTTTCATGGTGGTCTCAAACAAACATCATGCAAAGCCAATAATGGCGCTTGCGGTATAGGTAGGGTAAAAAAATTTACCAGTTTCTGATAAGTTTTTTTTTTGTGCATACCCTGTCTGAAATCTCTGTGCACGCCACTGCAGTGAACATACATAAAAAAAAAACATACATAAAGTCGAACATAATAACCTCCTCCTTTTTGGAAGTCGGGTAAAAAATCGAATTGTAGATTAGGTACTTACTGTTCGCCTGTGCATTTTTTTGTAAATACGCCTTTACATCTTGGTATCGATGAACTGCAAAGATAAAAAGTTTTATTAGCAAAAATTATCTTTGTTGTAGTTGTGCTACTGTTTTGTCCATAAACTGTAATATTAAAAACTAAAATATCAACTATACTCCATTTACAATAAGATAAGACATTTAAACAAACCTTTTTTACCGTCTGTTCAATCGATTTTGACTTCTATTCCGTAGGCATAAGGATGTCATTAAAAGCAGTAAACAGTTATTATTGTAAGCACTTTTTTGCTTTTAATGCCATCCTTATGCCTACGGAATAGAAGTCAAAATCGGTTGAACAAGCTGTAAAAAAGGTTTGTTTAAATGTCTAATCTTATTGTGAATGGAGTATAAGTAGTTTATATTTACTTTGATATTAGTATAATTGTAAATTTATGGTAGGTACCTAGTTACCTACCTGCTACTGTCTGCTAGTACTGTGACGAAAGCAAGTAGGTAAGTACATAATTACCTATACAACTACAATATTGCTCTCTCGCGTCGTTTTTTAAAAGTAGGTAGGTATAAATACGTAGAAAAATAATAATCAATCTTACTTTTTTTTTTTAAGCTTCCGCAGTTCAATGCTGGATATTTTATTCTTCCTTCGGTTTTTATTCCCCATAATTTAATCTTAAATACCACTATATCGTCGACCGTAGGTTCAATTGATTGAGGTAAGGGACAAGATACCCAATGTCCCTTACCTCAATTGAACCTACGGTCGACGATATATTACAACATAAACTAATATCTTGTTTAATTATTAACACTAGAACTTAAAAAAAAAATTACAGGCTGATTTTTAAAACTAATATACAAACACGGAAAATAACAATAATATAACGTATATTTCGATCGATTAGCGGAGAAACGCGGCGAGCCAGTAAAAGCGACACAGGTCCTGCCTCGGAGACGCCTAGCCGGCTACTAAAGCGAAGCGCGCGGGCCGCTTTGTTATATTATATCTTGTCAAAACAATAAAAATCTGTTTAAAAAAAAAAATGCCGTAGAATATTCTTCTAAACATCATTGCCTATTTTTTGACATATTTTTTTAGAGTAAAACTTTAGTCTACTTCAAGTACGACTTGAAAAACGATAAAAAACTTCCCTATTTTCGATTTGTTTGCGATTTTTTATGATCGAGTGAAGTTGTAAATATCGTGTTTTGAACCATAGAATAATCAAGAATGTTTATTGAACTACAACATATATTTTTATCAGATAAAAAAAAAGAATATTTGATGGTTTAATGTTGAATCAAAATAGGTCGATTCTGAGAGTCCTGGCCTTAACAAATTTACAAAGCAGATAGGAGTGGAAACGCCGAAAGTGGGCGCCCTAAAAGGACATAATATACTGACTTTACTGCTGATGTTCTTGAGAAAAGTTAGGTGCGTAGTTCTTGCAACCGGCATGCGTGTATGACTAGATGTTTGAACGTAAACGAATCAAAACGAAAATGAAAGAATGAATAATCATCATCATCAGTCGGATGACGTCCACTGCTGAACAAAGGCCTCCCCCTTAGACCACCACGCCGAACGACAATCCGCCACTTGCATCCATCGGTTGCCCGCGACTCTCATGATGTCGTCGGTCCACCTAGTGGGAGGCCTACCTACGCTGCGTCTACCGGTTCGTGGTCGCCACTCGAGAACTTTTCTTCCCCATCGGGTAACAGTTCTACGCGACGTGGCCTGCCCATTGCCACTTCAACTTGCAAATTTTAAGAGCTATGTCAGTGACTCTGGTTCTTCGTCGAATATGAATAATATTTTCCGCTTTTTCTTAGTGGAATAGTCCCTTATTACAGAAAGCTAATCGAATCAACTCCCTACCAATAAATACCTAATAAGATAAGTCCCACAAAACCCCATAAAAACCGCCTCGCCACATACATACATCACTCTGCTTACACCACGAAATCGATCAATCTAATTTCCTAATGCACGTCTACCCGTGTCGGTAGCTGCTACCTTAAGACTGCAGGACAATTTCTTAATCGTCGGGAGGGTACAGACAAATCACCGGCTACGCTGCACTGAGTTGCGGTTCGATTCCCGAGGGAGATACAGCCCTACACTGCATTTGAAGTGGCGTAAGGGAGAGGAGCGTAGCGGGTAGTTAAAAAAATAGATGATGAGTTTACTGTGTTCGCTAAGAATAAAGTTCAGTCACTATCAAAGAGAAAGAGCAGTTCACAAACATATTTAAGAAGGTTCTATATTCAAAAAGGAGAAGTGATAAATGCTGAGTCGACACGAGAAAAAGTTATGTAGTTACGTTTCATAACGCTGTAGCACTCCTTAAACATTTTTGTACGTAAGTATATCGTGGCAGCACTGCTTCCCGTGTCTGATGAAAAATATGTCTGCTAACAAAAAACAAGTAGGCTCTAGTTGCATCAATCATATGTCAATACTTTTTGTGATGCATGAAGAAGCCTTCTCGTGTAGCGCAGTTTGTTCCGCCAGTTACTCAACTGAACCGAGTGCTCGGCGCATCCTGGACAGTCACACCCATCCCTTATTTGACTATCCAATTCTTCCCTTGCGGTGGTAGGGCTAACACCCGCCTGGTTTGCGACCACCCTCCCACCGGAGTCCGGCGGTCAAGCAGCCTGCTGTGTTTCGTCGATGCGTGGGAATCCCGGAGCCTTAGCCATCTTCTGGGCACGCTCGTTCCATCATAGACCTCATTCATCGCTTTCCATCAAGCGTGATCGAGGTCAAGAGCGGGTCCAATCTGCAATAAAAAAAAAATCTCGTGCTTTCAGCAATATGACTGCTTATCGTTTCGGTTATAGAAATGACAATGTTTGAATGGACGTTTTCACGCTATGTGTTCAGTATATAGTACAGAAATCTTCACTTTTTGAATAACCAAAACTTAACCCGCTTTCGCTCCCAACTTGCACCAGCACTGTTAGGGGACAACTGCAAATTGCGGTAAAATGGGTTGTAACCCTCCCGGTGCAGCGACTTTGACGGATGTACGGACGCTTGCGCACCTAATAAACTAATGTAATACGACTGTTTATTTACGACAGAATTGGGAATATGGCTGTATTTGGCGTACGTTTGCGAATGTCAATTATATTGCATGGGATTTAGTTGGTAATGTTCTCGTCACCTTAATAGCTGTATGGCCTGATGTATCAATCTTATATGTTCAGATGCTTGAAAATATTGCTCATAAGATTGTTTGCTTTTAGCAAACGGTCAATACCTTTTAGCATTTCTTCGTAAAGTCGGTTTTTCTTTATAGAACGGGTAGCCGTTGCTAAAATTTCGATCGAATATGGATAAAGCGTGAATTAGCTATGATAAAGAACGCATGTAGCTTAACTTACAATTATGTATTGCGGCAAATAGTGGTACGTACACCTACTACTATTCGCATAGGAAATTTTGGTAATGATGTGCCAATTTCAGTGCACTCAAAATTAATACTACATTTGGCCGTGGGCATGTTCAAATTGCGACGCTACGGCATAATTCATTTCGTGGCAACATTTTACTATTAAAACATACTTAAAACATCACATCACGCCTGTATACCCTAAAGATATGGGCAGCGGTGTACCTATAGTACAGACTAACACATCAAGCTACCCGAAGCTGTCAAATTTTCCCAATCAACTTTGAACCTTATGCTTTAGCCATAAAGTTGAAAATCAAATATTACATTTCGCCAGTTATATTTAAGTCCCATATAACTGCGTGCACCTATGGCCAGCACCGGACACAAGTGCAGGCTAGGTTACTACGGAGAAATTCTTGGAAAATCCAATAACGCTTTATCCGACCTGGGAATCCAACCCAGGACCTCATCCTCAGCTGTATCCCTTGTGACTACCGGGCACAAATTTATTTATTTATTTTATTTATTTATTTATTATTAAACTTACACACACTATCTTTACATGATCACCCCAATACAATAGTGGTTTGTAAACACACACCAAATAAATTGAAAAATAACTTACTACTAATACTTAAACATCTAAACTTTAAAAATACAAAGCAACACTAAACTATTAAAAACTCAACCTGAAGTCAAATTACAGCATTATATGTACCTACCTATGTAATAATTATCAAACATTTTTTTTTTATTAAATGCAAACTCCGGGGACTCAGAGATACCTTATGGAAAAAAACAATAACAATTTGCAACCTGAGAACCTCACTCAAAGTTTCGTGATCAGCTGTAACGCTTGTAGGTACACATTATAAAGTAGATTCTATTAAAAAGCAATACCCTAAAACAAGTGAAAAATGGCACCACTTATCTGCCCATATTCGTGCAATCTACATGAGATGTCTCATTATGGGGTGAGAATCAGGTGCCCTTGTGAATCTATTGATGGTACTTGTAATTGTGAGGTACGTTGATGTATAGTGTGTACTGTAATATAAGAGTAGGTGAGGGTTTGAAGTGATTTATGATGGGGTTCTGAGGTGAATTGATTAAGGGTGAAGTCATAAAAATGTGTTTTTGAATTGGTTTGACAGTAGTGGCAATAATAGAGCCATTAATATGAATGTTTAAACAACATTACCTAAACGAATCTTGTTTAAGGCTAGTACAAATAAAATCTTCGTTTCTTTTCCAATATTTTTATAGGAAAATGTGTAGTAACTCGGATATCTATGGTAGTAACAATTTACTTCATACTACTTAGCTGAATCTCCATTATTGCAAACAACTTTTAATTTCAAAGACGAAATTGTATGGACACAAGCTTTAAGCTATCAAAATCGGTTTACAGGTAATTTAGCAGTGAAATAATAGATATGCGGTTTCTTTATGCGGAAACTTTGCAAGCATTGAAACAATCAAAATTTTTCGAGAACCTTCGTCTAAGTAAAGGCTGTTGAAATTCATACAAAACAGTTTAATCGTATGTGTCAGAATGGCTGGTTGCCTGTGGCTTTGGTCTATGAGAGTTGATTAGAAAATTGCTACATAATTGCTTATATTTGCTACATTTAATAAATAATTGCTACATACTATATATATTCAGAAATAACATATTTTTTTTGTACAGCCATCCTGACGTTTGGTTGGCTGGTCGCCTCCTAGTTTAAAGCCAAGCATGCAGAGTTTCCCGAAATGTATTGCGTCAATAATTGCTACATATTTGCTTCATTTATCTAATTTACTTGTATCTTCAAAAATATGTTAAATAAAGGATGTAGCAATTATTTTAATTATCCCAAGGAAAAGTGCCTGATAAAACAATAAAGGCAAATAGTTGCAGTGTGTCTTCAGTCAACGGTATTGCTACTTTAGGAGGCTATTATTGCTACTTTATGTTATTAAAAATTGGTTCTATAGGTAGGTACTCCGTACTTGTTCCTTATAATAACATAGATCTATTTAAATTGTCGAATAAAATTAAATAAGCCTAGACTGTGATTCCAATACGATATCTGCACTAGCAATGACTAAGAATAATTGTTATAATGATAATTATTGGATTATTGAGGGTAGGTACATATTTTTTTTAACGCAAGAATCGCATTACTTACGCTGTTGCCAGAGCCTAAACGATTAAACCGATTCAACATAACTAAGTATTTGCCTTTATTGTTTTATCAGGCACTTTTCCTTGGGATAATTAAAATAATTGCTTCATCCTTTATTTAACATATGTTTGAAGATACAATTAAATTAGATAAATGAAGCAAATATGTAGCAATTATTGACGCAATACATTTCGGAAAACTCTGCATGCTTGGCTTTAAACTAGGAGGCGACCAGCCAACCAAACGTCAGGATGGCTGTACAAAAAAAATATGTTATTTCTGAATATATATAGTATGTAGCAATTATTTATTAAATGTAGCAAATATAAGCAATTATGTAGCAATTTTCTAATCAACTCTCATAGACCAAAGCCACAGGCAACCAGCCATTCTGACACATACGTTTAATCATGTCAAAAACCACAACTTATAAAGCGAAGGAAAAATGTTCCATCGTTTAGTTTACCCTGCCATGAAACACCATGCATCTTGTACCATGAAATATAGCCCGGTATAGCCCCTGCAGGTACCTTTTTAAACCGGCTGATGGCTGAAATCGTTCACTCCTGATATATGACGAGTGATGTCGGGAAAATACGATTTTGTTCTAGCAGCGGGGTTTTAAAATAGATGAGGCTGAAGGATGGAAACCAAAGATTAGTAGAGATGAGAATGGCTATGATTACTTTTAAAGTAAAGCCTTTCAATTCTATAATGGTTTTGGGCATAAATTGTGCTAATTACTGTTCTATCAATACAGAGTGGCAAAGAAATCGACGCGCTAACTGTAAGCATGAATTCGGCACATGATTCTAAAGACGAAATAAAAATTAAAAAAGAAAAAAAAACGTAGAAATTAGAAATTAAATACGTAGAAATTTTTAGTCATTATAAAAAAAAAAAACAACTGTTATTATAATGATCATTACACAGTACAGGTTGTAACAAATCTACTAACCTAACAAAATAAAAGGGTAGGAAGTAAATTTGAACAATATAATTTTGAGATAAAAAATACATAAATGATTAAAAAAAATACCAATAACACTCAGTAGAAAGAAGAATAGAGGTTTTTTTAGTTGCGGTCCGTTTTTCAGTTTTCCAGTGCGAAGCCACAGGTCACAGTAGTGATAGATAGTGGAGAATAGGTGAAGAGAAGATGGTCCTCTGGACTTCAGCGTAGTCACCCCGTCAAGATATGAAGTCAAAATAGTTCCTTGGTCAAATTTAGTTAAGGCTTGACTTCTGTTGTACTTTTCCTTTAGTACTTGGACGTGGTCTGTAGCGGAGATGTTTCTTTGAGTGAAACCAGAGCTGAATCATCAAATAATGTGTCAAAGGTCCTTTTATATGAGTCTCCCATTTGTTTTTCCATCTTCATTTCTTTTAGCTCTTTCCAAAATTTAAGTTTTCGTTCATAAAATATGCTCCTGTCATGAGCTTGAAGCGGCCAGAAATATTTTTTTAATAACCTCTTTGATGAATACTGAGAGAGTGTTAATTATTTTTATAAATTTAAGTTAGGATACAGTTATTCAATAAACAGTCACAATTATCTATAAAATACAATATTTGAGCTAACATAAAGATAAAAATAATTTAAAATTATACAAATCAAAAGCAACCTTCATGGACTAAGCCAGTAAGAAATTACGAAAGAAAATTAACAGAAAAAAGTAATAGCAGTTTGACAGCCTGACGTAAATGTCATAACAATGAAAACTATAGAAATATTTAATTTGGTAATTATATAAGGAAATGAATCGTTTTAGGCCGATTCGCAAAAATAAGATGTAAACATGATAAAAGAGTGGGATGAATGTATGTAAAGTGTAAGTATATACAGGTCTGTAGTAGGTAGATGCTATAAGGTCAGTATCAGATTGTTCGTTGATTACTAACCTGTAAATTGCAAAAAAAATGTAAGAAAATTTGAATTTTGCGGGCTACCCGAACGCTTTCGCCTTAAGACGCCTTAGGGTTTAAATATTGTGGTATACTTATAAACAGAAATTCTATGTACGTTTGCCCCGCACGGCCCCGCTGAATTTGCGATTTAGGTGTGCACCAATGGAATGTACTCGCCTCTAGGAGTATATGTACCGGTTTCTTTTTCAATGTACCTCTGTACTTTTGAAGAAATATGCATAAAAAGGGGGCCGTGCCAGCCAAACGTTTTCAGCACGGCCCCCGTGTAACTTGAAAAATATAAAGCATATTAAAAAGGTTCATATACTCAAGGAATGTACTCTATTAACACGTTATATGTACCGTAACAGATATTGTGAATTCGTAATAACAAATAATATATAGATGTGGAAAGGGGGCCGTGCTGAAAAAAAAACATATAAGAAAATATCTAAAAAAGACAAAACAACCTTAGCCAAAAACTATTAAAATATAATTGATGTTTGGCAAGTAACATATGTACCGCATTAGTTTCTCATACAACTTGCAAAATTTAAAAAATAAACCAATTTTTGTTTATTCAGCACGGCCCTCTATAGTTGCCTATATCTTTTTAAATATGACATGTTTGTTTACAAAATTCGACTTCCTAAATTATGTATAGGAGTACATTCGTTCCCAATAAATTGCGATTCTGCTGTATTAGTACTTTAAAAGATAAATTGAATCAAAAATATCATATAATACAACCGATAGGGTGACCATGATTCCACGTACACATACATACATAATCAGCCTATAATTCCAACTGCTGGGACACAGGCCTCCTCTCTGTGAGAGGTAGCCGTAATCCACCACGCGGGCCCAGTGCGGTTTGGTAGATGTCACATGTCTTCGAATTTTTGGTTCTAGGACATGCCGGTTTCCTCACGATGTTTTCCTATGATTCGTGATTCCACGTGAGAATGGATAAAAAACTTCTGCATAATTTGAGTAAATCTTTAGTAAAATCAAAAATATCGTAATCTGTATTAACGATAACTATAAGGGCATTTTCGTCAAAATAGCTACCAACCCTCTTATGGGATGTCCCATACATACAAGTTGCAAATAACTAACATTTTTATGACATGGAAGTATCGATTAATTATTGAATAGATGCAAAAGACTAAAGTTTTCTTTTTTTACTTAAATTGTTAACAGAAACTTAAAACAAATAACAAAATTAAATCCAGAATTGTGGCATCTTACGTCTTGCAGTACTGTCCTCTTTTAGATGTGACCTATGTTAAACTATTTCTTCGCTATTTGCTTCTTATTACATACTCCACATATTTTAGTTTTTGTTATCAATTTGTAGCTTTCAATCATGTTAAACTCTATAATATTATAATACAAGTATTTAATAACATTTTAAAATTTATATTCTGTCCCCTTGGTATGTGTTAAGTGGACATGTCCTTGCACCGTGACCGTAAATTGAATCCATTTTAGTACTGATTTTTTTCTACTACTCGCCGATTTTTTATTTAAATAACAACACCAAATCAAATATGTTAACACCAGCAGCCTTTTTGAAGTGTCAGTTTTGATCTGTCTTCAGTGGACACTCGAGTTCGACCGGTAACGGCCTTTTTCCGGACTTTTTTATTATCTGGTAACGGTCATGACCAAAACGTATCTAAGTTACTATTTATTTACATATATTATTTGAAATAAGCGCCTTATAATAAAAAAAAATACATACATAGCAAAATTTGTAAGATTTATCATTCGACTAAACCAAGAATTAGCTAAAATATCCAAAACAATTTCAGTAAGCTATTTTCAAAGATAGGTAGCAGTTTAAACGAAAATGCCCATAATAGTAGTAAGTAATAGGTCGCAAATCAACAATTTTCGCTCAAAAGGCTTAAAAAAATCACAGATATATTTCAAATAAATCACACGGATTGAACCGTACATTACAATAAAATTACAGATTCATTACATTTCACAGATTACTGTGATTATTCTATAGGTAAACGTAAGTTTACCTATACAGTTTTCTAACTTGTTTGTGTTGTTTAGTTTTCTAACAGTTTGTTAACTATAACTATGTGTCACTAACACTACAGAGCTTAAAAGGCTTTGAAAAATCACAGATACGTTTCCAACAATTCACATCGATTGAAGTACCTATATTACAATAATATTACTTACATTAATCACATTAATATTATTTGGAATAATCACAGGCAACTAATTCAACCTACGTAATCACAGTAGTGTTTCAAGCAACTGTAATAATTAGAATATTGTTATTATTTTTACATAATTATAAAACATCAAAGATCACTCGCGAATCATATTTAGATTAACATACAACCTGACGCTGACCTGCAATTGCAAAAAATCGTATGAAAATTTGTATTTCGCGGGCTACACTGAAGCAAATACCCATAAGTAACGTCATACTCATAAGTAACGTCTAATTTTATAAACGTCTAATATACCTATGGTAGGTATACGCCTATAAAGTTAGGTTTTGTGACTTAAGAATTCTAACCTTAGACTTAATCAAGAAATGATTACGCAACAAGCAATTACTTCTATTGTATACGGGTGTAAGACTTAGCACACTCTCGCTTACACTTCACTGTGCCGTGAGCGGGTGCTTCATACATTTTGATATTTTAAAATTTTATTAAATAAACCTAGTACTTAAGTAAATTGATTTTAGTACATATCAAATCCGTTTCTTAAGTACAAATAAATTATATGATTACTTTCAACTACCTGTTTATTAACATTCCATTTCCGTGCTTGAAATAGAATTCACTGCTCAACGACACGTAGAAAACACGTGAATACTGAAATTAATGGAGCAATGTTTACATTTACTGCTGTAGGTATATTGTGCGCGTAAAGATGTGACTGATCAATAAACACTCGAGCGCAACTGCGCAACATGAAGTAACCGCGACACCAGCGCCACTTCAAAAATCACGGTAGCGTCAGTGGACTAATAGCGACCGCACAGGACAAGTTTTAACTGATTTAATTCCCTTAAAAGATGTCATCGCTAATATTAATTTTCAAGAAAAAAAAAATTGTACAAAAAGAATGTTTATTTCAATGTAGTCACATAATTTAATTATTTATTTATTTATATATACTTTATTGTACACCAGAAAATACATAACAAAAAAAAACACTTATTACTACAAAACATACAATGGGCGGCCTTAGAATATAATTATGTACCTAATATATGGAACCATGGTCACCCTGTCAGTTGTATTATATGATATTGTTGATCCAATTTATCTTTTAAAGTACTAATACAGCAGAATCGCAATTTATTGGGAACGAATGTACTCCTATACATAATTTAGGAAGTCGAATTTTGTAAACAAACATGTCATATTTAAAAAGATATAGGCAACTATAGAGGGCCGTGCTGAATAAACTAAAATTGGTTTATATTTTAAATTTTGCAAGTCGTATGAGAAACTAATGCGGTACATATGTTACTTGCCAAACATCAATTATATTTTAATAGTTTTGGCTAAGGTTGTTTTGTCTTTTTTAGATATTTTCTTATATGTTTTTTTTTCAGCACGGCCCCCTTTCCACATCTATATATTATTTGTTATTACGAATTCACAATATCTGTTACGGTACATATAACGTGTTAATAGAGTACATTCCTTGAGTATATGAACCTTTTTAATACGCTTTATATTTTTCAAGTTACACGGGGGCCGTGCTGAAAACGTTTGGCTGGCACGGCCCCCTTTTTATGCATATTTCTTCAAAAGTACAGAGGTACATTGAAAAAGAAACCGGTACATATACTCCTAGAGGCGAGTACATTCCATTGGTGCACACCGAAATCGCAAATTCAGCGGGGCCGTGCGGGGCAAATGTACATGAAATTCTACAAGTCTTATTATCACCTAAAACTTGCTTCATAGCAAAAGTCGGAAAGTAGAACCAAGAAAATGTTGCTGACAAGAAAACTGTGCCAACACCAACAATATTTCACGAGAAGCAGGTGAGCCTCCCCGTAAAAATAACTGCAACGAAACGAGTTTTCGACAAAAACGACGCGATTGAGTGGATGCAGGTGTTCTTGCGCATGATGACGTCATTTTGCGCGGATGATATAGTGCGTAGGTACTAGGGGAGCAGAATTGAAGAGAACTATGTAGGTTATGGCGTTGTTTTGACTGAGAAGACGATGGTTTTATATCTGAGGAATACTACGTGACATGTTTGACATAATTAGTGAAGTTGCGTTGACTTTTAAAGAATTTCTCGTTAACCTGCTATTTTTGTTGTTACTTTGAGAATATAGATTAGCAATGATGCGGGTTCTCGAGAAAAACGATTCGATTGAATGGATGCAGGTGTTCTTGCGGCTGATGACGTCACTACACGCGGATGATATAGTGCGAAGATACTAGGGGAGCAGGATTGGGAAGAACTATGTCAGTGTTTTCATCAAGAAGATGTGAAGGTTTTGGTGACAAGCTGGATCAATATTAATAAATTAAAGAATTCGGAAGTAAAGAATCAAGTTTTGCGTAATCAATGCATAAAACAAATCGTACTTAAAAGCAAAGATTAGCAATGCGAACGGTGTGAGTTCTCGAAAGAAACGAGTCGATTGAATAATATGCGGTTTTTGTTGCGGATAATGACGTCATTTTGCGCGGATGATGTAGTGCGTGGACAATTGGTACCTACTAGGGGAGCAGGATTCGGAGGAAATATTTAGCTCTTGACATTGTTTTGATAGTGAGGGTGAACGTTCTCTCTGTGAAAAATACTTGGTTTTAGTTAAGTTTCAAGCTCTGAATGTGATAATTAGGGAGCCATTTTTGTTGTTGATTTTAATTTGAGCTTAAGGATTATTTGACGACTTAATACTTCGTTTTACTTAAAAAAAATACAATACATGTTGAAACTTTTGCAGAAATTTTCAGTATCCTTACATTTCCCGGTCCTCCATTCCGATTCTTAGATTTTCTCTGGACTTAAAATATAATTTCACTGTAGGTAGGTACGCTCACTATTTTCCTTCACGCCATATTCTCCCAATTCATTTTATCGCCCATTACGCGGCACACAGGACATATGTCCCAGACGCATGTGTACATAAACGTCTATGTATATCAACGATGTTTTAGTGTGACGTCACAATGATTCAGTTAGCGTCGCGTGCAATGCGTTTGTGTTGTTGCTTCTATGTCTACATGTGTTACTTTATGGAGCAGATATTTTGGTTAGGTTTAGAATATGATCTAAATGTATATATGTTTATCTTTTAAATCAAACTCACTCAAGGCTAAGGAAAACATGTTGAGAATAATGTCTGGATTTTCGGGATTTGCTAACACATCATCATCATCATCATTTCATCATGCTGGCCAAAGGCCTCCCCCAAGCACTTCCACTTCGACCGGTTCTGTGCTTTCCACATCCAGCGGATTCCTGCGGTCTTCACAAGGTCATCGGTCCACCTTGTGGGAGGCCTTCCAACGCTACGTCTTCTGGTACCTGGTCGTCACTTCAGAACCTTTCGGTCCCATCGGTCATCTGTTTGCTAATATCCTGTGAGATAATGTCTTGGCTCTATGTACTCTTTAATAATCCGATTAGACCTCTTGTGCCTATTCTAATTTATATGGGGTCGCAGCAGCCTGATGATGTCTTCTTCCATACTAAATGCGAAAGTGTGTCTGTCTGTCTGTCTGTGTGTTACCTATTCACGCTTAAACCGCTGAACCGATTTAGATGAAATTTGGTATAGAGATAGTTTGAGCCCCGGGAAAGGACATAGGATAGTTTTTATCCCGATATTCCCACGAGAGCGACACTTATGCGAGTGAATCCGCGGGGCGCTACTAGTCTTCTATACTTTACAATGAGCAGTCCTCTCAGTATTCATTTCTTTCCAGCCATTGAATTTTTCAAACAATCCAAATATCGTTCCTTCGGTTTGAGAATCGAGTATCGCAACAAATGAAAACAAAGTGACATTCTATCAGCGATATCGATGATGGAGAAGTAAAATATTTGTATAGGACTTATATAAGCTGCCAATACATTATGACTAATATTCCCGGTCGTCGCACATTTTTGAGGGGCTTGTGGCTAAGTAATAACGCCGCACGGGTCGATCGGTCAGGTTAAACTACGCTTGCCGCGATTGGTCCGTGGATGGGTGATCATCTTTAGTTCTTTACATATCAAAACCCCTCCCTGCCTCGTAAAGCACGTTAAGCCGTTCGTCTCGGCTGTCATTCGTAGATCTTTGGCAGTTGTGTTGTGGAGGTCAGATAAGCAGTCGCTCCATGTAAAATACTCCAATTCAGTTGCATCCAGTTAAACTGGAAGCCGACCCCAACATAGTTGGGAAAAGGCTAGTCAGATGACGACTAATAAAAGCTACCGAAAAGCTCATATCAATTCTGTTGAAAATGGTTGTAGAAATACGAAACGCTTATCCTTAGGAAAACTAAAATTATGTCTAGCAGTAGCTATAACAAAAAGGCCAATTTGATTCCAATAAAGAAAATGTAACAAAAAACCATACCAACAAATCTAATGTAACCAGCTTCGTCACGTGCAGCACAATAATATTAGGAGTCAGAGATTGTAAGCACAGGCGGTTCGTTCACCACGTGCTCGCATCTCGACAAATCGCATTTACGTCAGTCGCTATCAAGGTGCTGCGTCTGGAAACATTAGGATTTTGTTACGAGAACAGCCTGATTTGTTAGAGCCAAGCAGATTATCTTGGAGGATTGCAGTTTGTTTCCGTGTCTAATGGTTTGGTCTAGAAATGTCTAAAGATTCTGTATTCTATTGTGGATTGTCAAAATTGGAAAAGGTTATCTCTTGGGAGTAGGTAGCAGAATAATAGTGCAGCAAGCTTATGAGTTATCTGGTCCGGTAGCTTTGATTGGAATTTGGAAATCATTATGATTTACAAGATCTCTCTGCTTTCAAAAACGGTGGAGCAAAAAGCCGCCATGTCCTAGAACCAAAAATTTGAAGACGTGACACCAACCCGCCCTGGGCCCGCGTGGTGGATTACGGCGCAATCCCTCTTACAGAGAGGAGGCCTGTGTCCCAGCAGTGGGAACATTATAGGCTGACTAGCTGCGCTCCGCGGTTTCACCCGCGTAAGTTTTGATCCCGTAGGAATATCGGGATAAAAAGTATCCTATGTGTTATTCTGATGTATAAGCTATATTACTGTAAAGTTTCATCAAAATCCGTTTAGTAGTTTTTGCGTGAAAGAGTAACAAACATCCATCCATCCATCCTCACAAACTTTCGCATTTATAATCTGTACTAGCTGCGCCCCGCGGTTTCACCCGCGTAAGTTTCGATCCCGTGGGAATATCGGGATAAAAAGTATCCTATGTGTTATTCTGATGTATAAACTATATTACTGTAAAGTTTCATCAAAATCCGTTCAGTAGTTTTCGCGTGAAAGAGTAACAAACATCCATACATCCATACATACAAACTTTCGCATTTATAATATTAGTAGGATATATAAAAATGAAACCCGTTTTCCGTTGTCACGACATAACATGAAAACGGCTTGACCGATTTGGCTGATTTTTTTTTTGTAGTTTTCTAATACTCTGTACAAGGTTCTTACGGAAAAAAATATAAAGAAAAAAAAAATCTGAAAAAAAAAACGGAAACTCCAAGGACACTCTTTTAAAAAGATATTAGAAAATCTTGGGTACATTATTCTATTTAACATCACGCAATTACCCTTAGGAGCCGAACAAAATGAAAAAAGTCAGAAACAACGATAATAACCGCCAAAAAAGTAGTAGCTCGGGCTGGTATCGGATCCCACGCGGTGGGAAGGTTGCAATTTTACGCGGACGAAGTCGCGGGCAGACGCTAGTATTATATAGTAGTATAGTAGGATAATGCTATGCTTCAATTTACGTTATGTCACAAGCAACGAGTACCATGGAAATTCGGTTTGAATAATGAATTGTTTTTGTGAAATGATAAATCATGTGATCATCCATTGCTTACCCAAATAAATTATTTGTTGATGTAGGTCGTGCTCAATAGCACAGGTTTGCATATTGATGACGATAACGCTATATTCCACCTCTTGTCACCGCTTGCGGTCTCGGTTGCGCTATAACCGCAGCCTGCAGTTTCCAAACGAGTACCTAGCATCAATCTATGTACAAATATAGCACATTATGACCGCAAGTAAGTAGTCACTGTATCGTCAGTATTCCAGTAGTATTTTTTCCAACTTATTGAATCAATTATTCAACTTGGCCAGCAATGACGTGTAAACGAGTCTTAAAAGATCTACATACAGAAATAAAATTATATTGATTCATTTCTGCTTAGTAGCCCAGCCCGCTACTGAATGTTCAGGCGTCCTAAATTACGATAAAATCCCCAGCTTTCAAATCCACTTCCCACAATTTTCTCTTATTCCCATTATTATTTTTGCTTCCATTTTCTGACAAGACAAAATTCTCGGCGCAGAAAATCCTGAGCCACACGAAAATATTATTTATTTCTCTCAACATAATTCCACTTTGTTCTGTGAAGCTGCTTTCAAAACCAATAACCACGCGGAAAAGGCTGAAAGCCACCGGATTGAATCCAGACCGGTTCAAAGGGGGTTTATCTTCCGGAAGGCGCGCAGGCGTCACAAGCATGCTTTGAAATTGCAATAAAGTTGCAATCACATGGTGCTTCAAAGCAGCCAAAGTGTGTTTTTATAAGAGACGACAGCGTCACAGCGATGTGAGAATGAAGAAAGTTGGTATCGATTTCGACTACGATTTATTTGAATATGTGTTTGTGTTATTTTGGGATACATGAAGAAGCCTCCTTGTGTAGCTTAGTTTGTTCCGCTAGTTACTCAACTGAACCGAGCGCTCGGCGCATCCTGGACAGTCAGACCCAACACTTTATTTGACTGGCCAATTCTTCCCATGCGGTGGTAGGGCTAACAACGCCCGCCTGGATTGCGACCACCCTCCCAATGGAGTCCGGTGTCAAGCAACCTGCTGTGTTTTGTCAATGGGTGGGAGTTCCAGTGCCTTAGGCACGCTCGTTCCATCATAGACCTAGTCCATTGCTTTCCATCAGGCGCGATCGAGGTAAGAGCGGGCCCATTCAGCAATCAAAAAAAAAATGTGTAATAACAAAGACAATGAATTGCATCAGATTATATAACTAGATTACCACCACACCGCACCCCTACACCTCTGCTTAAGCCTTCGGAAATACAGGCGCGATGCTATGTTGTTTTTATCATAGTACTGGACGTCACATACACACACAAAATATTATTTATAGGAGATTTGAATAATATATTTTTTTTTTACTTAACTGATTAGGCGTCATCTTTTTCCATTAGGCGGGATGATGACTTAAGTCTAGTTTGTTTTCACTCCTGCCACTGATTTTTCAATCCATATTCCAGAGTGTACTTTCATATGAAAAACAGACCTCACGAAGGCATCTGTGTTCATCCCACAGTTAACCCGTCAGTCTTTAAAGGAAGAGTGAAAGGGCGTTTCTGGGCACGCTCATCCGTCGCTTTCCATCAGGTGCGATCGAGGTGAAGAGTAGGCCCATCTAGCAAAAAACATAAAAGCAAAACCGGGGCCTCTAAGCATACGTTCCCAAAACACAACAGAGCAAATGCTTTCCGTTGCAGCCTCCACGCTTGCTTGCATACAGCTAGTCACACAAAACTTTTCCTCCACCAAAGAGATTTCAGGAACATTATCAATAACTTTACCCAACAAACTCCCAACTTCATAATACCACAAATTATGAAGAAATAGGTCACCTAACTCACTTTGCCGCATCCAAAGTTCCAACTAGATTTTAAGAGCGGGCTGTACCTTTTGCTATGGAAATGCAGTGAAGATGCATACTAGGACCCTGCATAGTAGATTGGATGTAAAATTTTGATTCAGCACATCCTTTGTGCTCGGGAGTGGTGGCAGACTTTGTGAGTATACCTATTACTGTCTTACGTTGTGTCGTCTAATAGAAAATTTGATATTTCGGAATGACTTTTCAAAATCGAATGTGCACGTGTTCAATAGAGCTACTGAAGTAAGATGCTTTTTTTATAATTGAGCATTTAATGTAGTGTAATAAAGTAATATGTTCTTTATTTCGGACTCACAATCCTTAAAGTTTTAGTAACAATGACTTAAAACTATGTTATTAATAAAAATGACGTGGCCCAACACACATTGGCACGTGCCTCCTTGCCCAGTGCTTTAAAGGGACTGTCCACTTTGTCTAATAACGTTTTCAGGGTGCTGTTCGAGCTTCCGCGGAAACTACCCATTATTGACGCTGTTTTTTTCCCCATGATGCCATGAAAATCGTCAACACGGGTATTCCGCAAACTTGCCATTATATTAGGTTCTATTAACGTGACCACCTTAATATTGTATAAATAAAGATTGGTTCAAAGACCCACATATACAGCCATTATGCCAGAAAAAAGGTAGAACTGTCCGGCACATTCATAAAAACTATGACATTTTGGTGCAAAGCTTTCCTCATTCCTTATATATAATCCACTCTGCCCACTTGCAACACCTTGAACAAATCCACCATCATACTAAAATTAAACCATCAAACGAACATTAGTCACAATTAAACTGAAAACTAAAGCAGGTGGGGAGCTAAATGCTACAGAGGGCGAGGGCTGCAAATTTTCAAATCCTCGGGGCCCTATAACTCTGCCCTTTGGCAATTTCGATTTAAACTCGGCAAAGGCTAATAATTCCTGAAGTTTGGAATCTGTTTGTTTCGTCGGACGTTTCGACGTGATTTCCAACTTGATTAATTGGGATTCTTATATTATTTAGGTGGTTATTGAAGTTTCGTTAAGGGTCGATTATTAAATTGTGTTTTTCGGGGCTTGTGTTGCGTTAGCTTCTTATTTTTCAGGATGAAAGGACCATTTTAAAGATCAGAATACGAGTATTTTTGCTTTTAGGATTCTGTACCTAACACCCGTTACGGAACGGAAGGGCATCTCTATTGCTAAGCCTCCGCTGTCAGTTCGTCCGTCTGTTTGCGGGCTGTATCTCGTGAACAGTAATGGATAGACAGTTGAAATTTTCACACAGAGTGTTTATTTCTATAGCCAAACTGGCGCTCAAATTGCTAAAATATAAAAAAAATTAAAGGGGGCCTCCATACGAGGAACGTGTTTTTTGCAAAAAAAAAAAAATATTTGCATTGTGGTAGTTAATTTTGTACAACAATATTGTCAACGTAATATTAATAGTTTCTACGTTTAATTAATGTTACTGGTATTGTACCGTTTAAATAAACTATAAATTAATAAATAATATATAATTATTTTTCTACAAACTTTGCCGTCGTATTTATAAAGTATTTGTTAAATATTTTAATTATTAATATATAAAAAATCGTAACGCGTTACGTTTTTAAGTATTTCTTTATAAAAAAAATATAATTATAATTATTAAAATCGTCTAAGACTATATGATTAACTATTAATTCTTATCGACTCTTTAAATGAAAAAAAATACGAAGTACCAGTATACAAATAATCTTTATTTATTTTTTTTATTCGCTTCATAAGTTCATACTCACCTTAAAACTGTATACGAGTTATAAGCCTACTCGATATACTTAACCCCCAAAAAAAAATCGCCATGCACGTTGCACAAGCTGCAAATTGATTGGTGATCGCAGTTACTTTGTTGTCGTCAGCAAGTAACTAAATTATATCGAGCCATCTGAGCCTTCCGCCTGGGGCCCAAGTCTGCTATTTTTATAAATTTGTCATTCCAACACGATCCCATTGTCATTTTGCTAAAAGTTCGTAATCTGCTAAATTCATAATGGTCGATCATTGGTCGGTCAATGGCCTGAGAAAAACTACTAAATTTCATTCTAGATTTCATTTAATATATATTTTTACATATTACGTATTAGTGTTTGCAATCTGAAGTAGTAAGAAGTTCGTAAATAACAATAAACATTACATTTATTCATTTGTCACTAAGTACGAGATTACCATTTTATGCCATTTCTTTCAATGGAGTGTCAGTGGTTGACCATTGGAAAGTCATAATGACGCCATTATCTTAGTAGATTACCAAACTTGTCAAAATCAACAATTATGAAATCAATGATGGACCATTCTGACACTAATGTAATAGCAGACTTGAGGCCCTGGACACGCGTTACCAACGTGGCCGACTTGAGAATCTCTAAATAAACTTCGAACCTAAGTCGGCCGGAGCAAAGACAATATCCACAAATGGGGTTTCGCGGACGCCTCTGATCTCAAGTGCGTTTGCGGCACCTCCTCACAGACAAATTCGCTCTATTTGCAAAGCACATTCATGTTCCATTTGTAATAATTCGATACGCAGCCACATGCGATCCAAAAACAAAGGAAGATATGAAATAACAAGCTAGTGTTGTGAAATGTCCCGGGATGCGCATGGAAACCGGGATTGTTTTCATTCAGTCTTATCCTAGGCGTATTATTATAGCAACATGTTAGGTAGCTGCTGCGAATTTCAATCAGGCATAATTAACATTTCATATATGAGCTGCTGTTAACTGAAATAGATGTGTTAGTGACGTGCAATATCTCAGTTTTGAATATGCTTAGGGTCTGGAAAAGGCAAGAGGTTATATAATATTCATTCACATTATTAGCACCTACCTAATCCGTGCATTTGCAATATTTTGGTTGCTAACGTTCATTAGATTCTACTCGCTATGAATGCATTACATTTTTGTCTATCTATGAATACCGTGCGTGTTTTATGAACTGTGATCAAATAAGTACATGTTTTTATTACTTTATATTTCGTTTTAGCACTGGGAATGACATATTGAGAAACTATTCCTTAGTTTAGTAAGGAATAGTTTCTCGATATTTCGTCGATAACAAAAAAAAAAAAAATGTTTTTTTTTTCGATGTATTCCGGTCCGATCTGGGTTCAACGATCCCTGGTTGTTTTGTTATTTGAAGTATGAATAATTGAGAAAATCTGTTTTCGTGAGTTATGTCGTATTGAGATATCAATACAGTCACGGATCGGTTCGGTCACGTCTGTGAAGTTTACACAGTAAAAAACTCATTTTTAAACTGATATTTCAAGTACACTGACTGCGATCGGTGACCCCACAAAAACATCATCAAATTCATGTATTTTTTGTTTTTACGTGTTTAGATAAATGATAATGTCACATGATTTTATTTCTGTAATTAAGTTTGTACAAACACTTGTACACGTCAATAAGATATCGATACCCATCATGTATGCGGAGTTTCGCTAGCTAATTTAATTTGATCCTGTATTTATATTCTTCGAAGAGTTATTGCGTACAGGCTTATCCCTTTACAACCAATCTGTGCTCCTTATAATATTCATATTCTCCAAGATCCCGTTCCCAACTTATGATAAGGTAGCAACACTGCCCGTCGCCGGTGCAGTTTCCCACGGGCCACAAACATGGAGCCCTTATTGAAAGCAAACACCATTAAACAGGAGCTCCGGGCGTTATTCTTTAGATGGCTTTTTTTTTGTAGAGGGCGCGAAGTTCGCGGGATTTAGAATTTTAGTGAACGGTTTGAGATTCATGCAATGTTCAGATGGATATCTTGTTTTTATATTGTCTATCTTTGGAAGATATTATGACCTTTACCTTGACCTTTCTAGTGTTCGAGCGACGGTTAGCGTTTACATTGGTCGAACGTAGCTACATATATCAATGAAAACTCACGAACAAGTACAGCGCAGCGCTGATATACGCGCGTACAGCTACGTCGCGTCGCGCTGATGGCGACTGTCGGTCGAGCTCGTAGATCAGGTGTACCGTACGTCGTCATCGGTCGACTGACGCGCTGTCGGTATATGCGGGCATTTAGTGCGCCGCTGATCGAGCGACCGACCGACCGTACGCGCGTCTTACAATATCTCTTTGTGACCTCTCTTGTGAGTACTCAGTTTACCGCAAGCTAAGCATTAAAAGCTCGGTCACGATAATCAGCGCGCACGTCGGTCAAGCACTAAATCCAGCCTTAGAGTTTTCAATCGACATTGTTATCTTCGAAAACACACATTATAGAATAGTTATCTAACAATTCTACAATTTAATACGTGCAAATGCTAATTTGGTTGTTCTCTAATGGTTCCACGAAAATAGGTTCTTCAATTTTTTAAAAAATTTGGCGAGGCCTTCTTAGCCTTTTTTACTTTTACGATAGTTCACACGACAACACATCAAGCTATACATTTCCGGTTTTAGCTGACCTCGCATTGTATATGTGTAGGGTTTTCGTACAATGAAAAGTCAGCTTATACTGGAAATGTATAGCTTGTTATGTCGTTGTGCGAACCAAGGTACAGACGCCAGCACATCAAGCTAACCGAATCTGTTAATTTTTTCCAATCAACTTTAAACCTTATGCTTTAACAATAAAGTTGAAAATCTATTAAAGAAATTTTAGTAGCTTGATGTGCTGGCATCCGTACTTATTTAGTTTGCTTTGAATCAGGCTCTTATAGTTAAAACGTTCTTAAAATCAATGACTCGGGAAATGTATGTTCAAAATGTTAACGTAACATACTTGAGAAATAATCCGATTTGATATGGAAGGATTTTTCAGGCAGCTTTTCTTTTAGTACGGGAAAAAATAAAACAAGGAAGATGCTCACTCGCTAAAAAATGTAGTTTCTACCGCATTTTTTGTGGCCCCAACAAGAAAACGGGATGTTGATTTTGCAAGACGTGTGTACGTGATTTTTTAAGGAAACCATGTTTTTCCCGGTAAGTATGTTGTTTTTATCCTGGTTAAAACTTATTATATTACCTATATTCTCAGTTTTTCGAAGAATTGCAATGAGAATGTCAAAGAACTATAAATGGAAACACTAGAATTCTCGTAATATTCTGGTCGTCTGTTTCGCTGGCATGTGCTATTGTGACAAAATTTGACACGTGTCACGGATTCTCTTATTTTATATCTTAAAATTGACTGTGATATTCGTGTGTCATAGAAGGCCCAGTGATGATAAGTCGAGTAAGGTAATGGCCGAGTGGCGTCCAAGGACTGGGAGACGATGCGTCGGCCGTCCGGCGGCGAGATGGGCCGACGACATTGTTACTAGAGATGAGTCCGATATCACGTCACATGTAAAAATCATCGATATTTTAAAATCATTTCATCATGCAATGACAACGACAAAATTATCAATGCTTTTAAATCATTACTTGAATTAATCATATTATCTTGCAGCAAATATCACTAATGGAAACCTAAATACCCTGCTATGAAGGTCACAAACTAAGAAAAATTTTCTTTAATTACGTGGGCTAACTGAAAAACTCGATCCATGCCTACATAAATAACTAATATAATTTATTTAATGATAATTTCACTAAGCCGTTCCTCGATCATTTCACTATCTACTCACAATTGAAGTGACGAGATCTAATAAGTACTTAAATAAAAATCATCGATGATTTTGTCATTGTTCCCGTTATCGATATTTTTTTGTCATTTTCATGCAGTCTTTGATACAGAAAAATCATCACTCAGCCCATCTCTAATTGTTACCATCGCGGGTAGAACCGGGGTAAGGCTGGCACAGGAGCGTGGGGATTGGCACAAGAAAACAGAGGCCTATGCTTAGCCGTGAATGAAGTCGGATTGTGGATAATGATGATATCTCTAATCACGAAAGCGTGTCAGACCGAGTAGATAGGAAGCGACGTCAAAATCATGTTACAGAGGCTCATTTCGATACATTACGCAACAAATGGCCTTGAACTTATTTCTCCCAAAAAATAATCAGCATCAATTTAACAAAAACCGACCAAGTGCGCGTCGGACCACGCCCAGTGAAGGGTTCTGCAGTTGGGATGAATACTTACACATACACAGTATTGATTTTATTCAACCGCAAAAATAAATTTGTACTTCATAGTAGGTATTTTTAGAAAAAAAACGGAAAACCAAAGTTAGTTCTGCAAAAAAATAGCTTGATTTTGTTACAGCTCCAAGGGCTAAGGCTATGTACGTTAGATCAATTTCAACTTGATACCTTCGCGCGTTCCTGAGAAAAAGGATCTTGACAGACAGACGGCTCCCTAATTGCGTAACACACTATCAAACACAATCTGAATCCGTTTGAAGGATACTGATAATTCATTGCTTTAAACGTTAGAAACATTTGTTTGCTCAACAACGCAAATGACGCAATGAATGTTGTTAAAATGTCAAAATGAAAGCCATTGCTACTGTTAGTGCGTTACGCAAACCCTGTGGGTTCTGTTTTTTCTTTTTTGAGGCACGGAACCCCAAAAAGAAAATGAGAGTAGGTGTTCTTGTACATTTTTGTAGACTTTAACTCAGATCTAAGTATTTTTTTTCCGAGCCTTAACTGTCCCGACGGTACTAAAGAGATGGCTATCACAAATAATGTACGTGACTTTTTAAATTTTCACCATCTTTTGTGTTCATCTAGGTATGTCCTAAAATACTTCTCCTAAACTTTTTGTTTATTAGGCGATTCACACAAATTTCTGGCGCGAAACGGGCGAATCGTCACCTTTAAATAATATTGTTTTTTGTATAGGCGACTCGCAGTATTAATTTATTTGTGGACTAAGTAGTCGACAACTCCAGAAATCTGTATTAGGCAATTGGCACATGTAGGAAATCTAGGTTCTAACTCTTAAATAAAACGAGTTATGGGCTTTCTATAACTGTAAGTATATTAAAGCCAATTGAAAATCACTAGGAAGGTTATACGTCCGTCTTTACTAAGGCGCATACGACAAGTAAGATAAAATAAAGATGGCGGTTAGAAGGGGAGATTATTTTGATTAAATAAGTACCTACAACATATCGATTATTACAGAATCGACTAAAGATTGATTTTTGTAAATAAGTAAATCAAATAAATCAACACGCCCCCTCAAAAATTAATCTACCAATTATACAAATAAAATAAATCAAAGTAAATACTTAATTGACCGGAACATATTCACTTCCTAGTGTTTGCTGGGAAATACAATTAATGGTCTAACATTTGCTCTAAGGATTAAGGAAAACCCAGAAAAAACCTTAATCAGACCACTTCATTAAATCATTTTAAATAATAATTAAATTAATAAAAAAAAATATCAGAATATTATTCTAAGCCCATCATGCTTCTCAACTTTTGAAGTGATAGCAGGTAATGGCTTGGTCAGAACTCAGAACATCTGCCAATTGTTGACCTATTGGAATGTAATTTAATTTTATTACATTTTTCTTAATCCGGTCCCTAGAAAAATGATACTTTATATCAAAATGTGTTGTACGTTTGTGATTGGTTGGATTATTTGTAATGCTTATACAGCCATTGTTATCCTCATAGATTGTGATAGATTTATCGATATCTATCTTAATACTAACTGTTAGTGATATAGGCCATAATGCCTCCTTATACAATGCCATATATTCCGCCTCTGTTGAAGAGGCAGCAACTGACATTTGTTTCTTTGTACTCCAGGCTACAGAACAGTGCTCAAAGAGCTGAACTAAATACCCAGTTGTACTTTTCTTGTCGTTTGAATCTCTGCCACCCCAATCTTAATCTACGTAACCACATAGAATATTTATTGTAAGCACATCTTTTATAACTTAATTTTAAATCAACGGTACCTCGCTCGTACGTACTCGCTCAACATATTGCCAGAGTTCTTTATTATTTTTGTTCATATACTTTCTCAGTATATTAACGCTTGTACTTAAATCTGGACGAGTGCATAACATCACATAGGTACATTAAACATTCAACGCTTGTACTTAAATCTGGACGAGTGCATAACATGACATACATTAAACATCCAACGCTTGTACTTAAATCTGGACGAGTGCATAACATGACATACATTAAACATCCAACGCTTGTACTTAAATCTGGACGAGTGCATAACATGACATACATTAAACATCCAACGCTTGTACTTAAATCTGGACGAGTGCATAACATGACATACATTAAACATCCAACGCTTGTACTTAAATCTGGACGAGTATATAACATGACATACATTAAACATCCTATAACGTCTAGACATAAGCATTATATTTTTCTTCAGAGTTGAATGCGTCAAAATTAAGTTTATTTTCAATGGGTGTATTGACAGGTTTAAATCGTGCATATTATATATATTTAATAACGTTTTTATGTATGCACTTTGATCTTATGTAATTTCATTTGCATGCCTTGTAATTTTATACCAAGAAATATATATATATTTTTTATCTCTTTTAAATCAGTCTTTATAAATTTACTCATTAAATACCTTTTTAAAATTATTCATTGTTTCAATATCAGCGCATACTTTAGCTAAATCATCTACGTACAGAATGACATACATATTTGTTATGTACATCTCCATTGTCTGGCAAATACACATATTGACTGAAGAATTTTGAAAACCTTCTTCTTTAAAAGCTTGTTCGAAAACTTCAAACCAACATCTAGCTAATTATTTATGCTTTATTTAATTTACAAACATAATTATCTGGACAAGAGAAGCCCTCAGGGACCTTCTTAAAAATATCTTCTTTAATTTGCCATTTAAGAAGGCGGTTTTGACGTCCATATTATGATGAACTAGCTTTTCCAAAGGTTTTCCAAATTCGTAATGTTTTACAGTAAATATCCATTTACAACCGACAATGTTTTTGTTTTCAGGTCTTGGTACGAAAGTCCAAGTATTATTTAACTTTAGAGAATTTAATTCGTCCCTGATTGCGCTTTCCCACTGAGATCTCTCGAGTTTTGACCTCTTCTAATGAATTTGGTATTTTATATAGAATAGACTGAGCACACAAAGTGTAATCATCATCATCGTCTTCATTGCATATACGAAATAGGTGGACGATTTTTGAGCCTATTGCTTCTTCTAACTTCAGGATTACTGTGTTTTCTTTTGGTGAAGACGGGTTATCAGAAAGTGTATGAACTAATTGCTCCGATTCAATTAAATTATCATGGTTTAATTTGCGAATTTTACTAGGACACTTGTGCCCATCAGATTTATATGTATCTGATTTTAAACTGTCAGAATTATGAGACCTTACCGGCACTGACTTGGATATTAAATCATCAGTTTTGCCGTGAGAATTTTTAATATTCCCTTCAGACTTGAGGACGGGCCTGGATTGAAGAAAACCAGTCTCATCAACAATAACATCCCTGACTAGTACGTATTATTCGCATTCTGGGTTCCAAACTTTATAGCCGTTTGGTTCATAACCCACTGGTATAGTTTCCATAATTTTTCATCAAACTTGGTGTTACTGATTTTATTATGAACGTAAACAGTTGAACCAAATACCTTCAAATATTTAATTTGAGGTTTTTATCATGCCACATTTCGAATGGTGTTTTTGAAAGTTTCAAAGCTTTAGTTGGGCTCAAATTAATTAAATAAACAGCAGTCAGTAAGTACTACATCGCCCCAAACACTTTGTCTAATTGAGCACCGTTTATCTTAGAACAAAATTTTTCAGTAATGGTTCTGACCATACGTTCAGAAACGCCATTCAACTGTGGTTTTCTCGGAACTGTTCAATGATAAGATATCCCTCTCTCTACACAATAAATTTTCATTTCAGTCGATAGATATTCACCACCATTATTATCACAGTATAAGTTGACTAATCTTAACTTAAACTTAGCTTCGCTTTTAGCCACGAAATCTTAAAAAGCAGCGAACACGTCTGATCAATAGGTTAATAGGTACGTAATACAATAACGCGTATACTCATCAACAAAAATTACAAAGTAGTTTTTGCTGTCGTTAGTTGGTCCAGTAATAGGTCCACAAACACAATAAATAATTGCCGTTTAACATGACTTTTATATTTAGCCTGATTGAATGGAAGTCGACTCTGTTTTCTATTTATACAGGCCTCACACAACTCATCATCTGGCATTACAGTTTCAATTTGGCTGGTATCAAGCATTTTATTATTTTTAATTTCGATGAATTTATTTTTACTAATATGAATAAAGCGTTGATACATATGAGAAACAGATTCACACTTATTTACAGATGCCATTAAGTCTACAGCATTTAAATTAATTTTCAACATACCTTACATAATGGTTTTATTATCCTTACGTATGTGGGCTCCATGCTGGTCGAAACTGACTGTCAACCCAGCACGTTGCATGTTCGATACAGGCAGCAGATTGTATGGTACCTCAGCACAGAAGAACACGTCCTCTAAAACTCCTTGAACGCCCATGTCGCTGGTCACATACATCGATCCCTTTTGGTATCTGAAATAAATTCATAATTTTTAGCAAGAGAAAATTTTAATGCGGCTGCAAAACGGTGTGACTAATGAAAAGATCTTCCCAGTTTATAATATGGTCCGATGATCCAGAATCCAACAGGAAAGTAACTTTGCTTCCAACATGACCTTGACGGTCTCCCATCATAAAAGCAAATCCAGAAAAATTGCTCGACGTGGATGGTCCACTGATCTCAACTGCCTGGACCGTCCTTGTCCTTTGAAGTAGAAACAGTCGTTTTTCACATGCCCCTTACGGCCACATTGATGACACTTCAAGAACCGAGACTTCTTCTTCTGCTTGTTATTCTTCTGGTAGTAGCTATTATTCCCTTTATTATTTTGAGAATTATCGAATTTTCTTTTTCGGAATTCGTGTCCATTTTTTTTTTTTCGTTTAACTTGCAAAACTTTGACGCTGGTATCACTGGACTAATTTTTCAACTTGACTTCATGATCCAAAAGCCTTGTTTTAACGAATGCTAGCGTTAAATTATCCTCCGATAAAGTTTTGATCGCAGTTATCACGCCATCATTAGTTGCGGGTAGGATGAGCAACAAATGAGCTACCATAACGGTTTCTTCCAACTTCGCACCGGCGGGTAACAATTTGATTCGAATCGTAAAATGTTTTATGAGTATAACGTCACCTTGCAGTTTTAAAATCAACATTTTTTTTTTTCGTAAAGCCGTTTATACAAAACATCCAAACTTCTACTGTACTGTCTTCTTTCTCAAAACCGAGGTAGGAATCTGATAAATACTCGACGATAACACTTTTTACTATCCGGTTATTTTACTCCCACAAGTTGCATCGAATTATCGGATCGTCGTCAATAACTTTTATCACATCCATTTCACTGTCTTAATAACGCCATATTCTAAACTTTCAGACACTGTATTTTTTTCCATCGAATGGCTTGATATTACGTTTAGTTTTTAAATTATCCATTTTTAAAAGTTCGTAACGGACTTACTTTTAATCACTTATATTGTAGTAAAAACGTAACCTGGACCCATAACCTGTAGGAATTCTAGGTTCTAACTCTTAAATAAAACGAGTTATGGGCTTTCTATAACTGTAAGTATATTAAAGCCAATTGAAAATCACTAGGAAGGTTATACGTCCGTCTTTACTAAGGCGCATACGACAAGTAAGATAAAATAAAGATGGCGGTTAGAAGGGGAGATTATTTTGATTAAATAAGTACCTACAACATATCGATTATTACAGAATCGACTAAAGATTGATTTTTGTAAATAAGTAAATCAAATAAATCAACAGCACACTTTTAATTTTATGCAAAAAAAGACTGTCAAAGATGTACAGAGGCCAGCACATCAAGCTACCCCAATCTTTCAAATTCTTTGATAGATTTTAAACTTTACCACAAAGGAATAAGGTTCATATTCAATTGGGAAAATTTTACAGATTTTGGTGGCTTGATGTGCTGGCCTCTGTACAAATGACATTCGGGAGGGGTCTCGATATTTATTATGGATCCTTCGATCGACCCGTGCAGCTGTTATTATTTAGCCACGAATATTTACATTAAAAAATTGGATGAAAATAATTATTGTCAATTTTTGGCCAAGCCATGACCTGTATAGAAAACAGAACACTAGCTCACAGAAGTGTCTAAATAATTAATACATATTTCTGGAGATGCTACTCGCCGAGTCGCCTATAAAAAAAATAATATTAATTAAAAGTGACGATTCGCCCGTTTCTGGGTAAATTCAAGTAAATTCGTGCGAATCCACTAATAAGCCAAATATTTTGGTACGCACATTCTCTGAGTTTTGCTAAGTAAATTAGAATTTGTACCGTAAATTATACTCGGATCGTTCAGATAATTTTAGGTAAAATGATTCATTAAGAAGAATGGATAGTACGATGTCTTATAATAAACTATTTCTATTCTTTATTATGATTAATATTTCTCTCTCTCTCTACTATAGATGTTTCTCAAGTTGTAAAGCACCCTTGAGAACTTATCTTGATAAAGTAGAATTATTTTTAATGAAAGTATTTTGATAAAATTGAATAAACTTTATGTTTATTTTTAACCGAATTCAAAAAGGAGAAGGTTTTTAAATTCAAACCGTATCTTTTTATTTTTAAAACATGAATTTGAAAATTCGGTTATAAACTATCGTTAGACTTGTCATTATTTTTATGACAGGAAATTCTCTACAGTTTAGCACCGACAGCAGTTATTTGCCATCATCATTATCATTGGCAAACTTGTGCCACTCACTGCTGAATTAGTCCTCCTCCCTTTTGTTCCATTCATCCTTGGTCTGTCCGAGTGTCAACTAGGGCTTATCTGCTATCTCCTGTTAACCTGGCGCAGACTCAGATGGTTTTTTTTTGTGGATGGGAAATCATCAAATGACCCCGTCTCGCTCAGGGTGGAGCAGAAGGGAGTGTCAGACTCTTACTGACTAAAACCCACCCGTGTTCCTTCCTTAGCCCTTTATGTTCCGGGGCAGCGGTAACTTTTTCGGACAATCCCGCTGCCCCGCCAGGCTACGGCCCTTACGGGCCCCTTCCTTATTGCTGACATCTCTTTGAGACGCACGTGGAACCCGTACGTGCCGTCCAGCACGGGCCTGGTCCTGATCGGACGGAGAGTTACCCATTACTTTCCGCCCGCAGGCCAGACTCAGATGGCTGACCCAGATATTACTGCTGCTGAAATACTTTTTATTTTTTTATTAAAAAATCTACAAACCCAAATAGCTAATAATACTTTTACTTACCTTTTACTTGAATCACGCCGAGGGGCCGCCCATTGTCCCCAGTCCCACAAGGACAACGCGCGCATTATCAAGTATGTAGCGGTCTTCCTAATGTCACTCACGCCGCTTATTTTTTTTTTTAATCTTATGCCCTTTTGATTAGCATCGATATGTGTCATGATAAAAATGACAACTTTTGTCATTATTACCCGAATACGGCAAAACCCAAGGAATGTTATTTTTTATTCATGGCTGAAGGCGATGATCTCTTTGCTGTCAAACTATTTCTACTCTACGCTTAAGTATCACAAAATCCAAATATAGGTAGTTGGACAAGGATCTAGTGGCGCGTGGCCAAAATCGGAAGTAACGCCGCCACCTTGTTTTTAATACAATTTCACTGAACATTATCAAAAATGTTTACCAACAGCGCCCTCCTGTCAATGTCAGTCGAACACTAAAAGATCGTTGAAGCACTTTAGTCAGTAATACTTACCTATTACTTGAATCACGTCATTAATATACCGAGGCGCCGCCCTTGTCCCCAGTCCCAGATGAGCCGTTGTAAAAACGCGCGCATTATCAAATATGTAGCGGTCTTACTAATGAGCGTCGGGGGCGACATTAACTATGTCGTAGTGATGTCACTCACGACTGTTTCTTTTATTTATATTCTTTAGGCTTGTTTTGGATGCAGGGGTAGGCAGATGAATGATGGTCTATGGAAGGTAACAAAAAAATACTTAATTAAAAAAAAATCGACTTAAAAAAATCAACTTAATTTTATGTTTAACTTAATAACTTTAATTTCGGATGTCGGTGTCTTGGGATCTGTATTTTAGTTTTATTTTTTTACCACCATCTTCCGAATTTAAAGTTATTTCATAATTTTGAGTTTGAAGTCGACGTTTTTTAATTACTTTTTTATTTCGTAATTTTTAGTTTTAAGTAAAAACTGGAATATTTGTTTGTAATAAATAGGTAATAATTTTGTCGTAAATAGTGCACTAGAATTTGAGGTTTTGCGATGTTATCCCTTTGACACCACACCAGTAGCTCGTATCAATAAGCCAGGCTGCAACACTGTTACAAGTATTAGTCCATATCTTGAAAACTACTGAGCCAATTTTGATGAAACTTGCACTGTTCCCTAAGTTGAAGTAAACGTAAGCCAATAAAAAAAAAAATTATAATCCGATTAATAGTTGCAGAGAATTGCGTACATATACATCTATAAAATTTTGTATATTTGTTTGGAAGCCCTAATAAATCATATGTGAATATTGCAGTTCCAATAATATTACATACATACGTGTCTTATATAAAAAAATATGTTTAATGATATGAAATGTCTTAGTTAAAAAAAAGATAACTGGAAACCTTTGTTTCTATGGAAAATTTAAAATTGGTCTAATTTGGCTGTAACACTATTTTTCGAAAATGTTCATAACTAACTTATTAGGCCTTGGTATCCTGCTTATGCGTATAAAGTTTCATTGAAATCGGTTCAGTCATTTCGAAAAACAAGGGCTTCAAAGTTTGTATGAAATGCCGTACGTCGTAAACGCTCTTATGCTTTAGCGAAAGTTGAAAATCTAATAAAGAAATTTGACAAATTGTAGTAGCTTGATGTGCTGGCGTATGTACAAGGGAAATATTTATTTTATAAAATTGACACACTACGTAAATTTTTGTGTTTAAGCCATGTTGAAGAGCAGTTGTGGCCCAGTTGCGACCGTCGCGACTTACGAGTTGTATGTCGTTGGATCGAACCCAGAAAAGCGCTTTACTTTGTGTAAATCTCTCCAAGAGGAGGCCTGAGTCCCAGTAGGGGGCAAAGTATAAAATAATAATAGCCTCCCCGACCGATTTCGGTCACGGTGGCCAACCTCAACGGAGATGGTCCGGGTACGCAGGAGATATTATAGTGCACAAGTGTGCGCGCAGACACAGGTGCACTCCCTCTTCCCTCACTCTCATAGTCCGATGGGACGGCAATCCGACACGACCGGAGAGAGATCAGGCGCAGGACCAATGGCTTAACGTGCTTTCCGAGGCACGGGGGTATCACACCGCCAACTTCCAAACTCCGGGCTGTTACTAAGAAATTCCTAATGGAAAAACTCAATTCAATGACACTTTGCCCGGCCCGGGAATCGAACCCAGAACCCTACGCTCAGCAGTCGCGGGAAAATTATAGGCTAACTATTCACTTTACAAACATATTTATTGCTAGAACCGTTTTCAGCTGCAGTTATATAATGTTATATTGTGTTATTCCAGTGAAGTCATTCACCTACTTCGGTAAAGTATGTTATGTACTTATATCCTTATTTATATCATGTATTATGACGTCGCAATGTGGTTTACGAGTTTTATGACTTTGTTAGAAAGGAGTTTGATTAATTTATACGGTATTATCGTAAAGTTACAAAGTCATTTCAGTTTGTACAGCAATGTTATTCCGTCATTTTGAGTGGCAAAATACAATGTTTTGACATATAATATGTATAATTATTATTTTTGCAATTACACGAATAAGACCTTTTTTAATGTCAAAACTCAATTATTCAAAAATAAACTTTTACTTCAAAGCAATAAGCGGTCCTTCGAGCCGGATGACGTACTTACGAAACTTAAAAAAAAACAACAAACTGGATGCAGACCGGTAAAAATTAGTAATACTAAATACATGTTCCCGCCAACAAGTCTATGTCCAGTAACATCACCCATGGGAGCCATACGTCACCATGTTTGTTGTATTTTAATATTATATGTAGATGTACAACCCCCTTTGACAAGTGACATGACTGTTGTGGAGGATAATGTTTTTTAACGAGTGTTAATTATATGGGAGTGGCGCCTATTTTTAGAATATTGTTTGTATAAGTAAAGATTTTCAATAAACTGAAAAGATTTCATACGAATAAAATAGTAATAGGGCTGACTTTAAGCAAAACTATCACATGTACCACAGTAATTTCACTTGGACACAGCATGTTTTATAAAAGATTTATCGCTACTTAATTGAAATTGGTTTGACAGCTAAGCCATAAACTTCAAACTAAAATGTTTAAACCTCTAATACCATTATCTTCTCATACACACATGAGCGAAACGCGTCGGCGACAGAGGCCAGTGCAACTGTCAACGCGTGTCGGCGGCAGTCGTCGACAATGTGTCGCTCGTGTGTTCTGCCGTCAATAGCATAGTTGCGGTAAGTCGGTTTTTTGTCAAAAATGAGTTAGTTAAACAACCGTGATCACGATAACGAGATCTATAACTAACTCATTTTTGACAAAAACCTGACTTACTGCAACTATGCCATTGACAGTATTTGAGAACGGTGCTCAAATACACGAGTGGCGTTGACGGCTGTTGACGACACGCGTTGACGGTTGCAGTTGCCTCTGTCGTGGACGCGTGTCGCTTGTGAGTATGCACACTAAGCTAACACACCGAGTATTAGCTTAGAAGTTATTATAAAATCTACCTTTTTTACTGGTATTCTTCGTCACCAAATACACATGATATATGCATAAAGATATTGCGTTTTGCGCAATAGAATAAAAATAGCTAGTCATTGTAAGCAACCCCTATATTATCACGACAATATTTCCTAAACTGTCGCCTACCCGAATATTTAAACACACACTTTATTTCACTTAGCGCCTTAGAGTTATAGCTATAATCATTCGAACATAAACTGGGGTGATGTGGAAATCTACAATTTTCGCCCTTTCATCGTGCGGACGGCGTTATGCAACGCTACACAATTGTGAATAATGAGGGCTGTCGCGTTCAACATACGTCACGACACGACACGACGACTATTCTGTCGTTTTCGCTGGCGAATTTGTATAATTGCTGCGAATGTGAATTAATTTTAGGAATACCTACTGTGGCTTTAAATGGTGTGCCGATTCTTGTGGGTAAAGATTAGACGAGTTATTCTATAATCGTTAATGCTACGTGAGTTTTGATATGAAATTCTTTCATAGAGTCATGCGAAATTGTATGAATATAGGAAGTATTTTATTTCGATTTTGCTCAGGTCATTCTGAAACTAAAACTAAATATTTTTTCATAACATTTGACTGTTATGTATTTCTACAACGTTTCTATAACGCCTAATTCCTTAACGTACCTCAAGTTTTTTTTTTTAAATTAGTATAGTTTTTTTTTAACTCTTTAACCGCCCGACTTTATATCAGTTGTCGTGCCCCCAGTGCCCGGCACAGTGATTCGATTTTTTTTTGTTTTTCAAATAACCTGATAGAATGCAGCCCAAACGAAAACAGAGTAAACGAGTTGTGGTATTTAGTCGCAAATATACTACCCTGGCGAAATGGGCACGAAAATATTTGTCGGATTAATCCGACGTAGACGGTTAAAAGGTTAAATCTGTTGCCATAATAAAAACTGTTAAAAGAAAGCCGATAGGACTTAATAAAAAGTTTTGTCTAGCAACTTTTGGGCAAGGTTATGCAGTACTCCATAATTCTAAACAATGAGAGCAGCTGCTGTCTCATTTAACATATTACCTAAGTCCCGGGGCGCAATTCTATTTCGGTTTTAACATGTTGAGCGGCTAATATATGCAACTCCTAAAATGTATGCATATTAGGTAAACTGGGTAGACTGGCTATTTTGTTGCAGCCATCCTTACTTGAATCGAGAGACAGGTCGAAGAAACGGTTAGTTAAATTAATCTAATATATAAAATTCTCGTGTCGCGGTGTTTGTGGTTAAACTCCTCCGAAACGGCTTTCCCGATCCTCATGAAATTTTGTGTGCATATTGGGTAGGTCTGAGAATCGGACAACATCTATTTTTCATACCTCTTTTTTTTTTGCAAAACGACGTTTGCGGGGTCAGCTATCTAATATATAAAATTCTCGTGTCGCGGTGTTTGTGGTTAAACTCCTCCGAAACGGCTGGACCGATTTGTATGAAATTTTGTGTGCATATCGGGTAGGTCTGAGTATCTATTTTTCATATAGGCCAACATCTATTTTTCATACCCCTTTTTTTTTGCAAAACGACGTTTGCGGGGTCAGCTAGTATTATTTATATAAACAATATGCCCCGGAATTATTACACACCACCAATCACTCCAATTATAATATGATATTATAATCATAATACATACATAGAATTAGAAACTATTACGAGTATGCCTAAAATATGGTTTATTTGTTGAAATTAAGTATACTGATTGTGTGAGAAAATTGTGGTGACATTACAAATCTACGCATGCTCACAATGGCACACGTATAAAGGTCTAGCTTAGTAGGTACTTCGTCCATTTTGTTTTGTTTTGACTGTACCTATAGCTGAAATGTGACTTTAATTCACTTTGTTACTTATATTAAATAATTCTGGGATATAAAATTACCAATAATAAAAATTACTGAAATCGATTCACTAAACGATTCTGAACAAACTACTTTCATAATGTGCATTAATACAGTTGTTGAGGATGACTTTGAAAGATGCTCATCAAGACATGGAAACACAATCACAAACTTGGAATATATTTTTTACAGAGTCAGCGAGAGACATCAGTCAAACATAAGAATACATTTAATCAAAAAAGAAAACGTATACAACGTGAAACGTTAAATGCGCAAAACCTCATACATCCCAATTAGAGCATTGAGTTAAAAGCATAACACAATAACCAAAACTATTTTTTTAAAGCTAACTATTTTTATTAAGAAAATCGTGTTGATCCTAGCGCTAGTTTATGCATTCCAAATTGAGTCTTATTGCCTTAAAATAAGACTTAATTTTCTTTGGCTCAATCGGCGGATAGTATGGCACAATACATATTTTTGAAAAAAAAAACCTATATTATAAGTCTGAAATCGATTCAGTAGTCAATTATGAAAAAACTATTCAGGTTTTGCGCATTTAACGTTACACGTTGTATAAGAGTTTAAAAAAGATTTGTTACTGGTCGTCAACAACGTTACACATTGTATCTAGGGTGAAATTAAATTAGCTAGTGCGACTCCGTAGGTAGACGTGATGGGTACCGATATCTAATAATGAAAACACAAAAGTTTTATAGTTATGTACCAATATTTTTTATTCAATATAACAGCAAAGTGATTTTCTCCAAGCTTTAACTTTCAAAATTTCACCGGAATTATGAACTTCGAACCCAAAGCGCACCGCTGTTAATTATTAACTCAAAACGCCATATTTGCAACTAATTTCACAAAGGCAGGTACACAAGCCTGACAAATACCCGGAATGCCTCATACCACGTCGTGCAGAATAACATACCTAACCGAAGTCCCGAACCGCTCGCCCGCTGTTGCTCGTAAAACCGAATTGACAATTTAAATTTAATCTACTTTATGGAGCTGGTGGAGTTACGCCTTACATGCACTATTACACTGTTATGCCATTATATTATACTTTTATTTTGATTACGTGGATATGTGAGTGAGGCAAAGTGATGCGGTTAGGAGACATCTCACCTGTGTGTGCTTAGCTTAAAACGTCTTAGTTTTGGAGTTTTCGTCTGCTTCTGCTGGTTTACTTAAACTAGGGTGTTACTTACTTAAATTATTGTCATCGGTTCTGAAAATGTTTAAATCCCATGAAAAGTCATATTTAGTAGAGTTGTCTTAAGTTTGAGATTATTTAAGGAGACATAAGATTTAAATTGTCTTCTTAATCTACAATATATCTATACAAATAAAAAAAACAAATTATAAAAAAATCTGTCTGTCTGTTTGTTCCGGCTTATCTCCGATACGGCGCGGCGGTACAGGTTTTGACGGGACTATCACTGGCACGTAGTTGATGTTATAAAGTACTCCTTATTCGTTTTAGAAAAGGAATTTTGGTTCCACGCAAAAAAAATTAAAACCCATGTATACACGGCTACAAATGAAGCTATACATTTCCAATTTTAGCTGACCTCGCATTGTATAGGTTTTTCGTACAATCAAAAGTCAGCTTATACTTTTTATGTACCTATAACTTGATGTGTAGCCGTGCGTACTTACACGAACGATGTCGCGGACACAGCTAGTTATAAATATGTAAGAACCATTCTTGTGTTGTAAGTACCTACATAAAATGAAAAATATGGTTCTCTCTCTAACCAAGTTTGAACAAGTATTAAAATTATTTGTTTTGCATGACCTTAACTCGTTAAGGAGTTTCAAGTAGACAATTCTATCAGAGTTATCAAAATAATGAAGTTAACAAAAGGAGGTGAAGTGTTTATTCGCTGAAGGTAAATGTTTAAGATGTTTATTTTGTTTCAAATTAATTTTCAATATTTTATTTGTTTCAGGTAATTACTTCGAGGTTTTACGTTACTTTCAAATGTAGCAAAACTTTAAGAGATTCACAGGTAAGTTTTAAATTGATGAGAATCTTTCTTTTCGCCACATAAGTATCTATATTTTAGTGGATTTTAAAATAAATTCCTGAAAATGTTAACTGAAAGGACTGCTTGGGTTACTAAATCTTTTATTGTGTTGTACCTCGGTAGCTAACTATATTTTTAACGAAGATTTACTGTAACCTAAATATTCTCCTACAGTCGCCACATACAATGTAATAACAATAGGCCAATGTTATCAAAAATACATGCTTGGAGCAGGCTGTTTTGGAACAAACTTCAATAATACATAACATCTAACCTACCCACCTAACCTGTGCCCTTCGGGCAATATAGGCGTGATGTTCTGTTATGTTAACATGTAGGCACCTAATCTGTATTCGCGATTTATTTGCCAAAAATGTAAACAAATATGAGTTTATGGAAAAATAATTTAAAAAGTGCTAGTCAATCTGAAATCAACTTAATTATTATTAAAATAAAGTTGATATTTGTTCAACTTGAAATAATATTAATATTACTTCAATAACAAGTTGAAATAACTAACCCAAATATCTTACTTATTTTTTCCCATATCTTCAAGCTTATCTCTTAAATCATCACTTCATCTCAAACAAAGTACCAAAATTGTTTATCTGTCATTCCCAGACTACGTCTTGGTTTCAGTCTAAGTCTGTGTCTGACAAATGTGGCGACGGCGTTCTATTTGACTCACCATACTTGTCTGTATTTGCTAACGTTTTGATACTAAATCACAAAGGATATTACAATAAAAATGCTAGTGCTTTATTTGAACGAAAAATATTGTTGATGTTATTTCTTAGCAAATGGGGTCGAAATTCGTCGATAGTCTGTTGAACCTTTTTGTATAAGAAATAGCGACATTGAAGATACTTGGTTTCTTATTGTGAGCATTCAATATATTTTTTTTTAATATCACATGATCAATAGCAGCACATGGTGAAGAAACCGGCTTGTCCCAGAACCAAAAATTCGAAGACGTGACATCTACCAACCCGCACTGGGCTCGCGTGGTGGATTACGGCCCACTCCCTCTCATAGACTGTGTCCCAGCAGTGGGAACATTATAGGCTGATTATGTTATGTTTAACAGCAGCTTAAAAAAATGGTCTGGCATGAACTTACGGCTGCTTATAGGGATAATTATACAAGGTGTAACATGGCTGCTTATAGGGATAATTATACAAGGTGTAACATGGCTGCTTATAGGGATAATTATACAAGGTGTAACATGGCTGCTTATAGGGATAATTATACAAGGTGTAACATGGCTGCTTATAGGGATAATTATTCAAGGTGTAACATGGCTGCTTATAGGGATAATTATACAAGGTGTAACATGGCTGCTTATAGGGATAATTATACAAGGTGTAACATGGCTGCTTATAGGGATAATTATACAAGGTGTAACATGGCTGCTTATAGGGATAATTATGCAAGGTATAACATAATTAACGCAAGACCTCATACACCCCAATTAGAATATTGAGTTAAAAGCATTAATACAATGTCCAAAACTTATTTTTTTTTTAAACTTACTATTTTTATTAAGAAAATCGTGTTGACACTAGCATTACTTTATGCATTTAAAATTGAGTATTATTGCCTTGAAATAAGATTTAATTTTATTTGGCTCAATGGGCGGTTAGTAAGAAAAAATACATCATTTTTGATATTAAAAGTTACTGAAATCGATTCAGTAGTCAATTATGAACAAACTACTTTCAGGACTTGCGTTTATTCTGTTACACCTTGTATAGTATACTAGCTTCTGCCAGCAACTCCGTTAGCGTGTCATTTCTTGCTACCCCGAACAACCCCGTCGCATCGTATCGTCTGCTTACTATTACTTCGTTTTCGCTTTGTGTTTTTTCTGACTTTTTTTTTCTTTTTGCTCGGCTTCTAAGACTAGGACCTCACGTGATGTTTGTTTCTTCAAGAATTTGGCTATCAAATGAAAAATTTTTTTTTAATCCGGCTGGTAGTTCTAGAGATTAGCGCGTTCAAACAAACTCTTCAGATTTATTATTAGTATATAGATTTGAACAGCTCAACTGCACAGATCTTCAGTTGTTTGAAATGTCAATGATAGGTTAGGCCTTTCTTGAACATTTATTGTCTTGAATACACAACACAGAGAATACCGGTATCTTCAAATAAAAATACTACTATTTTGCATATCATGTAACAATACATTATCAGTTGCAACCTTCAACTGTCAGCAATAAACTAAAAAATATGCGCCACAAACGAATTCCACATGAATAGACAATAACAATATAAAGGCGACATCCCACAAAACATTTCAGCTCTCAGTGAATAGTTTATCTGCAAGTAACGGGCTGTGCACTGCGTTTTATACCCTATATATTACTGCAGAATGCTGAGTCGTGAACTTAAACGTTATCTTAGCTTGATTACATAATGTGAGTTGTTTGTGGATAGTGTTTTGTGAAAAAAGGGCTTTTCAGTCACATTATAGAGTGCAAACTTTAAATAAATGTAGGTACTTGGATAGCAAACTGTATAGCTTATTCATTTTGATAACTTGGCCGCAATTTTGCACGGTAGTTATAAGTCCCCATGTAATTTTACCACGTGCAAACCTCGTACGGCTGTCTAGCGTGATATTTCAAACCATGCCGACTTCGCGTTATTTCGCGCGGTTTCGTTCACTGTGTCATAGAGAATACGTTAAAGGGGCAATTCTCATAATTGGACGTAGATAAGCAAAAAGGATCCAACCCACAACATGACCGAAAATGAGTTAAGTATACCAAACTGCTTGTCAAGGTCTATATTTTCGATTAGCAAAAATAATCCAAGTAAAATACGAATTTTTAATGTCAAAATATTCGTATCTTACTTGGATTGTTTTTGATAATCGAAAATATATAGACCTTGACAAGCAGTTTGGTATACTTAACTCATTTTCGGTCATGTTGTGGGTTGGATCCTTTTTGCTTATCTACGTCCAATTTTAAAAATGTTCACAGTCTGATCTCAATCTCAATCTGTCAAAAATACCTTTAACTTCCCTACATTTTGACAAGATTTTGATATTTGTTTGTCGCTGAGATGAGACTGCGACTGGATTTTGAACATTTGAAATTACGAGGATTAGCCTTCGATGTCGTGATTAAGTAAGGAATTGACGTGTTTTCGAAGTAAGGAATCATTAAATGGTCGTAGTGAATTAGGGTCCAGGTTTTAATCTGCCGAAGATTAACATAATCGGCCTATAATGTTCCCACTGCTGGGACTCAGGCCTCCTCTCGGTGAGAGGAAGTGGGCCGTAATACACCACGCGGGCCCATTGCGGGTTGGTAGTTGTCACATGTCTTCGAATTCTTGGTTCTAGGACATGCCGGTTTCCTCACGATGTTTTCCTTCACCGTTTTTGAGAGCAGTGGTGATGAAATAATTTACACAAAGTAAAGCACCTGACTGGGATTCGAACCTACGACCTACAACTTGTAAGTCACGGCCGTTACCACTGGGCCACCACTGCTGCCGAAGATTTGTAATTTATAATATTTTTTTGATAAGAAATTTGCTAAAAAAACATTTTTTTTACTCTTTGTAAGGAATTGAACTCATCTCGAAATTACATCTATAATTTATTAGAAACTTTTACCATTTTTTTGCTAAGAAAACTGAACATCAAAATCATGTTGTAATATATGACAGCCTCACACCCTTTTATCCCAAAATAAGGACCAATTTTATATCAAGAAAAACATCGACATTCCCGTTGTAACAAGAAACATTTACAAGCCGATGCAAAGTAAACCTACATCAAACAGAATTTATCTTATAAATGACATGACGTAAAAGAAATCTTTTGTCAAAGGAATATTTCGAAATTTTAAAAGTAACAACCTCTGCTTATTGATCAAATAAATACTTTCAGTGTTGCCAACATTTTTTCAATTGGCATTTGAACAATTTTGTCCCGCTTTTGGAAGTATAGGTTGTCGTCTTGATGTTTTAATCTCTTGTTAAAAAGCAAATATTATTAGTTATTTTTGGGTTTAATTTTGAAACAGGCATTATTATGCTATTTTAAAAGTAGCTTATAATTTTCTTTGCCTCGCTGAATTTTGAACGCTTTTCTTGTCCTTTATTTTATTTATTTGCTGAACAATCCCGGTCTACTTGCGAAGGGTTGCCATTGGAAAATCTCATTATGTTGACATCAAAGTGGTTTATGTACATCACTAGCAATCAAAATGCCGTACATTCGAAACAGAATTAAGCGATTTGAACTAGAAGAGGCTTCTAGTACTTTATTAGTTGTTAGCAAATAAAGACCGAACACCAATCTTCGGATTTACCGTAGCTTACTCAGCTCAGGGCCAGTTTCTCGAATCAAAATGGCTACGCTGTTGAAAGATGCTGCGATTGGCTGTTGATAATCATAACAGTTTACGTGCGCTTGACAATTTGTAATATTAGTTTTGAAATAGTTTTCGTTCGAGAAACTGACCGCTCAGTCCCGCAAATGATCACGAGGTCCTCTACAAGACAGATATTAAAATACTTTCTTGTCGCTATAATGAAAATTCTAGAAGTTTATTTTATTAAAACGACTTATTTACTGGTTCCCAAGCTCCAACGCATTTTCCTCATCTTTTAATTCCGTGTAGCGTGATCCTGTTTTATAGCATCGGACTTCATTATGCTAATAGGGGTTCGATTTCATCCGCCCCTCGCTGTCACTGATCACTAGTGATTTTTGAGTCTACCCAGCATTTTGGGGGATGACTTATGGATATATTGATCGATCAGGTTAAGCTACGCTTGCGGCGGTTGGTCTGTGGATGTGACCTGGTGGATGTACATGGTGTACACAGAAAAAAAATACGCCTAAAAGGTACAATAATTCTTAAGGATCATCAATACCCATAAGTCATCATCTGCCTAGCCTTTTCCCAACTATGTTGGGGTCGGCTTCCAGTCTAACCGGATGCAGCTGAATACCAGTATTTTACATGGAGCGACTGCCTATCTGACCTCCACAACCCAGTGATTGGGTAATACGATACCCCTTGGTAAGACTGGTTGGTAAGACATCTATACTTATACATTTAATAAAAAAAAGTTTTGTCCGTTTGCCTTTTCGTCTGGATGTATGTTCCGGATTAGCGCAAAAACGGCTGAACAGATGTGGATGACATTGGGCACACAGATCGTTATTAACCCGTGTAATCATATATATTACTTTTAATCCCGGTCGTACGTTCCCGTGGGATACTTTCCAATGTCAACGCGGGCGAAACCGCGGGCAAAAGATAGTACTAACTGTAAGTCCAGGTTTCCTCACGATGTTTTCCTTCATCGATGTCGGCAATGTCCAAGATAAACTCAGAAAGTACAGACGCCAGCACATCAAGCTACTCGAAACTGTCATATGTTCCCAATCAACTTTGAACCTTATCTTTAAGCGATAAAGTTGAAAATCTATTAAATAAATTTGACAAAGAGTAGTAGCTTAATGTGCTGGCGTCTGTACATAATAATTTAAAATGTGACATTGGAACTTGCCCGGAATTGAACCCACAACCTTATGCATGCATAATAGGTCGGGGCAAAAATATTTTCGTATTTTGAATCTATTGTTAGTAATCAAACCTCTTTGGCAGTACTGAATGTAACTGGCTGGTTTTAATACTATTAAATGTTGACATTCTAAAGATGCAATAAATTTAAAAAAAAAACTAGTTCCCGCCATTTCTCAATTGTTTTTCAAGCAAGCAACATGAACGTATGTGACGAAGAAATTCGGTACATTTTAAAATTTTTTTACAAAAAAGGTAAAAATGCGACGAACGCCGCAAATAAAATTTGTGCGGTTTACGGACCTAGGTAATGCAGTATCAATACGAGTAGCACAAATGTGGTTCAAGCGTTTTAAGTCAGAAAATTTTAGTGTTAAGGATGAAGGTCGCTCTGGACGCCCTGTCACGGATAAAATCAGTGCCATTTTTGAAAAAGTGGAGCAAGATCGACATATTAGTAGTTATTATATTGCTGAAGAACTGGATGTTGATCACAAAACAGTTTTACGGCATTTACAAAAGTCTGGGTACAAGAAAAAACTTGATATTTGGGTACCACATGATCTCACTGAGAGAAACTTAATGCAACGTGTTTCCATTTGCGATTCTTTGTTGAAACGTAATTTCCGACCCATTTCTTAAACGGTTGATTACGGGTGATGAAAAATGGATCACTTCCGATAAGAATGTCCGAAAAAGATCGTGGTCGAAGCATGGGCAAGCCCCACAGACCGTGGCAAAGCCCGGCCTGACTCGGAACAAAGTGATGCTGTGTGTTTGGTGGGATTGGAAAGGAATCGTCCACTATGAGCTTTTGCCGCCGGGTAAAACTATCGATTCTGACCTCTACTGTCAACAACTGATGAGGTTAAAAGAAGCTATTGAGAAAAACCGGCCGGAGCTGGTGAATAGGAAGGGCGTGGTGTTTCATCACGACAACGCCAGACCGCACTCATCTATAGCCACTCAGCAAAAATTGAGAGATCTTGGCTGGGATGTGTTGATGCATCCTCCGTATAGCCCTGATCTTGCTCCATCAGATTTTCACCTGTTTCGGTCACTTCAGAACTCTTTAGGAAGCATAAAGCTAACCTCAAAAGAACACTGTGAAAACTACCTGTCAGATTTTTTTGATAAAAAATCTCAAAACTTCTACAGCAATGGGATCATAGCATTGCCCACAAGATGGCAACAAGTCATCGATCAAAACGGCACATACATATTTTAAATAAATAAAAAATTAAACCTAAAACAGAATTTTTTTTTTGTATGAAAAATACGAAAATACTTTTGCCCCGACCTAATATATAAAATGTATTAGTATAATAACGTACTTTTTTATTTTTTATGCATCTATGAAGATGTTAATGATATTTTATATGTTTAATATCAATACAATAACAATTTCCAAAATCGAGTAATGCAGACGTTCACTAAACAAGAAAACAGTAGTAATTTTTCAAATTAAATCTTGAACGAAATGAAAAGATTCTTCGGAGATATGTTATTTGAAGAATTTTATTTTCATGTGCATTCTTAAGTTCATATTATGGTTTCCAAAACTCATTTCTGAATAAATACGAGTAGATTACATGTTGTCTAGACGTAATCTACATGATTTGCGTGTTCAGCTTATGTTACAGAGTTCGAATCACAAATATTTGCTTAAAAAACGGCTGATTTCTAGTTTTTATGAATAGGTAAAAGTAGTAAACAAAAGCATTTTAAATGAGAACACTACATAAGTACTAATGTTTCAAGTGTTTTATTTTGGTCCAAACAGCCGCTCCGTTTACAGAAAATGGTCCTTTCATCCTTAGATCTATTGCGAAATATTGAACGTTTTTTAAGCTAGATATATAACCACATTAAAAAGATCAACTAAATGAACGTCTAAAAGTCATAAACTGACCCTTATAAACTTAATATAAATAATTTATAGAATTTCACGAACATACAGACACATTCATTACTTCAAATTTCAATAGCATCGTTGTCAAATAAATAAATTGTCCAATATTTATACTCGACTACCTTTTCTGACAGCTACATTTTCAGGGGACTATTGAGTTTAGTAATGGGAAAAACTTTTCGTATACCTAGCTTGCCGACAATTTTTTCTTCGAATTTATAGTGTATTCACACGCACTGGTGTGATTTCGTACTGTTTGTCATTTTAGGGTTGATCCGCGGCGGGTACAAGTTGTCCAATATTGTGTAATTTGGGTGCTGAATTTAGTACGATTATAACTTACACGCTTTCGTAATTTTTGAGACACGCATGGGTATGTGGAATGTGCACACCCAGAGGGTGGTCAAGCTTTTATAGTTATATATCAATCCCTAGCATCAGGATGACACTGACAGCTAACTCCACGCTCACTTCACCTAAGTTTTCACGGTGAGATGGTTACAGAATCGCACTGCAGTATACGATTAGATATAAATAAAAAAAAAAACAACAATCATAATAAGAAATAATATAAACATACATTACAAAAAGATGGTCATCATCTGCCTAGCCTTTTCCCAACTATGTATATTGAGGTCGGCTTCCAGTCTGACCGGATGCAGCTGAAAACTAGTATTTTACATGGCACGACTGCCTATCTGACCTCCACAACCCAGTGACTGGGTAATACGATACCACTTGGTAAAACTCGTTTTCATATTTTCCGGCTTCTGACTACCCATAAAGACTGTCAAAGATCCACGAATGACAGCCGGGACCAACAGCTTAACGTGCTTTCCGAGGCACGGAGGGGTCTCGGTATGTAAAGATGGTCACCCATCCACAGACCAACCGCGGCAAGCGTAGCTCACCCTGATCGATCGACCTTTGCGGCTGTTATTATTTAGCCACTGGCCCTTGTTTTAAAAAAAGACGGTATAAACATGAAATATATTATTATGAAGTGGTAACATTCCGGACATACGGACGTTGTTCGCTGTCGGACGGAGTAGTAAGTATTAGTGGACATTGGTCAAGGGAAAGTTAACGAGAAACGAGATAGATTATTCGATCCGAGAGTGACGCCCCGGTGATGGCGTGCAGTGGACTCGCGGCCATAGTAAATATACAACGTGTAACGTTAAATGCGCAAAACCTGAAAATAATTTGTTCATAATTGATTACTGAATCGATTTCAGTAACTTTTAATATACGGTTTTTTTTCAAAAATGATGTATTTTGCCATACTATCCGCCGATTGAGCCAAAGAAAATTTAGTCTTATCTTAAGGCAATAAGACTCAATTTTGAATGCATAAAGCAATGCTAAGATCAACACGATTTTCTTAATAAAAAAAAATAGTTTTGGTCATTGTATTATGCTTTTAACTCAATGCTCTAATTGGGATGTATGAGGTTTTGCGCATTTAACGTTACACGTTGTATGTATTGCTACTTCGGCGCCGTCATCTCGTTGGCGTAGCGGTGGACAAACGACCTTCAGGCATACGAAACGTGTCAACTCAAACTCAAAACATTTTTTAAATTAAACTCTTTACAGGCTTTACTTTTGAAATGTCAAAGAGTCGGTCAGTCAGAAAGATGACGCTAGTTGATCCCTTTCAAAAGCGTAGTAGGTTCTTATGGAGAAGAACTGTTGTCACTGCAATGCTTTTGTTATGCCTCTGGCGGTAACTAAGTACCTACATAATTTCCAGGTACTCAGGTAGTGATCAGCACTAACCTTAGAGCGCCTTCACACTAGCGTTTGTCCAGCGTAGGCGTTCGATAAACGTATGCTCAGCGCAGACGCCGCGACAACGCGGCGCAGGCGTCGCGTTGTTGCGGCGTTTCCTCTGAGTCAATTGAACGCTGCACTAACGCGGCGCAGACGTCACACAATTGCGTTGTCGTTTCGGAAACGAATGAACAAATCAAGGGGTGCACAGGGGCGCGCGGCTGCGGGTGGCGGGGAGAGGTCGAATGTGAACAGGCGATTATACATGACTCCGCAGTGACGCGGCGCATGCGTCGCGCACCTGCGGCGCTAACGCAGCGTATTCATTTACCCTTGCACTGACGCCGCGACAACTCGACGCCTGCACCGCGTAGTCGCGACGTCTGCGCTGCGCATACGTTTATCGAACGCCTAGGCTGGACAAACGCTAGTGTGAAGGTGTTCTAAGTGCTCATACACACGAACGACACGCGTCAACAGCAGAGGTAACTGCAGCCGTCAAAGCGCGTCGGCGGCGTGTCTATCGTTGACACTTGTCCCTTAGGTATATGTATGCACACTAAGATGGCTCGTATGCTTGATTGCGATTTGGTTGAACGGCTGATTCCTGAGGGGCAATTGTCGTAATTTTAAGAACGTTCAAAGTCTGATCTCAGTCTCAATCTGTCAAAAGTAGGTACCTCTAATTTCCTTAAATTTTGACAAGTTTTTGACATTTGTTTGTCGCCGAAATGAGACTGCTTGTGAACGTTTTAAATTCCGAGAGTTGAACTTCTGGTACATAACATAATTCAGGTCGTGTTAATTAGTACTTCGGGGAACAGAAAGCAATTAGCGATCCCTCTCGTGCGAAATTCCTAGAAATCGTTAAACAGAAGGCTATACGGTTAATGATTCGCTTTGATGCTTGCTTGATTTCCAACGACCAAATAAGGTATGCTACGGCTACATCGACGCGATAACGCGAACTACTTCACGCGCTCTCTGTTGTACATCAAGATGTCGAGCGGTACAACAGACAGTATTGTCGGTTGGCGTTATCGCGACAATAAGTCCCCAGCATTAGTGACAAGAATTTCAGAACTCATTAGAAAAAGAAAATACCGAGAAATTGTTACTGGCCCTGATTCTGTTGTTCACAAACTAAACTAAATTTAAGTACAGTGCATCTTTTTCTTTCTATTTCAATATGAAAAGGACAGAAGATAGATATTAGTTTATTCCTGTCAAATTAGTTAATCCATAGACAAGTTTAGACGTGATTAAAAATATGGCTTCTAAAAATACGTCAATTTACGTCAAGCGCTGACTCATTTGACAGGACTAAACTAATATTTATCTTCTGTCCTTTTCTTAATGAAATAGAAAGAAAAATATGCACTGAACTTAAATTGAGTTTAGTTTGTGAACAACAGAATCGGGGCCACTGACTTATTAAAAACAGTTTCTAGAAATAATTATCCCACCATCTTAATAATTTGCGATCATTGTTTTCATGGTGCAGTAGTCTTTCTGAAAAGTGTTTTGACCTAAGTCTTTCCGCCTTAGGGCTGAAAGGCTTAGGTCATTTTTACCAAAGTCAGATATCTTTTATCCGTGGAATAAAAGTGTCTTCTAAGGGCTGATTTTCCCATCGCCAGATAACTTATATTCGAGGAATAAACTTGACGTTTGTAAGTTTTTGTATGAAATTACGGTCAAAATTTCAAAATTATTCCTCGAATAAAGTTATCTGATGTTTGGAATAATCAGGCCTTACAGTTTTAGTACTTATAGAGTAACTGTCAAAAAATTAAAATGTATAAGACTTATTCTAAGTATAAAAGTTTGGTGAAATTCGCCCTTAAGCTTATAATTAAAGCATGAAGCATAATGAGCAAGTTATGTTACATTAAACTTTTTTCACAATTACTACGCATTATCAAGTAGGTAGAAACTGGTACTTTTCATAACATGTATGTATAATGTAACGCTACGTGAGTTGTATAATGGTGTAGTAACAGTTCCTACATAAAATACATGGTATAGCTCTTTGTCAACATTGGTTAATTTACTCGCAGGCGCTGGTGCTCCAAAAACATTGAAATATTACATTAAAGGGTGAAGCAAGGATTCAGGCATATATATACATACAAAGCTGTACATGTATTCATAGGTACATGAGAACACAAAATAACATCGTAATTATAATCAAAGTTTTGGAAAGATTCGTATTTCTACAAAGACCGCAGTTATTTCATAAGTACGCCGTGTCTGACCGCTTCATTGGGAAATCCGGCTTATAGAAGTTTCTGACTTTTTGAACTTTGCAATATACCTAATCTGCATACGATTTGCCAAAAATGTAAACAAATATGAGTTTATGGAAAAATAACTTTAAATCCTACATATTTTTAAAGCTATTATTATTAAGAAAATTGTGTTGATCCTAGCATTACTTTATGCATTCAAAATTGAGTCTTACTGTCTTAGAATAAGACTTAATTTTCTTTGGCTCAATCGGCGGATAGTATGGCATAATACATAATTTTTGAAAAAGACAGAAAAATTACTTTAAAAATTAATTACTTTACTTTTTTTGATTAAAAGTTACTGAAATCAATTCAGTAGTCAATTATGAACAAACTATTTTCAGGTTTTGCGCATTTAACGTTACACGTTGTATATAGTGAAGTGACCACAATCTCCCCTTGAAAGTTACTGTCATGATAATTCTCCTGAAAAATTCTCTCTCCCAAAATCGAGCGACACAACCAGACACAGCTTTTTTCATCAAACAGGATTAAAATATCTTTTATCTCTGTCACTCAAACTCTCCCAGTCCGAAATCCTTCCACTTGGTGTGCTGTCGTCTTCGTCTATTAATAAAGATTTTCTAAGTAGAGGCCCCTATAATGCCCCGAGCTTGCGACTAGAGCTTCGTTCACAGTGACATAAATATCGGTGGGATTGCGGGTAGTTTGGGTTTTAGAAGCTTTTGGGGTAGGTGGTTGGCATTGTTTTGCGATGAAATCTTTGTTGGTATTAAGTTTGTTTGTGTGGTGGGCGTTGTTGAGCTGCTGGATCTGCATATATAGGGTGACTGGTAATTAGTGACCGATACCTAAACACGTGATTGTACTCATGATAACAAACAACTTTTACTATGGGACCAAACCTGAATTCTCGAAAAAAAAATCTGCTGTTCAGTACCTACATTTTGACCAGTTAGGCGAACATAAATGACTGAACAGCAGATTTTTTTTTCACAATTTCAGGTTTGGTCCCATCGTAAAAGTTGTTTGTTATCATGAGTACAATCACGTGTTTAAGTATCGGTCACTAATTACCAGTCACCGTATATATACAAGGTGTAAAATAATTAACGCAAGACCTCATACACCCCAATTAGAGTATTGAGTTAAAAGCTCAATACAATGATCAAAACTTATTTTTTTTTAAAGCTTGCTATTTTTATTATGAAAATCGTGTTGACACGAGCATTGCTTTATGTATTTAAAATTGAGTCTTATTGACTTGAGATAAGGTTTAATTTTATTTGGCTTAAGCGGTTAAAATACTTAATTTTTGAAAAAAAAACACCTTTATTAATAGTTACTGAAATCGATTCAGTAGTCAATTATGAACAAACTACTTTCAGGACTTGCGTTTATTCTGTTACACCTTGCATATATATGTCAGTAACGCTAATATGTCATAAAATTTTGACTTTTTTAATGGCACTTAATATACTTACTCCAGTTTTATCATATTAATGGTTGCATACTTGCACTTGGATAAAGTTTTGCATTTAATCTATACAATGGTGCCGATTCTGTTGTTCACAAACTGAACTAGATTTAAGTTCAATGCATTTCTTTCTATTTCATTAAGAAAAGGACAGAAGATAAATTTTAGTTTAATCTGTCAAATCAACCAGCATTAATTCTGAGGCATGTTGTAAGTATATAGTTTAGAAATGACTGTACTACGCATATTATGTGCAAATTCTTTACTAAAGTACCATACTTTTAGCATAGCATAACATAGCATAATCAGCCTACAATGAACCCACTGTTGGGACATATGCCTACTCTCTTTTAGAAGGGATCTAAACAAATTTAATATAAGTAAATCATCATCTGCCTAGCCTTTTCCCAACTATGTTGGGGTCGGCTTCCAGTCTAACCGGATGCAGTTGAATACCAGTATTTTACATGGAGCGAATGCCTATCTGACCTCCACAACCCAGTTACTGGGTAATACGATACTCCTTGGTAATACCGGTATTAATGTTTTAGATGCTATGTTTAATTTTGAATTTAATTATTTATCCTTGTTACTTATTTTGCTGTGCCCTTACAGGATCCATTACTGTATCTTAGCTGTATGCCTATTTGTAACAACTTTATTCATATTATGATATGCAAATAAATGAAATGAAATGGAGTGGGCTCTAATCTACCACGCGGGCCCAGTGCGGGTTGGTAAATGTCACATATCTTCGAATTTTTGGTCCTAGGACGTGCCGTTTCCCTCAGGATGTTTTCCTTCACCGTTTTGAGAGCACACTTTCAACCTATTAAAATTCAATATTTAAAAAATAAACAGCCCAAAAATATTGCAGCTACATTCCACCTACTGTCAGTATATCCCGATGTCAATTACGTCTCACTCACGAATACATCGGCACATAAAGCATGTTCCACATCATTGGCAATACAATTGGCGACACAAATGCCTCCATGTGTCCGAGCCGTAAGCCGGCCCCACTTATCTGATTGTGACAGCGTTATGGTTATTTACTTTATGGTATGGGGTAAGCGTGGTGGACACTGGTGGCTATGTTTCTGGGGAAGAAAGTTATGTGCGTAGCTTGGGTGGTAGATAAATGTTTGTGGACTTTGTTTTACATTTGCATCATCAGGATGGGTCAAACGTCACGTTCTGCGGCTCCCGAATGGGATAATAAGCGAGTTACCTAAGTAAATAAAAAAAATAGTGAGTGCCTAAATGAAAAGAAAACTGGATGGCGTGTCGTCAAAAGATAACACACTTATCTCAATTCAAACTGTATGCAAAAGTTCACAGAAAACAATGTAACATATTTAATTTCAGCGAGACTTAGTCGTAGAATGTTTTTAAGACATGACATAAGTAACATTGAAACATAATTATCAAGATACATTTCTTAAAAACACACATGCAAACATCAGCAATATCAAAGAATCAAAAGAACTCACCAGGTTGACGTTTGATGCAGCGGGATTGTCCGAAAGGGTTACCGCTGCCCCGGAACATAAAGGGCTAAGGAAGGAACACGGGTGGGTTTTAGTCAGTAACAGTCTGACACTCCCTCCTGCCCCACCCTGTCCCTGCCACCCTGCGGTCATTTGATGATTTCCCATCCACAAAAAAAAAGGGTGACGTTTGATATCTAATTAATCGAGTCTCCTTCGCGATGGTGATTTCAATCCCACCCGTCTTTGAGTTTCCCAAAACCTGTCATAAAAACTTGCAAAAAATATATAAAGATTATACTACTACAGGGTGGGCCAAAAATTTTTGCAAATAGCAACATTAGATTTTTTTGAAAACCGTTCGAGGAAGGGGCGCACGGATGGCGGGAAACTATGCTTTTTCCAAAGTTTGCGTAGTCAATTGCAGGAGTGCCAACAACGAGACGGCACACATTTGAACGATGTCATTTTAAAAAAATAAATTTCATTAAATGATTATTACGTTAAATAAATTATCAACAAAATAACATTTGTAGTTTTATTTCTATTCATGTTTCAAAAGTGCAAAAATTTTTGGCCCATCCATATATACTAGCACCAATAATTGGTTACACATTCAAATACTTTAGATCAAATACATGCAGACACCAGTATCAAAACAGATGACAAAACAAAACACTAGGAAACAACAACACAATATAAAAAAAACAAACACCGGTAGACAACAAAATACTAGTAGTCACACACAAAACACACAACATACGACCTAAATATATCCCCCAACACATCGGAACATGCACTCAGTCGGTCCCAATTTTCCAGCTCATCGCTCGCCACTTCACTAGAACTTTTCATTAACATTTCGCATTTACTCCATCACGCCATTAAGGTATCCATAAAGAGAGACACTCTACTGTGAGTACTGGAGAAGGTAATACCTATCTTCTTAAATCTCGACCGAAGTGAGGGCAGGGGTGGATTTAGGAAGGTCAATTTGGCGGATTAACTAAAAGTAATTTTTTTATATGTATAAATAGTAAGCCCTCCATATTGGTGCCCAAGATATAGGCTTGCCTAGTTTGGGTTTAATGTAAAATCTCTGTAATCTTTTGAGCAATAAAGTTTTTATTTATTATTATTATATTAAATAAGTTTATGATGCCGAAGCATAACCTGAACAAGACTATGGTAGAATACATGAATCTGTTTGTCTTAGCTAAAAAGTTTATAGCTCAGTTTTATTATGGAAAAGTAGCCCGATTCTAACAAGTTTTATTGGGCTATATATTTTGGCACTAACTATTTAATTATGCTCTTTTCAATTCCAAAAAACAAAATCGTAACACAAGCTAGTGCTAAGATTAAACAACATTAAAACACATTCACTCACAGACTGGACTACATTCCACTACAGCCTCCCAAGTCCATCCCTGCTTAGCGTTCCCTCAAGACGCTTTACTGTTATTGCCGCTCAGTGAAAGCTTAAATATATGGTCAGAGGTAGATTTCTTCTACTCACGTCATGTCGGCGAATCTCACAGGAAGATGTTCACTTTAATTAAATTGTCTTCTCCAATGCTCTCGTACCTTCAAAGAAAATATCTAAGGATTTCAAGAGGATTACAAATTAGATTTTGACTAAAGATAATGACAGAAAGTTATTTGAGGTTAAAAATAATCTTAAAAAACTGTTGATCCTTGGGTAGCCAGCTTCTAATTTGTTTTGTTTGAAATGATACAATTATTTAAGAAAAAAAAAGTGTTATTTTAAGATACGCTACGCTTGATGGCACAATATTAAGGGATATTATAAATTGCATATCAAATAAATAATCGCCTATCAATACATACTCATCATTTATATTCTTTTTTACATCAAATAACTTACTTCACTACAAATAAACTAAATGTTTAACAAAACTCAAACTGCAGATAATTCGAAATTATACATCAATGTGACATTACTTTTTTCCTCATAATGCAATACAGTGAAATTTATTTTTGTACAATAATACTAGGTACATACATAGCATAAATACTGACTGCACAGCAAATTTTCCATATTTTATTTAAAATTTCAATTTAATTCGCATAATACTAAACGACGTCAGGGGCACCCCGAGGTTCAGATTGGTTAGGTTCCTTTAAACCCTGCAGACAGAAATAGGCACCCCGCGCAGCGGAGCTCCGGCGACCTGACGTAAAAATCGCTGTACGCTGCGAAAATAAATTGTATTGTGTTTAGTGATATTTTGAGTTGAATATTTTACTGTGCAATCAGTAATTTTGATGGGAATTCGGAATCTTATTGCATAGAAAAAGGATATCTTTTGATTTGCGTTTAAATACTACCCCAATATTAAAACCAATTTATGTTTTCTCTACATGTTATTTTGTAATTCTTTTGAGGAAATAAATATCTTTAGTCGTAAAAACTTAGTTAAGGGAAACTTTCAAATTTTAAAACCTAATCTCCACACAAATCTGCGAAATTGTTTTGTAATCTCATGAGTTTTTCTTAGGGCAGTTTAAATTAGGCTTTACTTCAGCTCAGAAGATAAAAAGCCTGTTTTTATCTTTTAATAAAAATAAGTCTTACTTGTTAAGATGAAAAGTCTGCAATGTTCCTTTGTTTTTTTTTTTACTCAATCGGGAATTGGGTATTTTTATTAAAGGCCTACTACTTCAATCATTGCTAATACCATAAAGCTTCCTTAGTGTATGGAATCACTGAACTATGAGACAGAAATTCCCAAATCGCCGTTACATATTGACGGGGCGATCGAAAATCTATATTAATAGCGGATTCGGAATCCGGTCCTGTCCAACCTAACTTGGTCCCTCGTTGGTCAAATGCTGAGGAAGTTTAGGGGTCAAAAGAACCGGTCGATGGTCATTGTTCATACAGCTGACGATGCATTCAGAAGATTATTGTCCTGGACGAAATTTACCGGGAGGAAATCTGGAGGCGGTTCGTTTGAGGAGGTTAATTTAGGTATAAACGGTATTTTGGCAATGGAACGGAATTATTGGCGATATCATCGGAGTATTTAGTTGGGGACTCCTTATTGGTTTGTGGTTTTGATTTTGAAGGATGATTTTGTATCGAGTTTGTGGAATTTTGTTAGAATTTATTTTGAACTGTTTTTGTATAGGAGAAACTTATGAAGAAGACCCGTCTCATCGTCAGGCTATGATGTAATACGTGGGTATTTCGGTATTCCAATTAATATATCTAAATACGTAATAGTGGAGTAAGTTAGAACTAGTACCGGTAAAGGGGAGACGAAAACTGATATTTAAGACCTTACTAAATATTAGTTCATGAATAAATGAAAACAGGACCCTAATTGACAGACTATCAATCTCAATTTGATCATTTTGAAGGATATTGGTAATCCATTGCCTCATATGTTCGAAAAATTTGTCTGCTCAATAACGTAAATAACGCAATGGATGGTGTTGAACTGTCAAAATAAAAGCCATTGCTACTGATAGTGTGTTATGCAGTTACCTCGCTGACTGTTGAAATTAAGACGAGAAACTATTTAAAGACACTAATAAATTACTATTACCTAATCCTGACCCTAAATAGCTAGCTTATATCAAAGCCACTTATAAACCCTTATTTAGATTAGACGACTTGCATTGTGATTTACTAACCAACCTACTTCCCTTCCAACTTTCAACCAATATTCACTCCTAATTTCTACTTAATAAAACACATAATTGCATAATGCATGACCACATTGAATCTTAAGTATTCTATAATATTAAGATCCTGGAGATTTTGTAAGGAATCATTCGACCATTCAACGTTGACCTCCCTTGTCCTTCTAAATGGCCTATTTCGAAGATGTTTCGGTGTGTTCACACAGTGGTCCAAGGGCCAAGTTTGGTAGGTGATAATGTACATTGGTAGTGAATCCCTATAGAACATTTAACACGGTATTTCGGCCTCAACACTTAACCCAAGTAATTGTTAGGGCAGTGTGTTGACGCGTGCTTCGATGTAAGGAAATACGTTGGCTTAGGCCGGGTCGGGAATAATTATTTAGATAGTGATCGTTAGGAGTTACGGGTTGTCTTTTGTCAGAAACTGTGTAGGTAGAAGTGTAGGTGGAATTGTAAAACATACACGGATTAAGTGTGTTTTATCTGTTATATTATAAGCGGGCGTGATAAGCCTGTGTTTTATACTTTAGTATTTTTTACGAAATATGAGCTGCTGTAATCCTATAGCATTTTTGACAGCAGGTTGGACTGCAATTGAGCCACCCGGCTCCTGTGCTCTGATGACACCATCATTTGATAACCACTTTGCTAGCAAAGCGCGTAAAATGTATTATAAGTTTTCCTGAAATCATGATGAATACCTATGTTATATAGCAGCAAGGCCGCGCTCTCAAATTACTCTGAACAGATCTATAAGTACATTTATCAAACCTATCTTTCAGTAAAGTTGTTGAGGCATATCACCTACCAAATGTTTGTTATAACAATGAAAGCGTGTTTAGCGGCAAAAGTCTACTGGATTAGAAAAGAGTTTCATCTCTTGAAGACAAAAGACACAAAGACTTAAGCGTCGAATTGGACACAAAGTTATAATTTGTAAGCTGTTTTGTAGGAGCCGCGTTCACTTATTTGTATAGAAGTATTAGAATAGGCTTGTGGCACACCGGGGATAATTCATTTTCTTTTCTATTCAAATATTATGAAATACTTGAATATGTTTTTGTTCTGTTGTATAACTCACTAAAATACATAACTACCGAAAAAAAAAAAATTACTAAATATGATGAAAACAGCCTGTTTGCATGTTATATATTCATTATCATCTGCCTAGCCTTTTCTCAAGTATGTTGCGGTCGGCTTCCAGTCGAACCGGATGTAGCTGAATACCAGTATTTTACAAGAAGCGATTGCATATATAACCTTCACAACCCAGTTACTGGGTAATACGATACCCCTTGGTAAGGTACTGGTTGGTAGACTTTCGGGCACCTGTAACGACTGCCAAAGATCCACGATTGACAGCCGGGACCAACGGCTTAACGTGCTTTCCGAGGCACGGAGGGGTCTTGGTATGTAAAAATGGTTACCCATCCACGGACCAACTGCTGCAAACGTAGCTTAACTTGATCGATTGACCTGCGCGGCTGTTATTACTTAGCCACATGCCCCTCATGCATGAGTTATAGAGTAATTGTATTTTATTCCTTTCGAGGTACGTAAGTACGTTCGTTTCTTTTGAGGTATGTCAAGTGTCAACTAATGTGTTGATTGTCTTTGGTGCCTGGCCCAAAAAAAAAATCAAGCATTGGACAAAATTGTCAACATTCTTATGCTTGAGTACGAGGCTTTTGGCTACATTGTATGTGTATATTTTATGCCTTTTCTTTTTTTTTATTTGTAATGTGAGTTCTGTTTGTGCAGAATAAACAATTTTTCTTTCTTTCTTTTTTTTCGGTCGGATTAGTAATAAGCAGAATCATATTAATGTTGCAGGAGCCGTGGTGGCCTGGTGGTAGCGGCCCTGACTTACGAGTTCTAGGGCGTGGGTTCGAACCCAGACAGATGCTTTATTTTGTGTAAATAATCTCATCGCCACTGCTCTCAAAACGGTGAAGGAAAACATCGTTTGGAAACCGGCATGTCCTAGAACCAAAAATTCGAAGACATGTGGCATCCACCAACGGATTACGCCCCACTCCCTCTCACAGAGAGGAGGCCTGTGTCCCAGCAGTGGGAACTTTGTAGGCTGATTATACGAGTATATTAATACAGGGTTACTTTTCAATGACCAGCCAAATTTAAGGATGTGTTACAGACCATCAAATTAAGAACTTTCTCCATGGGACCAATATGGTAATCGCGAAAAATTTATCAACTGTCCCATAGAAAACTTCAATATCTACTCGACCAAAAGTATGGAATGGCTGAATTTTTATTCGCGATTACGATGTTGGCCCCATGGAGAAAGTTGTTTAGTTTGATGGTCTGTACCACATCCTTAAATTTGGCTGATAATTGAAAAGTAACCCTGTATAGACTGACATTGTAAAGAATTTTGTCGAAAACTTCCCTTTTCATAGAACTGAAGAACATTTCGCATTAAATACTATCCTTTTAATTTCATCACGAACTCCTCACTGTGCCTCAGACAGCACTAAGCGGATTGCAGGCTTACTGGATGTTTATTGTTTTCACAACAATCGCCCGGAGATTACTGAGAAATCCTATTTTTAGTTAATAAAACAAAGGAAGATAGGTATTTGGAAGGGTCCAATGAGTACCTATCTTCCATTGTTTTCCAATTTAAGTATATAATGGTAGATTCTGTTTGAGTTTGTTGGTTTGATTGGTTCTGAGTTTTCGAGGCTTGAATAAAGTTGCTCTAAGGTACACGTATGTATATATCTGGTTGTTATTCGTAGATCTACGACAGTCAAAAGGGAGTCGTTCTGTTAAAAATACTGGTATTCAGCTACATCCGGTTAGACTGGAAGCCGACCTGAAAAGGTAAGATTAGTCACTCTGATTTTTACGGTATTGATAAAACGAAGAAGTCTGAAAAGTGATTAGAATGTTGAGGATGCATTTAATAACGGCAATGATTTGAAGCGGCAGTTGTTTATTGCAGTTTTGGTAAGTCAAATATGACAAAATACATGTTTGTTAACAAGTTCGGCAGAAAAACAGAGCAGTGAACTAGATAAAAATAAGTTATAACAAATAACTAATTGACCAATAAAATGACTGAACCGGCAGTGTGGGCACTTAACAAATAGGAATTAGGCCCGGACTCGACCAAAGCGGAGATGTGCGGAGCGAAGCGGAGACGTGCAGGAACCGTCCAATCACAAACGAGACGAGTGACGCGATGAGGATTTCAACCATTGTGATTGGTCGATTCCTGCACCTCTCTGCTCCGCTCCGCACATCTCCGCTTTGGTGGAGTCCGGGCCTTAGTCGGTAAGAAATCAAACTTGGAATTAGCGTTCTCCGCGATCCGCTACCGTGGCACCGCTCGCTACGCTCGCTCGACGCGCGCGGTTGGTCACATTTCTAACTTTATTTTTTTCGCTGAGAAATCCATTACGCATCCCCGCTCGCGGGGGACGAGACGGGGTATGTGGGACTCCTGTCGAAATGACAGTATACCCACTAAAACTAGCGGTGTTCCCACATCGCCGTGATGGGAGGGCCATGGGAAACCGGCTCAGCCTTTACTTCCACAACCCTCCCGGCGCACGCCCACCTAGCTGGCGGACCCCTCATGCCCCCCCCGGCTGGGGGGCTACGGGAGTGACCGGGAACACCTGGCCACTCCCGTTCAACACTGGTGAAGGCCTGTGCAATACAGGCAAGGGTGCCCCCGCACCCGTTACCTGCTGGCCTCCACCTGGGAGGAGTCGGAGATGATTGTCAAACTGACGTCTTCTTCGACATTTCTAATCTTTTCTAACCACATTTCTAACCTAACCTAACCCATTTGGTCAGGATGCCTTGCCTCAGAGTTGCTGCGACTAGTTCGGCTCGCGCGTGGTTCGTCACAGTTCCAATCTAACCTATGAACTGAACCTACTACTTATGTGCTACTGCACATTCATTTATTACATTTTCTTTTTATTACTGTTTATGTTTTACTGTCATGATAATTTAATAACCGCCGAAAAATTAAATTACTGCCAGTATATTTTTTTAAACTGATCGTAATAACCTCCCTAATGTTTGAAAGAAACAGTTAACCTAGTCAACTAATTACGGCATTATTTCTGGATTCTCAATTAAAACGAAAAATCTGCCAAGAATACATAAATTAGCTTTTGAATTTAAAATATGGAGAATTCTTTAAGTGCCTACAAAAAATTAACAAAATATCCTAATTTTCTGAAGTCAGTTAAAAAATTTCACCACTAATAATAACAAAAAGAAAAAAAAACCATCTTATCAGCCAGTCCAGCCCATTTAATTATCATCATAGAGCCGTTAGATGTTGTTCTGCAAATATTTATAATGTCCGACTCACAGATAAAGCAAATCTGCCAAAAGTACATCCATATCTACCCTCATTCACTGTTAATCATTTGCAAGCGACACTTACTGAGAAGTTATTTGAATTTTATACGAAAAATCGTCGCTTCCTTGTTTCAAAGGTCTTTTACGTTTTATGTTGCATGTATGTTGTTTTGTTAAATGATGTTGTCTTTGGTAATAACAGTTGGTAAATGACACAATGACAGTGTTTTGTTTGTTTTTGCGAAATTGTTTTTGTTTAAGTTATTGTGCTATTCACATTTTTTTTCTGTTTATCGTAGTTTGTCATCTACTTTATGTTCAGATATTCTCCAGTTTTCTTGAGTAAGTCATCACAAATACATTGTAACAGTATAAGTAAGTTATCATATCACAAATACATTACAATATAGGTAATAAGCATTTTCATCAGATACATGGAGGCAGGAGATCGACGGGCAAACTGAAACTATTAATTCAGCACTTGATTGTAGACCCCCAGCATAGAAATTTTTCGTCGGTTATAAAAAAAGAGATCCCGAGAAACCGATGAAAAATTTCTGAGGTAAGTACTCATTTAGAATCAAGTATTGAAAATCTATGATAACAGTTTCGCGTCGATGTCCCTACCATCCTGTATACATATTAGTGTTTAATAATATTTAAGGGGACTACATGACCTAAAGCGCGGTCACTGTCGGACTGCATAGAAAAGAAAGAGAAGCGCGATAACAGAACGCTGCAAATTTATTGCAAAATATGAAGCATTGTCTATTTACAAAAAATCTATTGTTCGCACTTTCTTGTCTTTGGTAACCTAAAAATGTGGTAAATACCAATACGGTAACTCTCAACCGGCGGCGTCTGTGTTCCCTTCGACATTCACCCGTTTGCGTTCAAAGCTAGAGTGAACAGGCATCTTCTGGACATGCTCGTTCCATCATAGACCTCATCCATCTCTTTCCATCAGGCGTGATCGAGGTCAAGAGCAGGATTCAGCAATTAATAAAAAAAACTGATCGAAATCTTGGAGTAAACTTGGCACTAAGAAACTTAGTGCCCACATCCACGACACTGGTACACCCCTTTCGTAAGTGCCCCTCCGAAATCCTTAGCACGTAGTTAAATTAAAATACCTTGTGACCCTTTTTTCATTAATAAGAGATCTTCGCCCCCACACTGAATATTTATGGTGTGAGCGTGTGGCGCAAACATGTGGGCTTTTGAATAAATCTAGTAAATATATGGGTTTTAAGTTTTTTTAAACTTTATGTAGTGTAAGATTGTATAAGATTCTCCATGTCAGTGAGCGTTTTTTTTTTTCTTTGTTATAAACAACTTTTTAGTAAACAATTCAATTTATTTTAGTATTCATTCTTTTTAGTATGATTCTAACGGGGTAATTGTGGAATACACTATCAGCGATGACTTTCATTTTGACAGTTCAACAACATTCATTGCGTTATTTAAGTTGTTGAGCGGACAAATTTTTCGAACATTTAAAGCAATGGATTAGCAAAATACTTCAAAATTATTCACATTGTGATGGACGGACAGTGTGTTACGCAATTAGGGTGCTGTGCTGATTGCGTCCTTCATATAATAATGTTGCGATTGTTGTAATTATGTAATGCATGATTAACGTGATTTAAATATCAGAATTAGATGAGAGACTAGTAGTTTTTTTTATTTTCCGGAGTCCAGAGAGTTTTTCCAGCTTCTCTCCGGTCAAATGCAGAATCGAGAAGAAACTTACCACAGCCGAAATTTTTTTATTCTTCACGTGACTTTATAATTCGTAGGGCATTTTTCATACATACTTGTGCTAAGACAGCGTTTTTATATCATTTGGGTAAGATCACATCATTGGCGGTTGTCAATAAGCCCCCAGTTCCCGATGCTGGGTCACAGGACAGGCCTCCTCTCTGTCAGAGGAAGCGGGCCGATATTCACCATGCGGGCCCAATGCCGGTTGGTAGATGTCACATGTCTTCAAATTTTTGGTTGGTTCTAGAACATTCCGATTTCTTCATGATGTTTTCTTATACCGTGAGCAATGGTGATAAAATTATTTGGAAAAAGTAAAGCGCCTGTGTCTGGGTTCGAATTCCTATAATCTTCAACTCGTAAGTAGCTATCGTTACCCCTGGCCCACCACAGCTTTATAGGCACATCACCAAGGTTAAATTCAACTTAATTTAAGCTAAAGCAAGCCAATCTCTCACGCATTACGCCACACACCATCACAAGAAGAGACGTGGAAGCAGTTACTTGATTTTTCTGATACATTTTCATGAGGTTACACTCTGCCCTGGCAGGTTGGGCCCTCGGTCGTGATTGGGCCCCTAAACGGATTAACTCTATCTTAGCTAGTGTCAATATTGCCTGCTCCTTATCTTGTCCCTGAGGTAAATCCTTCAAATGTTACTTGTTGATTTGGTAGGTGTTATGTTTGCGTGTGAACTTTTGATTATATTAAGTTTCCCTATATGTGATTCGTGAGTCGTCTTGGTTTCGTAAACACTTTGGTTTCTCGTAAATTATTCATTTGATATTAATCATCATCTGCCTAGCCTTTTCCCAAGCATGTTAAGGTCGGCTTCCAGTCTAATCGGATGCAGCTGAATACCAATATTTTACATGGAGCGACTGCTTATCTGACCTCCACAATCCAGTTACTGGGTAATACGATAACTGCCTCGTTGATCTCGTGGTCTCAAGCGTGACTGCTGAGCGTGGGGTCCTTGGTTCGATTCAAAGGCAAAGTGTTATTGAGTTTTTCCATTAGGAATTTCTTAGTAACAGCCCGTTTGGAAGTTGGCGGTGTGATACCCCCGTGCCTGGGAAAGCACGTTAAGCCGTTGGTCCTCAATCTCTCTCCGGTCGTGTCGGATTGTCGTCCCATCGGACTATGAGAGTGAGAGAAGAGGGAGTGCACCTGTGTCTGCGCGCGCACTTGTGCACTATAATATCTACCGCACCGAAGGCTAATCTCCGATGAGATTGGCCGCCGTGGCCGAAATATGGTCTGGAGGACTTTTTTATTTAATACGATACCTCGTGAAAAGACTGGTTGTCAGACTTTCCGGCTTCTGGCGATCAGACTGTCAAAGATTCACGCATGATAGCCGAAACCATCGGCTTATGGTGCTCTGGCATTAAAGGGTCTTGGTATGTAAAAATGGACCCATCCACGGACCAACCGCGGCAAGCGTAGGTCAGTCTGATCGATCTACTTGTGCGGCATATGATATTGATTATTTGGTCGATTTTCTCCCTTGATTTAGTTACCTACTTAACTAATGTGAAAAAAGGTTTCTTACTCTTGCAACATGTAAGAACGAACTTCTTAATCATCCATGCATTGGTTTGTGGCTTGCTTATTTTTATGTTAATTCCTACAATATATTGGATGATGAATGGTAAAAATTATATATCTCAGGTGTGTACATTTCTTAGAAATTGATCACACACGATGTGATCAATTTCTAAGAAAATACCTGTTTACCAAATTATTTGTGCTTTCAAGGATCCCTTTCTACGTACAAGTGGCAAAATATTATCCTGAAAACTGTTGAACGTATACACGTGTATAATATTATAAAATAAAGTAATCCACATAAAACAACTTGTACCCAAAACGAACCATCAACATAAGTAAGAGATCTCATAAGCTGTCTAATAAAACAAAGTAAATAATAACGTTTGTTGTATCATACTCATAGTTACTAGCTTTTTACGATACCCGGGGCCCTGACAAAGAGACATTCTATGACCTATAACGATAATGGAAATATCAAGAATGTATTTGATTGACTTACAGAGGTATGAGGAACAGGGTGTAAAGTTCACTCATACTCCATAGAAAAGGGAGGACCCTCCGACCAGACGGGTGTTGTGTATAGCGGGCAACTGCCCGATGATTCATGACGAGCCGTTGTATCTATGCTAGTTGCGCGGTAAATTTTGCTTGCGAGATGTAGGATTTTGTGACGTCAGTATGACGCGTTGTTCGCATGTGGCGCTGTAGATACCGCTACAGACTTAAGCTATCGAAAAGCTTATGTCAATGATGGTAGGCCGTAATCTACACGCGCGGGTTGTTAGATGTCACATGTCTTCGATTTT